>OX638384.1:48059395-49259395 GCA_951813785.1 Criorhina ranunculi | reverse complement strand
GTCCAAGTGCCTAATGTGTTTAAGGCTCTATGCAATAGTTCGCTAACAGTAGATAAAAAGTTGACCATAGCAAGTAAAACTACGTTGTCTGCGCATGCTGTTACTTTTATTTCAATGTACCTAAGTTTCATCAGTTACACAGACCTACAAATTAAATATTTTTTTTTCCTTTTTCGACTTTAGCACTGATTTTTTGGGTTTTGGGACCTCCTTATCACGAATCTGAAATCGTTTTTATTCTATCACATCAGAGTTTTTCACAATACACATTTATAAAAATCTTAAAAATTGAGGTAATCAAATAAAATAAATCAATATAAAATAATATAAAAAAAAGCAAGTGGGTAGTTAGTATTTTTTATATACAGTTATAGATAGTTTATATTAATATGAACATTTTAAAATACTACAGAGACTTGTGGACCCTGTTTTTTTTTTTTGCAACGCTTTTGTTGAGCGATTTTCTCTTGTGAATGCGGTTTTGATCATCCCGCTTCAGCATCCAGCAGTAATCAGCCATCATACTTATATTTCACTTTTCTTGGTACCTTCGCTCTATTTCCTTCAAATCCTGATGAAATCTTTCTCCTTGTTCTTCACTAATTGTTCTTAAGTCTTCGGGAAAGTAGCTCAAATGCGAATGAAGGAAATGAACTTTGAGACTCATAAGGCAACCTAATCTTTGGACATTTTGGAGCATGTTATTTAAAATATTTTCATATTCGGGACTTTTATGATTTCCTGAGAAGTTTCTAATAACTTCTTTTAATGATACCCGTGCTGCCAATTCTATTGGAGTAAGTTTTTTATCGAAATTTTCATTTTTCATTAGTTTTCGTATGTCGGGTTCAACAAAAATACATTCCTTCAATTTAGCTTCAGGCAAAGATGGCAGTACTGTTTGTAAATACTTAAAGATGGCCTTGTTTATGTAAAGCTTTCACAAATTGCTTCATAAGACCAAGTTGTATGTTTTTTCAGATGGAACTAAAACGTACGTCGCCTTCAAACTAAATTCCTATAGTAGAAATTATGAAATAATAAAAATTGAATTTCTTCAAAATTCTGACGTGATGGAAACTTTTAACTATTTTTCCCGTAATCAGCACATAAAAATATAGGAGAAACAATACTTGAACATCAAAAAGGTTTTTCATTGTAGGTCTGTGTTATTCATTTGTAACTAGGATTCAGATAAGAGGAGATAAATATAACCCATCTCTCTGGAGTGCTTTAAAAACAGTCGCCTTCAGATGGCTTTCCCCTAGTAGTGTTGGTTAAACATCGACAGTCTATCGATATTATCGATAGTTTTTGACTATCGATACTATCAAATTTTTTTAAAAACTATCGATACTATCGATTTGAAAAAAAAATTTATATATTTTTGTTTGCGCATGCAGGATTGTGTGGTATTAAATAAATTATGGTTAGACTTTATTTGCTGTAATATTTCATCATTTTATTTCAGGCTATTAATGCAACTTTTGTAGAGTACATTATTCGCGAAAAAGTTGTATGATTAAAACGGCAGATATTTTGAAAATTCATCACCTTCCGTGTTTTGCTTATAGTTAAAATTTAACTGTCCAAGATTGCTTCAAAGTGGATTCTTTTGCTTTGATAATAAGGAAGGCAGAGGCTATTGCGACATATTTCCGGAGCAGTATATTAGCGAGCGACAAATTGCGCGGTATCCAAAAGCGCAATAACAAAATAGAACTTGTTCAGCAAGTAGATACTCGCTGAAATAGTTCTTACTTCATGTTAAAGCGAATTTCAGAGAAACGTAGCGAACTGGCAGTTGCTATAAGTGAATGTGCAAAAGCTCCTAATACTTTGTCAGCTATTGTTTTTTTTTCAAGTAAAAATCCAGTAAGGATAACACCACGATTTACAGAAGCAATAATTGACATCTGCTAATACTTGGAAAAACCTGTGATTGATAGAAATTCACGTTCAATTGAATATTGGAACCGATCAACAAGTCAGCTTCGAGAAGTTCAGTTCCTTCTAAACGAATTTTCTCCAAAGCTGGCGAGATAATGACTAACAAATTTAAATAATTTATTATTTATAAAACATAACTCAATTTTTTTTTTTACACACAATTACTCTTTTTGTTGTTGTTTGAACTTTTATTTCTTTTGCATGTAACTTTAAACTTTTTATTTTTCTTATGAGAATTAACTATCTTTTCTTCTTTTTATTGTCAACGATTTTTTTTAATAAAAACTAGAGTGGAAAAATATTTTGTCTCAATTATTTCTCTAACATGTAATATGTATAAACGTATTAAGGGCAGCACACAAAAAAGATAGAAAAACTATCGATAGTATCGATAGTTTTTTGTTAATAATATCGATACTATCGAAAATGGAAACTATCGATGTTTAACCAACACTATCCCCTAGTTCAGTATTGATATCCAATTCTACTGAGCAGGTTGACTATGAGTTTAACAATGGTATAGTCAACTTGACTATTTTCTAACGCTCCTTTAATAGCAGGTGTCTCGACATTATGGAATAAACCTACAATATAAAGAAATGCAGCAAATGTATATTCCTTTTAATTTAGGGATCCTTCAGTTGTGCCAACTATTTCATGCAGTGCTGTTCTCACAACTTTAAAAAAAGGCTCGAGACTTATAGGCCTGTAGTCCTTTGCAGTGGTATGGCAGGGTTTCCCAACTTTAGAAATGTAAAAACTTTCATTTCCCGCCAAGCTTTGGGTATGTGACCATACCTGAGACTGTCTTTAAAAATTCTTTTTAGAGTTGGTTGTTTGTAGCATTATCGGAAAATCCCTATCAGTGCTCGGGGTGCGACAGATAGACAAACTCCAAGCGCTACACCCTGGGGATTCCTAAAGGCTATCCAAATCCGGTTGTCAAACATTTCAAAATACAAGGAAAAAATGCTGGTAAAAAACCAACAATTCAAAAATATGCACTTTTTAGCGATCTTTGACAACAGATATATGTATGTAGGATCACTAGTCCGTGTCTGCATCTTAATAAAGAAGAATAAGTCTGATAACCTAGCAATATTTTTAAAGGAAATCAACAAGAATCAATTGCAAAAATTAAACAAATTTATTATGACGAGGCAAAATAAATGGCTACTCACTAATCGGACTCTTCATCATCGTTCGTATGGCATCACAATTTATGTACGTAATATCGTCAATCGAAAATGCACGATTAAGAAACTACGGCAGATAATAACATCTTCATAGTCCCCATTGGAATAGCGGAAATACTAAAGATCAAATACATTTAGAAAGGTTGAAATGAGTCAATTGCAACCAAGATCCGGTCTTCAGTCACAATCCTTTTTGGTAACATCGACTCATCTGCCAAATAACTGTTTGTATATATAAAGACACTCAGGTTGACCCGCTGTGCATCCTGGAAAGTGTGCATCCAGCAGGAGTTCCGAGGGTTTAGAGCACGATTGCATCCAGCAAACATTGGTGTCTGAGGTTCCCTGATGCTGCCATTTCTTTTGCTGGTATCTTACTAAGTCTCGCTGCATCCGTGATGTTCTTAATATGGTTGGAAAAAATTCTCTAGAAAATGTGTTCAGCACTATTTATTGCGCTTTTGAATTCTCTTTGACTGGTTTTGTATCAGTCCGCTTCACTATTGATTCTTTCTGCCGCTTTGCAGAATGGTTTTCCTCCTCTTCAAACAGCTCCTTACGACACCTCGGAGGCTTTTTATCACGTACATTCTTGGAAGGACATGCCTTTTTATATAACGTATTGAGGATTTAGCACAATTTCTCAGTTGCGGCTTCGATCTCTTGTCGTGTTCGAGATTTTTGATCTTAGAATTTTCGGGATCTGGAAAACATATATCGATGGAAACTTTCCAGTAACACACAGAGAGAGATTCTGGCTTGCTCATAAAAGTGACGTCCAAGCTTTTTCGCATATTTTTAGTTATAAATATGGGGTAATCTCCTATATTCGTCTTCAGCAAGTTGTTTTCTATTATAAACTCAAAAAGAGACTTGAGTAAAATCTTGAATTGATTTTCGTGCGGTGACAGTTCACCTCGCATCCCAAGAGGAAGCTCCAATTTTCCTGCTCGGCCTTTTGTACGAGTATGTTTGTATCCACAGATGGTGGACCATTGACTCTATGGATGTTGCATGTATATGGATACTATCGCGATTAAACGTTTTTCCCGGCTCTCATATTTCATCACTGTGTGGTAATTATTGCTGTATCCATCCTACTTCCTACTAATATTATAAATGTGAAAATTTGGATGTTTGAATGTTTGTTCCTGCGTAACGCCTAAACGGCTGAACGGATTTTGATGAAACTTCGTGAGTAGATAGTCTATGACCAGGACAAGCGCATAGACTAATTTTAATTTCTCAATTTGTATTTCTTTAAAATTCATATTTCTTTAGGAAACATCCATTTAGTGACCTGCGCAGCACTCAGTCAGTGGCACATCGTAGGGATCGTAAATCATGATCGTGTGCGCGACAAGGGTGGTTTTTCCTTTTTTTGGAGCTGCTTTTAGCGCACTAATTCCTCGCATTCCTTAACAATTTGCCGTTTCAATTTAAAAGACGACAGTTTTCTCTAAAAGCTGCATTTTAAGTGCCAATAGTGCAGTGTATCGGGATGTACTGCAGTAAAGTACAAAGTGTCAGGAAAGAGAAATAAAGTCGCAATTTTGTGATAGACCTGGAAGGAAGGTGAACTAGCGCACGACGAAACAACAAGGAGCTTGAGAGAATGGCAGCAGAGTTGGAACCTGTCAACCAAAGACCGATGGACATATCGTCTTATCTTTATTACTGAAACTTGGACAAAGCACAAGCATGGAGAAGTAGACTTCTACGTAACACGGGTCTTAACGGGACATTGCTATTTCGAATCAAATCGATCGGTTCAATAACGCTGACTCTCCACTTTACCCGTGCTGCGCAGACACAGTAGAGGTAGGTAAATAGAAGTGATTGCCTGGTAAAGTCCTATCAAGACACAATTAGCGCGGGTGCGCAGTTTTGATATCACAACTCGCGTGACCTTGATGTTGATGGGAGTGGTAGGAAGACACAATTGATGACATGAGGCATGTGTTTTTCCAGTAACCACGGTTTTATACTCAACGGGAGATATACATAGATAAAGTGGAGTGCAGTTTGCATTAATGCCAAAAGCATGTACGTAGAGCTGACACGCTTGGTAAGGGAAAGAAGAGAAACCCGAGATAAATAACAGAACGAAATGGCAAGTAGGTAACGCCAATCTATCAATGATCGACAAAAAACATGTACAGCTTAAATGTAATTACACTCCCAATCAAACACGCTGGCACCCATGTGCGGTATTCTTCGCCACACTTGCGTTCTATTGTACACATGTTCCTACCCAGACATGTAGAGAGATCGATAGAGGGTAGTACCGTGGGGAATAGGTACCTATTGGAGGCAGAGGTGGTCTTAGTTCGGGTTGAAATCCCCCACTAAGGCTTTCGATGCTTTCCACCTTTCTTAAAAAAAAAAAAAAACAGGCTTCACATCACATAATCTGTGAGCAATGCCACATGAACGTATTCGCGGGACAAGCTGAACGGCAAGACATTATAGGTTAACGCGGACGAAGTCGTGGGTACAGCAAGTATAAAATATAGATACAGCCGACTCCGAGCGGCGGATTGGGAAGCTTTTTATGACAGATTATACTCAAAATTCCAAGATATCAATTTTGGGTCTAATTTGACTATAAATACTAATATTGTACGCCATCTTGACAAGAAATTCATATCCACGAATAGTGCCATAAATAACAAAATTTGTTCGCTATTTTGAATTTTGATTACTGTTAAGTGTAAGGTTTTTTTTTTTTTAAAAGAGAATGAAAAAAGTTTACTACACTTGACATTACAAAATTAAAATGATTTAAGGCCATGTGAGACCTGTCAAAATTAAAAGTGTACAGTATGTGTGAAAATTCATAAACCAATACAGTTTGAACAAAGTAATAAAAGCGCTAACTTTAATTATTATTAATAAGAGGGTTAAAATATTTTATCACTGTAACTACATATGTACGCATATCAATTTTCAAGTTTATGGGATCTGTACAAGTGGGTCAAAACTGATTCGCAAGGTTTGACTTAAACAAACAAACATGTGAAGTTAAATAAAAACTTGTTGAAATAAATTAAAATTATGTACAAAATGCATGGAGCTCTTTACCCTGTAAGGAATTAGAAATTGATGAACTCAATGCACAACATACATATGTCGAGCTGTCCTTAACGGCAATGGTTTGCCTACTTAATATTGATTACCCATAGTTGCCTTAGTATCTACGTAGTGCCAGTTTTTGCTAGATTAACACATAATCGATATTTTTCTGATTTAAGAATTCGCACCTTTTATTTTGTACAGCATCGAAATGCAATTTGGTGCAATTTTATATTTTATTTTTTTTTCTGTAACAATATTTTTAATTTATGTTGCCAGATTGAAAAATAAATTAAAAGCACTCGTTATTAATAATTTCACAATGCTGAAATTGTTATTTGACAGAATATTGACGATTTGCATATTTTTGTACGCACCTATTATTTCTACATCATTGTATCATTTGTATAATCATAATAACTTACAACGATATTTAAAAAAAAACAAAAATTATGAATCTTGTGTTGAAGTGTTGAAAATGTAACTAAAAATTTCTTTTGTTTTTGAGTCGATATTGAAAATGAGATAAGGATGAGCCGAGAGGGGGAGAATGGGGTCGACTACATCATAGCTTCAAGTCTCATCTCGGCAGTTCTTTTTTTTTCCCCCCCGAGGGTAGGTGAAAATCTTACATAGACACTATGAGGATAGTGTCTCACAGTAGTGCCAGTTTCCTACTAACTAAAAAGACCTCCCTTCGATTTAAGTTCGTTCGATATTGCAACTAAGTTAAAACTTATCAAGCAATTTTTTTATTATGAAATAAAACGTTTGGTAGGTTACTTTCTAATGAAAGATCTTGCATGTTCCACAATTTAATCGCGGTTAATCCTTATCTCGCCAAGGCGCAAGGTTTTGTCCTTTGTAGTCGGCGAAATAAATTACTATCATCCAAAATTGCTAGGACTGTATTGTTAACATGTCCCATTAGTCGGTTTCTATGTTTTCGCGCGAAGCTTCTAGTTTCCGCTTCGATTACAGGATTTCCGAGATCTCTGTGGATATCGTCGTTTCTGGAATACTACGGTACTTGGACAATTTCTCTAAGCACTTTATTTTGGAATGTTTGTATGATATTCGCATTCGTTTTCTTGGTGCAACCCCAAAGATGTATACCGTAGGTCCATACCGGCTTTAGAACTTGCTTGTATAGAAGCAGTTTGTTCTCGGTACTGAGCTGGGAATGTTTTCCGAGTAGCCAGTACATTTCCCTATATTTGATTTCAAGTTCTTTGCGTTTCATTTTGATGTGCGCACTCCACTTCAGCTTTGCGTCTAGTGTCATTCCCAGGTATTTGGCTTCGTTGGCAAAAGGTATTTGGGCCAAGTTTAGAAAAATTGGCAAGTCATTCGTTTTTTTATATGTGAAATTCACGTGGACGGATTTAGTTTCGTTGAGGGCAATCCTCCAGTCCCTCGTCCATTCGTCAACTTTATTCAGTGCGCTTTGCAGTTTTGCAGTCGTTTCTTCGACTGTTTTACCTACTGCGAGGATAGCGGTGTCATCGGCAAACGTAGCAAGGGTAGTGCCATATTCTTTCGGTATATCACGAGTATATAACAGATAGAGAAGCGGCCCAAGACCGCTTCCTTGCAGTACGCCGGCCGAAATTTCTTTAACCTCCGAGTATTCGTTTCCATGTCTAACACGGGAGAGTCTGTTCCCGAGATACGATTCTCGAATATCGTATAGGCATACGGAGAGAACTTGTCGTAGTTTGCATTTAAGGCCATCGTGCCACACCTTATCAAAGGCTTGCGAGACGTCAAGAAATACGCTTGAGCACATCTTTTTTTCTTCTAGTGCTTTCTCGATTACGTCAGTAATTCTATGCACCTGGTCAATCGTCGAATACTTACTCCTGAACCCAAACTGGTGGTCAGGGATTAGATGGTTTCTTCCTATAACCGGTTGAAGGCGCCTTAGTAATATCCTTTCGAAAATTTTGGATATGATTGGAAGAAGCGAGATTGGTCTGTACGATTTTACCTCATTTGGCGGTTTTCCTGGTTTTAAAACCATTATAATTTCCGCACCTTTCCATTGGCACGGCATGTGTTTTAATCTGAGTGCGGCATTTATTATATGGAGAAGCTTGATACGTGCTTTCCTAGGTAAAGCTTTGAGAATTTCTCCGGTTATTAAATCATAACCAGGAGCTTTCTTAGGTTTTCAATTCACGATCTCCTGTTTGAGTTCTTGTAGCGTTGCACTTCTGAGTATGGAATCGGCAGACGGTAATTCCGTCGTCGTAAATCACTTGACCATCGTGTTGTATGAAGGTTTCTTCCAGATGAGCGACAAAAACGTCCGCTTTTTCTTTATCTTCCCTTGCCCATTCATTTTGATTTATTTTAATAGGCGGCGAGGGGATTTTGGGCCTTTTGGTGCCTTTTACAGCTTTCCAAAGTGAATAATTGGAATCTTTTTTCGCTGTAACACTTTCAAGGTAAGAGGTATTCTCTTACTCTTTCATGGTATTCTCTTCAGTTTCGTTCTTAACCCTAGAATGCATAAGGGTATTTGAATAACATTAACACATATGGGGTTCCTGAGCACCCCAGTACTTTGGGTTGCAAATACCAGCAACTTTTAACACAATCTTATAAAATTCATTTGTTTTACTTAAAAATAATGTTTTTACTAACTTAATTAACAAAAAAATGGCATTTCATTCAAAGCCTTAGTAATTAAAACAAAAAAAAAAATAAAGAGTTAACTTAAGTGGTGTGACCATATCGCACTATTACAATACTGTTGTACAATACTGTTGTAACTCAAAATATGACTTTTTCAGAATCAGCGAAAAACTGATTATTCACTTCCTGTTATAGATTATAAAAAAATTAAAACGTTATTAGGGTTATTAAAACAAATAAAGCAATTGCCTATTTACCAATTATTTTAAATATTGTTGGTAATAAATATATTTCCAATTTTTGATTTAAGACTGTATTGCCCTGGACAAAGTTTTCAGAAAGATGATTTATTTTTAGTTGTGTAGTTATTGTTGAAACATTTTGAGTTACTACAATATTAAGTTGACTTTTTCTCCATGGTTTTAAGTAACTTTTTGAAGTCATTGGATGTTCTTTTTCAATACGAAAAACTTTTATGTCGTGCCATTTTACTTGGATTCTATCCTCGTTCACATTAAAATTATAACCCCACTGTTCTTGAAGTAATTTAAGATCATAAAATTTATCAGTAGTCATTTCATTAACTCTATAAGGTTGTCCTGTCTTTTTAGTGGTCTGGTTTAAGGTGACATATTGTTGTTGGACATAGATTGGCCCAGATTTAAGGAAGCGCTTTACTTGCTTTTCAATTACGCTATGCACATTGTCACCCTTGTTTTGAGAGTGACCACGAATCAGAAATTTATGGGTTATACTTTTAACGTTCATTTTTTGTGCTGCGTAGGCGTAAACTGAAAGAAAATACTTATTCTTTTGCTGGCCGCAGCAATTATCAGAGTAAAATATGAAATCTAGTTCTTTCTCAGGATAAACCTGTGCAATTTTTTTTATAGAATGCAGTATGCAACTCCCAATTTCATTTGCACCTCGTTTTCCCTCCGTTTCGTTCCAGAAAAAACATTCAACTTTTTTAACATGTAAGTCGCTCACAGTAAAGTTTTAACAATTAATCTTACTTTTGTAATTTTATACTGAAATTTGGCCCTTTGGTATCGGCATCACAGCCGGCAAGTCATAAACAGCAACAATTGTGTTGTCGACTCTAGCTTTGTCGTTTTCTTTCTCTTTTCTGGAAAGGTTTTTTTCTTTTAAGTGATTTGTGTAAGTTTCAAAAATTGTTTGTTTTCCTACTTCGTCAGCAATTTTATAACTTTCACAGAGATCACACTGATCTTTCTTTGGTGTGTGAAATGAAATATTAAAGTCTTTATTAAAAATGCGGTTCAAAGTAGATGCAGAAGTAAATGGTAGGTTCTCTTTTGACATATCAACAAGCAATCGCTCACGATGCATACTTATTCTACAAAACAAAACAAGTATTTCTTGAGTAAAGCACCTTAAATATTTGATGTCACCTAGAATGTAGTAACTATAAATTATTGAAAAAAAAACAGTTAATGAGAATTTTTTTATTTTAACCTAGACATGTTCGTATGCGTGATTTTAAGCTGCGATTAACGAATAAGTATTATTGTTTAAATGTCTACAAATTATCACAAGAAACCAGCTAATGAAAATTATTCAACAAAACTGAATTAAGTCTAAAATTACTAACTAAACCCACAAGACTGTTGTAAGTAAAAATATTATTTTACATTGCATTTTTATGAATCAATAAGAGCGTTACAACTAGAAATACACCAAGTTCATCTTTAGGTTTAAATCAACTCTACTGTATTAACTCGAATCTATAGTTTAACTTTTACATACCTGATTCAGCAATAACGATGCAATTCGAATTAATGCAGTCTTAAACGAAAAGTGGCACGTGTTTCCCAGCCGAATTTCGATCGTAACTGACTACAGTCAGTCAATCATGAACAATGACTCATAGTGCCATCTCTTGTTTGTTTCTTGCTCTATTCTATCGAAAGTCTTACTGACACGTAGGGAATTGAATTTTACGATTGAATATGATGTTATTTCAAATTCGACAAATTTTGAGTTACAACAGTATTTAATTATTAGTGCGATATGGTGTTTCAAAAAATCCAAGAAAATATAGCTTTTCAAGCTCAAAAGTTGGAATTTTTTATATGGCAACATTAATATAAAGGGTGGTTAAGTTTTAAGGGCCGATGTTGATTTTGAATAAAACACAAATTATTTAGGAAATTACTGGCATTTATTTTTATTATGATAATATTGGTATGGTTCAATTATGTATGGAACAAAATATCGGCCAAATGGCCGCCGCGACCTCGGCGGCACACCTCCATCCGATGGTCCAAATTTTCGATGACGCTGAGGCATAATTGAGGTTCTATGCCGTTAATGTGCCGAATTATCTCATCCTTTAGCTCTTGAATTGTTGCTGGCTTATCGACGTACACCTTTTCTTTCAAATAACCCCAAAGAAAGAAGTCCAACGGTGTCAAATCGCATGATCGTGGAGGCCAATTAACATCGCCACGACGTGAGATAACACGGCCATTGAATTTCTCCCGCAAAAGAGCCATTGTTTCGTTAGCTGTGTGGCAAGTGGCACCATCCTGTTGAAACCACATATCGTCCACATCCATATCTTCCAATTCGGGCCATAAAAAGTTCGTTATCATCTCACGATAGCGAACACCATTCACAGTAACTGCCTGACCGGCCTCATTTCACTTCAGCCGCACTATCGCGAACAGCAGCAATATTTTCTGCAGTACGAGCTGTACGAGCATGCACTGGTGTTTTCACATCTCCTACAGACCCGGTTTGCTCAAATTTTTGCACGATTTTTCCGATTGTACGCACATTTGGACGATTAAATTGACCGAAAAAATCACGATATGCATTTTGATTTGAACGCCCATTTTCATAATAAGCCTGAATAACTTTAACGCGTTGCTCGATTGTGTATCTTTCCATGGTTCAAATTGAGTTAGTCTGAAATTGAGAAATGTCAAATGAAATGCAGAAAAAAACTTGACGTTTAGGTGTGGTTCACATTCAACATCGGCCCTTGAAATTTAACCACCCTTTATATAAAAAGTTTTGATTTTGTAAGTCTTACCGGTATATTTTGAATATTGTTTCTTACACATATAAAGGCAGCTGTTGCATACTTCTCCACGGTGGTCAGGGCAAATGTGCCTTTGGCAAGTAACGCATGCGGTTTTTGATTTTTAATCTCTTGTCCTAGGACATAAGAAGCATCTTCCCTGCTTTGTTTGGAATCTTTTTTTGAGGTTCTCTTAAGGAAATATCCTTAAAATGCTCTGGTTCGCCTTCCGCTAAATCTCTAAGCACTTTTTCGATGTTACCTCTCAAATGACTGTTGATTTGTTATCCCAACCACTTTTACATGTATGGTTTTGCCAAAGACAAATCCAAATTATGCAAAAAGATGTTGCCCTTATAGTTTTTTTTTTTTTATAATTGTTACCGAGTGAATCAGGATCATTGAATTGATGGCGGCCTGATCAAGCATAGCATAACAGAACTCCTAAGTGATGCCGCTCTGCTGGAATGTCATCATCTTTACAGTCACTGGCGGAAATTTCATCCTCCTCTTCAGAATCCGTTTCTACGTCATCTAAGCAAGCGCCATCTTCCATATCGCTACCGATATCTAAAAGAAGTTGCCTCATCTCATCCTTATTGTAGTTAGCCTTATTTTGAGACATCCTGTGCAGATAATGGATTACTTTTGCACTTCTGCAATTAAGCAACCTTTTTGTTATGCAGCTCTGAAATTATTTTTTAACTAACCTTTTTTAAGCTCCAAAATTTATAATTTTTTATTTATTTCACTTTTAAAAAAATATAACGTTAACACATATGGGGTGCCAGCACACCCCAGTCACCACGATATCTTCAGTCCGTTGAGAGGAAATGCACTAAATATCTTTCAAATATAAAGTAATAACGAAATAAATAAAAGTCATGACACTTTTCAAAAATAAAGACTTTTACTTTCAAAAATATAACAGTTTGAATTTTGAAGTGGGGTGCGATCGCACCCCATATGCATTCTAGGGTTAAAGCCTTTCCAGTTTGTTGTTCTACCAGTTAGTCTCGCTGGCTCTAGGTTATAGGCTAGTTTTTCGCTCAATGTCAAAATAACTGGGGAATGTTCAGACGACAGATCAAAGCTCTCTTCAACTTTTATGCGATTTGTAGATATTGCTTTCACAACGAAAAGTTGATCAGGTCAGGTACTTTCGAAGGATCAGCTGGCCAGTAAGTCGGTTTGCCCGTCGAGTGGAAATCACAACTGAACTCCATACCTGCCCTATAGAGTATTCTTCCTTTTTGCTAGATGTATCTAGAACCCCAGAACGTATGTATCGCATTAAAATCGCCGCCAATGATGAAATTAGGTTTCAGCGATTTAAACACATTAGTAAAATCACTTTTTTCTAGCGTGGAACGCGGAGGACAGTAGATAGATGCGATTTTAAGAGTACGCTGTTTGTTTTTAACTCTAATTGTGAACAATTGCAAAGTTTCAAGCTCTATCTTCAGGTCTTCGAATTGTTCGATGCAGTCTCTAATATACAGAGATGATCCGCCTCTCGCTTTCCCCGAGGGGTGACAAGCGTGGAAATCGTTATAGCCTTTGATTTTTAAATGCGATCCATTTTTCACGTGGGTTTCAGTAATCAAGCAAATGTCAATATCTTTTCACGCATGAATATTTCCAATTCATCGAGTTTTTACAAAAGTCCGTTTGCATTCCAAGTACATATTTTTATCATTCGTTTTGCATTCATATTCTAGTTGAAGTACGCGTTTTCCGTGAATTACTTTCGGGTCTGTCGAAATTTCAACGTTTTTTGATTTCTCGGATGCCGCGGCCTGAGCGTTAGTCTGCACTCCTGCTGTCCGAGGACCATTACCCTATGGCTTTTCTAATGGTAACTTTCCACTACCGTTTCTTTTGGGAATAGTTGTCGAGGACTTTTCTGTTGTCACTCTTTCTCTCATCTTTTTGCGCTCAGAAGCCGGTGGTTTTGGTTTGCATACTTTCTCCTGAGCGGCCTTACGCTTTGTTTTAGTTAGCGGTTTTGGTGTTGCATTCTGAGGCTTTAAGAGCGCATCTCTCCGTTTTTGCAACTCCTTAGCTACTTCACAGCCTCTATAATTTGCCGGGTGCTTTCCCTTACAATTAGCACAGGTTGCGGAGGTTTGTTTGTTTACTCCACAGTCTTGGGAGAGGTGATTTCCGGCGCATTTCACACATCGCGGTTCTTTTTTGCAGTACATTTGCGTGTGATTAAATCCTTGACAACGTTTGCACTGCGGAATTATTCTTATATTTTAATTCGGTAGATATCGTCGATATCATCGGACTTATCGAAGGTAAGCATAAAAAGTGGAAGTCCACGTCTTATCAAGATGTGGCCTTTCCGACTTAATTTCAAAAGTATACCACTGGATCTTCTCGGTATTAAGCTTTTGAGATACTCTGCGGTAGACGTCGTGGTTATCGACGTTAATTTGCCACGCATTATTCCTCAAAGATGTAACCCTTAATTTCGATGTTAACGTTTCTTTGAGGAGGCTATGCAACTTATTATATTCCGCTATCCCGAAGACGTTTATTGGTGGCGGTGGACGAGATTGCACTCGAAGTTGTTTTTCTTCGGTTCTTTATGATTTTCTTCTCTAAGGGGCTCGACTTCGACTTCGAGCGAAGAACCGGCTCTTCGTTTCTTACTAGGTGTTTTCTTTGGGACCCGATTCGTTTCGCGTCCTAGCTCTTCTTCGTCGGTGTGGTATTCCGGAATACCTAAGCGTGCTGGAGTACATTCGCGTTCTTTCTGCAAATGTGTATCCCTAAGAAACTTATTTTCTTCTTTTAATAAATCTATCTCTTTCTTAAGATCTTGATAGAGTAAATCCATTTCGTTAAGCTTGTTTCGGAGTGCTTTATTTTCTTCCTCAAAGCTTTTATATTTCTCTGAGTCCCGTTTTTCGCGCGCGGACTTCTCTTCCCGGAGTTATTCGATCTTGGTGGAGGAGATCGAGATACCCTTGAACTTTTTGAAAAAGGGTCATTGGATTGCAATAAACGGCTCTCCCCAGAATCCGTAGAGCCGACCTATATCTTTTGGTTTTGTTCAGTGCATTTTTTGTATACACTATATACTCGGTATACGGAGGTTGGATTTTAGTCGCCTCTTACGTCAGGCATGCCTACCTCGGGTATGTTCTAACCCGGGAGTGATTCTTAAAAATCCTTGACCTTAACTAGCCTTCTACACCATGGCGAGATGGTCCCGTACAAAATTAAAAAACTGGGCGTTAAGGCGAGAATTTCCTAAAAAAAATTAAATAATTACTCTAAATTCAATTTAAGTGCATCTCGTTTTTTCTTTTCATTTCTCTGAATCCTCTACATACTACTTTTTACCAAATTACCAAATCCTTGACTCTCATTTCTCATTTCCCTAAAACCAACACCGCTGCTGATTAATCGCATATTTAACAAAATTTATTACACTCGTTTTTAAGACACACTCACTCATACAAACTCTCTGGTTATAGGCTCCGAATTTCTGTCACTTAATTAAAACGCACTTTTAGTCATAAATATCCCCAGCACAGCAGATTTTCACCGTTATTCACACATTCTGTGGCTTTGACTTAATTGCGGTATGTGTCCTGCCAAAATGAAATTCTAATCAATAAAAACTTCTCCGCAAAAAAAATAATCCAAAACGACGCCAAGTGAAAAATATCCGCAAGCGTTTTTAACCTCAACATCATTTGCATTAATTCTTCAAACGATTTCAACTGCCGTCCTGCTAAGCACGCACGAAATAATTGAACGCAATCTAAATATACATTCTTTTCCCCATAGTCCACTGAACCCCCTTCCAATTGTTCCTAACAAGTCACAAACAAGTAATTATGTTAATAACATGCCCAAAGTTTTATGGTTTTAAAAATTTAGAAAGACCCTTCGTCTTGTTCATCTAATTTTGTTTCTTTTCGTCTTTAATTACAGGTAGCCTGGTTGCGTGTCGATACCCAGACTATACTCACAATTCAAAACCATGTTATAACGAAGAACCAACGGATCGGTATTACCTATTCGGAGCACAAAACCTGGCAACTGAAAATTAAGGACATCAAGGAGACAGACAAGGGATGGTATATGTGCCAGATCAATACGGATCCGATGAAGAGTCAAATGGGTTACTTGGATGTTGTAGGTACTTGTCAAAGAAAATAGAAACGACGAGACGACCTAACGACCTTATCCCATTCCCATTCCTGTTGTATGTAAAATTTCCTGTGTATGTATTAATTATATTATTTCAGTCAAATTTTATTTTGGATCCTTTTTTCAACTACATTCGATTTCGCCACTGGCAGTGGATATATTTTTGGGAATTACAGACAGTATGCATGTCATTCTGAATCAAGGCGGCTGTAATCTTTCCAATGACTCAATCTATTTTTATTGTCGCAACACAACATAACCCCAGAGTCCAGGGTTGGAATGAAATCCTAAAAGTTGGATATATGTAATAATTGTTTTCTGTGGTAATGCGGCAGGTTGTATGTTGTTCCTTGTCGGCTGCACTGACGCCAAGTACTTGATCGAATTCAATAACATGTACATAATTGTGTAAATGCGCTTTGCTGCAGAGTCGTTACAGAAACGAGTAAATTAAAAAAAAAATGTCCCTCTCCTGAGTAGTTCAGAAATCGATAAGAGAGAATTTTTAAATTAGAATGAATTCATAATGCCTGTGACGCATAACTTTTGAATTAGTTTTAGAAAGGATATTGCAGTAATGATTGGAAATCGTTTTTGTGTTGAACTTTTCTAGGGCAGTAATGGAGTTTAAAAAATAAAAAAATAAAAATATCGATACACTTGTGGACACGTGAAGAAAACTGTTATTTTAATTGATTTTAAATCTTTAAGGGGTTACTATTAATTTTGCATGTAACTTAAGGTTCGGTTTGTGACTTTGTCCGATGGCTTCATCTGTTAAAGCTTTGCAGACTTCATCTAAAATCAGGTGGTTTTCACAATAAGTTGACTAATCATGTATTCAAGCAACTTTCGCTTATCAACCTTATCTCGCTAAGACATTTCGCCGGTTACGTCCTCTCTTATAGGTAAGTAATATGCTTGTTCTCATTTGAAGACAAAACCTGTAGGACCGAAAGGGCTTTGTGCGGTCGTATTCTTTCCCTCTCATTAACCTCGTTCCATGTTATTGTACCAATTCACGGATTGTGACAGTCTTTAGACGGAAGAACTGGCGACGAACAAGTTTCGATCGAGATCTAGTTGGGATTTATCATCGTCCATTGTCAGTTCAGTTTGCATATAAGTATATATGAAGTAAGAAGTACCCGATTCTTGCGTCGTAATTTTTCTTTATTAGTTCCGTGTGTTCCCTTTTTTTCATGAAGTTCCCATGAGCAAGGGAGCAGAAAAAGTTCACCTGCACTCTTTTCCTTTACCCAGATAAGGGGATTTAAAAAAAAAAAAAAAAACTACAGGCCTCAGGTATCCAAAGTGTGCAAATTCGATTGAGGTCTGCCTTAGCCATAAAGATCTCGAAAATGGACCTATCATTGGTCTTAGTGTGCTGGCAGCCACTTCATCCTAACCTTATCCAATTGCAACGAATTCTATGGTTTTCTAAAAAATATAAACGGAAATGCTGTGCGAAATTTCTGACTATCACTCTGAGTGCAATGTCAATTCATCCTGATTCTGTCTCCGATTCTGACGATGATTAAACAGTGTTTGGTGGAAAAATAAAAATTACAACCGGTATTTTCGCCACAGAGTTTTATTTTTATCTGATTCCCGAGATACTTATTTATACTTATTTTCTGTATGAAAAAAGTATACACATTTTTTCCGACTGATAACATTAACTTAACATTGACACTCAGTATAGTAAATAAATAGCTCACTCCAATTAAAGCTTTTTAAACGACTCTGAAAGTTCAATAAATTTAAGATGTTCCATCTAACACCGCTGCCTTTCAGTATGTACTTTTTTAAAACCTAGTAATAGTTGTAGGCAATGAAGGTTTTTGTCAAATATTCAGTCTAACCGTGTTAAGACGAGAAAAAGGAAGTCGAAATGAAATGGTCTTCAACAACTTGAAGTAAGAGCAAACGAATTTAAGGATAGAATCCACCGCGCCTATCCAGCTATCCCGCTAAAAATGTGCATGGAATTACTGCCCAAAATTGTCTTTTATAAAACTTTCCAAAACTCCCAAGGTCTGTTAAAGCATTCTCCGACATCTTTAGCAGTCCCTTCGAAAATTGCTTATACTATCGACTTAGCAATATTCATTAGGACCACTATAACACCAAACTTTTTCTGATTACCACCTCCCCCTTTTGTGGGCAAACGAAATTTGTACCAAACTTCGTATCACGTTCTACTAACGGAAAAAAAATTACATAAACTTAAACAAACACAGGAACAATGCAATCATAGCGGGTTATAATGATTTTTCGCAAAAAAAAAGAACTCCTGCACTAAACCCCTTAAATGATGTGAAGTAGCTGGAAATTGTAATGAAAACTCGAACTCACGGGTGAGTAGCTGAAGCACCAGAGTATACCATCGCTACCCATCCACCACTACCAGCAGTCAAATACCGTGAATTGAGAGTGAATTTAATGTACAAAAACTTATTCGTTCATTGGTAAGTGAATGGTAGTCGTCCGTGTAAGGACCTTGTACATCTCTGTGTATATTTGTTGCAAGTAGTACAACGCCGGCTTGGACAAGTATCGCATGAACCGCAGAAATTGTATGATTGGATTGGAGGCAAGCGATGGTGTGCTACAACAAGCGTGCAGGTACTGGAAGAATAAAAACGACGACCAGAAATCGCGGCTAACGTCTATGAGTGTGCCCACCTGTCCGTGGGTCTGTGCCACCACGAAACACCATCCACAGGGCTGTATACAGTCGCGCTGGTGCCCAAGAGGAGCCCGCCGTTGTTTTCACATTAAGCACTTTGTGTTCTCAACAATTTCGTGACTGAGAACATTAAGTGGTCCGGCTATTCAATTCGAAAATCGAAAATGGCGGGGCATTTTCCACCGTTGACTGGATTACCCTCTTTTGGGGGGATGGATGATGGTTGGGTGCTTCGATTGACGCGGTCGGCTAATAACGCAGCAAAAATCACGGTCCACAAAAAAATGGGCAAATATTTTGTATGTATGCATGAGGATACGGTTGGTAGACTTAAGAAAAAGTCTTTGTTGTTGTATAGTCGCGATATAATTTTTTTGGCGGTGTTACATGGTGCCAAAGTAACCAGTGTAAATTTGTTCCTTTATTTCGGGTTTGGGACAACTTTCCATTTCCTTTTCCACTATGTCGATTTTGCTAAATGCTTGGTAAAGCTTACGTGTTCCTTTGAACAGCAATGGTATGCAGGAGCATACACAATACGTTAAGCGCAAAATGGCAAACGGAATTGCAGGTTCATTAATGCGAATACGTAACACTCAGGAATACTTTTTGGAGCAACAAAATGAACGTTTGAACATTGGTCTTATAGCCTGTAGGCGATTTTGAATGTTTTAATAAGAATGTTATAGTCTGCCTTCTAAATCACAGTCGCTTTACTCTTACCTAGTAATGGATTTTGAAACTATTTTGTAATGCATGCTAGAATGCTTTATATTTATTTCTGGTCCTTAATTGGCGTCGACTCTAAATTTGGCTTCATAATTAAGTGGAGTGTAGCGTGATAAATAAAATAAAAAATAAAAAAAACACAAGAATCGCGTAGGTGCTCTTCACCATCTTATTTAAAGGAAAAATATGTATTGAAGTCATTCGGAACACCACATATATACGAGTTTGTATAGTATTAAGCAGTGGCCTCATCCTCAATACTGTTCAATTATTTAACATAAATAGACTTTTAATTCTTCCTTAATCGTTATGTATTAATGATATGCATTAAATACTAGGTTTGCCGAAGGCGAAAAACAACGATTAGGAGTAATTAAGTTCACCAATTGCTTCCTATTTCTTGTGCGCTGCATGTTTTCCTCAAAGGGTTATTTAAGATACTTTGTCCTTTATACTTTTTACTGACGAAATGTAAGTCGAATTTTCATTAGAAGCTGCTTCTTCAACATTTTTTCCAGTATATACATGTCATCAAATTAATGGTAGATGAAAGATCTTGTTAGCTCTTAAAGTCAGTAGCACCTGCGCATTTTATACAAGGCGACTACAAGGATCCATCAAATTATAGAGGCATATCTTTTTAAAATACCTAGCCTAGGTTGGTGACAGGCTGCAGGTGCAACCTCACTTAGACCAGATAATGCCCTTTGTGTTACCACATGGATCTGTACTTCACCAGAAATACTACACCAGAACTAGCCGGAGCTTGCTATGAAGCGCTGGATGCTACCTATGCTGATGTCAGTCAGTTCATTTAGGTTGTGAAAGAAGCTGGCTTCTAAGTATGCTCTTCTTCGAGCTGAGAGGGCCGGACATGTACAAAGAAGGTGGAAAATCATCTTCTCGTCCATGGAGCTTCTATGACACCTACTAAGGTACTTTTTAGCAAACTTTTCCATCTGATGAGACAGTGAGAACGTTTGAGGCATGCTTAAATTCACCTTTTCTGGAAAAATTGGTTGTACCCTCTCTGGCGAGTTCATCAGCATGCAGTTGCCTGGAACGTCTCTGAGGCCTCCTTGATTGCCCTGCAATTGTCAGGCAAACTGAAAGAGATGCTTACGTTCACATCCTTTGAGAATACACCCCCGCCCACTCCCGACTTTGTTTTAGAGCCATCCGTGTAGAAGCAGATGGATCCCTTTCGTTGTAGCTCAAAATAGTCCTTCCAGTCAAGTCTGAAAGGGATAGTGGTAGCGAAGTTTTTATCAGATAGGAGTTGTTAAAGGGTGTAGTCGGTGGATTGCGGGAGGAATTCTAGGTCGTTAAGAATGGTGGAGTGTCCAACCCGAAGGTTGGACCAATGGTGAAGTTCTTTGCTACGTATGTCACTTGTTTACTGTAAATATCTAGAGGAAGCAGATGGAACAGATTTCTAGACCCGCCATGGGGGTGGTTCTGAGTGCTCCACTGATACCTTTACAGGCCGATCTTTGCACTTTCAAAGATGGTTACGTTTGGTGGATTTGGCCAAGGTTTTCCACCAGACAATTACGCCGTATGTTAAGATTGATCTGATAACAGATACGTAAAGCCAATGAGTTATGCGTGGTTTCCTAGAAAAGAGAACTATGATAATTCGGTTTTATGGGGGTTGACTCCGAGGCCACATTCTTTAGTCCATTTAGATAAATTAGAGAGGGCAGAGTTGATAGTCCTTTGTGTTAGTAACTGACCTATCAGAGCGCCAGATTTCCGTGCAGCGTTTGACTCCAAAGCGCGTGAAGCTCTCTTATATAGACTTTACGAAATCAGCAAAGTAAATAATATTCTAAGAGCGATGTATGTTTATAATGTAGCTTTTGTTTGGCATGGAGAATTTGTATCTGAAGAATTTTCAAGATGAATGGGAGTGAAACAAGTATGCATTCTAAGTGCGCTATTCTTTATTTTGTTTATTAATGACTAGTAGTCCTCCTCATACATACTAAAGGTTATACTTAGTCATTAGAAATCGTCTGTTCCTATTGAACTTTCAAAGGTAAAAGATAGCAAAAAGTGTCACCATTTCAGTATTGAATTTTTGAAATCAGTTCAGTAGTCTCATAGATGCTTAAAGATCCATCCAACCAAATCATACACACACCCGCTCCCCGTCGAATTGCTATGAACTGTGAATACACCCTGTATCTCCCCTTTTGGAGCTGAATTTCGAAAAAATTTCATAGTGGATGTCTGCGTCACAAAAGGAAACTACTGTCTTTATTTAAATTTTCTAGCATCAGCCAATCAGTCAGGACTTATCCTTTTATTTGAAAACTTTAACACCCTGTATCTTGGCCCGTTGACATAATTTTGAAAAACGGTGAAACACGTGTTTCTTTATTTAAGTTGCAAAATTTACGTACCGAATTTGAATTCTTAATTCCAATTTAAAATTTGTTTTCCATACGAACTGGAACACCCTGTATCTCCCCTTTGGAGCAAAAATTCAAAAAAGTGGCTCCACTGTTTTTCCCTACGCCTCAAAAGGAAACTACTGTCTAAATTTCAACTTTCTAGCGTTAGCCGTTTAGGCTCGGCGATGATGAGTCAGTCAGGACTTACTGCTTTATATATACTAGTAACACCTGTGGTCGAAATTCGACCATTTGAAATGAAATTTAATTTGTTTTTCATATAATAATTTGGAATTTATTTATATGCAAATTTGTATCACTGTAGACATGGAAAGCTGCTCTCATTTGCTGCCTGGAAAGTGGCATTTTCGAAACGGCTGAACTTTCTCCATTTCCTTTCATATATTATCCTATCGATTCCCAATACGTCCTACCACCTACCTGTTTGACTGGGAAACCCCTTTTTCCCTAATTTTCGGGTTTCCCCGTTTTTTGTTCAATTAGTTATGAAAATTAATGTTTGCAATGATGAGTAATAAAACTTTTTTGACAAACTTTAAATGATTTCTGGACCACAAAGTTATGTTACATATTTAGACAAAAATAAACACATTGCTTTAATTTTGAGCAAAACATTCTTTCTTTTTTTCAACGCCATAACTGAGAAATAAACACGTTCAATGAAATTGTCATTACCATGTTCACTGAAAAAAATAATAATCCGTACTTCACGCATTTTTTCTACCCTCGGTTTTCACATTTGGCAACAGATACTTCTTATATTTTCAATAAATTTCACAACATATCGCCCAATCCCATTCAAGAAACTGATCAGTAGGCGTTGACGATCGGCACAGCAACATCAAAGTGATAGTGCATGCGATTTTTCCCTGTTTTTTTATGTCACTGGAATAGAGAAAACATGCGCGGCTCATGTCCGTACCGTAGTGATTTGAAACGGACTATAGCATGATTTTTTTTGTAATATTCTCCAGTGCAGGGTGGTCAAAATGCTTTCATTGAATTAGCTAAAGCTTTTTGTATGGGTAAAGCATGTGTGTATGTTCACTTTATTTTACCTGCCTTATCCCTTTGCGGCATATATTTTTCTATTGATCAAACATTTTGGAAATTGGTTTACCAAGGTTTTTAGAGCCGCTGATACAAATCTGCAATCAGATATCATATTTGTTTAATCACAATAAAATCTGAAAGGGTCAACGGCAACATACACACATGCTTTCTTGTGCACATCTATGGCTCATTCCCTTTCGAATGATATAAGTTTCATTCCCCTCCTTTCATAATAAATACTTAAAAAAGGTACCACAATTTGACTGAACCGGCGTAAAAGGTACCAAAATGTTCGATGTTCACTTATTAATAGAAGATTTGCCATTTCTGCCCCGTCTGCGGATTTAGGTCATCCACCGTCGCAAGGCACCCAAACGAAATCATTAGGTGTGTTTTTTTGGTATCCCATATGGGATTGGCGAAAAAAACGACATCGGGGACTAATAATGTCATCACAAGAAAATTGGCAGCACTACGTATGGATTGACATTTAACTCAACAGCTGTGAGATAGACAACCAAAACAAAAGCTAAACAACATCTCAGCAGCCCTAATTCCTCAGGTCTTGACCACTTTTTGCGTATGCTAACAATAAATATAGATTTATCGAATTATTTTGCATATTACATTTCTGCTTTTACGGACTTTCTGTCTTGCTCAGCCATTTTTTCATAACAATTGCTTGACTGACATCAACGCACGTCAGTTGTCACGTTTCCATAGAAACTCGGTTCTGGTAGCACCGTTTTTATCTGGGATAAAGTTAAGCCCAGAAAATTTTGTAGTCTTAGCTAATGCTATGTGCGATAAGTTGTTGTTGCATTTAGCATGCAAATTGCTTATCCTCGATGTCGTTTTTTTCGTCAATCCCATACGGGATACCAAAAAAACACACCTATTAAATAAACATATTCCTTGGACTATCTACAGAGTTGTAAATTAGAAATTTTGGTGATATCATAAAAAAATTTTAACGAACCTAATACACCCTGTCCATTCTCTAATGTCCGCACTTATTACACATTTTAATTACTTTATTGAAAAAGTAAGGAGTCTATGTTGCCAAATGCGAAAACTGAGTGTAGAGAAAATGCGTGAAGTATGGATTATTATTTTTTTCAGTGAACTTGGTAATGATACGTTTTTTGAAACTGTTTACTTCTCACTTATGGCGTTGAAAAGAAGAAAGAATGTTTTGCTGATATGAGTTTGACTCGAATATATGAATTTAAAAATTTGAAAAAATTAAAGCAACATGTTTCTCTTTATGGAAATGTGTACCTATACATTTATTTTTTGAACCCTTTTTAATTACACAACAATTATTGCAAGAAGTACTTAAATGTTGTCACAAAAAGGGGGTGTGCACCAATAAAGTGGTTTGTTCATCGGAGTTCGATTTTTTCCAAGTAATTGTACGTGTAAGTTAAAATTGATAGGATAAAATCTAAAAGCAAATCGAGAAAGTTCAGCCGATTCGTACATGTCATTTTCCAGTCAATAAAAGAGAGCACAATTTTCGATGCTCTCCCTGCGCAACTTTCCGTTTCAAATCAAAAGCGACAAACCAGGGCAGGATTTTTCTTTCCAGTCATCCTCTCTTGTGTACACACAAAACAGGAGAAAAATCGCCGATCGTCAACGCCTACTGTGTTATTGTTGCTGTTTTTCCCTTCCCATGAGAGTGGTGGCTTTATATTGTACGTGCGTCTTTTGTATGTATAATTGCCTATGTGTTGACTTGACTTTTAATTGCGAGTATTACCTTTATTATTTATCCGACAGTAAAATAACAATCATTCTGCAAATCTGCAAAGATCGACTTTTCTAACGGTATATAATTTATGAAAATCGATTAAGTAGAATCGTCGTAAATGGTACCTAAAGTGTCGATGTTCACGTATTAACATATAGATAGACTAGCAAACCCATGCCCGCTTCGCTGAGCACATTTCCAAGGGACTGTTCCCTCTAAAAAAAAAAATGCAGTTTAGGCGTAAAATTCTTTCAATTCGTCAAGCTTGAGAAATGCTAAAACTTAAGAGAGCAGAAAGAAAACTTTGCATAAAATTCGTTTTTAAAATATTTTACATTTTATTCTAATGCTTTCTTATAAACAACATTTTTGGTTTTCCATCTTTTACGTAAATAAAAAGTGCGGTCGGTTTCTCTACTGTAGAAAACCCAACATACAGTTAACCATGAGAAAACACCGGGTATTCTAAATCTATACCGCTCATTTTCAAAGACTGACCTTGCGCTTTAATTATTGTGATTGCAAAAGCAAGGCGAATAGGAAATTGAAGACGTTTAAAATCAAATGGCAAATCAGGTGGAATCATTGGAATTCGGGGAATTAAAACGTCTTTCCCTTTATATTTGCCACTCAGAATCATAGCTTCAATCAGTTTGTCAATTAACTTTTTTACAGCAAGTCTCGTACTATTGCAAAGTTTTGGTTGATTAATGTTACGGTGCATTATAATCGGGGCTCCAACTTTTAGCGCTAAATAATGGTCCCTGTAAATCAAGTGAATTAAAAAATTCCGTCGGGTAATTCACTACGTCATCCTCATTTATTTTAGTGTCAACTGATTTGTAGGCAACAAATTGTCCATCTATTTCCTCCAAAATAGATGCATTAATTTCGGCGACATCTTTATTTTTGCCAGCCAATATAGCCCTTTCACTTAACCAAGTATGATTTTTATAGTTCTCCACTATACTTGGAAATACACTTTGAACCAATTCTTTCTTTGAATTCCTTATACAATAGAAATTGGTTGGCAGTGTTATTAGGCAATTTGAACTATCAACGGGCATTTTTCCATTCCCAATATCCAACAGTTGCCTTGAAAATTCAGCCGCATATGGATCGTTTCGTAACTGTGCGCGGACATTTGTAGTAGTGTAATTGTTTTAACATATCTCCACAAAGGAGAACATTTAAGGCAGACATTGAGTTCATCCGCAGCAGTGGAACGGGGTATGACCGGCAAAGTTTGTCTGAAGTCACCCGCCAACAATATCATGTCACCGCCAAATATTTCTTGGCTACCTCGCAAATCTTTCAAGGTTCGATCTAAAGCTTCAAGTGACTTTTTGTATGCCTTTTTGATGATGTTCGCCAAAAAACCCCAAAACGCTGATTATAGCACTTGATTTAGATTTACACAAAAGAAAAATCACTTAAATTGTATCCAACACGCACAAAGCAGAGACGCTGGGTATAGTCCGTTTCAAATCAAAAGCGACAAGGAAAGTTGCACAGAGAGAGCATCGAAAATTGTGCTCTCTTTTATGGACTGGAAAATTACATGTACGAATCGGCTGAACTTTCTCGATTTCCTTTCAGATTTTATCCTATCGATTTTTACTTACACCACACGTACACCTACCTGTTTAACTTGGAAAAAATCTTACTTCGATGAACAAACTACTTTATTGGTGCACACCCCTTTTTGTGACAACATTTAAGTACTTCTTGCAATAATTGTTGTGTAGTTAAAAAGGGTTCATAAAATAAATATACAGGATCATATTTACACAAATGGAAACATATGGCTTTAATTTTTTCAAATTTTCAAATTCATATTTTTGAGTCAAACTCATATCAGCAAAACATTCTTTCTTCTTTTCAACGCCATAAGTGAGAAGTAAACAGTTTAAAAAAACGTGTCATTACCATGTTCACTGAAAAAAATAATAATCCATACTTTACGCATCTTCCCTACACTCAGATTTCGCATTTGGCAACATAGACTCCTTACTTTTTCAATAAATTTCACAACACATCGGCCAATCCCATTCAAGTATCTCATCAGCAGGCGTTGACGATCGTTGATTTTTCTCTGTTTTGTGTGTACACAAGAGAGGATGACTGGAAAAGAGAAAACCTGCGCGAGTTTGTCGCTTTTGATTTGAAACGAACTATATACAGTGATCCCCGCTTATTTGAACCTCGCTTAAATGATTTCCCCGTTAAATTGAACAAAAAAATTGGGCTCAAATATTTCCTTTATAAGCTATACACGTATTTGCACGGTTAATTGAGTCCCGTATAATTGATTTACTCGCTTAATTGGTCTTAAAAATGTATACCAAACAAACTAAATGCATCCAAATTTGTCAGTTAATTGATCGGCGACAAACAAAAAAATTATATCAAAAAGATGGACAAATTCTAGTAATTCCGGAGCGCTGTTTTCACATTGAAGTTGACAACACTGCACAACAGATGGCAGCGAGCTGTAGTTTGTCATATTCCAATTCTGATAGCGCGATTCATTTGACAACAAAGCTTATTGGGCACGTTTCGATTTCTAGATATCTAAACTTTCAAATAGAATACGGAACGCTGAAACTTGACTGAAAAACAAGACAACGTCAGATATGACATCCAAGTCAAAACAACATTTTTACTTTTGTTTCTCGCATTGAGGTTGCTTTGTAACTTAAAATCTGCGCACAATAAAAAAACACGAATTGTTCTGAAGATAACATTTTATGAAAGTAATACACTTATGCGCTTTTTCAAAAGCAGTTTACTTATATCACAGGTTAAGTGTAATCAATTGAGCTCAACAATTTGCTGAAGACTACAAAATCGATGAATATTATAATACAATAAAACTGTGTGAAGATTAAACTATTAATTTAAACCAATATTCGTCCAAGTACAAAAAAGAAATGTCTTCCAAAGTTCCAATTTCAAATGAGTTAAGACAAGAATTTTCCAGTCCACTACTTCACAAAAGTTGTCTTGCTCATCTATTAAATCTCAGGCTGTTGTCGAATCAGAATGCTCTCTTTATTTGAAACTTCAGAGGGTCTTAAAATCGGAACGGACCCATTTTCATCACAGTTTTCGAATTAAATATCGTTTCATTGACTTACTGGCTCAAATAAGCAAATCTCGTTTAATTGCACTATAGAAGCAATTCAGCGGGTTTTCTTTAATTGAACACTCGGATAATTGGTCGAAAAAATTGGACAAAATGGTCGGTTCAATTAAGCGGGGAATACTGTACCAAAATGTGCAAACATACACTCGATTGGAGTGTGAATCGTAGAAACGGAGAAACGATGTTTATTCTCTGTTCACTCACTTCGTTGGCTCAACAGATGATTTTTTCGTTGGAAATGTATTGTTTTTTTACATACAAACCTGCTACAAAAGAATACCTTTCCAACAAAAAAAGAATCATAAAATTCGGTGTTGCCAAACTCGAGATATAAAACAACAAACATTTATCAAACTCATTCATATATATAAGGTGCGTTTTTTTGCTTATCTATATAGGTTAAAAAAAGTGTGAGCAAAAAAAACGCTTATCAAGGGTAACGAATGCCATCATAGCAGTTTGGCAGCACTTTGTGAAATGATACGTATCAGGTGTTTTCTCTTGCTGATTTAAAAAAAAAATATTCCGGATTGTAAACAAAATTGTGAATGAAAAAAACTCAAACGTATGTTTGTTGGCTAATTATTAACTTTAGATGATTTCTTTATTGCAAATTTTCTATTAATTACTTCTTTTTTCATTTTTTGTGTTCCTTCCTAGCATTCTTTTTTTTTACAAATGTCTTTTATGTCACTTTTGACATTTTCGATAGCATTTTTCGATAACAATCGAGAAAAAACAGTTTGGTAGCACAGTTTTCATCGCGGCTAAGGAAATAACGCTGGATAGTTATCCAGATTTAGCAATTCGATACAGGCTTTGTTGTTGTTGTAATTAACATGGAAAATATTTTTTAAGCCTATACAGATAACGAAAAAAACACACCTATAGATAACTGTGGGCCAAGATACAGGCACGGGGTGTTAAAGTTTGCCTATTAATGGTATGCGAAACTGTATCCAGCGTCACATTGGTACGTGATCGTTGTTTTCGTTTTGCCCTGTTGCACAAAGGTAGTTTTTTTCTTTCTTTTTTTTCTTTAGTCGTATCCTTGCTTCTTTGGAAATATGATACTACGTAGTATGTATATCGCGGTTCTTAGCAATTCTAAGAGAAGAGGTTGTGTACCATGATTTGGTTCAATGGATCTTCAAGTATCTCTGGAACAACTGATATCATTTTTTTAAGAATTAACAATGATGCAATGGTGATACTTTTTGCTACCTTTTCTCGGGAAGTGCCATAGTGACGGATGATTTCCTGAGACGTAGTATAAACTTAAGTATGTATTTCCGTTGAATTTATTGTAGGTTACAGTTTTTCCCATTTCATCTTTTACGAGGGATTATACAATATCTATAAAAATTATAAAAACTAATTATGTAAGGGCTGGAAGCGAAAGCAGCGGCAACGTGTATAGTGGACGAGACTTATCAAATAAACATATAAAACATAGAAAATCGACTCGGTAATTTTAAAGGTTTAATAAAAATGAATGTACATATGTGTTATTTAAATAAGCTCAAAAGTTTTAAATTAAATGTTGATGGACTGCTTGGTTTAGCAAGTTCAACAAAAAATGCGGGGCGAAATGTTAACAACGTAGAGAATCAGGGAGAACCCATTTTAAGCGAAACAGATATAGTCATGAATTCATATGTTGTAGATTCAGTCCAGAAGAAAGTAAGTATGTATAGTGAATCTTCATTCCTGGCAGTCCGAGTAACCTAACTCCTTAGCTTATGCTTTAGTTAACGCTAAGGATACATTTGCATACACTATTTTGATCACCTCAAGTAAAATCGTCTTGTATACATTCAAAAATATACTTTTACCCCAACAAAAATTGCTTTTCTAATATCTCTTCGGAGAACCAAAAGGAAAAAAAAAACTTGTTTATTTTATACAACACCTGCATTGTTACAAAAAAAAACAATTCAAAAATATTCCCTGCTTCTCTTCAACACTACCTACCATACCTACATGTACATACATTTGTAAGTCCATCTTCGTAAAAAGCTCTAACGACCCATAAACTATTACCCATGTCAAAAAGAAAATCCTCCACACAACCTGCCGCTTTCGAATATGCTTAGCTATGAAAAAATACCCAAAAATAAACCCATGGACAGCGCTGGATAATATGACCGAAATAAAACCACCGGAACTTACCTCAAATGCAATAAAATTTCACGGCCAATGCACAGGATGATCCAATATTCATCACTTGTCAACATGGTCGAATGACCATATTTCGGCTCATTCCTCCCAACCCCCAGCTTTCCTTAACGAGGAAAATGTTTGCAATTTAATGCAGTGACTCATGACAGCACACGGATCCTGCCGCAACTCCCAATGTGGTCTACCAACTTGGCGGCCCGTAAAAAAAACCCCAAAACACCCAACGTCCCTCTCTTAGTCCTGTCAAACCTTTAACACTTTTAAATCCCAATAAAAAATTTACACCCAGGAACAACTATCGTCAACGGAAAAACATTGAAAATAAAATAATTTGTTTATTTTGCTTCTCCTTTTTTTTTGAATCCATTTTCCTGTCGAATTTCATGAAATCACCCGGAATATGCACACATCCATATGTGTGTACTGTTGCTGAATGCTGCTCCTACTATTTCTGTATTCGTCCAACTCCTGCTGCTTTGGCTGATGACGCTATTATCCTTTCATGGTGGCTGCATCGAATGCTGGTTTTGTAAAATTTCACTCGTCCTTTGGATGGAACTCGGGAAATCTATTCTATTTTTCGGAACGATGGTGATGTTGGTGGTGGTGGTGTCTGGTGTAGTACCGCCGGATATCCTGGATTATCCCACAAGTACGGATATGGTTGTACGAGAGGGCAGTAACGTGACGCTGAAATGTGCTGCTACCGGATCACCAGAGCCAACCATTACGTGGAGACGTGAAAATGGAGTACCCATTGGATTGGCCAACGGTTCAGAGGGTAAGTTTTGTTTAAAAAAAAAAAAAAAATATGTCTATCTAAATAGAGGGCAGCATGTTGGATGTATTTTATATATATCAAGTGTTTGTCCGTCAACGGTATTTCAAAAAATGTTCCAAATAGGTGCATTGTGAGGACTTTGAATTTTCCAATAAAGTGATTAGATACAGGAGTGCCTTATGATTAGGTGGTAGAGGGTGGGATATTTACATAACTTCTTTTAAAACTCATTATCTCATTCTGACCGAGCCCCAACCATAGTAATTGTGTTAATGCTAATCATCTACAGGGCTCAAAACTTGACCGCTTATTTCCCATATCCTGTACAAATAAAATGCTTCTGAGAACGAGAAGTAGATTGTTCTACGGTTTGTAGTTCTGAAAACAGTTTTTAAAATGCTTAGATCAAGGTGATGCAAAAAAGGGCTCTTAAAAAATGAACTGCTCGCTATTTTCCAAAAGTGTCGTGATGAAAATCCTTAGAAAATCCTGTTTGCCCCAGAGGAATTTGGGATTATATGCCGTCACAAGGTGGTAGTGATGTAGTTGGTTGTATTTGCTTGTTACGGGTATTTAGAGAAAATGATCAGTTCAGATCAATCCAAAGATCCTCAGACAAGATAGAAGGAGAGGCGGTAAAGTCTGTAAATTTAGAATTCTTAACTAACACAAGTTATTTGTTCTACAAATCCCTTGGATTTATGTAAGCTGCGTATAAGCCCAGTTCTACAGTGTAGAAACTTTTCTCGAAAGGAAAGTTCATTAAATCGGCGCGACGGCCTGTGAGATCGATCTAGATCTATGTTGCAATGCATTACCTTATACAAGTAGGAGAAACAAAAGGCAGCTTGTTGACTCAAAAAATCTTCGAATCTACTTATGCCTTACACTGCAGAGTAAGCTTTTATGACATCGATAATTTGTAAGTATGCAACGTCTCACGGCTAAACAAATAAATAAAGCTGTGAATATACAAAAACTGAGCTATAACCTTTTCTTTAACCGTCGCTTGAATGGATAAAAATGGTGCTCCCGAATTGCTATACACTATTTCGAAACTCCTTTTGTCCCAAAATGAAACATGTCACAAAGCTTGTGGTAGCCGACTGAAAGCGAATTGCGTGCATTTTATGTCTTAAGCTGGGTTTCTTCACACGTTCAGGAGATAATCAATTTGGACTGCAAGTCATATGAAGAGCGTATACATGTGCCATTATATCAAAATAATACATGAAACGTTTAAAACTAGCTTTAAAGACATTTTAAAAGGTAGGCTTATTTCGATTATCTTTTCGAATAAAATCTTTATGCACCCTCAATGATATACATACTCGTATGTACTTAAATATCCAAATATTTGTCTGTAAGTAGCAAGAATCCATTTACAAGTACCTTCCCATTTACTAGAGAAATTTGGAAAACTTTTCAAGCGCCCTTCAAAATCCCTACTTTTCTATGAAAAATTCCTATTCTTGCAACACTGTTGATTCCTGTTTACCTCTTATCCTATCGACTTTTAAATAAAGTTTGTAATGCGAGTATATCTCTTACACACCACCGAAAAGGATACAGACTTATATTGATTGTTCATAATAACAGGACGGCGCCGACAAAGAGAGTTTAAAAATTAATTTAAAAATTGTAGAACAAATTCTATTTAAGTATGCAGTATGTCGTGAAACGAACATTGACTTTAATTTTAGTCCAGCGGAATTTAAAATGTCACTGCTGTTAGAAATTGACAATAAAATTATTACGCTGCAGGACTTCTGTCTAAAAGAACTAAACAGTCGAACACATATAGAATATTTCCAATGCTGTTGCTTTAAAATCTGACCTTGTTAAATATATTTTGTTGCTTTTACTTTTTGTATTCTTTTATCCGTTTCCAGTTTCAAGTATTGAAGGCCTTAACCTAGTTCTACCGCATGTAAAGAGGCAACACATGGGCGCATACTTGTGTATTGCATCGAATGGTGTTCCACCATCAGTAAGCAAAAGGATAACTCTTATTGTGCATTGTAAGTGGTCTATGTTGTGCTTTGTGTAGCATTCTGAGTATTTTCTTCAGAAGTGTGAACGCAAGAAACTTTTATAAAGGATTTCTAAACCGACTTTGGTTTTGTGTGAGTGTCAGAGTCTTACTTTTATTTTTTTTAGTCCCGCCAATGATTACAGTACAAAACCAATTAATTGGAGCGGTTGAGAGTAAAGGTGTGACTCTGGAATGTCAATCGGAAGCCTTTCCAAAGTCAATTAACTACTGGACGAGAGAACGGGGAGAGATTGTGCCACCAGGTGAGCTTTTTAACACACTTCTATTAACTTCACTTGTAAGTACGTATCGCTCATTTGCTACAATTTCGTCAACACAAAAATCTAAATTTTTCAGGAGACGTATTTTAAGTTTACAATCGTCAACAATTTTGTTAGAATTTCCCTTATGAAAGAGAAAGCGCGCATAGTGAAACAAGTGGCCTCACGTACCCAATCGTTGAAGCTAAGAAATGAAATTTTACAGGGTAAAAGGGCCCTTTTTTGACGTTACTTCTACATCAGTATCTTTAAATTCGGCAATTTTGAGGTATGACGGTATTGTAGCAAATAGGCGATATGTGTATTTATATGTTACACTAGCAGACCCGTGCTTGCGTTGCTTCGCGAAGTTATTAGAAATACTTTTTTTGTCATAATATTAAAAAAAAAATATTAAACATGCCTTGAAAGAAGCTCAGCTTTAATTTCCGGCCACTCTGGATTGCATGTCATAGTTTCCTATGAAGAGATCTGACCGACCATGTTTTCTGGCATATGTATGTCATTGCGTCTTGAGTTTTTTGGTGAAAATACCTTGGTGATCCATTGAACGTAGATGGCAAAACTATAAGTTGCCCTATATTCCGAGGATTAACATTAACATCATTGTTTACAGCGTCTTCGAGATCAATATAATTATCAGCTTTCAGAGTCTGCTGATGAGTTCTTATGAAAATAAGCCTCTCTGTTATCATTTTAGCTGCCATATCCACCACAAACTGACTCAAAAGCTTACGAATTAAAAGCAAAAAGTTTGTCTCATTGTCCCTTACCATCAATCTATAAACGTAAAATTTCCTGCAAGAAACAGTTTTATTTGAATTTATTTAGCCGGTTGCAGGTAAAATTTGTGGAATCCTTATGCAATAACCGGCCTCTCCGCGAATGAACATTAATGGGTATTGGAGTGGGTCATATGATTGATGGAGCTCCGAAATACGTTGTAAGTGTCCATCTCTTCTATGTAAAATAATGTCTCGGGGACTCTTATCTTCATCCAACAATAACACGGCAATTTCATTTGCTGTTGTGGAATTAAAGCGGCCACGATGTTCATTTGCAGGTTTATGGTCAACCTTAATAATAACTTTGGAGTCTGGCAAATTTGGAGGGAAATGTTCCAATGTGGTCTCAAAATACTCATTTTGAGAGACCTTGAAGTATTTCTATGATCTTCCTATTGCCCAAAAACTGATTCACATTTGAAGTGTTAAAACTTGCTGTTGCTGCATTTTGATCCCCATTTCCATGAATTCTTCTCCAATAATCTCGCTGATAATTTATTCTTTTCTGTCTCTGTGAAGGCTGTTCATTTGAATGTTGTAAAGATTTCTTTTTGGCGTTACGGGATTTCTCTGGCAAATTTGTATTTCTTTTGATCACAATGTTTTTTTTATGATAAAAAAGAAGGCAAACAAACCTTAACTATATTTTCTGTATGTTCTTTATAATAAACAAAAAGTAGGAAAATTAACCTACAAATAAAGAAGGTTAAAAACATTTTCTTGTATTTGGTACTCGGGGAGATTTTTATGAAGCTACTCCGATTATATCGAAAATTGTGTACAAAATAAATAATATCATGTCATTTGTTATCGAATACCAATGTTAAAGGGCATTTATCATTTTCCGCTTATAAAAAAATTAACATGAGCATATTTAAAATCAAATCCACAATCAGTTTCAGTTTTAATTTATATTTTCTCTTTTTATCTATGTACATAATTTTACTAAATTTTATTCATACCTTACCGAGTTTCTTACTTTTGGATGAGGACAAACAACGAATGGGAAAAGAAATAGGTATGTACATATATGGTTCGATTCAGTTCAGTTGGCCGATAAAAAAAACTGATTGGTTTTTGAGTGAGACTATCTGGATTTAACTCAAAAACCAAGCAGTACTTCCCACCTCATATTGCGTTATACAGCGAAAATTGTTTCCGACACACACCACAACGTGCTTATGTACGTTCTCAACATCTGCTAGACCAATTTTACCCAAAATCTAACCAGATCTAAGTGTCATGCTGACAAATAAAATTAAAAAAAAACCGCTTGATCGTATGTTATTCTGTTCTCCAGATATCGAAGGAGAAAAAATTGTCAGATACACACACCACACACAAACATCACTGCGAAAACAGGTGCAAATGTTTTCTAGTGTTCGTCATGTGAAGCTTTGTCAAAATCTCGAACCCTTTTTTTTTGCCGATTGCAAAATTTACTTCCCCTATGAAGGTGGGAAAAAAATATGATTCACATGTTCTCGTACTTCACGATCATACAAAGTAGGAATAGGAATGGAAGGAAGAGAGCGTGCGAGAACCACGGAACGATGATGAAATGGAACAAAGCAACAACCTCGTCGTCATGATTGAATCGATATCAGCGATGTAAACAAATAAAAATAATGGATGCATTGAAAGTACTTATTTATTTATTTCTCAGCAAGTAGGTATAATTAAGAAAAGATGAAGGGCTTAAAATTTGCGTAAGCATATTGACTTTATACAAACTATTTAGTTCTTGCAATTTTTGAAATTAATTTAAAGTAAGGAGTGAATATGTTGGTCAACCTCTTTAAAATTAGTATGAAAAAAATATAAATGTTAAATTTTCCTGTAAACAAAAAACAATTAAATAAAAAAAAATAGCCTAACTGGATTTCGTAAAAATAAGGAATATTATAAATTTTATTTCACGTTGATCGGTTCAGTATTTGCTGAGATTACCGGGGCCAAAGTTTTTTAATGTTTCGTCTTTATATAATAGTAATGAGTAATGATGATGATGTTAAGAAATCTAGAAAATCTTTATACCTACATAGTTTCACAGATCGGATCCATTCGAAATTTGGCATGCTTACATGGTTTTCGTGACAATACATTTTAACATTTCTATGCAATTAAAATTCAAAATGGCGACTTCAAGATGGTGGACAAATTTGGATAGATCTCAAACTCTTCTGTCATCTTCGTATAATTCGAATTAAAATCGATATCTTGTTGGATTTCACGTCAAAATTTAGGAATTCAAAATGACGAGATCAAAATGGCGGTCAAATTTGTCACTTATGGTGCAATTTGACTCGAACTTGGTATCTGGGGTTGTAAGGTTCGAAAAGAAAGACTTCGGTATTTTCTAACATTTGTTTATTATATTCTATTGTTGTCTCGTTTATTTAGGCATTTGTTCAATAATGGAGCCTATTATTTCTCCTGTTGCTATAGTGTTTGAGCATACCACCACCACCATTTGTAACGTTCGAGCAGGCTGGCTTCGTTATTTTCTTAGGTTTATTTATTGTTGTTACGTTTATTTAGCCGGAAGGCCTTGTTTAGCTACACGAACTCAACTGTTGGTCCATCGCTCTATCGGTCACCTCCGCTGACCGCGATTTGTTACCTTAGGCGGAACAATTTCTGTGGCCCGCTTTGATGTTATGTATGTAAATAATTGTATATACTCGTACTTCCATATGCTAGTGTTGGTTAGTTTTGCTTTTGTTAGTCGTGTCATACAACAGATTTTGGACTTCCGGTACAGTTAGCAATTTGAAATTTGGTGTGCGGGTAGTTCTTATCTCACATTTATGTATTACCAAGAATTTGGTCATCGCCATCATCAAAAGGCAAACAATCAAAAATATATCATTTCTTAATCGATTAACAGCTATTAATTAAGAATTTTCAGTAACTTTCGCTTTGTAATATCGCATGTATGTATGTATCAAATTTCAAGTTCCTTGATCTCCTTGAAGATCGTCACATAGAAATATACCGGACTTCTGGTATAGCTAATAGCTTGAAATTTCGTGTGCAGGCAGATCTTACTCCACAAATAAAGGAAAAAGAAATCTGAAAAAAGTGTATTTGTTTATCTTTTCATCTACCATTTTAGTTTTAATGCCAGTACAGCCAATAATTAGCATCATCCTTGACTTTCATAATCAAATGCAGTCAATACACGGCAATAACATGGCTCCTCCAACTAACATAAATTCCAAATAAATCAATTCCAGTCGCAAGTAAATTGAAACAATATATGTACAACACTACGTTCATGGAATTCAGGAGCGGCAAAGTCTCGTTTTTTACTTGTGCCTGCCAGCTACTTTATGAAAAGCTTTTGTTAACTCAATGTCAGTTAAGTGTAGATTTTATGATTTCCTTTACGAGTTCTAGACAGCTTAGATAATGATTTTGTTGAACGACGATCCAAGGTGTTTTATTCCCTTAAAACTGATCAATACGAGACAGTGAATAAGTTTGGGGGTTTGCGGATGGTTCATGATTTTGATCACATCACCCATCAGATTTCTGTAGATAATCTTCAGCATATCAAATAACCTTTATCCTTCTTTCATTCGTTACGAAGCTTTTTGAAAAAAAAAAAAAACTATTCACAGTCCACCATCCAACCCGCTACCCAAGAAAAACCTCCTCATAGGTCTCTTGAAACTACCACAATTAAGGGTTCCAAAGATTATAATTAATACTAAGGACTTTAAAGCACGCCAATATATCAGTCTCACTCGGCGCCTCTATCCCTGAAAGATTGTTGAATGTTATTTAACTGGCAACACACAGTCTACATGGTATGAAGGAGTTTTACAAATTGTGCGCTATGCATGCCTTCTATAATAATAGCACCCAACTTTGGCGCTTTTATTGCTGCTTGATGGCGTGCACACTGCATTGAAGTCTTACTCTAACCCTAAATGTGCATTCAATGCACCGGATAATAGTAACCTTGCACAGTCTTCTCAAAAGAAAACTCTAAATTGCCTTTTAAATTGCCAGTTTCGCGTTAAGTATAAAGAGGAAATTCGTTATTTAATGCACTACCCCCACACGTATTCGTCCATCTCACTACACATTTTACATTTAGTACCTTCCATTCAAGGGTTTTTGCACTCACGGAATACTTTCACGGGCCGGTTTGGGTAACATTTTCTTCAACAGTTTAGAATTTTTCATTTTTCGTTCTGTTTCCCGTTTTTACATCCATCGACTCGTTCTCATGGATGAGCTCTGATTATTTATACCGAAGCGAGCTAATGTCGGTCTTCGGCTAGCATTTACCAAGTGCATAAATCACAGAGGGTGTTGGATTTGCATTTGGCCAGGATGTGTTGAGGAAACATACACACGCACACGAGAGTGTGGAGAAAGAATAGTTGAAAATGGGGGTGAGTCCGTGCGAAATAAATAATAATATTTCCCATACATCAACATGTGTTCGAAATATCCATGTGCAGCTTCGTACCGGCAGGGTGGCCATTTCTTAATTACGTTTACTACTCTTGGTTTCGGTGGCGTGGCATGGGCTTTAGGGAGGGTGAAAATTGACTCGTCGGAGGGCCTCAGTAGACCTGAACTAGCTGGTTGATAGACGAATTGGCTTCGTGCATCGATTTTTTGTCGAGTGGCAAATAAAATTACCTCGGCGATGCGCTATTATAGATTTATCTGTTGGTACACATAATATGAGCAAATTTTGTGTGGAAAAGATACATATGTAGATAAATACATACAAGTTAATTTGTTGGGCTATGTTATTCCGTCGGATGAGTGTTGAGAAGTTGAAAACTCGTTTTAATGATCCACAACTTGATTAAGTAGACCTAAATGCAGATAAAAGGGGATGCCGTTGTTATAAGAACATTTTCGATTAAGAGGCTTAAGGTTGTTAATCTTCAAGCACGGGGAGATGAGCATGCCTAACGAATTTTAAATCCATATTGTAAAATTATAAATATTGTTGCGAGTTTACGGATTAGGGCTCAATGAAGAAAGGGATGTCAATGAAAATTAAAAATTACCAAGAAAAGAAAACAAAAAGATCAGAGTTGGGAAAACCGGGGGAAGTATGGTTGCAAAGCTGAAACTAGTGACCCGATCAATGTGAACAACCTTGCATCTTGATCGAGGCGTCTTTTGGATCGTTGATGATTTCCATCACCCGGTATAGTCCATGCCAATCCGATTGAAGTTTTGGGCAGACTCGGACTCTCCTTCGGGGGTTATGGAACTACACGAAGCTTCCAACCTGAAATTCAGAGAAGTTTGCTGTTAAATCGTACCTGCTCTTCATGTTTTGTGCCGAGCGTCGTAATTCCACTCTGGCTCGGTCGTAAATCTCTCGAAACTGGTCCTGAAGCTGCTGTGCAAATCCCCGGTACATCTTTAATGAATTTAAAAAAGTGTGGAATTGTTCTGTGTGTTTACAAAAAAGGCGAAATGATACGGGGAGATTATCTTTGTCATCGATAACGTCATATGAAGGTGACACCAACAACGTCACTCTCAGAGAAGTCTACGACCAAATCATTGAGCTTAGAAAAACACTCTCTTCCACCGAGATAACGCTTAATGCAATGAGCAGGCGCCTCACCGCACTGGAGGAGTCGGCACTAACTACGAATGCGATTAAAAAGGAGAACGAAAATCTGAAAATACAGCTAGACGAATGCAAGGGAAGTCTCAGCAATGCAGACTGGTTGATTCACGCAAATTTTTTGGAGATCCGCAATGTACCGGCTATCGACAATGAATGCGTCATTGACACAGCAGTTAAAATTATAAACACTGGGCTGGGACTGCAAATACCCAAAGAAGACATTGACCTCTGTTACAGGAAAAAACTGAGAGTAAACGGCAAGCTCTCCGATTCTGATGTGTTGGTAGTGAAGACGCTGCGTACATGTACTAAGGAGAAAATGCTCAGTACAATCCATGCAAATAGGAAGCCACTTAAAGCTAATGCCATCATGCCTTCTGCTAAGGGGAATATTCATATAAATAACTGGTTACCTGGCGAGATGAAATATCTTCTTAAGGAAGCTAAAATAGCAAAGAAGCAGTTCAATTATGAATTTCTCTGGGAGCGACGTAGAAGAATTATGATGAGACGATCAAATGGAACTGAGGTCAAATTCATAAGGAGTGTGGAGGATCTTAGACAATTATAGACCTACAAATCTCAGCTTAAAAATAAATATGTATCATAACTTAAATGACCTCTATGATCCAATTTGTGTGAATGATTGTAACGAAACTTATATTGGTAAGAGATTTTGTAACTCAAACTTAGACTTAACTATTGTGCATCAAAATATAAGAAGTATGAGAATGAATTTTAATATCTTTTGTGCTCACTTAGAAAATTGCTATGCTACCTTACCTCAAATTATTGTCCTAACGGAAATCTGGGTTTTCGATAACGAAGTCTAAAATTTTCCTATTCCCGGTTATAATGTAAGTTAAGGAAGTCCTTTAGGAGGACTCCAAAAAAATACGAACGCCAACCATAGGTTGGCCCAACTGTCCGAATAAAAACGCGTACCGATATTCGTTTATATAATTTTATTAGGATATTTCAAGATCTGGTTTACACAATAGTCAAACTAAGACTAACTTAAAACTAATCTTCCGCCACACTCGTAGCCTACGTCCCCGTGTCCAATCTGCTGAGTAATCACCATGGGCCGGCGCGTGTATCCGGTGCATCGCAGGTGTAACCCGATGCGTCTGGGCCGACTGTGGGAACATGTTCGCACCTGAGCAAGTAAATCCGCAAGGTCAGCAGATGTCGATCATGTTGCTTGCTCGTGTCCCACTTGCATCGTGTTAACTTGTATATCCAAATTGTAACGAAACTTATCCATCGGGAGGAACGGTTGTGTTTGTTAAAAACGAGCTTGAAGTAGAAGATGCATTCAATCCAGATATGAAAAGTGCAGATTGTGTCGTCTTAAAACTAAAACTGGGTAAGAATTTGATTGTGACTTTTGTTTGTGTATATCGACTGCAGTTTGTGCATAGTGATATTTTTCTGAATGAGCTCGAAGGTTTATTGTGCTCTATTAACTGTGGGAATGTTTGCTTAGTGGGGGACGTAAATATCAACATACAGTCGGCTCTCGATTTTTGCAACTAATGAAAACACGACCCTGTTGCAAAAATCGAAAAGTTGCATTAATCGAACAGAAAATTAAAACACTTTAAAAAGGCTTACTCGATATACTCCGTGATGTATAAATAAATTTACATATGTACATTACAATGATCACGTGCTTATAAGTACATATGGCGACAAATGATCAATTTCCTTTTCCAATCCCGAAATAAAAATATAGGCACATAAACAGTCGCGTAAAAAAAAATACCAGTACAAAAACCAAGTTCACATAAGGTTATTTTCTTTTTCAAACCAAACAAAATCTAGACGCATCATAGTAACGGCACTACGTCTGGATTATGATGTCGTTAAGAGCTTGCTCTTACCTTCGACAATGCATAGTAGGTGTAGGTACACATATGTATGTATGTATTTTGTGTCATAAAATTTCAAAGTTGCGAAAATCGAGAACTTTTTTTGAAATTGTTGCAAAAATCGAAAAAAGGAAATCCATTACGTTGGTTGCAAATATCGAGGGTTGCAGAAATCGAGGTTGCAAAAATCGAGAGTCCAGGTACTTAATCTTCCAAGGGATTGTGATAACTATATGCTCCTGCTATCTTCATTAGGTTTTCGTGCGCTCATAAATCTTCCTACACGAATAGGTGATAAATCCAAATCATGCATTGACCATCTCTTTCTCAAATCCAGAGATTTTACCAACATCTACCCCTTTATTTTAGAAGTAGGCATAACAGACCATTTTTCAATTGGCATTGCTCTTAAAAACGCTTTAATAAAAGCTTCCGATGACAATACCTCAAACCAATCTTCTAGTTCTTCTGCAAAAGAAAAACTTCAAATTAATTTTCCTAAACTTATTCGGTGTTTGTCTTTAGAAAGGTGGGATTCGGTATATAGTTTGGACTGTCCTTCTCGTGCTTTTTTAGTGTTTTTAGAAAAACTTAAAGGGTACATTAGTGATTCCAAAAGTACTATGCAAGGGAATAGATTTAATAAAATTAAACCTTGGATCAATGATGGAATCTGCGTAAAAATAGAAGAAAAAAATAAATTCTATGCAAAAAATAAAAGCAGAATGAACCAGCCTTTCGTTAAACAGGTATATAGAGAACTACAAACTAATGTGCGAAACCTAATAGATAAACAAAAAATTTACTACTATGCCAATAAATTTGCAGAAAGTCGGTATAACCCTAAAGAGCAATGGCGTATTGTCAATAACATATTATGCAAGGACAGAAGGGAGCCAGATTTAAGGCTTATTAAACTAGGCAATAAAATCATCAGTAGTGACGAGGACTTAGGCAACGGCATGAACACTTTCTTTAAAAATGTCGCCGTTAAATGCAAACCAGTTGTTTGTATCCAACTGAATGATAGTAATAGGAAATTTTTACTTGATAAAACCAGTCCTTTTTCCTTCTATTTCGGGCCCATTAGTAATTCAGAACTTCTCGGTATTATTAATAGCTTGAAAGCTAAGAACTCATGTGGGATAGATGGCATTAGCAACGTTATCATTAAAAAGATAGGAAATTTAATAGTAAACCCCTTGAGGCACATTATTAATCAAAGCTTTCAATGCGGAATATTTCCTGATTGCCTTAAAACCTCATTAATTATTCCGATTTTCAAAAAAGGTGATTCAACTGACCCTAACAACTATAGGCCAATATGCTTGTTATCGGTTTTCTCAAAGATCTTTGAAAAGGTAATAGTTGGCAAAATGCTTAACTTTTTTGAAAAGACCAGATTTTTTAACAAGTTCCAATTTGGTTTCATGAAAGGCAAGTGTACTGAAGATGCTATTGTGACCTTCTTAAAGAGAATTTACAATGCACTAGACAAAAATCAAAAACCAGTTGGACTATTTCTTGATCTAACAAAAGCCTTTGACCTAGTTGATCATGATTTATTAATCCAAAAACTCAATAACTCTGGTCTCAGAGGAAATATGTATATATGAATGGTTTAAGTCCTACTTGCTTAATAGAAAACTGCGCGTTAGGGTAAATGGAGTTGTAAGCAGGGAAGAAGTCTGTCCAAATACTGGTTTCCCACAGGGGTCAGTTTTAGGACCAATCCTTTTTCTGGTTTATATAAATTCGATATTTAATCTACCTGTTAACGGCCATATAATCGGCTATGCTGACGATCTAGCACTTTCATATGCAGAAAATTCTTTAATTAAGATTCGAGACCAAATGAGCTCTGATCTGCATTTGCTTAGTATCTGGCTAAATTACCATCAACTAATACTTAGCACAAAGTCTAAGGCGATGTGTTTTTCCTTGTCCAATCCGAACACGGCAATTGAAGGCATTACATCCCATCATCTTAGCTGCGACAAGTTGAACTGCACAAACAAATGCTTTGCTTTTGAATTCGTGAAGGAGTTTAAGTATCTAGGTGTCATAATAGATAACAAATTGAACTGGAAGTCACACATTATGGCTCTAAAAAGAATACTGTACATGTCTTTAAACAAAATGTATCACTTGCGTAAGCTTGTCCCACATAGTTTACTTTCAGCTATTTACTACGCCTTGGTTCAATCACGGCTTGAGTATGGTCTTGCATGTTGGGGCTGTGCCTATATAAGTAATCTGAGTCCTATTATTGCAGCACAGAAAAAAATAATTCGCTTATTGTTATGTAAGAACAGATTTGAGCCCTTATTGCCCCTTTTTCAATCAGCGAAAATACTACCACTCCGTTACCTTTTTATCTATAAAGCGCTTAAAGTATTTTTTGTTAGAAGTCGTAATATTCACTTTAGAAGAAATGGAGTATATTCGTTGAGAAATGAGTCTACAGTTGATGTTCATAGGGTTAATACAGAGCACAATCGACGATTTACCCTACATTTTCAATAAACTGCCGTCTGATATATCCAACTTAGTGACGCATGGAAATCAGTTTTTAAAAAAACTTAAAGCTTGGTTACTTTCACGACCTGAAGTTGAGACTCTACTTCAAGTTATATCTTAACGTACTTTTTTTTCATGTTTTTTTTATGTTTAATCCACATTTTCACATTGTTCTTCTCTTAGCATATTCATCTTTTGTTTTTTTTCCTTTTTTCCTTTTTTTTCCCATAAAAACTTTATAAAAAAATGTATATATATAAATAGATAAATGAATTTGCATTCCGCTGTACATCGCGTTCTCCTTTTCGTCATCCCTTTTCGGCTCTAATCCTTTTTTAATATCATTAATAGTCATACACTTGCTACTGGTTGTATTATTGTTATTTCCATATTTCGTTATCATTATACCCAGAATTTCGTCTATATTATTAAAAAAAAACTGTATCCTATGATGTATTAAATTAACACTCTTATATAATATGTTCAATGAATTGTTATTTGAAATGGAAATAAAATCTTGAATCTTGAATCTTTTGATTCAAATAGGTTGGTGCTTTCAACAGTAAGTCCGGAGGTTGTTGCATATCGCAACCAAACATCATTGCAATAGGTGTTTCTTTGGTTGACTCTTGAGTCGACGAACGGTAAGCTATTGCAAAAGGAGGAAGACGGTCATCTCAGTCATCCTGCTTATCGTTGACAAATTTTGCGAGATAGTGAAGTATCGTCCGATTCATCCGCTCCACCAGACCATCGGACTGAGGGTGCTGTGGCGTTGTTTAGGTCTTGCGTATACCCAAAATCTCCATCACATTTCGAAGAACCTCCGACTCAAAATTGCGCCCTTAATCCGAATGTAGTTCGGTTGGTACCCCATACCAACAAAGGACTTCGTTGACTAGAGTTTCGGCCACAGATTCTGTTGTTTGGTCAGCGAGAGGAAATACTTCGAGCCATTTCGAAAAATAGTCCATCATGATCAACACATATTTAAATCCTCACTTTGTTGGCGGTAGAGGTCTAAGAATGTCGATGGCTACACGTTGAAATAGTTCACCAGTCAAGCAAATCTGCAACTCTCCTTGTGTTCTTCTCTGAGAGCCACGATTTGCTGCACAAATATCGTATGCAGTGCAATAGCGTTCTACATATCTTCTTGCTCCAACCCAATAGAACCGGCATCTTAGTTTGCCCAACGTCTTGTTGGATCCGATATGTCCTCCCGATACAGTATCATGGTACAACTTAATGATTTCTTTAAACAGCGATCGAGGAATAATAGGAAGTAAACGCTCGGGCTGCTGCCTTTTGGTTGGTTCCCACGTCTTTGACAAAATACCGTTCTGCACCCAATATACTTTAAGCACATTATTGTTATTGTTGTTGTTCGTGAGAGCTGAACAGCCCTTGGCACAGCGGTTTCTGACGAATCCTATTGTGCCTTCCCTAATGTTTCTAGATGAGTTGTTTCACTCCAGAAGATGTCAGGAAGTTAATGAACTTCTCTGGATGGATGGCAGCAAGCTGTTCAGTAGAGACAAATTCGCTGCCTAGTATTCTTTTTCTGAGTTGAAAAAGAGCTAGGCATTCCGTAAGGATGTGAAGAGAGGTCTCCTCACTCTCCAGGCAGAGTCTACAGCTTGAATCTGTTGTAAGATTCATGCGATGTAGGTGCTTGTTCAGGCGGCAATGACCGCTGAAAAGCCCAACTAGTACTCTAAGGCTGCTCCTATCGAGATGCTCAATGAATTTTGATTTTCTTTGTGACGGTACCGGGAAAAGCAGTTTTGAACATGCTTGTCCTGGTGTATTGAGCCAGACTTCTCTAGAAGAAGAATTCGGGTCCAAAGAGTTTTGTTGCCGCACCGTCTTTGGCCAGTGAGTCTGCCCTTTCGTTACCCGCAAATCCACTATGTGCAGGAATCCAGTGAAGAATTACCATATTGTTCCTAGCAAGGTCCGTTATAATTTTGCGGGTTTCTAGGACAAATTTGGATTTGATTACAGGCCAGTCGAGTGCTTTTAGAGCAGCTTGACTGTCTGAAAAGATGAATATAATTTTCCCCATGATGTGAGAGGACTGATTCAGTCTCACACATTGGTTGATGGCAAAGACCTCGGCTTGGAATATGGACGCGAATTCACCAAGGCTGACTGAGAAGTTCGCACCTGTTGATTCTCCAAAAATTCCGGAACCAGTTCCTGTTTCCATTTTGGATCCGTCCGTATACCAGACGAGGTCAGAAGATGATATTTGGGGTTTGTGGTTCTCCCAGTCCTCCCTTGAAGGGATAACTATTGAGAAATTCTTGTTGAAGCAATCGGGTAGCAATTTGTCTGGAGGCATGCTGAAGATCGCATCTTGCTCCAATGTTTCAAGCAAGGATAAGTGTCCTCCCCTATGGGATTTCAGGTCAAGGTTGCTTGAGTGGAAAAGTCGATGAATGCCTAATTTAGCTTCCATTCGAATGAAATTTCGTAGTGGTGGTAGGCCCAAGATGACATTAAGTGCAGCAGTTGGAGTTGTGCGAAGGCATCCTGACATGCAGGTTTCCGCCAGGCGTTGGACACGTTCTAATTTCGTAACTGTGGTAGTTTCGTTTGCTTTTGTCCACCAGACAACGCTTGCGTATGTAATCATAGGTCTGACGATCAGTTTATATAGCCATAATATCATCTTGGGTTGCACTCCCCAGTTTTTCCCACAGATTCGGCGACAGGTCCATAGTGATATGGTAGCACATTGGTATTAAGCACATTACATTCACTCGAAATCGCACTCCATGTAGGACGATTTTCAGTTTTTACACAGTTTATTACCGGAGCAAAGATTAGATTGGTTTCCTATGTGCGCTGAAGCTTCTCGAAATCGAAATCACTGTCAACCAATCGAATGGCGCATACTGAAAGGCCACCCGCAGAGTTTAGCCGTTTTTCCTTCATATTGCAGTGATTGCCAAGGTCGCCGTGAAAGCGCATCGGCATCAAGTTGTTTTTTTTTATCTCTCTCCATGTTAAACTCCAAACTTATTGCTGATGGCGCTCCATCCACCGGTTGAGTTGACATTTAAGGTTCTTAAAAAATAGCAACCAATTTAATGATCCGTTCGGACTAAAAATTATTGGCCGTATAGATAAACATGAAAGTGCTCTATAGCTCTAACCAATGCCAGTAGCTCCTTGCAGGTCATGCAATAATTCCGTTCTGACTTGTTCAATCCCCGACTAAAATACGCGATAACTTTTTCCGTTCCTCCCTGCAGTTGCGATAGTAAAGCTCCTAAACCGTAATCACATGCATCGGTATCAAGTATAAGTTCTCCTTCGGCATACAAATGACCCAACACAGGAAAAGATGCAAAGGCCTCCTTCAATTGATTAAACGCGCTTGCACACTGATCGGTCCATTTAAATGCCACGTTTTTCTCGGTAAGCTGATGCAGAGGCGAGCAATTTCAGCGAATCGGGGTACGAATTGGCGGTAATAGTTCCAAAGTCCCACAAAGCTACGTAGATCTTATAAATTCCCTAGCGTAGGCCAGCTACAAACCGCTTCAATTTTAGCAGAGTATGGGGAGGGCCCTCGCTGCTCACCACATTACCCAAGAATTTGACTTCATTGTGGAAAAGATTGCAATAAAACGCATTTAATTTTAAGCCGGACTCTCTGAAACAGCTAAAAACGGAATGTAAGTTAATAAGCATTTGTTTAAAAGTCTTACCATGAACGAGGAGGTCATCCAAATTAGGAAGGCAAACTTCTAATTCCCCTTATCATTTAAGACATGAGGCACTTGAAAATGGCGGGGGCGTTCGTCAAGGCAGAACTCATTACTTTAAACTACCATAGGCCGTCCCTAGTTACAAAAGCAGTTTTCTCTTCAACCTCCCGGTATCCTAATTGGCAATCAAGGGTGCTGAACCACACTGAGCCTGATAAGGAGTTCAACGTGTCGTCTTCTCGGAGCAAAGGAAATGAGTCTTTGATCGTAGCCGAATTCGAATGGCGATAATCAACGCAGAACCTTGTTGATCCGTTTACTTTCTGACCACGGGCTAGAATTGGCCTCGATGATACCTCTTCGTAGCATGTCACCAATGATTTTTCTAGATTCCTCCTCCTAGAATGCTCCCTTACGTTAGCAACTCGGACGAACACAACTCCATCACAGTTTTTACTTAGATTTGCCGATCGACAGCCCAGTAGATGTCCTATTGGAGAGAAGACGCTTTCCAGAACGATATCGAAGGAAACGGCTCTCGAAATCATTGTTTCCGTTTGGGGAGGAATGACAGGGTCACCAACAGCTCGCAAGCACGCTACTCGTGCAGGTTCTTCCAGCTATGCTTTACCACTAAGATCTGTCAACTCGTCAGCACTTTCACAGGTCAATGAAATTCGGTGTTCGCCGACTAACATGTGATTGGAGGAAAAATCCATATTCCCTTTGTTACTTGTAGGACATTAACGCCTAGGATACCGTGGCAGCCAGCGGGAAGATGGAATTCAACCACTAGCAATTTCACACGACGTTTGAATTGACCAAGTGTAATTTGGGTACGCCAACACTTTGACTGAGCTTTGAAATGAGTGCCGCACAAAGTTTGCAGGGTTACGTTGCCGGAGAGGAGAGGGGTATTGGGAGGAATGACGGATCGATTTACCAAGGTCACCGTTGATCCGGTATCCACCAACATTCGACAACACACGTTGCCACCTACCATGGGGACTGCTGCTCGTTTCACGAAATGCCTACGGTTTTTGCCGCAACTTCTTCTAGCGGACTGCCTACGACTGTCTATGTACTGTCTGTACTTGCGAACGTACCAAAGTCTTCATTTAACCGCTGCCGCCTAGAGTGGAAAGTTGCGTGAGAAACATTTTTTTCTTGGCTGACAAACCTGGGTCCTTGCTCATGTGCTAGTTGTGTTATATCAGCGGAATGCTGCGACTTCGCCGCACAAGAGGTTAAGTTTCACGAGTACTTTTTCTTAATTTTCAGATAATTACTCTGCCATATCGAATTGAGAATCCCACTTCGTGTTGCAAATTTACCGATAAGGGATAAATGAAGAAAAGGATGGTGTTAGGCTAATGCTAATGTGACAATACAAGACAACGGCTACAGCGATACTGAGATAGTCTTTATTATTGTTACATGAATATTGAGTATACTTACTTGTATATTATATTACATAAGAAAAGGAAACACGAAGATCAGAGTTAGGAAACCCACTAATAGCTAATAGCACACACTTGAATCCAGAATGGCGACAGACATTGACACTTGTCATGATGTCTATGCAGGTTCTGTCAAATGTCAGCTGGGACTTGCGTACAGTCAAAAGGCGTAACAATATATTAAGACCCATCCTGACTTATGGCTCCCTACTTTTATGCCCAGCGGCACAAAAAACCACAAACCTTAAGTAACTTACCAAGATCCAACGACTAAGTAGCAGCAGAGGCACCCCTGCAGCCATTAGAACTGCAGCCCTTGAATTGAAACTATACTCGCCTAAAAACTGTCCAACTGCTGGAAAGCGGCGATATGGGCTACCGTTAGATTGCAATTTGGATAAAACTAAAAGCTGACTCGGACTATCTCACACCAGGAAAGTCATTAATTTCGAGCTGCTATTGAAGCTATTTCGTCCACGGTAGTAAAGTCAAAGCCTGTAAAACGTTGCTGCGAACTGAAACTGAAATTAAAAAGAAAAAAAAAAAAAAAACTTAAAACAAACGTGTGCCCAAAATGCAAGGGAATGCACACTGAATTTTTAGGTTTATTTATTTTTTTTAAATTCACTAGTGCTAACCCCTAACTAACCCCTTGAGCTTAGGTGTACCCTTATGATGTTATTCACACAGCGCTAATGTTGGTGGAGTGATTTTGAAACTCAAGCAGTATTAGGTTTCAGTTCTTGCTTCTACGGTGGTGTCTAGAATAACTGGTGAGCATTATTGGTATCGCTTATAATTCAGAGTATTTCTTTTGAATTTCTTGATGTCATTATTACTACTACTACTTACTACTATAACTACGTACCTACGCATTACTGTAACACGAAGAACATTTCGAATGTTTTTATTTTTATTTGCGCTTTTGTTGATTTTAATGTTTTTTGCATTTTAAAATTTGTAGAGTGAAATTAAGTCTATAATAACGAACGAAATAAAATATAAAGATACGTATGACATGCTTGCGTAAGTAGGTAATGCTGGAAAAATCAGTTGACTATAATTATTAAAAAAACCTGGGCGATGATTAAAGAATTTTGATTTACCCTTCTCGTGGACATTGGTGACAGAAAGTTTTCACGTTTTTCGGGAAAAGCCGTTACTTTTTAGGATCAGACACTTATTTTCTTTCAAAAAAACAAATATTCTAAAAAACGGATTTAACCCTTAACCACCTAGCACCAATTTTGGTCACACTACCACCTAACATACGTCTGTGAGACCCCGGAACAAAATCATTCGCGTTTGGAGCATTGTGTGAATTAAGTAAGTTTTTAATTAAAATCAGTTTAGGAACATATTAAATTATTTATTAGAATAAGAAAGGCACGTTTAAATCAACAGTTTTGTCTTAAATCTCAATTAAGAAGTCAACGTGTCTTTTTTTATACTTATAAACTAACACATTTAGAAAATTCGATCCATAGTAAAAATCACATAAAGTAGGTACTTCTTTGTTCTTTTTTACTTACTAGAGACAAACCCGCTTACGTCCGACTGCGACGAGCGGTTGCGTGGCACAGAGGGTTGTGAGGAAAAAGTACAAGAACGAACAGGTTTATACGAAGCTCGGGCGCAATAATATTCACGCCTAAAGATTCGTCGGGGTCTGTGAGACGTATGCTAGGTGGTTAAGGGTTAAAGTAATTGTTTTATGCTTATCTTTCGAACGATCTGTATCAAAGTTGCTAGTTCAGCTGTTCGCCTCAAATCAAATTCACAGTGGTCTACTTACGATTTTGGCCACGTCTCCATTTTGAACAAATTTAAAGGCTTCTCAGGAAACACAGGTTGCACCAAATCAAGCTAAATTTCAATTTAGAATGTCCTTGCCGCCAGTCCCTCCAGATCATTCTGGGAGGATGAAGCTTTTCCACAGGACGATTCGATCCACTTTTACACCGATGGGTAAGAAACCAATGAAGGGGTAGGTGGTGGTATATTCTCTGATAGGCCTAATATCAGCCTCTCTTCCCGTCCTCGAAATCATTGCAGCGTGGAAGAAATATTGGCGATTAAAGAAGAATGCGATATCTTTCACAGATATAAGTATCTTTTCAGACAGTCAAACCTTGGGATCATTTTCTCCAAATTCGTTAGTAGCTCTCTTACAGAGATGGCGGAGGAGTTCAATATTCACCTTTATTGGGTGCCGTGACATAGAAAAATTCCAGGGAACTGTAAGGCATATGAACTCGCCAGATATCAAACAAGTTTACCCATGCTTCCAGAAAAAGGCACCATAGGTATACCGATCGCTTCATGTAAACTCAAATTAAAGCTGGGCAAATGGTATAACGTGTTTAGCGACAAAGCAGATTTGGCCAAAGGTGGATCTGAAAAGCTCTAAGAATTAAATTTTTCTCAACAGATCGCATATCAGCACCATAAGCCCATGTAGAAGCTGCATGAACGAAGGGGAGGAATAAACTATTCGCTACCTTCTTTGTAGCTACCCAGCTCTCTCCCGCAAAGGAAACCTTCACTTACGAGACATCAGCTATAACGACTTAGGCGATATGCAATATGCAATTACTCTTCATCAGAAGCTCTAATTAGTTTAACGAGTAGGTAAGGATAATCTCTCCATGATTCATATGGTATAACAATGGACTTATCATTGGTCAAAGCATGCTGGCTCTGGCTGGCAACCGTTTCAACCTGTAGTAACTTACACGTTATTGTTGTAAAGTGTGGTGAAGATTTTATGGAGACTTTTTGCAAAGCGTTTGGCTTTGTGAATAATGCGGTTTGATTCCGTAAGAAATCCAACCAACTAAAAAAAATTGTTGAAGCCAAGATGTAATGTGTGAATGATGAGATTAAGCCGAAAATGTCATCAAAAGTTTCACCAAAGTTGTGAAAGATATTTCGTGGACATTTCATTCGAAAACTGATTCTAACTTGTCTACCTTAAGATATGATTAAAATATCATCGCTCACTCAAGAAAAGATGCGTTTTATTTAAAGTTTCTTATGTGACCCTTTTTATAATATCTAAGTGAGTACACGCTAATCGACACAAAATAAGCCTGCAACAAGAGTCATTTTTTTATCTGTCTAAAGACTACCCCAGCCCTACCTCCATCCTAAATCCTGCCCTCCCCAACTGCCTTGATTTATCAAAAAAAGAAGATTGTAATCGTTTATATTGAAAACAACAAAAAAGGAGAAAATCACTTGATAACGATGATTCAGTTATCACATTAAATCAACCCCTATAAGTCAAGCGTGTGATTTTAATTCCAACCCTTAACCGGTTGCTCACATTTGCTTTCGACCCAATGGCGTGTGTATGCGAAAGAGTGAAGTACAGAGGTTTCTCAGTTTGTTCCCATTTCATGGATGAGAAGGTGCGAATGGTATGGATATGTTCATTGGTTTCGGGCCCAAAATGAGGGTTGGGGGTGTGGTATTGGCTGGTGGCTGCCGAAACAAGTGCGAGAACAGCATGCCAGTGGTTTTTCGAGATGAGAAAATTGAGAGTGTGAAGTAATTTGCCATAACGAATTCCGGCAGCCAGTCGAAAAAAAAAATCAACTGAACCTTGGTATCAATTTGTTTTTCACCCCTTTTGTCCTGCCGTTGATGGTGCTGGTCCTTGTTGTTGTCCGGAAAGTGAAGACGAGTCCTCCGGTTGTCTATGCAATTTTTATTTTTTTTATTTTCATGTTCAATGGGGTTGATGTGGAATATATTTTCCGTTGTTGTTTGCGGATCGTAAACAGGAGATTGATTTTATTATGGGAAATATTGTTTCAACGCGACCAGGGAAGAGTTTATTATTTGTTTGACGTTGTCGGTCGGATCGGGCTCCAATTGAAAGGGAATTGGTCAATGTTGGCATTCGGTTACAGAAAAAAAATGGCAGAGAAATTCAGTCTCCGGTTAAGGTCGTGTTGTGCCAGTGAGTGGGGCGAGTTGTTTTAATGTTTATTTGCTTATTTGAGTGTGAAAAAACATGTGTAGACAAACAGTGCGTGTCTGGTAATTTTTATATTCATTGTTATAGTATTTCTATAGAAGTGATTGAACAAGTGCCTTATGGAATATCGATTCTGGTTTATTGATAAGCCAACGGATAAAATGAATTTGTATTTTGCTCACCTCTTGTCTATTATACTTACTTTATTGTGAATTAGTAACCGGAATACGTATGGTTGGTTTCACAAACATCTGTTTTAAAGTTCTGTCGTATTTTTACTTCCCACCTCCATAGGGGAAGTATTGCTGGACTGGTTTTACTGGACTTGAACCTACATGCACATGTTAAGATTAGTTACCTACATATATGGTTGGGCTAGAGATCCCTTTTTCTTTTGAGTGTTCTTTTGAATTTTAAGATGTAAAAGTATTAGACAGATACATATGTAGACATATATGTAGGCAACGTAAGCCAATCTTTTCACTTTAAAGAGATTTTTCTATTGCAGTGGTGGTCCAGTATAACGAATGATATAATGTCCAAGTGCATTGGCTATATCGAAAAATTCATAATATCGAACACATTTTCCTTGTCAGAAAACATTGAATAAATGGATAAATATTGATTCTGTTTATAGCATTTTAAAGTATTCCAGTTAATAAGCAAAAGAAATTAGTAAAAGAAACAAGAATAACAAGTCATTGTTGTTATTATGTATTCGTTATATCGAATATCATTATTTATTTCGTTCGTTATATAGACACTAATTCAATTGAAAAAAGTATTCGTTAAATGGATCATTCGTTATATCGGACCACCATGTACTTAGTTCATTGGGTTTATCTACGCATTATTAATATAAAACTGGTGTTTTTATGGACTACGTAGGAAGGCACCTATCCTAGGGATACCAGAATTAGATGCGCCTTCTACCTATTCTGAAGGATACCAGAAAAACAATGCAACCTTAAAGATCATTTGAGCCAATCAAAGTTGCCTTTCAACTGGAGAATGTAGTGATCCAGAGCAAGATAGTAAAGCATGTTGCCAGCTCAGCTTACTTGTTTCCGGGGTCAATTCCAACCGCCGACCGCTCTAGTCGTGTTTTTGCTTCGCTCCCGGAAAAATAATTTACCGTTTTCCCTTACGCATAAAGTCTTAAATACTCGCTGACCCCATTTCTACCCTATCATCACTGACCACCTCGCGAAATTTGTGCCACAGCATTTAGTGAGAAACATTTAGTGACAACAAATCGCTGACCCTATATTTTTTCTTCCGTGCAACTTGCATATTTGCGTGTTATCTACTGAAGTGTGCAACTAGTGTGCCATATTAATTTGTGTCAAGTAAAATTTAAACCAACCCAAACAAAAGGGCTACTTGCAGTAACCCCAATTGCACCATCACTAACAACGGATCTGACTGGATTGCGTGCAAAGGAATTTGTAATAATATTTTCCACTCCTTATGCGTAGGCCTCAGTAGGAATGCCAAACTTCACCTTACTGAATACAAGAGCATCTTCTGGTACTTTTGTGAAGAATGCAAATCCATCTCTCTCTCACACATAATGCTCGCAATTAAATGCATTAATCAGCAACTGAGCTTATTATCGGACTCACTTACTAAGCTAAAATTTGAAGTTCACCATAACCACGCAAAAATGAACAATCTCTTCAGTAAAAATATTGACTCAATGAAAGGTTGTCTTGAGAAACTGCATATGTGTCATTTGAACGTTTCCAATAAGCTCGAGGTATAGATTAATAATATTTTTTTTTATTTCATTCATTATTCTCTAACAAAAAATTATCCCTCTTACTTAATACTGCACAATGTTTGTTCATAAGAGAATAGTAAGTGAAATTTTATATGAAACAGTATAAATAGTTATAAAAGCCACTTCAAAATTAGTACTATTCATTGTGGAGTAAACAATAATTCATTTAAATACTTAACAAAAATAAACGAAAAAGGAGCTTTGGAGCTTGTACAAAACAATTATAAACTTAAACAATGTAGGACAGCAAAACTTCAATATCATTATGGTTCAAATTAAAGAGGCATATTTTCAATTTTTTTAAAAACGCTTTCAATGTTCTAATGCATCGTATGTCTACAGGGAGCCTATTGAACAATTTGCAAGATACTACACAAAAAAAGTTTCTGAAATGGATGGTATTAGTGAGACTTTAAGACGTAACTTCTCAAGCCTCGACGGTATCCTTTCATCAACGAACCCTTTACATGTCGAATTAAAAAAATAAACCATGTCCCTCTCTAAACTTAACACGCAAATTAACAATCAATTAAGCTCACGAGTCCAACCAGAGACTAACACAATCCACAATGATATCAATAAAGTCAATATGTCACTTACCAGCAATTCCGCCACTCTCGGGTCTTTGTCTTCTAAAATCAGTGATCAAGTGGAACGTGTTCAAGTGATTCACCATGACTTAAGCTCCTTAGGAGATGAATCGTCCTCTACTAGACTTACGATCAATGACATAGTAGAAGAGCTAAAACTAGCGTCTAGCAAAATAGACCTTATCCTTATAGGTATCACAGTCTTGAGAAGCCCGATTTTTGTTATCTTCTTACCACCACATGGATGAAATTGCTTTTGCTGCTGATATACAAAAGAAAATCCACATTACACTTGCCTTGCTTTGTAGAATCCCTAGAGAAAGTGGTTATTTAGGTAACCAACGGTTTCCAGATATATCAAAGTATATTCCTCCTCATGACGAAATGCTTAACGCTAGTACCGTGGGGAATAGGGATTAGAAGCAGAGGTAGTTTTAGTTGGTGTTAAAGTCCCATTCTCAGGATTTCAAAGCTTTCCACCTTTCTTTAAAAAAAAAACAGTATCTTCAACATCAAATCTTCAAATCTTTTGTTTTTAAACAAGTTTAGCTATAGATCTTTTCTGGACCACGGTATTACAAAGCACTTGTTTGAATTAATATTCACAACCTTCGAAAAGCTCTATTTTTGAAATACACCTACTTACTGTTCAATGTATGTGGGTGGAAACATAGGGTGGGGATGTAGCAACTTGCACAACACCCTCGGTTAAGAGTATGCAAGACATCAGTTTCGCGACGATAGGCACTGTGCACACACCGATCTCTCTTTCCTTTTGCTGTAACTTTTCTTCTACCAATTCATTTTGTATTAAATTAAAATCTTTGTAAATAAACTTTAAACGTGATTTTTATTTTTGTGAAAAATATTCTGCTTATATCTGCAGATATGCAGTATGCTGATGGGTGTGGTGCTAAGGATGATATTTAGATCAATAGATGTAAATTATGCCAACAAGTATTTTAACTGATCTGTGCCCTGTACTTCACATATCCACTTGGATTGCGCGCTCACCACGCTAATATCCCGTCTTAATGAATGACAGTGCCAACCTACATCTGTGAAGTAGGAAAACTCTTTTGAAGTTTGCATTGCGTACGAAGACATACGACAAATTTGTCCAAATACCTATGACTTTCTAAAAGAAGATCCAACCCCTTTATATGTCTTATGCATTTTCAAATGCAAATTCATAAAAAAATGTTAATCAGAATTTGAAACCCATTTAATGCACTCTGTCAGCTTATGTGATTAGCGCTCATAATTAAAATAACTTTTTCCACATATTAAACAATTTCCTAATCCCAAGTGGAGAGGTAGTTTGTATAGTGCCACTTCATTCCATTTAATGCTACATACCAGCTCCCGAAAAGAAAAGTTTCGGATAACAGCGTTTGCATCCTTGGGGAAGTAAATAGTTTTTCATATTTTTGTGTGTCGTCACTCATGAACTTCTTTGTAATGCGAGAAAAAGCATGTGTTTGTATGTGTATGCGTGTGTGTGTCCATTCGTACTGTGTCTCACTGTCAACTCGAATTAGTTGTTTGCAATTAGCATACGTAATAATGGAATAGCATCAGAACTACCAATTCAAAAATTTGGCCCGCAAGGATATTTACACATAGAGGACAAAAGAAGAATAGTCTTTCAGCATCGGGTATAAATTTACATTTATGCATTTGTTTTGGTTGATTATGTCGCCATGAGTGTACACATGGGGTGACATTTAAAATAAATTATTATTTATGAAACTGGTTCAGGGATGCTCTTCATATTTTTTCAGGTGGAGTTTATAAAGAGTGTTTTGTGAGTAAAATAAGTACTTTTCTGTTTTCATTTTAGGTGGTAAATTCATATCAAATTCAACAGAGATGGGTGACTATAGAGTGGCGATGAAACTTCACATTTATCCACTGACACAGTCCGAATTTGGATCGTACCGGTGTGTGGCGAAGAATTCTCTGGGCGATACCGATGGAACCATTAAATTATATCGTAAGTAGACAAATATATAAAGCTAAAGTTTTTCGAAATAAATTAAGTGTTTGTCTTTACTCCGCATCATAAGGGTATTCATAACCCCTTTAGCAAAAGTGAACTAAAGAAAAAAGGAATATATATATGACCACTCTACTGCCAGTTTTATGCCTGTGCAGTAAGTAGTGTTCGTTAAACATCTATAGTTTCCATTTTTGATAGTATCGATATTATTAATCGAAAACTATCGATGTTGTCAATGGTATCGATAGTTTTTTTTCTCCTTTGCTGCCCTTAATACGTTTATACATATTAACTAAGAAAAATAATAAAGATAAAATTCAAAAGTCAAAAAAAACAAAAGGAAAAAGAAAACAGTAAACATTCCAAAGCATTTTTAGTTTAAGTTAAGCACAGTGTGCAGTTGAGTTGACGTCAGATTTGATTGTTTGTCTTCATATCAGGAGTTGAAAGTGGAACTTTCAGGGTGACGAGCGATAGTGCTACCACCACACCACGGCCACCCTCAATCCTAATGTTGTAAATCTATCGTCGTTTATTTTGACTACGTTTGTAATAATGTAATTCTAATTTGTTGTTGACTTCGGATTCTATAGATACTTGACATGGCGACTTTTATAACAGAAAATGAGCACTTATAGAGCACTTCGAAGACAAACTCTTACTTCTGAAAGATTTAATTTAAAGTAAGTATATCTATACATGACGCTTTCCCTCCTAGATTAAAAGAAGTTTAGCTTTTAGTCTAGGTGAAAGAAGGAATCTCAAAGAGATATAGTGGGAGTTTCTTGAGATGGCTTAAGAACCATGTATGAAAAATTCTATGGGTTTGCAGCAATGAAAGTGAAAATGAAAATTGAAAGCTTCATTACTTTATCAACAACAAATCCGTTCATAATTGATGGAAGAAAAGGTGCATTATAAGGAGATATACTGTCACTTTTACTATTTGAGATGTTATACATCGCTGTACAAATAGAAATGGGCTATTTAGATCATTTTAATAGGGGTCTTACATTTCCATAAGTATGCTCCAATTGCGGCCCTTTCAGGACAAACTTTGTTATTGTCTTATGTTTTTCTACAATCAAGAAGGCATTGTTCTTTATTCATAAGTTTAAGAAAAACTAACGGAGTACAGAGATGGTGTCTTCTAAAGTATATCCACCCATCTTGCTACCGTACCCTTGCCATATTTTTGTAATGAATTTGTTTTAAATTTTCAAAAGCTAGATAAGTTTTCACCCATTCCAACCTTAAGTCCTCAAATGAAGACCTAAAAGTAAAAAATATGCCGAAAGCCAACTGACATACTTGGTTTATACAAAAAAAAAGTCCAATTAAATTTCCTTAATACGCTTAACCGCAAAGACCCATTTTTAATACTTTTCGGATTAAAAACAAAACTTAAAATAAAACTCATTTATTTTCCTTGATTTCAAAATTCATAACTCACACATTTCCATTTTTCTCACAGGAATACCTCCAAATGCAGTAAATTACATAGACAACACCGACGCAAGACCCAAAGGTGAGTGTAACCCATTACACTTAGTTATGGGAAACTGAACCGATTTTCCTCAAAGCCGAGACCGAGAATTTCAAATCATAAATTCTTCTTCTTTCTTGTGTCCTGTTCCCCCTGCATAGAATCTTAATCCTGTTCACCGCCTTCTCCGCTGCATGCAATAAAAGAAACCACAAATAATGTATTCAAATCCTTAACCGTATCGGCTGAGGAACACCGTGGTCGGTCATATCCTCCCCCGAGTGGTTGACATAGAACTGAGTGGCAGTTATGCGATTTGCATTGCTCACTCATCTTTTAGTAGATTTATATATGATAATTCAAATTCTTTTTCCTTTTCTTGCCTCTCTGTATCCTTTAGGTAAAAAACGAATAAAAAGCTCAGAACTGTATCATCAAGCAAAGAGCGTGGACACAGGTGATGACCCAGAAAATCCTGTTAAAAGGAAAGGTATGTACCTACATATATATGAAGTCGTTACCGTTAAATAAATACAGAGTCCAAGAATGGTTTCAGGAAGATAAAAGGTAAACGAGTCGGACAAAAACCTTTGTCACGAAACGAATTGTAGGTAAACAAGACGAAAGACGGCTTTCTTTTTTTCGCTTTGTGTGGTGTTCTGTTTATTTTCAATTGACATTATATATCTGGGTAATGAAGTTTCAATAAACCTCAAAAAATTATGTAATGGTTTGTCAATAAAGGGAGACGAAGATGATGAAAAAAAGGACACTGTTGGCATAGGCAAGGAAAACTGTTTGGTTTGACATAAATAAGGCGGTTACAACTTTACAACTTGCAGGGATATTTGATGAGGTTTTAATGATGCGATTAATTCTATGAGTCATGAAATTATTTTGATGGAAGGAATATCGTGCTGTCAATATAAATTGGTTGATGAGCATACACTTTGTTACCTAACTCTTTGCCATATCTTTTGGAATAGAGTTTGTACAATAACTTTTGTACCGATATAGTCAATAAATTAAAAGTCTATCTTACTTACCACCTTAAGGTGCTGCTACAGTCCGGGTGGACCTAAGCTTCTACCAAAAAACGTCTCCAGCCAGGTCGATATTTAGCTGGCTGCCTCCAGTTTCGCACGCCAAGTTGGTTAGGCTTCCCTTCCACTTGCGCGTGTCATCGGAGTTGCGGTCTTCCTTAACTTCGCCGTCCCTCGAGGTTGGATTCAGAGATATTCCGGGCAGGACCATTGGTATCCATCTGCTCTACATGACCCAGCCACCTCAGTCGTTGAACCTACAGTCTTCTGGTTAAATCGATGTCGCTTTACAGCTCGTACAGTACGTCATTGTATCTCGTCTTCCACTCACCGTCTATGCAGACGGGACCAAAAATCACCTGCATTTTTGTCTCAAAGCAACCAAGAGCTACCTCATCCACTTTTGACAAAATGCATGCCTCTGCGGCGTAGAGCAGGACTGGTATAATCAAGGTCTTATAAAGGTAAAGTGACCATACGTCTCGCTTTTAGCGGGATCGTTCTGCTTTTGAGGTCTCTGCCCCGCGCCCACATAGCGTAACGGATACAGTAGTTGACACCCTTTTTTTTGGATACAGTAGTTGACACCTCTCTGTTCAATAGCGATTTGCTCTGTTCCAGTTACTTCTTTTGAGGACATTTTTTTTTCCAAGAATATAATAAATTTGTAACATTTTTCTCCAGCTCCTATATTAAAGGTTCTCTTCAGTCGATATGCGCAAATCAAAGTGTAAACACTTATCAGTGCAATTTTTTTTAGTGTGAAATATTTTTAATTTTAATAACGACTTATAATTTGGTAAGTATAGATTTTTTCTGAAATTCTCGAAATAATAATGAAAACTTTAGCTATTTCAAATGGCAATATATAAAATACTATTAATTTTAATTTAAATATTCCAATTATCTGCTAGTATATTGAATAAGAGGGGTGCCAATAACTGTATCAAAAAAAGCAATAGATTCAATTATTGCCAGGGGGTGCCAATAACTTGTTAATATGGAACTACAGTTATTGGCACTGCCAATAACTGTACTATTGACGGTGCCAACAACTGGACTATACGACGGTTATTTGTTTCAGATTTTTGAAAATGCGAAAACAGAAGAAAAGTTACGATGAGGATTGGCTTCAACTAGCTCTTTCGGCAATAAAAGGTGGACAATTTTCAAAGAAGAGAGCTTACCAAGATCAACTATTCAGTTTCGCCTTGGTGCCACTTTTAAGAAACCGGGTCATGACCCGTCTCCAATTTTATCGAAAGAGGAGGAGGTAACAATTGTTAATTGGATAAAGCTTTGTCAAATTAAAGGTTTTCCAAAGCGAAAGGAAGATGTTTTAAGTGTCGTCAAAGAATTCCTAGAGCAAAATGAAAGGGAACATCCATTTGGAGAAGACAATATTCCAGGAAAAGGGTGGTTCAATGCCTTTCTTAAGCGGCATCCCTCACTTAAGTTTAGAGCAATTGTTCCTGTATCATGTGCTAGCGGGAATGTAGCTTTTTCGGATATTTATGCGTGGTTCGATTCGATTCAACAATACTTGGTAGACAATTATTACTTCGCAATTTTGGATGACCCAAGTAGAATTTTTAATGGGAATGAAACCAATTTCATGCTCTGTCCAAAAACGAAAGCTGTTTTAGCTGCAAAAGGGGCTAAAAATATATACCAGATCGACAGAGGTTTGGCTAAATCGAATTTAACAGTAATGTTTTCATTCTCTGCTTTGGGGGTTATGTGTCCACCCATGATTATATATCCCTTCAAAAGAATTCGGGAGGAAATTCGGAAAACTATTCCAGACGAATGGGGCTATGGAATAAGTGATAACGGGTGGATGACGAAAGAAACTTTTTATGAATACATCTCGAAAGCGTTTCATCCGTTTCTGGTCAAAGATAAAATTAAACTTCCTATCATTTATTTCGTGGACGGACACAGTACTCACCTAACATTACAAGTGAGTCAGCTATGTGTGCAATTGGGTATAATTCTGATAGCTTTGTATCCCAACTCGACAAGAATCTTACAGCCAGCCGATGTTGCTGCATTTAAGCCTCTTAAAAATGCCTGTAATAATGCGGTTTTAAAATGGAGACGCACTAATCCTGGCAAAAATTTAACAAAAGATTTATTTGGTCCACTGCTACATGATGTTGTCAAATCAAGTGTTTTGTCAAATACTTTGGTAAATGGTTTTCGGGCTTGTGGCCTTTTTCCGTGGGACAAAATAGCTATTAATTTCTCTAAATGCCTTGGTAGATCTACAAAATTAGGATATCAGAATATGCAAAGTTTAAATCATCATCAGGAACAGGATGCTTTTGACCAGTTTTGCAGGATAATTGGATGGGAGAAAGTTGCACAATTAGAGGCATGTAAAAGTGACGTTAACATTACTTTGGATTTTAAAGATTTGCAAAACCTCTACACGTTCTTCAAATCCACAAGCTTCAAACACGTTTTAGAAGAAAAACAAAAATCTGATGCAGCTGTACAGACTGATATACAAAATTTATCAGAATTATCTTTTATAGATCTAAGCGCCATAGATGAATTTGTGTATACCGAAAATGAGTTTGATAACTTGACTGACACACTTGATAAAGGTTGTATTACAGAAAGTGAGATTCAACCAACTTTTGAGTTTCTTGAGCCCCCTCCTGCAGCACTTAATTCCGCTCAAGAACAAAGTAAAACTCATACGGCAATGGATGATATATTGGACTGGCCAGAAACCCCACTGCGAAAGGGTACCAAACCCCAGAAACAAAAAAAAAGTTTTGTTATAACTAATGCTTCATGGATTAACGAAGAAGAAAAGCGGAAAGATGAAAAAAGAAAGCTTGAGACTGACAGAGAAGAAAAGAAAGCAAAGAGGATTGAAAAAAAAACGGAATAAAGATAATGAAAAATTAAAACGAGAAACAAAAAAAGCTACATACCCATGCAAACTCAAGCAAACAAGCAAAAATCAACGAATATTACCAAAAACTAATCAACCATCCGTTTCAAGCACCGTAACTACTAGTGCTTTAGCCTTGAGAAAAGAAAGTCCTGGAAAAAAGATGCTTGTTGAGATTTATGACGAGATCAGCCAAGATAATGAAAACCTTCCAATCCAACCGAAAGAAGGTAACCATATCAGAAATTTATTTTCTAATGAAATTTGTGCCGCAGAACTTGGAGAAAATTCTCTTTGTTCTGGACAAATGTGCTTTTCTTGCACGAAGTTTATGACTACAATATTAAGCTCGGACATTTGTGCTATTAGATGTTCCAGCTGCCGCAGAGAGTACCACATTAAGTGTTTGAAAAAAAATAATTACACGCATATACCAATATTTACATGTAAGGCATGTTCTAGTAAGACTTTGCCTTAATTATTTTTTTAAAATAATTTTGCAATAAATTTGTTTTAACTATGTTCCTTAAAAGTTTCCAAGTTACTTGTTAAATACAAAAAAAAAAAACAAACAATTGTTAACTGAATTATATTTTATTAATTTATTTGCTGTTTTTTCTTTTCAAAATAAATGAATTTATATATATTTTTAATATTCTTTAAATAATAACTTATCAAAGCGTCGCATTTTTGTTATTTGTTAAATACAATGAATTTTATTTACTTTTCTTTCTGCATTTAAAATAAATGGATTTATTCTTTTTTATATTCTTTAAATAATAACTTATTATAGCATCGCATTTGAGTTTAAAATATAGGAGCATTAAATGCATTTGAATAAATCGGTAGCTAGCTAGATAGCTATTATCTGTTCACTATTTTTGAGTGCCAACAACTGTAGTTCCGTAGAGTGCCAACTACTGTAGTTTTTGAGAGACATTTTTTATAATCCATTTAATTGCAAATTGCAACCCATTAACTCGAAGAAGTAAATTTTAAGTAAAAAGAAAATTCCTTAAGCAATATATAAATGTATCACATATTAAAATCGGTTTTAAAATAACAAAGCTACGCTTGTTTGAAGTCAGAATTTCCTTATGGGTGACAACTAATGTATCCTTTACGCTATTTCCCGCCAAATGTCCCACTTTTCCATGCCATGAAATGTTCTGTTTTGCAAAACAATATACCCACATTAATTACATTAAAAAACAAATATCAAATATCAATGTTATTCCAATCTGCATTAAATGTTACTGTAAATAGAGTTTTTCAATAAGGATATAATAATTTCGTATTTAAATAAAACACAGAATAATTGAGATATCTTGGTGAAATTTATTCCAAGTGTAGTACCTACACATGTTAAATTTAAGTATGAAATTCGATCTCGTTCATATAACCACCGCAAGCACGTTTGCAGTGATCGATTCTTTAGAACCAATTTTAGGCCACTCTTCCAAATATATCGGCCGGAACGTTGGCAATTTCGCATTCGATATTGTTCCTGAAGAATCTAGGTATATACAAAACAACTTGATTGTTAACATAAATCAATTTCGTTTTCTTAATAGAGGAAAATGGCATTCACTTCCTCCGCAGCAAACAAAAAACTGAAGAAGGAATGCAGGTTGTCAGCAGAGTTGCAGCAAATCCTAAAACAAGACTCAAAACAAAACTATTTTTTCTTTTAATTTAAATTTAAAAAAATGTCCCGCTTAAGCCACAAATTAATCTAGTCACTTCAGTTTTTGCAGGGAGAACTTGAGTAGTCTATTGCCATCTTAGCCCAAAGAAGCAAAGGTTGGCAAGGTTTCGTTTGATCTCAGTGCTTTTGTCGTGGTCACAAGTAATAGCGAAGCCTAAGTAGGCAAAGTACCTAACTACTTCTGACTGGCAGCATGTACATTGATCGTTTTAAGTACCTTCGCCGCTTCCGTCTCAATACTCGTCAATATCGTCGGCATATGCGTGTAATTGGACGGCCTTTTGAAAGATTTCGTCTTTGGTGTTTGCGCGTGGGTAAAGAAGTCGCATGCCAGCGCTTTACCTGATTATGTATTCTCCATTGTCATTCTGCACAATTGGACGAGTTTAGCAGATATGGAGAAACTTTTCATTGCTCTGTTAAGCTCATTTCTATAAATGCTATCACACGCGGCCTTGAAATCGATGAAGAGTTGGTGGGTATTGATTTGAAGCTCATGGCTTTTTTTTCCAAAATCTGCAGTAATGTGAAAATTCGGTCAACGGTGGGTTTTCCTCGCCTAAAGCCACACTGATGAACCGATTAGCTTGTTGACGAAAGGCTTTAAGTATTCATATAACATGGCAGATAGAATTTTGTAGGCGATGTTAAGGAGATTAATTCCTCTGTAGTTGGCGCAGTTCAGAGGGTCTCTTTTGTTGAGGATCGAGCAAACACTGCTGAGGTTCCATTCATCGGGCATTCTTTCTTCCGACCATGTTTTACAAATGAGTTGGTGCATTCTTCTTACCAAGTCACAGCCTGCCGCTTTGAACAGCTGAATAGCTAGGTCGTCAGCTCCAACAGCTTTGTCGACTTAAGCTTGTTGTAGCAGTCGAGCAAGACCCAACACATTAGAGGCGGCATTTCTGATAGCTTTTTAGTAATGTTACCACTAGTCTTTAATACTTGATGCTGGCGGCATAGGACCTTTTAAAAGATTACAGTAGACTCGATCGGAATAGGACTTGCCCATTTTTTGCGACTGTAGCTGCCCGACATCAAACTTCCTCACAGTATTTTCATGTCTTGGCGGTGTTCGGGATATCCTCAGCCGTACCTTGACCACAACAAGGTGAGGTCCCAGTCGATGTTGGCCCTCGTAACGTTCGGATGTCCATAGTACTCGAGGAGTGCCTTGCGTCGACCGCAATGTAGTTAATTTGGTTAACAGTTGATTAATCAGGAGAACTCCATGTTTCCTTATACATTTTGAGAGGCGGAAACCGCGAACTCGATACAACAATGTTCCGCCCCGCCACAAAGTCGATTAACCTGCCGTGCAAACTATACTTTCCGACAGTCCTACCAAAGATGCCCTTTCTTCCAAGCTTTGCATTAAAAGCGCCTAGGGGAATTTTAACGTCATAACTGCTCCTATGTCCTGTCCTGAAACTTAAGACTTCTTGCCTAAGACAGCATCCAGCGATGAATCCACATCTAAATAAGCGCTGCTTTTGTTACCGGTAGCAATCGCCGTAGTAGGTATCGCAGGTTGGCGGTGATATCTGCTTTGCTGCAGTCTGAAGATATCCGCTATTTGTTGTTCGGCTGCATGTGGCCTATTAAGGGACTTAACATTCCACGTACAGATCTAAAGATCGTTGTCCTTGTTTCGTTTGCATAGTTTGCCATCAGTAAATCCGTCCGCATCCGAGGCTTGCTGATGCTTCGCAACAGTTTTTCTTGTATTTTTTTTACGTTGCTGGGCAGTTACGCCGACTTCACGACCCCTCAACCTGGAGGACCAGTTCCTCTTCAGAAACCCATAGAGGGGTCGGGTTACAGATAATGGTAGCTCACTTCGGAGATATGATCACTGTCGTTCTTTTCCAAGACCCGAAAGTAAGTCTAAGAAATGCTAACCGGCCAAAGTTCCATATATGTCGAAGAAGTCCAGATAAGGCGCTGTATCCATTTTGGAAGTCTGTCACACCACCGTTGGTTCCGTCTGGGGAATTCGTCCGTTGTCGTGTTTATAGTGCTGCTATTTTTGTCTTCTGATGAGCCTCGCGCTTTTGAATTTAACAAGTTGAGTCCGGATGGACAACAACCAAAGCCATCGGGTACTGCGGGAAGGTAAAATAGTCACATTTGATCACCACACAGTGCCTACCCTATTCCTACAGCACCCAGCCATCTATCTCATGCTCTAATAAACTTAAGTATGTTGTAGGTGGTTTTCGATACTTTATAGGACGATATTTTCTGGGTTTTTTTTGTTTTTTGGAGTAGAATATCGGTTTTATTTGCTTAAGAATGTCACAAAGTCCAAAACTCAATTATTTGTTCGTAGGACTGTTTAAGAATATTCTATGTCCGAATACTATTTCAATGTCAATTATTTATAATTAATAATTATTATGTTAAGATCATTAGGCATAAACAAAAGCCAACGTCCTTATGCAATGTTATCTGTTCGTTTTCGCTTAAAGGATTCTACCCGACAACGCCCATATGGAGCAATTATAAGCTATTGACTAATAAGTGTCAAGATTAACATTTTCGCCAAAGAAATGGACTCTCGATCATTCTAGTCTTTGTCCTAGGTCATAGGAGCATTAAAGCAAACAAAAGGGGTTAAGAAGGAGGGTTAGTTGCAATCTAAGCTCTTTGGGTATTTCATCTTCTAAGCTATTTGCTAGTAACAGCACCATAGAGGTGGCGAATTTGCCTGCCAGGGATGTTTAGATTTCCCTTTTTGCACTTTGTACCAATGACCAACTCTAGGCAAAATGTTTTTAGCCAAGCCGCAAACTCAAAAAACTGTAGTTACCCGGCTCCCATTCCGTGGGAACCTGAGATATTGCAGCCTTGTATCATCTTCGATCCAAGGCACGCAGTTTATGGTTTTTCAGATCAAACACTCTAGCATCCGCAACAGCTTGGTTCTAAGCCCTTCGTGGGCCTAGTGGAAACAAATTACGCCGTGAACTTGGAGGGGATCCAGCAAGCCAAGAAAGAAAATTCTTCATTTTATGGCTTATTTTAAGAATCACGAAGATTAGACTTTACACAATAATGGACTTATAACTGCATAACATTAATAAAAAAAACTTGTTTTGTGCAAAATATTTCATTTTGTGAACCAAGAAAAATAAACTTAAACTTCTTCTGTTGTAGCAGAAATAGAAACTTGAAGTAGTGCTACGTTCCTGAATTTATATTTTTTGTTATTTTATTACTTTTCAATTTTGCCTTAGTAAAGTAATACAATTGAAATCATGAATTCCTGTAAATTTTTTTTTATTAATTCTTGGTATTAATTCATAAAAACTTTGCCAAACGTGGGTACATCACCCTATATAAATTTAAACTTTCGTCAAATAATTTGTCAAAGCTCTTTGTCAGCTGTTTAAGCTTTTAATAGTCATTTGTCAAAGCTCGGTGGCTATTTCGTCAAAGCTCTTTGTCAGCTGTTAAAATTTTAATGATCACTTTTGTAAAAGATTCATTTCGGCGCTATATAAGAGCAGCCGATTGTTTTTGCCGATTGTTTGGGTTCTAATTCGGCTATCGTAAGAAATTTTTGGCCTTACCTTGACTACTTGCTATAACTGAGTTTGAACGGACCCGACAAATCCGTTATTGAACCTTATTCCTTAAATAAATAAGTGCTGAAGATCGAACCACCGTCTTTTATTCCATCTAAAGAAGACCCCCTTACAATTTGGCACCCAACTGGTGGCCTTATTTATGACAGAGGAAAATATTGAGGTCATCGAAGAACAAATTCGTCGAAGTGAAAGACTAGCGGAACAAGTTAACGCAATGGCAAATTTTTCATCGGAACAGTTCAAGCAACTGATAACGGTTCTGGCCGCAAACAATAGCAGAGGCGGCTCATTCACAACCTGTACGGCCCGATTCCGAGGGGAAAGAAATGCTACGAAGGTGGAAGAATTTATTGCTGCCATCACAACCTTAAAAGAGCTGGAAAAAATCAGTGACGAGGACACCATCAAGGCTATGCCTATGTTGTTAGAAGACTACGCTGCGTATTGGTGGATTGGAGCAAAGGAGAAGGTAACAAAATTCACGAAACTCGTAAAACTGCTGCGAGCAGTCTTTTCACAACCCAAGCCCGCGGGGCGAGTTTTTCTCGAAGTTATGGAGATGAAGCAACAGTATAACGAGCCGATTGATAGCTTCATATGTAAGAAGCGTGTTTTGTTCTCCCAACTTGATGACCACGTCAAAGAGGACATGCAGCTAAATATGATCTATGGACTGCTGAATCAGAAGATCAGAGAACGGGTACCTCGGTTTCGTATACAAAGTTACTCCAATTAGGAAGGGAAGCAGAACTTGTGACCGCCGAAACCAAAAAACCAGTCACCGGTTGAGAAAATGGGCCTAAAGGTGGCAGATAGGTCCGACAAACGCTGAACGTTTTGCAGAAGACAAGGACACACAACGGAGCAGTGCTTTAAGAAGAAGAATCTCCAAGAGAACGTTGTTCACCAAGCTACAAAGGCTGCATTCGCCTGCTATGGATGTGGAGCCCCGGGTGTTCAGCGGACTAATTGTGCAAACTGCACCAACAATGTGAAAAAGGATAGTCCGAAATACCTGGACTTCAACTTAATATCCACTACACTGATTGGTAGAGACGCTCCCATAGCTCACATTAAACTGTTTGGACTTACTGGTGAAGCATATTTGGATTCCGCAGCACGTACAAGCATTGCAAGCGTTAGCCTGAAGAAGTTGCTTACAAAGAAAAGGTGCGTTTTTCAGAAGGTGAAAGCGGATGTTACCCTGGCTGATGGAAAAACAACAGAACAAATGGTGCTCTCTACAATATGCAACATAATAATCGGAGGAAGGGAACGTAAAATTCGATTTATTTCTCTCCCTAATGCAACAAAGAATCGCACTCTGATTGGTGCAGACTTCATGCAACAAGCAGGAATAGTCCTGAATATGGGACGAAAATACTGGTACTTTGAGGATGATCCCAAAACAAAATTCGACTTCATGACATCAATGTGCATTGACTTGAATAGTATGCAATTGGCCTGCAACCAGATTGAAGACGTAATACCAGAAAACCCAAAAGCATCTAGTACCAAAAAGAGACGAATCGAAACCTCACCGGATATTGTAAAGGAAGTTCCAAGTTTTACATATTGGTTGCTACAGCGTGAACAACTCAGCCCTATTGCAGCGACACCAACACATGGCAAAGCGAACTTCGGTACATCGGGCAGAGCGGATGATTACTTTCCACACTCCGTCCAGGCTATTTTCAGGGATGCCATACCCGTAAATGAAGTGACGCCAGAACGACGAACAACGCAGAACCTCTTTGGTGCTAATAAGAAAGAGGTAAATGAAAAGGAGAGCGAGGAAACCTATTTTTTGCCCATATATTCAGTGGAGCTGCAGTTCTTGAAAGCGTCTGATGGATCCGACCTCGAAGACAATAAAAGAAGAAAATTGGAGGAGTTATTGGAAGCTAATGTTGAACTCTTCCAACCACAGAAAACGGTAACCCCATTCGCAACTCATCGCATTCATACGGGCAGTAGTGATCCAATATCTCTACCACCATACAGACTTTCTCCATTAAAAAGAGATCAACTCAAGGATGAAATCCAAAAAATCCTCCAACTTGGGATTATTGAGGAGTGTGAATCGCCTTGGTCTGCTCCAGTGGTAATGGTTCCCAAAAAAGACGGACAAGTTAGAGTCTGCATCGATTATCGGCAGTTAAATGCGGTCACGACGCCAGATAAATATCCGATGCCTAGAATGGATAACTTGCTTCATGAAGCAAAAAGCACCAAATTCAAATCCACATTGGACTTACGAGCTGGTTATTGGCAGATAGGAGTGCACGAAGAAGACCAAATCAAAACAGCCTTTGTGACCCCTTTCGGCATTTACAAATTCAAACGCATGCCTTTTGGACGTAGGAATGCTCCTGCGACTTTCCAACGGTTAATCGACCGATTTCGCTCAGGTCTTGGAGATACCCTTATCGTGGCACACTTAGACGACATCTTTATTTGTTCTGCAACTTTTACTCAACATCTGGAAGATCTCCGAAAAGTTTTTGCAAGGTTGAAAAAGTTCGAACTGCGTATCAACGGAGACAAATGCCGATTTTGTTGCGCTGAAGTAAAGTACTTGGGCCATGTTCTCGGTGCCAGCGGAATCAGCACGGATCCAGAGAAGACGTCAACAATTAGGAATCGCCCAGAACCACGCAATGTGAAGCAGGTACTTTCTTTTCTTCAAACCTGCTCGTGGTATAGACGGTTTATACCAACTTTTGCAGAAATATCAAAACCACTTAGCCAACTCACAAAGAAGAAGGTGCCTTGGTCATGGACTGAAGCTCATCGAAATGCATTCGTTACTCTAAAGGACCTTCTGACCACAGCGCCGGTATTGAAGCAAGTGGAACCAAAGATGCCGTTTTTCCTTAAAACAGATGCGAGCAACTACGCACTTGGGGCAGTTTTACTCCAGGGGGAGGGTCCGGAAGCGCCCCCTTTTGAATATGCGAGTAGATTATTGAGCGAAGCAGAAAGGAACTACTCTACTACGGAAAGAAAAGCCTTAGCGATTGTGTGGGCAACCATTAAGTTTCGAGGTTACATCGAAGGTTCAGAAGTAACCCTTATAACCGATCATCAGCCGCTAAAATGGCTCATGACACTAAAATCACCAACAGGAAGGCTAGCCAGATGGACACTTCAGCTCCAACCATTCAACATCCAGATTGAGTATAAACCCGGTCGTACAAATGTCATAGCGGATGCCCTGTTGAGACCTCCATGTAAAGAAGAGCATTCTAATACTGCAAAATCTGTTCGTTCCAGATCGACATGCCACGGAAAGGATCCAAAGAACTTCGGGAATCCCAACTCCTGGACTCAAATCTAAAAAAAATCATCGAATCCCTTGAGGCGCATGACGAAGATCTTATTCGATGGACTAAACGAGGGTATATTATTATGAATGACGGCGTTTTGTATTGCTACAACGACAGTGACCCTGATAATGATGAAGCCCAGCTAGTAATATCCCGGAGAAAGAACGACCCCACATTCTCGAGATGTACCATGATGATCCCACAGCCGGCCACTATGGAGTAGAGCGCACCATAGCACGAATCGCCAGCAGATACTACTGGCCAGGGATGCAACCCGAGATAGCCCGGCATATTAAGAAGTGTATCGAATGTCAACGTTATAAAGTAAATAATTTAAAACCAACACGACTACTTCAAACAGTTTCGAGTAGCCAACGTTTTGAAATTATCGCTATAGACTTGTTTGGACCACTGCCAACAATCGATGATAAGTATCAATGGATTTTCATCGTAGAGGATTTAGCTAGCAGATGGGTAGAGCTATTCAAGTTAACAGTCGTTCATAGATCTCCGCGAGTTCAAGACGTGTTTCGGCTATTATCAAATCAGTGAGAGTGCTTTTGAAGTAAAATTAGAGAGTGTTTACCTAAGTGGCAGTTTAGCCTAGTGGAAGTGGTAGTGACCGCACAGCCGCGGAATCTGGGATCAATCCCCAATAAAAACATACACATTTTTTAAATTTTCAATAGAAAGAGAAAGTGAACAGGTGTCTAAAAAGCAACACGTGATGGACAAGAGTGTGCGGTCCACGCTCTCTGGGGCGGGACCAAAAAAAGCAAGTGTGAAAGTGACGTCAGCCAATGTGGCTGGCACATCAGGTCACACAGTATCAGGGGCATCCGAGGGTGCCGTTAAACGGAGGAGGAGGCTAATGCCGACTTCTAACATGATAAAGCGCCGTTCTCTATCGGCTTCCACTGAAAAGCTGCCAGTGGAAGTGAGGGAGGAGGCGCCAGCAACCGCAAATAAGCAGCAGCCAAAACCAAAAAATGACCCAAACGTCACCGACGGTGGGGAAGTGCTATGTATGGGGGAGAACAGCTTTGTCTCCCTCTTGGCTTCAGAGTCCGAAGATGAGGATGATGAGCTGGAATCGCTTTGCAGTAGCATCAGGCAGCTACAGCAAAGGGTTCTGGCCATCAAAGCGAAGCAGGACGCTAGAAGAGAGAGCGAGCGCCAACAACAACAGCAGCAGCAACAACAACAGCAAGAACAACAGCTGCCAAAGCAGCAACAACAACAGCAGCAATCCAAGTTGCCACAGCTGCATAAACAGCAGCAGCAACAGAAACAACAAAAACAACAGCAGCCGCAAAAGAAGCAGCAACAACAGCAGCAGCAGCAGCAGCAGCAGCAACAACAGCAGCCGCATCAGAAGCAGCAACAACAGCAGCAGCATCAGCAGCAGCAGCAACAACAACAACAACAACAGCAGAAAGCAGCGAAGCAGAGGGTGCCTCCAATCAACACCTACAAAATTGAGCTGAAGGACACAATCGAACTGTGTAAGTCGGCCATAGGTCAAAATTTTTATGTTAAAAGATTAAGGGAAGATAGGCATGCGATCCACTGTAATAGTGGATCAGTATAAAAAAGTCAAGGATCTCCTGAGGGACACGACGACGGAGTTCTTCTCCTTCACCCCGAAGGGGGAAAAGCCGCAAACAATGCTGCTGAAGGGGATGGAATCGTCCTCTGAACCTGAGGAGCTCCTTAAGTTGCTCAAAGAGAAGAACAACGACGAGCTCGAGTTCGTAGGAGTTAAGCCGTTTATCACAGCAAGGGCCAAAAGGGAGGAGCGGAAATTACCGTTCTTCCTGGTACAGCTGTCCCCCAAAAGCAAACTGGATGGTCTGAGGAAGATCCATGTCCTAGACTACCAGGTTGTTACCTGGGAAAAATTAAACAGGAGCGACAGCATTTTACAATGCGTTCGCTGCCAAAGGTTCGGACACGCGGCGTCGAACTGCGAAATGCAGCCTCGATGTGTGAAGTGTGGTAAGGACCACAAAGCAGAAGATTGTATTCTGGGTAAGGATGGTGCTTCGGATAAGGGCCAACTCGTATGTGCATTATGTAGGAACTCGGGACACACCGCTAATTATCGGGGTTGTCCTAAGTACCAGGACATAAAAAAAGCAAACCTGGCTCGCCAGCAGAAAACCGTGGTGAAACGTTCACCCGCGTCCGCTCTAATTCCATCTCAAGCCGTTACTCCCCATACAACCTACGCCCAAATGGCGGCAGGTCGGGGAAACACGGTACAACAACACCAGCCAAAGGTTGCTGCACAGGCCCCCGTGCCTAAAGCACCTGCGGCGGTGGGTGACTTGATGGCTATCTTGCTCTCTATTCAAGGGCAGATGGGCCAGCTACAACGTCAAATACAAGAGCAGGCGACGCGGGTGGACCAGATCTACGCGCTTCTGCCGGGCCTAACGCACCTCCAGTCGTAATGGATACGCTCGATGAGATTCCCTTAAGGATCCTCGCGGTGAATGTAAATTCATTGATTAGGATCGAACGAAGAGCTGTACTTTATAAGTTGCTACAAGACCGATGCCCTGATGTACTTCTGGTTAGCGAAACTAAGCTAACTCAGAAACATAAGCTGAGGCACACAGAGATTATAAAATTGTAAGAAGAAACCGACCCAACTCCATACGAGGAGGAGGTGTTGCGATCTTCATTCGGAAAAGCTTGAAACATAGGGTCGTGTACAGCGGTGAAGTGCGAAGGTTCCGGGTGCTGGAAGCGTGCATCGTGCGCATCTCTCTCCGTAGTGGAAAGAAGTTGTACATGGTCTCCGTCTATGCACCTGAAGCTACTCAATCCAACTTATTTATTTCAGAGCTCGAGACACTTTTTCGATGTCTTAAGCTGGAGTCGGCGGAGAATTATTACCTCTTGGCCGGAGATTTTAACGCCAAACATAGAGATTGGGGAAATTATATACCAAATGCTAGGGGGAGCTCACTATTCAATTGGTGGGGTCTGCACAGTGTCGAGTAGAGACTCGATTTGAAAGCGACTGATAGTGCGTCTTTTCCCACAAGCGGTTCCTATATGGATCTTTTGCTGTACGACTCACGGCTACAACTGACCGACACGAACCAACAAACGATAAACTGTCTACACACATTTGTGTATGACAGTGACCATTGCGGATTTAGTGCCGCCATTAGGATTCCTAACGAAATTGCGGAATTGGAGGAGTATGTTCCAACAAACACCTACAATTACAGTAGGACGCGTTGGACACGCTTCTCCAGAGTACTGACAAGAGCACTCTCTTCGAACTCGCTCTACCCACCGACCAATAGGAACCTGTCAAACGAAGAGATTGATAGGTACCTAAAAGACCTTGACCTGACAATCAAACGAACGATGGACAGTACGATACCTCGGTACCAACTCACTAACAACGTTGACACATTCCGCAATGCAACAACTGACGCACTCCACGAACATAAAAGTAGGCTGCTGTCGAGACTTAAAACCTTGTACAGACGGTTTACTGACAGACAAAACTCGGAGATAAGGCAACTAAAGTCGTTGATCAAAAACGTCCAACAGTTAATTAAGGAAAACTACAGACTTTCTGTAAACTTGCATTGGAACAACAGAATTCGGGCTGTAAATTCCAGCAACCCGAATATGTTCCCGCAAATAAATAAAATATTTCGGAGGAAAAACGTTAGCGACTTGCCATGTCTTAAGATCCCTCGAACGACGAACAACGAACAAGTACTTATTACAGCAGACATAGATCCAGGGAACGCAGTCGATGATGACAACTTCTTTGTGATCGAAGATCCGCAGGAGAAAGTGGAAGCCATAGGAGCGACTTTTCAGGAAGTGTATGAGGTGAATGCTAGCATTCGCCCAAACCACGACCTGGAGAATCGCGTCCTTGTGCACAACCACGACCTTCGAAGTGATATACAGAACTGGCGATCTGAGAACACCGGTTTCACCGAGTTCAATGACGATAACATGGCAAATAATGTCGTCGCCAACGAAAGGGTTCATCCCCCGTTCATATCGAAGGTCGAACTCCAAACGATCTTCGACTCACTTAGAAGGAAGAAATCAGAGGGAATCGATGGAATATCGAACATTGTGCTTCGACATCTCCCCCTAGTAGTGGTGGACATTTATACCACTCTGTTTAATAATGCGCTGAATAATGCACATTATCCAGCGCATTGGAAAACAGCGGTGGTTCACGCTATTCCCAAAAGGGATAAAGATAGCTCCAATCCGGGGAATCTCCGGTCAATAAGTCTCTTGCCGAACATCAGTAAAGTATTCGAAAATGTGGTCCATAGAGCCTTGGCTAAGTGGGTTGAGGACAATAAAATAATTCCTGATAATCAATTCGGTTTCAAGGCGGGTCATGATACAATACATGCCGCGTCTAAACTGGTATCTGATATCCAATGGAACAAATGCAAGAACCAATGCACGGGTGCCTGCCTGGTTGATTTGGAGAAGGCCTTCGACACCGTATGGTTAGAGGGGCTCTTTTACAAGTTGAGCAGGTTGGGTATAAGCAAACCACTGCTGTACATGCTATGTAACATGCTGACCAGTAGACGGTTCATTGTGAAAAATGGCAATGTGACGTCTGCTGGTACATTCGAAGTTAAAAATGGTCTGCAACAGGGTGCAGTAAATTCGCCGGTCCTCTTCAACATTTACACGAGCGATCTCGTAGGTTCTCTTCATCATGCTATTGCGTATGCAGACGACTTGGTTGCGTACAGATCAGGTCCAAAATCGAGGTCATTGTCACTCTTTTGCAGCATGACTTCGATAAGATTCAGCTATATTGCGACGACTGGAAGTTGAAGATCAACTTTCAGAAGTCGGAAACCATTCTGTTTAGGAAGCCGTTGTCTGGGGCCTCTAGGGATACCAGAAAGAATTGGTGAAAGTTCGTAATCGTGGGACAACACGGGCGACCATTAGAGAGTCGAAGTGTAGTCAGATACCTCGGGATCTGGCTAGACCAATATCTGTATTTTAACAAACATGTGGATGCTGCTCTGGCCAGAGCCCGAGTTGCTTTTGCCCTTACAAAGAGACTGTTTTACAGCAGCCAACTCGATGCGAGGGTAAAGGTTATCTGCTATACGGCCCTAATCCGGCCAATGCTTACATATGGTTGTCCCGTGTGGTTCAACGTGCGGGCAAGCTTGATGGAAAGGATTCGGGTGTTTGAGAGGGCTTGCCTTAGGCCTTGCCTTCGCCTATACAGAACACCAGAGTCTGAATACAGAAAATTCTATTCCAACGAGGTCCTATACAACAAGGCGGACCTAATCAGAGTGGACAATTTCATAGTGAAACTTACTCGAGGGCACATTGCAAGAGCAATGAACTCGGTCAATAACCTGATCTCTGGGGCTTACTACCCCAATCCTATGTACCACGAGAGGGTGCGCCTTAACGGCTTCGTCCCCCCAGAAGCTTTTCTGCATTTTGACAAGGAAGGTCTGATCCAGGATAGATCGGCAGTCCCGCTAATCTTCCATGTGGCCCGGACAACTGTGGAAAGGCAACTCAACTACGGTCGAGACGTCGTTGAGAGCACTGAGGAGCGACTCCGGTTTAGTAGGTCGGTTTCGGAGCGCGACATTAGGGATGTTGGGCGGCAGCACCAGACTTTCTGGTGGCTGTCGGAAAGCGAGGGAACTCCCTCGTCGAACCCTATCGATCCGGGCTAGTCCAGAGATGGACAAAGCTGGCCATGGCCGGCAAACATAGTTTAAGGTTATTTTAAGGTAGATTTAAAAAATAAAAATAAAAATAATACAAAAAAAATACAAAAAAAAAAAATACAAAAAAATACAAAAAATACAAAAAAATACGAAAAATTAAAAAAATACAACAAAAAAATATAAAAAATACAAAAATACAAACAAAAAAAATACACGTATTTAATTACGTAGCATGTTAGGTGTTAAGTTAGGTTAAGGTTTATTTTAAGGTAGTTTTAAGTTAATTTTATTTAGACTTAAGGAAATATATAAAAAAAAAGTCCTGTTACTAAGTTTTTCTGAAAACAATTTTCTTAGTTTTACAATAGTTTAGTCCTTAGATTGTTTAAGTAAATTAAGTTAGGTTAGGTCGAAAGACATAGATTAAGAGTTAAGTTTAGCTTAGAGTGCCCGTGTAGGGCCAGTAAGTTAGTATAACATAGTTAAGTTAGTTAAGCTAGTTTTAAGCGTTTTTTTTCCTAGCATATAAGAGTAAATGAATTACAAATAATAAAAATGCATTTAAAACAAACAAAACAGCTATTCAAGTTAAAGGAAGCTACAGCCGAAGCTTGCGCAAAAGTCCTAACAGAAGAAGTTTTTTTGCGATTTGGACTTCCACGACGTTTAATAAGTGACAACGGCGTGCAGTTCGTATCAGCCATAATGCAAAAGCTCACCTTCTGCCTTGGTATACAATAGACATACACACCAGTTTACCACCCTCAAGCCAACCCCATGGAAAGAAAAAATAGAGACCTGAAGACTCAAATTTCCATATTCGTGCAGAAAGATCATTCCTCTTGGGCAAAAAAACCTTGCAGCCGTTCGATTTGCCATGAATTCTGCGTGATGTCAGAGTACTGGTTACACTACAGCCTTTCTGACATTTGGTCGAGAGCTCCGTACCCTAGATGACGTACAACACGATCTGAGAACTATTGCTGAGTCCGAGAATTTCATTCCACTAATCACCCCGTATTTAAAATCACTTGAGTGGCCTAGTTGCAAAACTCACTAACTGCCATTTTTGAAAAAACTTAAGTAATGATGCAGAAAGCTATGGCTATCATAGTGAGATCAAACTGCATCATTATTAAATTTTGCTCAGAAAGTGGACTTAGTGAGTTTTGCAACTAGGCCACACACTTGCCGATGCATTAAGAAATACAAAAGTAGCCGAAAAAATGCAACAGGATAGAAACAAGAAATATGCAGATAAGGGCAGAAGACGTCAACCACCTATAGACGTTGGTAGTGAAGTCATGATCACTACTCATGTCTTGAGCAACGCAGCGAAAGGCATCACTGCAAAATTCGTACCAAAAAGAGATGGCCCATATGTTATAATCAAAAAACTAGGTTCCAGTAGTTATGAGGTAGCTAGAAAAGATGCACCCCATATTTCGCTTGGAGTGTATCATTCATCCGACATCACTCCCTATCATGGTAACGAGGACAATCAGCCGCTGATGACCCTAAGAAAGAGAGGACGACCAAAGAAACCGGCCTAAGTATTCACACAACCTCGAGGCGACAGTAGTGTCAAAGGGGGAGAATGAAGCAGTGTTACGTTTCTGAATTTATATTTTTTGTTATTTTATTATTTTTCTATTTTGCCTTAGTAAAGTAATGTAATTGAAATCATGAATTCCTGTAAATTTTCTTTTATTAATTCTTTGTATTAATTCATAAAAACTTTGCCAAACGTGGGTACATCACCCTATATAAATTTAAACTTTCGTCAAATAATTTGTCAAAGCTCTTTGTCAGCTGTTTAAGCTTTTAATAATCATTTGTCAAAGCTCGGTGGCTATTTCGTCAAAGCTCTTTGTCAGCTGTTAAAATTTTAATGATCACTTTTGTAAAAGCTTCATTTCGGCGCTATATAAGAGCAGCCGAAATGGGGTTTGCAAGTCTTTTGTCAGAGCGATCGGCAGGATACTTTAAGGTGTTACCTAGAAGGTTTTGCCCGATTGTTTGGGTTCTAATTCGGCTATCGTAAAGTTTTGGCCTTACCTTGACTGCTTGCTATAACTGAATTTGAACGCACCCGACAAATCTGTTATCGAACCTTATTCCTTAAATAAATAAGTTCTGAAGATCGAACCACCGTCTTTTATTCCATCTAAAGAAGACCCCTTTACAAACTACTTTTATATGAACAACATGACTTAAATTTACTCAAACCTTTTTATTTTGGCTTAAAATCCACTAAATAATAAGAACATACGTTTTATCTACTCTGTTTAGTCAATTTGTTTTCCCCCAAAGTAACTACTACTACCAAAATTTGCAACGTCTAAAGCCTGGTAGGGTCTGTAAGGCCCGACACTCACACGGACTCGTCCAACTCGCATACTTGCACGTTAAACAAAGGAATTGGTGAGAAACGCCTTCATAACTACATAACTTCAGCTACTAATTTAAGTAAACAGCGACGTTTTGTCCTTTTCAGTGGCTAGATGCTTCTTTGTTTGTTGACAACAAGTAAATACTTGGTTTGATTCTCATTTACTTCAAGGTTGACTAGCTTCGGCTGATCTTCGATTACTGTAAAAGCCTCTATGACTGGTCGGGCAGTCTTATTTCCCTTTCACTCTGTCAGCATTATGCCCATTTACCAGATTTTGGAAACGTTGCTTAAACACTCGGACAAGATTTTCTTCACTATTTCGAAGAGCCTGCCTTCTATCTGTTTGAGATTAAAATTAAAACTCCAAATATTCATTTATTTACTATGTAAATGCATTTCCCATTTACATATTAATTGTCTAATTTTGCCAAACATGTCAAATTTACTTTAATTCCGCTTATGTAATTTAATTCCAGTTCAAGTTCATGTGTATTTCTCTCTTGCTTGTATAACAGTTTAAAATTACGTAAAGTTTGTCTTATGCAATACCAGTAAAATAATGTCTTATGCAATACATTTTTCTCGTCCACTTAGATCTTGTTCGTCTCACAGATAAGTACTCCTGATATTGGTATGTTATATAAATAAATTTGTTTGTTCGATTTCGCCTCGTTTTTCTTACCTTCACTTATCTGGTTTGATTGTTCTAAGTGCTGGTTCTTCGTCGCTGGTTTTAAAACACTATCCTTGACGCTAGTTGCTTGACCTTCTTACAGAACTGCAGGATGTTGATTCTGTTGCGCAACTATTTAATTCAATCACAAATCGAAAGTTATTATACAGACCAAATTATTTTCCTTTGATACCGTACTTGAGTGCGGGGAACAATCATAGGGTTATACTTAACATTTACACTTTCAGCATATTAAATACTCAATATCAACCAACTTTTCCTCATCTAGATTAAGCAAATCCTCGAAAACTTTTTCCTCTTACATGACACTTATTTAACACCTTCTTTTTTTTTTACAGATGTAATCCTTGGCGATAACGACGACACAGTGTACGATGCCTCATCATCACGTTCAATACACAACCAGATATCATATCAATTTAGTACGGAACTGACATTGATACTTATGTCAACAGCAGTTTTCATAATGCTTTGACATCTTTCAATTGCTTCATCATCGATATAAAAATTCTAACGCTCATAAGGAATCGAAAATCTTTGGCATGACAGGAAGAAAATCAACCAGCTCATAACCAACGCAGTTGAAATCCAGACAGCAAAGGGTTTGTGTAAATCAATGTCAATTCAAACGCTAACATCGGATGGCAAAACGAGTGCAGTAGCTACAAATCAGGATATGTCATTTTTTTTGCCACTGCCAGAGGATTCTGAAGGATGTGCTAAGTCTTTCATATTTGTTGAAGAAAAAAAAAAAAACCGCATAAAATAAAATGCCCCATCGAAGGCAATAAATTAATTCAGGATTATCTATACATAAACATATACCTACATAGCATATATGTACCTTATATAGATTGTTGACTGACCAAAAAAAAAAAACAAAAAAAAAACCGAAATGAAAGGTAAAGAATTATAAACACAATTAAGAAATAAATTGTAAATACACCGCATAATTGTTATACATAGTAGTAAAAGAGTGTGTATGAATACAAATGAATACACACACGTACATATATACATAAGTCATCAGGAGGTTATGTACCATTTTTACAAAATGATTCTCCAAAACTTCAATGACTTTTAAATTCAATCGCTTAACCCATGCAAAAAAAATTGTATACTGTTTTGAAATATTTCAGTTCAACAAGTACAATAATTTGTTTATTTCTTTTGCTTTGCGAGCTTTAGAAAAAATACTTCAACATATTTTTTTTTTTTATTTTCCTGTAAGTTACACCATAAAATAATTATCTAATCTAAACAAAGACTGTAAAATAATAAAATTAAATCATACAAATATCAAAAACAAAAATAAAAATATACAAAATGTAAAATTTAGTAAAGGCATACGAAAAAAATAAATATATATATTTATAGTAAAATATAAAAGAGTTATATTATACTAAAAATAAATTAACAAACCAAAGTAGAGCTATGTATATAAGGAAATTTACACATGAAGTAATTGTAAAAACTACATGTATTTTTTTTTACATATTATTATATCATGCTATACATTACTGTAGAATGAGATATAAAATGAAATTTAAATTCTATTGTTGAATAATAAAGTATAAATAAAAAAAAACTTGAAACATATCAGTAACATTGAGGAATATGAAATAAATACAAATATTAATATGTTATCCAAAGTATGCAAAAAGAAGCAAATGTAACAAAACTAGGAATGAATAAATAAATAATTGCAAAGATATTATATAAGTATATAAATGAAAATATTGAAGTATACAATTAAAATTCTAGTATTATGACATGAAATTTGAATTTTTGTTTTTCAGAAATGTTTTGACGGAAATGACTAGTGCATCTTCCGATCAAGTTTTCAAAAGAATCCGGCCTTAACTCTGAACTGCATGCTTTTTTTATTTTATGTTTTCACTCATTGTTTTACAGTACATTTTCAATCAGTGAGTGAATATTGTCGCAAACACAAAATTAATTTTTTTCACATCCAGGGTTGAGTTATTTTTTCGGTCGCAACATTTACCAGTTACCAAAAAAATGCTTAAGTTTGCGTTCTTAATATAATTATATTACAATAAATAAAGGGTGACCCATCTAATGGTTTCTTTATTAATCATATGTTATTTTGACACTTACAGCTTTAATGTGCTCAAAAAATTGATAGGCACCCCAGTATTATAAATATTTTCGCGTGTGTATCGATTAATGCTTGAACAACGTTGGGAAATATTGCAAAATTACTTCCAAAGTGCATGGTGTGTTATCGAAACAGTGCACAGATGGTTTTAATTTGTAGAATTTACATTTTTAATGTTTATTCCCCTTTCTCTTTCAGTTTTATTTTTCGTGAATCCGTGATACAGTATATCTATACATATATATAAAGCAGTAAGTCCTGACTGACTCATCATCGCCGAGCCTAAACGGCTAACGCTAAAAAGTTGAAATTTAGACAGTAGTTTCCTTTTGTGGCGTAGGGCAGCCACTTTTTTGAATTTTTGCTCCAAAGGGGAGATACAGGGTGTTCCAGTTTGTATGGAAAAAAAATTTGGTAGGTAAATTCTCCAACTAAAATAAAGAAACACTTGTTTCACCGTTTTTCAAAATTATGTCTACAGGCCAAGATACAGGGTGTTAAAGTTTGCAAATAAAATGATAAGTCCTGCCTGACTGGCTGATGCTAGAAAGTTGAAATATGGACAGTGGTTTCCTTTTGTGACGTAGACAACCACTATGAAATTCAGCTCCAAAAGGGGAGATACAGGGTGTTCAAGTTTGTATGGAATTAAAATTTTAAATTAGAATTCAGAATTGAAATTTGGTAGGTAAGTTCAATTTCTATTTCAATTTAATTTTATTGGCAAGGTACAAATAAGAACAAACGTCTTTTGTAGTACATAGAAGCTCATAATTAAAAATTTAGGTAGTACATTAGATTTGAAAAAAAGGAGCACAATTAAAACATTAAGTGAAAATATAAACTAAATTTACATGGTTTAAATTAAATCTTAAATTCAATAAGAGATATTGGTATCGAATACAGGGAAAGGAGAAAATTGAGGAAACACAGATGGAAAAAGAGGGAAAGAGAAAAGCTGAAAGGAAAGAATGAAATGAAAAGAAAAAGAGAAGAATAGATTACAATGCTGAAAAGTGTGCAAATAACGCACTTTTAAATTGCTTAGTTCCTATTACTTGTTTAATGGCGGTGGGCAGTGAATTCCACAGTCTGGCAACATGAACAAGAAAGAGGCGAGACGAGTTCAAATATTTAGTGGAGGGCGTGATAAGATTGAAAGTTCTTGGCGACTGAGCAAATTTCAATTTTTCAAATAAATATGGTGGTGATTGACTATGTATAACTTTATGTAGAAACATACAGCATCTAATATCCCAAAAATTAACAAATGAACACCCAAGAACATGCTTATGGTAATGGATATATGGTCGTATCTTCTTGCTCCAAAGGCATATCGAACCATATCGTTAAAGGCGACAAGTAATTTGTGCTGGGAGACGAAATCTAACCTACAAAAGATAGTTATAGCATGATCAATGATCGGTAATAGAAGGGACTTTATCAATCTCAGTTTGGTGTTAACAGGTGTAAAACTAGAGAACAGCCGGAGCTTTCGCAATCCTGCGTAAATTCGCGCTATAATGTAGTTAACATGGTCAGTGGCAGAAAGGGACCGATTAAATTTATATCCAAGACTTACCACAGTGTCAGTAAAGGTAAGCCTAGTAGAATTGAGAGTGATAGGTGGTAACTCTTCGGTGTTATAATAATTCTTTGAAATCAAAATTAACTGACTTTTTTTTGGATTTAAAATCAGATCATTATCCAGAGACCATTTAGCAATAAAAGACAAGTCCGAGTTAAATCTAGCTACAAGATCATCAACCAGTCCAAGTGGTCGAGAGAGGTATATCTGCGCGTCATCTGCATACAGATGTACAGATGCATTTTGACATACTTGCGGTAAATCGTTAATAAAAAATACAGAAAAGGATTGGGCCGAGAACTGAACCTTGGGGAACTCCAGAAATTATATTTTTTGGTTGTGAGTATTTTAGATTAGCAATCACCCTTTGAACACGATTAGTAAGATAATTTCTAATCAGAAACACCGAGGAATCACTCAAGCCAAAGTAAAGTTTGAGTTTAATGCAAAGAATCTCGTGACTGACCATATCGAAAGCCTTCGAGAAGTCTAGTAAGCAAAGCAGTGAAAGATATTCCTTGTCATATTGAATTCTAATATCGTCAAGCACTTTGATCATAGCTGTAGAACAGCTATGGCTAGGTCGGAAGCCTGACTGCACTGGCGATAAAAGATTAAAACGGTTGAGATGGTTGGAAATATGTTTCGCAAGAATTTTTTCAAAGATTTTAGATAGACATGGTAAGATACTTATTGGACGAAAATCGGTGACTAATAGGGGGTTATTCTTTTTGGGTACAGGGATGACTTTTGCTCTTTTCCAACAATCCGGAAAAGTTGATGCGGTAATGCAGAAATTAAACAAATGTGTTATGCCCAGTTTCACAGTGTGAGTTTAAACTTGAGTTTTACTAAACTAACTACTGAGTTTAAACTTTGAGTTTAAATCGTTCGGTTTCACACTGTATTTTTAAACTCAGTTTATCTAAACGAAGTTTATCACACTATTGTGAATTACACTGATGTATTTGAATCACAGTATTTGAATTAAATGTCAAACTGGAAATAATTTTGAATTTTTCCTATGACGGTGTTTGCTTTGGAGTAAAAGTAACTTAGAATAGACAAAAGAGAGACAATGGAGGAAGCAAAAATATAATAATAATTATTAAAAGAAAAGGAGTACTCATTTTTGTATTTTTTTGTATTTTATTGTATGAAAGTATATTTACACATTAAGATTACAATCTTATAAGTTGTCAAGGCTTAAACAATTAAGGAATAGACTAAAAACAATTTAATTTTTTAAAGTAACAAATGTATCGAAAATTGAAGAAAGGAAAAGTTAAGTAAAAGTGAAGATAATAGAGTTAAGGTCGCATTAAACATCATTGGCCAAATATTTATGAAGTTGTGTTTTAAATTTGTTTGTGTCACTGATTCTCCTAAGGGTTACAGGCAGTGTATTCCATAAGAGAGTTACGTGGACGAAAAAACTACGTTCAGATGTTAGACAACTGAATCTTGGTCGAATTAAGACAGCTGATCTTTGAGAGGTGGCAAAATTAAGTTTGCTGTACAGATATTCGGGTTGACGAGTGTGTATAATCTGATGTAGTAGAATTAAAGCCCTATATCTTAGAAGGTTATCAAAACTAACTCCCATGAGCTTTTTAGAGTGAATGGATATGTGGTCAAAATATCTGATATTAAAAACGTATCTTGCTAAGTTGTTGTATATAACATTGAGCTTCCTTCTGGTACTGTAGTCTATATTACAAAATATTTCACAACCATATAGTAGGATTGGCAGAATCAGTGTCTTTACCAGCAAAAGCTTGGTGTTCGTTGGGATGAAGTTCTGAGTTGACCATAGCAGACGAAGACCGCTGTAGACTTTTCCAATAGTGGCTACAATGTGATCAGTCCAGGTAAGAGTATCGTTGAACACTAAACCTAGATTCCTAGCCGTATGGACATATGCTATCGAAAACTGGCCTAGATATATTGGTGGAAATAGTGACGTATCAATACTTTTTTTATTTATACATAAGGTCTTTGACTTTTCCGGATTAAGGGCTAATTTATTTCTTAGAGCCCATTGCTGAATTCTATGTAGGTCCGCGTTTATGTCATCTACAGCACTCGTAACACAAGATAATGGGGTACTCAAGTATAATTGGACATCATCTGCATACATGTGGGCTGTACAATGCTTGACTAATTGGGGAAGCTCGTTTACATACATAGAGAACAATAAAGGTCCAAGAATTGACCCCTGCGGCACTCCTGTAACTACATCTAAAAAGGTAGACACCCTATTTCCAACCACCACACATTGCTGCCGTTCAGTCAGGTACGAATTCAAAAGTTTAGTTGCCTGAGAAGAAAAACCAAAGTTATGTTGTAGCTTTTCGGAGAGGATTGAATGGTCCACTCTGTCGAAAGCCTTGGAAAAATCCAATAAAGTTAAAAAGGTAAGACAGTTAGAATCAAGTGCTTTTCGAATGTCATCTACTACAAGTAAGAGGGCAGTTTTGCAACTTCTTTTTGCACGAAAACCAGATTGGGCAGGACTTATAAGATTGTGAATGTTTAAATACACTTGCATTTGTTTCGATACAGCCTTTTCGAAGACCTTTGAAAGAAACGGCAGGATAGCAATAGGTCTATATTCGGTACAATCACTCCTCTGCGACTTCGGGATTGGGATGATTTTAGCCATCTTCCATAGGTTAGGATACTGACACGTGGTTAAGATGGAATTAAATATGTAAGTGATGTATGGAAGAATGTATGGTAAGAGAGGTTTCAAAAATTTTGGGTTTACCTCATCCAGTCCCACTGCATTTGATTTAATGGATAATAGAGCTTGAACTACATCTGCCTCTGACAAGTGAATGAAATTGAAGTACTGTACGTTAGCACTATTTAATATATCACCAGGTCTTATAGAATCAGGGATATGAGTGGTGTGGGTTTGTATATCTTGCAAACCTACAAACTGTGAATTAAGCAGATTACAGTCTACATTGCTTGGCACACCAACGCGTTGCCTGCCATTCCCCAATCGCCTTAAATTATTCCATAGATTTTTCCCAGATTGATGAGCTGGGTTTAGTGAGTTCTCATAAAATCGTCGTTTTGCCGATTTAATACGAGTCACGAGCAGCAACTTGGCTATAAATAAGAGCTTTTTGAACATCACTTAAAAAATATACGTCCAAGAGAGTGGCGGGTTCATTCGAAAAATGAGTTGGGGTATTCGAGTTAACAGGCGTAAGATCTATACTCTTGAAACTTTCAACTAACTGAGCAGAAGTTCGGGCATTCAGCAAGTTGCAATTTAAATCTCCACAGACAATTATGTTAGAGGTAGTGCATGAAATCCTTTCCAACATGCTGATAATAGGTGTAATGTCAACACTCCTGCTTGGTCTATAAATCACACCCAGTAATAATGATTCTACGCAACCAGTTATTCTAATAAAAACATAGTCGGAAGTACTATCTGCTCCCGATTTGCAAACTATGTTGCACTTAAGTCCGTCTCGAACGTATATAGCCGTTCCTCCGCCCACTCGACCAATTCTATCCCCACGGAAGAGTTGATAACCTGCTACACTATAGACAATATCTTTAAAATTTGATGAGAACCATGTCTCAGATATACATATCACGTCAACCTTAGAATTAATGAACAGCCAACGAAATTCGTCCAACTTAGGATTCAGACTTTGAGCGTTAATATGGCAAACATGTTAGCCTCTTTTCTGTGAACGTAACACCCGAATCATACGAAATAAATTCCCGTCCATTTCGTCCCCAATGCACACACTACTATAAACACCTGATTGCATTATCAAACAAGAAAAAAATATAAGGTCAATGAATTTTTAAATAGAAGAATCAGAAACACAACCAACGGTAAAAAAAGAGACAAACTAAGTAAGATAAAATAAATGGATAAATTTGGCCATTGATGTGAACACAAAGGAGAAGTTGAGAAAAAAAAGAAAAATATAGAAAAGTAAGATTTACGGTAGTTAGTGTAAATAAACATAAACAAGAAAAATAGAGAAAAGTAAGATTTACGGTAGTTAGTGTAAATAAACATTGTGTATGTGTAATATTTTCGTTGCAATCGCTTCTCTCTGTTGACATCTCTCAGTAGCGGCATTTAAACTGTCGAGGTCTTCAACAGCTATACTTCCTTCATTCGCATTGGTTTTGATATACACAGACCCAAACTTGGTGAACACAGAGAACAACTGTTTTTTCCTCTTCATTCGGACAGCATGCTGAAGAATAAGGCGGTTCCTTTGTGTTAAGCTTTCATTAATAAAAACTTTGTTGTTTGAGTCAAACCCAAGATCATGTAAACATAGTGGACGATTTGCAGCTTTGCGGTAATTCGAAATTGCTTTCAATACATTGTTCCTGTCTTTCATGTTAATGAATTGAAAGATGACAGGAGGCTCATCAGTGGCATTGCGGTGCTGCGTACGGAAAATATTCTTCAAAGCCGGTGGATTAATGTCGATGGTATAACATAGCCGATTGAAGATGTTTTTTAGATTTTCCTCTGGGAGTTGAGGAATCCCGAAGGCAACAGCATCAGTAAGGAATTCTTTGCGCTCCAGCGAGTCACAACGTTTTTGTAGATCAGCAATTTCTCCTTTTAGGGCATTGTTTACTTCTGATTCAAGTTTATCAGAACGCAGGCTCAATTTGGAGAGGGAGGTATTTATTTTGCTGACTTCTTCAGAAAATTGCTGTTCGATATTGGTGATCTTTAACATCAATTCATTGCGAGTTTTTTCCATTTCCTCTTTGAAGGATGCAATGATTGTGTCAGTATGCCTTTTAAGTTCTATATGAAAGCTGGCATAAGATGGTGTTGTCGGTACACTAGGAGGGGAATTCAGCTGGGTTGGGGTAGATGGCTGCCCTCTCAGTTGTTTTGATAATGGTTTTGAGTGCTTACCCATCTTTTTATCAAGAACCGTAGAGAGTACAGTATTGGCATCTGTGTTGGATGAACTTTGTTGGGTTGGCGTTGAAGAAAGTTGGCTTTTAAGTTGTGCCGACCTGGTATTAATGGACATCGCGTGCATGTATGAAACAAATATATGTAAATGCGGTAGACACAAAGTGCAAATATTTTGATGTTAATTTTAATTCGGATTTTACGATTTTTCTTTAAGAGTTTTTATTTTAAACAAATTATCAGTAGATTGTATCTGATTCCGCACAATTTAATTCAAGAAGAGCTATTTACACACTTGTTTAAAATGCTTTTGCCGGAGGAGATAAAAATGCGTCTATTCACTCTCGATCATACTGTACATACATGAAATTCTTTTTGTCGTCTTACGTTAACCAGGATATTATAATATTCTTCATCACTTCTATCATCAGAATCACTATTTGCACTTGAAAACATTATTTTACACACTATTTATTAATATTTTAGAAGAAAAACACAATTTGACATTTCACAACAATAGAAGTCATATTCACATTTTTAACTTAAACGAACTTTAAACGGTAGAATCGAGTCGTTTAACTTAAACCCAACATAAAACTCAGTTTAGAGTTTAAACGAACACTGTGAAACCAAACATTTGGTTGAACTTTAGTTTAAACCATAAACCGAGTTTAAACTCGCACTGTGAAACTGGGCATTAAAGAGCTTATTAAATGGGGAAGTATAATTTTGATAAAACGCAAATATGTTCCGTCCTCACCAATAGCATTCAATTTAAGGGCACGAACCTGAAGGATCACATCCGATTCAGATACCACTTCAAATTCCATAGACATAGAGGGTCATCCACCAAAGAAAAGATGATTTTTCCGGCGAAAACGACGAATTGCAACTAGGGTTGGGGGAGAAAGCATCAATTAACTCATCTGCATCTGGCACGTTGGTTAGTATTTGACTTTTTCCTATCCCCATAGAACGCAAGTTTGACCAAAGTTTATTTGGCGGTTGGTCAAGGCTAAGCTTGGACAGAAAGTATCTTTCTTCTGCTCTCCTGGTGACAAGTGAAGAGTAATTTCTTGCTCTGCAAAACACCTCCCAGTTGTGACTAGTAGACAATCTTTTAAATTTGGCATAAAGTTTTCGACGAGCTTTTATAGCATTATGTACTTCAGTGGTAAACCATGGACATTAACTATTGCGCACTGTAACTGTCTTGAGAGGTACATGTAAATGAAAAAGATCATTAATGAGGGTCTGAACAATTTCTACTTTTTCAATAACGTCCGATACAAAGTAGCAGGAGTGCCATGGCAGAAGGCTCGCTTGATAGTGAAGGATGTTATGATTTATTGACGCAAAATCACGAAATTGAAAGGAGCTCTGCTGGAGATTGGATGAGAGATCAATGTCATATGTGCAAAACAGGAGATCATGGTCTGATACTCCTTCAAGTGACAATTGGTCTTGTGGATTCTTTTGTATATTCTGAAAAAAGACCTACGAAATAATTCTCTCAACTTTATTAAATGTAAAACTAAAACTACGTGTGTCCACATGGACGGTTGAAAGCAGAATGAATAAGGAATCTGATCATCTTTTTTAGGGGTTGGTTGTGTCGGCGTTGGTGTTGGTAGTTTAAAGTTTTGTTTCTTACTGAATGTAGCGTCCTCTATCTGTGGGTAGCATGTGTGTGGATAGAATACCGCCACAGTCTTGTAGTAGCACGTTTGAATGGTCTGAGACAACTACCAGGTCAAGGAGACTGGGAGTGGTGTCAGGACTAAAGCGAGTCGGAAAGGAATTAACAACCACAAGGCCACATGACGCAATAGCATCAAGGAGTTGACGAGATCTACTATCATTCTTTAACAGATCAAGTTTTGATAAACTAAGACTACGGGCATTGAAGTGGCAAACTTAAAATCCAACGTAAGCATTAGACAAAATGTTGACTACCGTCCGAACCTCAACCTCATTCAACGTTCCAGACACAAAGCCACTACGAGCCATACTCATCCAAACACTACAAACAAGAAATAGAAGCACAGTTGAATTTACTAATGTGGTATGATTGTAATCTATTGGAAGAAAGATCAACGAGTATAGAGAGAAGGACGAATAGAGGAAATAATGTAGTATTAATGAAAGAAAGTTAGGAACATACCGGAAAACAGAGAGAGGAAGAAGAAGAGAAGAAATAATATAAATACAACATTCAATAATATGAAAGCAGCAAAAATAAAAAATTAAAATAAAATAAAAAGAAAAGGTTCAAACGAACTAGTAGATAATTCACACGTTATTCGATAATCGGAAATTCAAGATTCAAGTATTTAAACATTTTTATAGTGCTCCAATTAGAAATTTAAATTTACATTTTAAAAACAAAACTATTTAGGAAGATTCGTAGTTGAAGAAATTCTCATCTCGGTGTCATCCTTGCTCTTCTTCACATTGACAAAGCCATTGCGCGTTTTGACAGAGAACAGTAGACCCTCACGACGAAGTTGGAGAGCATGGCTAAGCAAGGAGCTATTCTCTTTGGTTAAGCTCTCGTTAATGTAAATACGGGTGGTGGTGTGCGCAGACGTTGTGCTGTTGTCAGAAGCAGACGGTTCATTCTCCAGCTGAGCGAGAGTAAGGCCGTTGTTTGCACGGAAAGCAGCGAGCAATGAACTTTGCTCTGTCTGAGACGAGAGTCTGATCAATAGTGGGCTGTGACCATTGTTTGGTTTATTTCTCAGTCGAAATGCATCAAAGTGAGAGGTGATGTTGTGGTGTGGTTTTCCGGTAATGTTTTTCACCAGTTCGATGGGGTTTTCTCCCGGTCTTTGCGGGATACCACGAACAATAACATCTCTGAGACGCTCTTTTCGTTGTAGGTCAGCTACCTCATCTTTCAATTTCCCGTTATCATTGCGTAGTTCCATTATCTCACTCTCAAATTGTTTTACTCTTTGATTAAGAGAAGCAATGGCTTCACACACTATGTTGTTAAAGCTGCATTCGAATTCCGCAAGCAACAATTTAAATTTTTCCATCTGATTAGATTCCAAATCACGAAGTTGATCAGATAAGGATGATTTTTTATCTGACAGCTGGTGGGTGACACTTCATGAGGTTATTACCTGATTGAAATTTATTTGGCGTAACTGCAGTTGTCAGGACAGACTTCTCTTTAAGTGCTTTTTGGCGAGTAGTTGTCATTGACATTGACACAGCCGAACCGAAATTTTACCACAGATAAAATAATCTTTAAAAACGTTTTTTATACTAAAGTTGAAGCAATACAAGTTAGCAAAATAACGCAAATAACTATTCATTTGAATTGTAACGTCTGTTTTGTTATAATACGTAAAAAGTTGGATAAATAGTTGTGGTAAAGGCGGAGCGATTAAAAACACGTCTATTCACTTAACATTCTCTTAACAGTCCATTTCAAATCAAAAGCGACAGGGAAAAATGTGCAGAGAGAGCATCGAAAATTGGCCTCTCTTTTATTGACTGGAAAATTACATGTACGAATCGGCTGAACTTTCTCGATTTCCTTTCAGATTTTATCCTATCGATTTTTACTTACACGTACACCTTTCTGTTTAACTTGGAAAAAATCGAACTCCGATGAACAAACCACTTTATTGGTGCACACCCCTTTTTGTGACAACATTTAAGTACTTCTTACAATAATTGTATGAGTAATTAAAGAGGGTTCCAAAAATAAATATAAAGGTACACATTTACATAAAAAGAAACATGTTGCTTTAATTTTTTCAAAGTTTCAAATTCATATTTTCGAGTCAAACTCATACATATTAGCAAAACATTCTTTCTTCTTTTCAACGCCATAAGTGAGAAGTAAACAGTTTCAAAAAACGTGCCATTACCATGTTCACTGAAAAAAATAATAATCCCATACTTCACACATCTTCTCTTCACTCAGTTTTCGCATTTGGCAACATATACTCCTTACTCTTTCAATAAATTTCACAACGATCGTCGATTTTTCTTCTGTTTTGTGTGTACACAAGAGAGGATGACTGGAAAAGAGAAAACCTGCGCGAGTTTGTCGCTTTTGATTTGAAACGGACTATAGTTGAATGAACACACACAACCTTTTCCATAAACCAGCGTAGCTTTGAGCATTTGCGGAGCTGAAAGGCAATGTTTTAGTCGAGTGCACTTTCGCAGGATGAAGCATTTGCCGAGCTGAAAGGCGGTGTTCAGTCCAAACGTGCATTTGCAACGAGCTAGGTAGGTCATTTGCCGAGCTGAAAGGCAATGTTTTAGTCGAATGCGCGTTCGCAGGATGAAGCATTTGCCGAGCTGAAAGGCGGTGTTCAGTCCAAACGTGCATTCGCAACGAGCTAGGTAGGTCATTTGCCGAGCTGAAAGGCAATGTTTAGTCGAGTGCACGTTCGCAAGATGAAGCATTTGCCGAGTTGAAAGGCAGTGTTCAGTCCAAACGTGCATTCGCATTCATGAGTTAGATCGTTCACCACACCACATCAACTGATTCACGACACTGGAGAAAAATTAAAAATCATCCGTTCCGTTTCGTGCGTTAACAAAAAGTGCCTTTATTTTTTCCTAATTCTTAATTCTAACTTATGCCTATCTGATGCGAAACGCGCACTCAGCAAAAAATGTGTGAGACTTAAATCTAACTTATTATATATCTGAGGCGAGACGCGCACTCAGCAAAAGTGTGGGAATTTAAATTTAACTTATTATATATCTGAGGCGAGACGCGCACTCAGCAAAAGTGTGGGAATTTAAATTTAACTAATTATATATCTGAGGCGAGACGCGCACTCAGCAAAAGTGTGTGAATTTTATGTCGTAGACATTCTGCCGGCTCCCTCAGCTGCGCTCGAATTTGACGGAATTGATATCCTCACTGCGGGGGAAGGTACATCGTTATCTGGTTCTAGCATAAACTCTGCCCTAGTGTCGGTAGGCGTAGGTGTAATCTCGTTTCGTCTGCAGCTCCGAGCCCACCTCCAACTAGCAATGCCCAGTAATATTGCTATTATCGGAACACCTACAACGGTCGAATAATGTGCAACTGTGCGCCAATCTGCAAACGTATCTTTTCGATTGTCATCACCGTCACTCAGCTCTTCCCATGTGTCAACTGCAGAAAGAATAGATACTTTGGGGGTAAACCTGGAATTAGATATTATGTTAGCTGTGTCGGACAAGGTAAAATTTAACGGTTTTATGAAGGTCATTTGAACTTCAATCTTTGAATTTCTTTCTGCCAGTAGGGTGTTTTCTCGTGTTCGAATGAGGCATGATTGGTTGAGTTGTATAATGCCCACTCCTTCCAACGTGATTTCTTCTCTCTGCCCATCGCAAATAACCGCAGCTTCGGACTGTCTACTCGCTATAAACATCCAGGTATTTTTGCGGTACAGGTGTTTCCAAGTGATGGTTGAAACACAAATTTTTCTTAATGGACATGCATTTGTCGTTTTTTGCCTATACAAATGATCGATTACACAATTGGTAGTAACACCAATTTGACTAACTACCCCTTGGTTACAAAGGAAGATGTGTTTCTTAAGTAGGTTGCATGTGCCGAGTTCAGTATCGGATACTTCGAAATACTGCTGATTATTGTAGTCGACAGCTAAGAAGGACGACGACACTTCGGCTACGGCATATTCGTTGTTATTTATTCTGTAGGGCACAGGAGTTACTTTAATCAAATCATATGCTGATGTCTCTGTTATGTGCAGGAAGCCGCTTACTGTTATGTGAGTTCCATTGCGTTCTACGTTGATTCGGTTGGTGGGCCGTTCCCCAATGCATAAGTTGGTTGGAAGTTTAGCTGAAACCGTTTTTATTACTGCATGCAAGCGACCTGGTGTTATAAACTCCAAGAAAGTTCTCGTATTGGCTGCTGTTAACTTAATATATTTAGCCTCCATTTCATTAAGTATATCTATTGATAACTGGTACGCTGCGAGAATCTGTAATCCGACTTTATTGGCATCCACTTCTTCAAACCAAGTGAACAGTTTGTTGACTTCCGAAACAACGTTATTGAGTTTGTGTTTTTTAATATCTCTTCGTTGTGGTCCAGATTGTCTATACTTGCGTATACCTCATCGTTGACTCCGAACACCATCTCCAATAATTTTCCGAATAATCCACGCTTAGAGCGACTGTTGAGCTGTTCACTATATGTTGCACTCAGGATGTCTAGTTCACGCTTTACGGAAGTCTCCCTTTCTTTCAGGTGATTCAACAGGGTATCACAATGGATTTCGTTTTTATAAGAGGCTGAGATTCTGCAGGACTCTTTCATTTTGTGGATAATTTCATCAACTTTCCTGTACTCATCCGATATATTGAGAGTCGAGACAATCTGAACCTTTAGTGTTCCACGGCTGATCTTCACTTGCCCAGCCTGTTCCACGTATAGTCCGGGTTGTGGGTGTTTAATAACATGCCCTGCATGGCCTTGAGTAACACAACTCAATAATACGAATAAATGCATTAGTATGTATCCTAGTTTAGTTTCCTTGTGTATAGTTTTTCGTTTTGGATTTGCAGTTTCAACGTTTTTAGTGTGTGTTAAATTTGATTTGATCATACTGGATGCAAGTTTGTTAGAGTTCTTGTTTTCTTCTTCTATAGGAAGCGGACAGAGTTTCACGACAGGCCGTTTACTTATTGTGTTTCCCTTAGATCTTAGCGTGACGACTCTTACCATACCATCCTCTCCTGGATGTACTTGTGTTATTTGCGCTAGTGGCCATCTTGTTGGAGCGAAGTTTTCATCTTTAACCAACACAACATCTCCTACCTTAACGTTATTATTAACCTTACGCCACTTTGATCGCTGCTGAAGTCTTGATAGGTATTCAGCTTGCCATTTCTTCCAAAAATGTTGCGTCATTTTTTGAATCAAATTCCATCTCGTCAATCTATGCGTTTCTATTTCCAGTTTCTTTGGCTCTAACGGCGTCACTAACGCTTGTCCAATTAAGAAGTGTGCGGGTGTTAATATTTCCATATCTTCTGGATCACCTGTTATCGGACATAATGGACGTGAATTTAAACATGCTTCAATCTGAGTAAGTAGTGTGCTTATTTCCTCGAAGGTCAGCGTTGATTCTCCTACTACGCGGCGTAGATGATATTTGACAGATTTTACCCCTGCCTCCCATAATCCTCCGAAGTGAGGAGCTGCTGCCGGAATAAAATGCCACCGTACTCCCTCAATACATGATCCCAAAGCACTGTTAGGGATTTCGCTTACTGCCTTCTGCAAGTCTCTGTCTAGACTTCTATTTGCCCCCACAAATGTTGTGCCATTATCACTGTACATGTCTGACGGAAGTCCCCTTCTTGAAGAAAATCTTCTAAATGCTGCTAAAAACGCTTCTTTCGTCAAATCAGATACCGCTTCTATATGTATCGCTTTCGTGCAAAAGCAGATGAATATCGCGATGTATCCCTTATAAGATTTGAAGCCCCTGCCTTATGTCGTTCTAATTTGTATTGGACCTGCATAATCTATTCCTGTATGTGAGAATGGCTTAGCAGGTCGAACACGTTCAACAGGTAGATCTCCCATGATTTGGTTGAAGGTTCGTGCTTTAAATCTGCAACATTTAACGCATTTTCTGAGTATTTGTCTGACTCGATTTCTTCCATGCACTATCCAGAACTTACGTCTAGTGTAAGCCAGTGTAGCTTCATTTCCCCCATGAAGAGTTGTTAAATGAGCATCTTTGATTATCAGTTCTGTCACGAAGTCGTTATTTGGGAGTATGATGGGATGTTTTTGTTGGTACGGAATTGTAGAATTTTTAATCCTTCCGCCCAGCCTGAGTACTTGATGTTCGTCGATGAATGGATGTAACGACAAAAGTCTGCTAGATTTGTTAAGTTGTTTGCCCGTCTTCAACAAAGCTATTTCAGTATTAAAATGCTGTTCTTGGACCATACCAATTAAAGTCGTTAATGATCTATCCAGTTCATCTTTGGCTAAAACAATTGATGAAAATGTCTGTTTTTTACACCTAGCTGCAAACCTGTAACAATACGCTACGACGTGTGTAAGCTTTCTTATAGAAGAAAATTTGTCTAAAAGTTCCCATCTACTTTTTGTTATAGTTGCCTGCATAGCTGTCGTTATTTGTGTTTTAACTTCTTCCATTGTATCATCATGTATCTGATGAGTTGCCATCGATGACGACATTGTAAGCCACGATGGACCTTTCCACCACAAAGTGTTATGCTGCAGCAAGTTTGGGTCTATACCTCTTGATGCTAGATCTGCAGGGTTTTCTTTCGATCTGACATGATGCCAGTTCCCGGGTTCAGTGACCTCCCGTATCTGTCTAACTCGATTTGAAACAAACCACTTCCATTTGTCAATCGTACCATTTATCCATGCCAGCGTTATAGTGGAATCGGTCTATGCGTGCACTTCAACTTCTTCCCATTCCAGTGCAAGCTTTACTTGTTTTAACAGTTTTGCTAAAAGCACAGCGGCACATAACTCCAGTTTGGGTAGTGTGACGGTGCCGGCGCTCAATGTCTTAATTGGTGCTACTCTTGTTTTTGACATGAGCAGCGTGATGTGACATTCTTCATCTTCGGTAACTATTTTACTGTATACTACCGCCCCGTATGCCTTTTCCGACGCATCTGCGAACCCATGTATTTCTATTGACTTTGTAACAGGCTTATAATGTATCCAACGAGGAATTTTTATTTTCTCCGCTGTTGGTAGTTCCTTTCGGAATTTTTCCCATTTTGTTGCTAATTCATCATCTATTGGCTGATCCCACGTATATTTTCTAATCCAAAGTTCTTGAAGAAATATCTTTGCAGTTATTATGATCGGTGACAGCCAACCTAATGGATCGTACAGTTTGGCAACGTCTGAGAGAATTGATCTTTTTGTATACTTATCTGACAGTCGATTTAATTGAACTTTAAACCTAAACTCATCATCTATTGGATTCCAATGTAAACCAAGCGTCTTGACCGTGTGTTCTTTCTCTATTTCCACCGTTTCTTCTTTTTGGTCAGAGTTAAGATTTTTTAAAAGTTCTGCGTGATTGCTTTTCCACTTTCTCAAATTAAACCCCCCCTTTTTCAGTACTTCTATTAACTCCATTTGCGTTCGCTTTGCTTCGGATAAATATGCTGAGCCTGATATCAAATCGTCTACGTAGAAATCTCGCTTTATTATTTTTGCAATCCGCGGATGTTCCTCTGCTTCATCTTCAGCTAATTTTTGGAGTGTTTTAATCGCTAAGTAAGGAGCTGATTTCGTGCCATAAGTTACAGTTGTGAGTGCAAATTCTTGTATTTTTTCATTAATTGATGGGCGCCACAAGACTCTTTGATATCGTTGGTGATCATTAGCTATTCTGATCTGCCTATACATTTTTTCTATATCTGCAGTAAATACGTATTTATGGATTCTCCAGCGAAGTAGAATGTATTAGAGATCTTGTTGTAATTTCGGACCATTCAACATTAGTTCATTTAAACTAATACCATTACTTGTTTTCATCGATGCATCGAACACTACACGCAGTTTGGTTGTTGTACTTTCTTTCCTGATGACTGCTTGGTGCGGTATGTAGTACACTTGGCTGGAGTTGGTATCCTTATCTTCATCATTTGTTATTGGCCTCATATGGCCCAAGTCAAGATATTCCTGCATGAATTTGTTGTAATCCTGTTGTAAATTTTTGTTGTTTATAAATTTCTTCTCCATTTGATACCAACGGGCAATTGCCCTTGGCTTAGAATCTCCTAAACTCTGTCCAATATCGTTAAAAGGTATTTTTACTGTGTACGTGCCATCTCTGTTTCTTTCAGTAGTCTGTTGGTAGTAATCTTCACATTTAGCCTGCTCGCTCGTCATTTCTTCATTAATGGCAGACTCTTCAATCGTCCAGAACCTTTTTAATTCTTCATCAATATTGGTTCTCGTTACCATGGATGTCAAGCTGCGGTTGCCCTCTCTCTTTGTTTCTGCTCTCCCAGAGAGAATCCAACCAAACTTTGTATTTTGCGCTAGTATTCCGTTGTCCGTCTTATGTATTCCTTCTAAAATGATGTCGGTAAATAAGTCTGCTCCAATCAACAGATCAATCGGCCCAGGAGAATCATATGTTGGATCTGCTAGTATGCAATTTTTGCCGATTTTATTGTTTATGACTATAGACTCATCTGGTTGTGTATGTGTCAAAGTTGAGAGAACTAATGCTTCGCAATGCAAAGAGAAATTTGAAGGATATCTCGACGTTAATTCCAAGTCTACTTTACTTTTGCACACTCCTGCTTTGCATTGTGCCATTCCAGAAATCAGTGTGTTTGTCCTGTTTTTAGGACATCCCAGTCTTTGCACCGCATTTTCCGTTATAAATGAAGCTTGAGAGCCAGGATCTATCAACGCCCGAACAAGTTCATACGTATCTTGCACCGTTTTTGCTTTAATAAGTGCCGTTGCAAGTATAGTGCAGTTATTTCCCTTTTTATCTAAGGCTTCGTTTATTTCTTTTTCTTGTGCGGGTCCGGATCGTAATACATGCGTTGAGATGTTTTGAGCATTGTTTTTTACATTTCCTGTTGTTCGCAAATGCAAGAGTGAATGATGCTGCCTTTTGCATATGACACATTTTGATGTACTGTAGCACTTTTCACTTGCCTCGTGGTTAAGGCAATTTTGGCAGATTTGATTCTGTTTGACAAACGTCAATCTTTCAGGGACACTCTCTTCTCGGAACCCAGCGCATGTGTATATAGTGTGACTACCTTTGCAATATTTGCAATTTTGTATGGTCGTGCAATGATTCTTAATTATCCATCTCCCGTTTTCATTAGGTCTGTTGTACGTTGTTCTGTCTTCTGGTTTCAGGGACTGAAACCGACTTTCCAAAAATGTTAACACGTCATTCAGTTGTGGTATTTCACGTGGATCCTTTAAAGTTTGTTCATATAATTTATGACTTTCTTGATCAATTTTCTTTATAATTATGTGTGTTAATAATGACCCCCATGACTTGGTGTCAACCTTTAAATTCGTTATCGCGTGCAAGTGCTCCTTTGTTGTGTCGTGGAGCTGTTTTATCATGTATGCGGACTCGTTTAGAATCATTGGTTGATTGAGAATCGCATCCAAATGCGCTGAGAATATTAGTCGTTGGTTGTTAAATCTATTACTTAACAGATCCCATGCCGCGTCGTAGTTCGTTTCTGACGTGGTGAGATGTTGTATAAGTTTATGTGCCTCGCCCTTTACTGAGGCTTTTAGATAGTGCATTTTTTCAATCTTTTCCAATCTTTTATTTTTATGAATGATATTTTCATAAATTTCTTTGAATGTTGCCCAGGTTTTATAATTTCCATCAAACGTGGGAACAGCAATTGGTGGCAATTTAATTTCGTGCTTCTCCTGGACTTCGGCACCCCCGTTCAATGAGTCATCTTTCTTCTTGTTTGCTGAGCTGTGAAGCTCCGTAATAAGCTCGTTATAACTATCTTCTAATTGCTCGTATCTTTCTCCTACAAAGTACTCACTTTTCAAGTCATCGTCCGTTGCATACACTAATATTTCTTCGTGAAGTTGTGTAATGTTCTTCCACATTTCTGTTACTTCACCGAGTTTAAACTTGTAGTAGCTGTCCGATTTTGGTTCAGTTTTCAAACATTCCTGCTCTTTTTGGATATATTTTTTGAGCAGTGTCATCTTAATCGTTTGTTTTTTGGTTCGCACTTTTTGCTCCTCGCTGCTTAATTCTTTGAAGCTTATTGTTGGTCCGGCAGCATTGTCAATTTCTTCCGATTTTTCACTACTTTTTAATTTCTCCTGTATGTCGTTCGTCATTTTCTCTACAACACCTTGCACCTGTTGCTTGTAATTGTTTACGAAGTATGCATTCAAACTTTCTTCATCTTCAACCCCTTGAAGAATTGTATGATTCTCCAAGAATTTCTGCCACAGCTCATTTAGCTTCACTAGCTTTGCGGTCAGATATTTTGTTGTTTTTCTTGTCCCCCCGTCTTTCTTATAGTTATTGAATAATGATTGGATTGACTTACCCAATTCTTCTTGTTCATTGAACATTCCTGTTGACATCTCTTCTTTTCTTGTCGTCTCGTCTTCTAAATCCAATTATTGTTTGTATACCGTTTATAGTTCTATACTACGTCACAGTTCTTTTTCACGTTTTTTACACAGTTCACCCAGTTTACACAGTTCACAGTTTACAGTTCTATAGTACGTCACAGTGTTTTTTTTTTCAAGTTTTTTACTCAGTTTACACAGTTTATAGTTTACAGTTCTTTAGTACGTCACAATATTTTTTTTTTCAATTCAGTTCAGTTTACAATTTCACTTTAGACCATAAATCTACAGTTCACTTATTCATTTTTATTTTTTTTTCCGAAGGACCACTATGATTCACGACACTGGAGAAAAATTAAAAATCATCCGTTCCGTTTCGTGCGTTAACAAAAAGTGCCTTTATTTTTTCCTAATTCTTAATTCTAACTTATGCCTATCTGATGCGAAACGCGCACTCAGCAAAAAATGTGTGAGACTTAAATCTAACTTATTATATATCTGAGGCGAGACGCGCACTCAGCAAAAGTGTGGGAATTTAAATTTAACTTATTATATATCTGAGGCGAGACGCGCACTCAGCAAAAGTGTGTGAATTTTATGTCGTAGACATCAACTTTGGCATTAAATCATAAATATTTTTTCTTTTTATTTTCTTGGCGAGAATTACCGATCGAGAGCAATGGCAGGCAATGCCATAAAAGATCGCGAAGCCAGCGGAAGAACAATTCCGGCTGTAGTCAGGATACGACAGCGGCCCACAAAATCACAAAAACGCAAATCGTACGATACAGACGGAGGGATCAGAAGCTGTCATTGCCTACTCCGAACAGATGTTTCAAGCAGATTTCGAGGCGTCTGGCATCATTAAAAAAACGATCACTTTAACAAGCAGATTTGATAGCTTCCTTCGAGCATTTATATGGAGCAGGGAGTTTGTTTGGATCAGAGCAGTCTTCAGGAAAATAGAGCAGTCAACATCAAACACGTCCAATGTGCAAAGTGGGCAGTCACGCATTCGACCTGTTCTTAGTCCGAAAGCGCCACGCACAACTTAGCGCCAGGCAGTTGATGAACAGCTACGTAACGTACATACATGATTCCTGAATCGACTTGGTTTTCCATGGACATGTGCAGGGGCGTCCATGGTTTTCCCAATGTCCACGAGCAAATGCTATTTAGAAGAATGCCCCAAAATTAAATACATCAAACACGTGCATCAACATTTTTTAAATCTGCAGTTTTAAAGAGCATTTTACGCACATCATGCATGTATGATCGACCGCGACTGTGCACCACCGTTCGATCCTACGTGTGTGTGCATGTGAGATCCTTTCAAAAGGAACACTTATTAGAACACTTGTCAATCGAATCCTATCCTATCCTACCAATATTAGGTGCGTTTCTTTCGTTATCTGTATAGGCTTAAAAAATATTTTCCATGTTAATTACAACAACAACAACAAATCCTGTATCGAATTGCAAAATCTGGATAACTATCCAGCGTTATTTCCTTAGCCGCGATAAAAACTGTGCTACCAAACTGTTTTTTCTCGATTGTTATCGAAAATGTCAAAAGTGACATAAAAGACATTTGTAAAAAAAATGCTAAGGAAGGAACACAAAAAATGAAAAAAGAAGTAATTAATAGAAAATTTGCAATAAAGAAATCATCTAAAATTAATAATTAGCCAACAAACATATTATGTACGTTTGAGTTTTTTTCATCCACAATTATGTTTACAATCCGCAATTTTTTTTTAAAAATCAGCACGAAAAAACAGCTGATACGTGTCATTTCACATAGTGCTGCCAAACTGCTATGATGGCATTCGTTACCCTCGATATGCGTTTTTTTTGTTCACACTTTTTTTAACCTATATAGATAACCAAAAAAAACACACCTATTATAAAGGTGAAAGTTTGGATGTTTAGATGTTTAGATGTTTGGATGTTTGGATGTTTGTTCCTCCGTAACGCCTAAGCTGCTGAACGGATTTGGATGAAACTTCGTGAGTAGATAATTTTTTATCTAGGATTAGCGCACAAGCTAATTTTTATTTCGTAATTTTTATTTTGAAAAATTCATATTTCCTTATGAAACAGTGGCACATCATAGGGATCGTAAATCATGATCGTGTGTGCAACAAGGGTGGTTTTTCCTTTTTTTGTTGCTTTATTTTATTTGTGGTGGGTATGTGTATCTTTAGGTGCGTTTTTTTGCAAGCGTATATACGCTTAATTTTCAATTTGCATGTAAAATACACTAACAACAAAACCTATATCCGTCTAATTAGACGGGGATAATTATCGCCGCTTGTGAAATAGGCGCGGATAAAAACAATGCTTCCAACCCTTATTTTCTATGTGTTATCGATGATTTGCTAAGAAACGTCATAAAATTCATCCATAAATTCATTTTATTTGACAATTGAAACAAAAAAAAAACAACAAATTGAAAATTATCAAAACTTTTGTATGAGCCTGGCAAAAAATTAAACGGTTGAGAACAAAAAATGGAAAATTTTAGTTTTTGTATGAACATACATATACACATAGGTTCAAGAAAAACAAAAATACACACTTATTAGGTGCGCGTATTCTCTGTGTTTTCCATTCTTATTTGTATTTTATCCAAATTATGTTCAATTCCAACTATTTTCAATTTTTTAACAGCTGACTGTCACAAATGTCATAAATGTCATCTGTGCTACCAAGTTTTTTAAGATGAATTATTAAGCGCCGATGATCGTTTTTTTGTGCACTCATAATTTAAGCGTATATACGCTTGCAAAAAAACGCACCTTTTGCTTCTAAATGATCGGAACTCGCTCGCTTTTCACAGGGAAAAGGGTTTTTATGGTTGTGTAGTTGTTGTGTTGGTGTGGCAGATTAGATATTCAGTTTTTCGAGTATGTAAAAAAAAATATCCCACTGCAGCATAAAAAATGACGTAGGGTATGTAAAAAAAAGCAAATTACTCATGTTGTATGACTATCTTAGGTATTCGAATGGATCTCATAGTGTTCCCCGTTGTAGAAGAAATTCGAAAGAACATGAAAATAATGAAAGTGTGATGAGTGAGGTGGGTAATTTTCAGCTTGGTTTTGTTTAAGACCCATTGAATCACCCCAAGTTTAGGATCTAAGCTGATTATTGGCATAGTAGTAGGAAGTACGAGTATTATCCGAGGGGCATCCTTCTCATTTTGCTGAAGATAGGGCAATCAGAGAGAAAACTGGGACGAACAAATCGTCACAGCCTGTTCTGCAAAAGTTTGCTATACTTAGTCAGCTAAGGTAAAGTGACAATAAATATGCAATGCGATCGCTGTGGCTCAGCGCTTAGTACGTTGGGATGACGAGCGAAGATCACTGGAAAACATTTGTATCAATACCTACATACTTGATACGGTTTCGCTGCGATTTTACTATTGAGGCTAAGTATTATATTTTTTTTTTTTGCTTCAAGTAGGTACATCTGACAATGCCTCGAGAATATTTTTTAAGTGATGTTCAAAAAGCTCTTATTTATAGCCAAGTTGCTGCTCCAGGTTTTTCAAAACACGACTTGATTTTCTTAACTTTTGATATGCGATTTGAGACGGAGCAAAGTGTGATCAATTATAGGGACTTTAGGAGCTTAAATTATAGCAACTTACAGTCGGACGTCGCTAACACTCGCTGGGACGAAGTATACTACATGCCTTCTCCTAACGAACAGGTTTCTTTTCTTCAAAACATTCTGCAAACTCTTTTTAATCAGCATGTTCCATTAAGAAGCAAAGTCACCCACAGTAGTTCCCCGTCTTGGTTCAACCATTCAATACTCCGGTTGATCGATAAACGTAATATTGCATACATTCGTTGGAAGCGATACAAACTGAGTACGCATTACGATATCTATCGTTCTCTCCGTAATCTAGTGGTGACTCGTATTAAATCGGCAAAACGACGATTTTATGAGAACTCACTAAACCCAGCTCATCAATCTGGGAAAAATCTATGGAATAATTTAAGGCGATTGGGGAATGGCAGGCAACGCATTGGTGTGCCTAGCAATGTAGACTGTAATCTGCTTAATTCACAGTTTGTAGGTTTGCAAGATATACAAACCCACACCGCTCAAATCCCTGATTCTATAAGACCTGGTGATATATTAAATAGTGCTAACGTACAGTACTTCAATTTCATTCACTTGTCAGAGGCAGATGTAGTTCAAGCTCTATTATCCATTAAATCAAATGCAGTGGGACTGGATGAGGTAAACCCAAAATTTTTGAAACTTCTCTTACCATACATTCTTCCATACATCACTTACATATTTAATTCCATCTTAACCACGTGTCAGTATCCTAACCTATGGAAGATGGCTAAAATCATCCCAATCCCGAAGTCGCAGAGGAGTGATTGTACCGAATATAGACCTATTGCTATCCTGCCGTTTCTTTCAAAGGTCTTCGAAAAGGCTGTATCGAAACAAATGCAAGTGTATTTAAACATTCACAATCTTATAAGTCCTGCCCAATCTGGTTTTCGTGCAAAAAGAAGTTGCAAAACTGCCCTCTTACTTGTAGTAGATGACATTCGAAAAGCACTTGATTCTAACTGTCTTACCTTTTTAACTTTATTGGATTTTTCCAAGGCTTTCGACAGAGTGGACCATTCAATCCTCTCCGAAAAGCTACAACATAACTTTGGTTTTTCTTCTCAGGCAACTAAACTTTTGAATTCGTACCTGACTGAACGGCAGCAATGTGTGGTGGTTGGAAATAGGGTGTCTACCTTTTTAGATGTAGTTACAGGAGTGCCGCAGGGGTCAATTCTTGGACCTTTATTGTTCTCTATGTATGTAAACGAGCTTCCCCAATTAGTCAAGCATTGTACAGCCCACATGTATGCAGATGATGTCCAATTATACTTGAGTACCCCATTATCTTGTGTTACGAGTGCTGTAGATGACATAAACGCGGACCTACATAGAATTCAGCAATGGGCTCTAAGAAATAAATTAGCCCTTAATCCGGAAAAGTCAAAGACCTTATGTATAAATAAAAAAAGTATTGATACGTCACTATTTCCACCAATATATCTAGGCCAGTTTTCGATAGCATATGTCCATACGGCTAGGAATCTAGGTTTAGTGTTCAACGATACTCTTACCTGGACTGATCACATTGTAGCCACTATTGGAAAAGTCTACAGCGGTCTTCGTCTGCTATGGTCAACTCAGAACTTCATCCCAACGAACACCAAGCTTTTGCTGGTAAAGACACTGATTCTGCCAATCCTACTATATGGTTGTGAAATATTTTGTAATATAGACTACAGTACCAGAAGAAAGCTCAATGTTATATACAACAACTTAGCAAGATACGTTTTTAATATCAGATATTTTGACCACATATCCATTCACTCTAAAAAGCTCATGGGAGTTAGTTTTGATAACCTTCTAAGATATAGGGCTTTAATTCTACTACATCAGATTATACACACTCGTCAACCCGAATATCTGTACAGCAAACTTAATTTTGCCACCTCTCAAAGATCAGCTGTCTTAATTCGACCAAGATTCAGTTGTCTAACATCTGAACGTAGTTTTTTCGTCCACGTAACTCTCTTATGGAATACACTGCCTGTAACCCTTAGGAGAATCAGTGACACAAACAAATTTAAAACACAACTTCATAAATATTTGGCCAATGATGTTTAATGCGACCTTAACTCTATTATCTTCACTTTTACTTAACTTTTCCTTTCTTCAATTTTCGATACATTTGTTACTTTTAAAATTAAATTGTTTTTAGTCTATTCCTTAATTGTTTAAGCCTTCACAACCTATAAGATTGTAATCTTAATGTGTAAATATACTTTCATACAATAAAATACAAAAATACAAATAAATACAAAAATATGAAGCAGATCATGTCCGCAAACGACAATAACACTACTAAGCAGGGTTTTTAAACGTCTTGGAGTTATCCGGAGTGCCGTCTCATAAACTAGTGCTAAAAGTTGGTCTTTCGGTTTTGATAACCTTGATGCTCCAAGATTATAAAATAGTACCAGGCTGTGCATCACAGAGTTGGAGAGAAATGTGATCAAGGCTACAATTCTCACCGGAGCGACCAAAGGAGGGAGAGCACTAATTCCTCGCATCCCTATAACATCCAACAAGTTTCTCTTTCCCTTTAAAAGACGACCGTTTTCTTTAAAAGCAGCATTTTAAATTACGGTTGTAGTATTGTAAAGTACAGTGTCAGGCAAGAAAAATAGAGTCGCAATTTTGTGATAGAACTGCCCTTGGATAGTAGATTTCACGCTCTTTAAAGAGGAGTGGACAGGAAGGTGAAGTAGAGCCTGAGAGAATGGCAGCAGGGTTGGAACCTGTCAACCAAAGGCCGATGAACATATTGTCTTATCTTTATTACTGAAACTTAGACAATGCACAAGCACGGAGAAGTAGACTTCTACGTTACACAGGACTTAACGGGACATTGCTGTTTCCGATCAAATCGATCGGTTTAATAACGGTGACTCCCCAATTTACCCGTGCTGCGCAGACACAGTAGAGGTAGGTAAGTTGAAGTGATTGTCTGGTAAAGTTCTATCAAGACACAATTTGCGCGGGTGCTCTGTTTTGATACCACAACTCACGTGACCTTGATGTTGATGGGAGTGGTAGGGGGTCACAGTAGAAGACGTGGGGCATGTGTTCTTCCAGTGACCACAGTTCTATACTCAACGGAAGATATTGATAAAGTGGAGTGCAGTGTGCGTTTTCGCACGTACGTAGAGCTGAGACGCCTGGAAAGGAAAAGAAGATAATCCCGAGATAGGCAACAGAACGAAATGGCAAGCAGATAATGCCAAACTACATATATAAAAAGGATCGACAAAGAACACATACAGCTTAAATATATTTACATTCCCAATTGAACACGCTGCCACACGCATGCACCCATGTACGGTATCTTTAGGCGCACATTTGTTCTTTTGCACACATTTTCAAACCCGGACGTGTAGAGAGACAGAGAGAGGGTAGTACCGTGGGGAATAGGTGTTGGAGGCGAAGGTGGTTTTAGTTCGGGTTGAAATCCCACACTAAGGCTTTCGATGCTTTTCACCTTTCTAAAAAACAAAACCATCTTCACATCACAAAATCTGTGAGCTATGCCACATGAACGTATTCGCGGGTCAAGCTTAACGGCAAGACATTTTAGGCCAACGCGGACGAAGTCGCGGTTACAGCTAGTACAGAATAAAGTAGACGTGTTTCTGTACTGTGCACGATAGAAAAAATCAGTGTTTTTATTTTATTTAATATACAGTCCACTAGCTCCCAAAGAACTATACAATGTCCTTAGTGTAAGAAAAAAGTAAATTATTTACTAATAAATAATCTAATCTTATCTACAAGAAAAAAAAAGAAGAATAGCAAACACAATTACATTGGTACCCTAAACATGCGCATTTCAAAACATGAACATTTTTTAACGAATACCACAACCCAATTCATACCATTAGCACGTACTTAAACACTTCTTCAAACTTTTCAGAGCTTTTTCGTTAAATCTTTGGCGTTCATTAAGGACAAACGAAGTCCACTATTCATTTCTTTGATGATGATATGAAGGCAGTATGCATTTTTGTACTTGATTGGTACACTCGAGGTCCTTTCTTTAAGATATGTTCCATAGTTCATTCAGCTCTAAAGGGAGTTTGTAAAGAAAAAATTGGTTGGGTTTTGCAATCAAAATGAATAAGTAAATCCAGAACCAACAGAAATCGTCAATTTTTGTACGAAAACCAAACGTCGTAGGAAAGATTATGGGTAGGGTTCCTGGCGCAAATGTGTTATTTATTTAAAAAAAAAAAGGGTAAATATAATTATTTGAATATGATGTAAAAGTTAAACACGAAATATAATATTGTTCAAATGGCCTTGTCGGCTTCTCTGGCAGGATACCATTTTGTTGTTGAAACGTTTAATGATATGGTGGCATGATTTTGGCCATATCTCACCAATATTCTGCATTATCTTGTTCTTCAGCTGGTTTATTGGCATATACTGATCTCTCAAATAGCGCCAAAATAATTAAAATAATCCAACGGTCTTAAATCCCAAGATCTCGGTGGCCAATGAACCTCGTTTCCACCGAACGAGCTGCAAGCGCACTAACTGGTGTTTCCATGTTTAGTGTCGACGCACTTAATTCAAATTTGATTGCGGTTTGAGATTGTTCATTGTTTCCGTCATATTTTCCATGAAATTTTCATTGGGTTTCCGCAAAATGTTCCCTGTTTTAGGAATACGTTGATTTCTACCTCTTAATTGACCACTCTTAAGTTAAGGAGCGAAGAGTGCTGTTTTTTCTGAATTATTTTCGAAAAAAAACTATACTTAATTCACACCATATGTACTAAACACATAACCGCGGTAGCGTAGAGTGAACATTTACAAAACACCTACACAGTTCGCAAGAGCCAACGCCAGGCCTTAACTACTTCTAACTAAAGCCGAAGTAATTATTTTCTCATCAAATGTGTTGGCGTCAAAACTCTTTTGTTCCGGTGGTGTGGTGGGCGGGTGCATGTACCTGAACCATGTAGTGGCTATTTCAGGTGCTTGTACAATATAGAAATGTTAATGAAGTTATTTACCCATTTTACCTCGGGGGAATAGCTAAATAATACGTCTTTGGTTTAAAAAATAATATTAATTGGTTAAACGTCATCAAAAATTAAAGAGACAAACCGTATTCAGCCCCGTCTTTTGGAAAAAAAAAAGTATAAAATACATTATAAGTTAGCCTCGCTTTTTTAAAAGAAAAAATAATAATAATAGTAATGAGATTAATAAATAATTATAATAATGAGATTGGATTCTCCTCGTGTTGTGCTATGCTAAAGATAAGGCCAGTGCCACACAAGCTCCTTTGGCCGCGCGAGCTGTTCACACAGGCGCCCGTGGCCAAAAGGGAGTCGGTCTGGTCGCGCGACCGGCCCAGCTTTATTCATAATGAAAAATCAAATTAAACTGACAAGCATGTTTAGCATAATATTTTATTGAGCGGACGAAATTTTCACCTTTTGGAAGCTCGTGTGGCAACGAAGTTTTCACCCAGACACGTGGTCAAATGGGCGCGCGTCCATTTGGGAGCTAAAAGTCTAAAAGCTTTCCGCCGTTCCAGTGAAATAAACACTTGTTTCCGGTTATATTTAGATTTCTGTAGGTATGACTACGAGCTGAGATTTTCTGAGCAACTTAAAGTATGCCCAGCGAGCATAAAGCACGAAAGAAAAAAACGAGCAATCCATCCTAATTGACTTAATCAAACAACTAAACGCGCGTATTATGTTTATATCAGCCAAAATAATGCGAACAAAATTGCAATTTACCTCCTTTTTCACGGAAATCTTCAATTGTTTATAAAAGTGTTAATAATACTTTTCTCACCAAAGGACGATTTTTTTTATATTTTATAGACAAATTCACATTACAATTTCTTTATTTCTTTTTTAAGGCGACAACGCTGACTCACACTACGAAATTTGTAATCGCTGGCCCCATGTTTTGTCTTGGTTAAAATTAAAAAGAAGTTTTCAACGTAGCATTTTTAAGCCGTATACAACGTGAATACCATAATGCTTTACCGAAACAGCGGGGCTAATTTAAAGCCTAAATTTCTTAATCACCTGCCACGCCTTTTGTATAAGTAAGCAGTTTGTTTGTACGTCACACAGCAACGCATTACACGAGTAGAAACAGCAGGGCTAATTTATAGCATGCTAAGCATGTAATATATACTTAACTCTCTTGTAAGCCACTTGGAGTTGGACCAGCGCTTTGTATAATGCTCATCTCTGTCCACGCTGACAATTTATTTTTAAAAAGGACGGTCATCTGAAAAAGCCGCCTTCTAACATAGTAGCTGATGCATCTAACCGCTAGTGGTTCGGGGACCAGGCCCGGAACTAGATAAACAGATAGCTGCAGTGTGGATAACTACGCTATGGTTGTTAATTGAACTGGCTGTTGGGCTCTGAGCACGCGGTTATATGATCCCCTCTCTGTAATGGTATTAAAGCCTACTCCATTTTTAGGAGCAATTATTGGTTCGGTTTCGGTTATTCAGCGATCGGCTTTTAACCTCGCAGATCACCCATTGAATCGAAAACATCCCTGAGAGGAAACGTATGGAGCGGCAGAAAATCTTCTACACGACTCGTGAAAAACGACAAAATGCCTAATCGACGGAAAGTGATATAGTTCTGATTCCTTGATAACCGGATTCATGGACTCCCGACTCCTCGTTATAATCTTATATACGCAAGAGAGGAAGCTAAACTGAGATCCCGTAACCTTGCGAAGGCCACACTCAATATTTTTCTACTTGTTTATTACAAAAAACTAGATAAAGTCGTTCCAACCTGCAACTCAAGGCCAAAGTATACTGGCATATTTCGGCAACAATAAAATCGACCTTCCGCCTCTGGACAGCCAAGGCGGGCTTGATTATGTTAGCTGGGAGCCAAAAACACACCTTATGCAACATAAATGGGCATCATACTTTTTGGTTTACTTATTTACTTAAGGTGGTGCTGTAGTCCAGGTGGACGAGGGCCTCAACCCACAAGCGTCTCTAGCCAGCTCGATCTTTAGCTAGCTGCCTCCGGTTTCGCACGTCAAGTTGATTGAGGTCCCCTTCCACTTGCTTGCGTCACCTGAGTCACGGTGTTCCTCTACTGCGCCGTCCCTCGGGCGTCGATTATATGTTTTTTCGGCACAGAGCATTGGTGCCTACCTGCTTTACATAACCCAGCCACCTCAATCGTTGAATCTTCACTTTTCTGGCCAAGTCGATATCGCTGTACAGCTCGTACAGTTCGTCATTGCAGCACCTCTTCCACTCATCGTCTAGGCAGACATGACCAAAAATCACTCAAAGAATTATTCTTTCAAAATAGCCAAGAGCCTCATCCACTTTTAACAAAGTTCATACCTCTGCGCCGCGCCGTAGAGCAGGACTGGGATAATAAAGATCTTAAAAAGGGTCACTTTAGTTGGTCTTTCCTTCTTAGTTCAAAAAAGAAGTGATTGGCAAGAGTTATACTTCGTTTGATCTCAATGCTAGTATCGTTGTCTGAATTAATAGTGAAGCCCAGATAGTGAAAGTCCCTAACTACCTCAAAGTTACATCTGTCTACAATGGCGTTCTGTCCGAGACGTGGATGTTCGGTGTGCTTTCCTATTGACAGCATAGTTTGGTCTTGCCCTCATTGACCGCTAAACACATCTTCCCCACTTCTCTCTCAATACTCAAGAAAGTGCTAGTGACATCACGCTGCATTCTTCGGATTATGCGTATGCGATTAATTTGGACGGTCTTTTGAAAGATTGTGCCTCTGGTGTTGGCGCGTGAATTTTGCACAAATCCCTCATGAGCGATGTTAAAGAAGTCGCATGACAAAGCATCACCTTATCTGAATCCTTTATTGAAATCTCGGACTCGGTAAGGTCTTTACCGACCTTGATGGAACAGAGTCCATTCCTCATTGTCATCCTGCACAATCGGACGAGTTTCGCAGGAACTAGAGCTCCTGGATTTTTTTTTCCAAAATTTGCCGCAGTGTGAAAATTTGGTCGACGGTAGACTTTCCGGGTCTAAAGCTACACTGATATGGGCTGATCACGTTGGGAATCAACGGCTTTGGCGTTCATGTTACACGGCAGATAGGATTTTTAGGCGATGTTAAGGAGATTGATACTTCTGTAGTTAGCGCACTTCAGAGAGTCTCCTTTTTTTGGGGATCGTTAGAACAATGCTGAGGTTCCAATCATAGGGCATACTTTTATCCGATCATGTTTTCCAGATGAGTTGGTGTGCTCTCCAAGGCAAAGGCTATTTACGACATACTTTAGAGCAGTACATAAGCGAGCGGCACATTGCGTGGTATCCAAAAATCCAATGACAATGTAGAACTAAAACTTGCTCAGGAAGAAGATACTCGTTGAAAAATAGTCCTTACTACATGTTAAAGCGAATTTCGGAGATACGTAGTGAACAAGCAGTCGCTATAAGTGAATTTAAAAAAACTCCTAATACTTTGTCAGCTGAGGATTTCAAAGCAATCGATGGAATTTTGATGTTTCTTGAGCAAATTGAACTTGCAATGCAGGTGTGAATTATGTAACCGCTTCACTTATAATACCGCTTACAAAAGGAATATCAGCAAAACTATCTAGTTTTGAGGCTATGGTAACTACTGTTGAGAGTCAAGAAGTTCTCAATTCGTTGATTAGCTAGGTCAACAAACGTCTGAAGCCGTATCACATGCGATCAACGCTCATATTTGCAACGGTTTTAGGTCCAAAGTTTTAAAAAATATGGATTCAGAACTGAACAAGATGCCGATATTGCAATTCAGCTGTTGCAGAAAGAATATTCTTTGCTGATTGCGTCTACACAGGAAAAAGTGATGACAGCACAAGCATCTACTTCAGCATTTACATCATCGCTTGCTTCGACGACCAGTTCCGTGTTTCCCATAGCATCATCCAAGTAAAGGTTACAACACCATTAACAGAAGCAAGAATTGACATCCGTCAATACTTGGAAAAACCTGTGATTGATAGACATTCATGTTCAATTGAATATTGGAACTGATTAACACGTCAGCTTCGAGAAATGGGATTCAAATATTTATGTATTCCACCAAATTCAGTTTCTTCTGGACGAATTTTCTGCAAAGCTGGCGAGATAATGACTAATTTTTTTTGTTATTTTTGATGAAAACTAAAATGGTTTAAATATTATCTTAATTATTTCTCTTATATGTATAAACGTATTAAGAGCAGCAAATAGAAAAGATAGAAAAAACTATCGATACTTTCGATAGTTTTTATTAACATTATCGATACTATCAAAATGGAAACTTACGATGTTTAATCAACACTGGTTTGAGGTGGCGTTCAATGGATCTCGGCCCAACTGCCCATACACTTCCAAAGTGTGAGAGGCTGGCGATATTAAGTTATGTTGAGGTTAGTCAAGGCAGCGATGATTCCCGACTGCACCGTTTGCCGAAAGTGTAGCTTGTTCCTGAGTTATATTTTATCAGCATCGATGAAATTATTTTCATTGCCACTATAGATATGACCACAGTGGCCTATTCGAGGGATAAAACGATTTAAAGCTGCAAAGAACGATTTCGATTTAAATCGCTGCCAGCGTCAACATGGGCGGCTTTAGTACAAAGCCATAGGTAAAGGTGCATATGCATATATACATGACGTAGAATAATAATTAAGTTTAGCTTAGAGTGCCCGTGTAGAGCCAGTAAGTTAGAATAGCATAGTTAAGTTAATAAAGCTAGTTTTAAGCGTTTTTTGCCTAGCTCCTAAGAATTAATGAATTTAAAAAAAAAAAATGCATTAAAAACGAAAACGAATATGCATTAATAGACTTTATTCCACGTCGCTTCTTAGGGCGAATAGTAAAGGACTCGCCATTATCTCTCCCCGTATAGGTTAGCATGCAAAAATTGAATTCGGAGAGAGGGCAAGTCGGTTTGAGACGCAGACAGAAACAGAATATGAACTTGTGCATTTTAGAGCGAACAGTTGCGGCCATTTAAAATCAAATATTTACGACAAATCAAAGACAAGGTAAGATGAGTGCCATGGCCACCATGCAACGTATTGAATGGGCATGAAGAATAAAATGATGACGTGCTTGCATAAGGATTGGACTCTTGCCTCCTAAATTCTGTATTGGATCATCAACTCACTCGTAGCATACTACGAATTCTGTGTTCAAGGTCAGAAACCGTTTCCAGTCATTAAATACCTTCGGTTTTAAAGGATATGGGGCTTGAGAAAATGGAAGCGTCTGAACAACTGTGACCTAATCACGAGTCCAAGATTAAGTCAACTCCGAAGATGTGGATTTCGTTTTACGAACTAGTGGATTTTCTTTACGTATGTTGAAAGCGAAACAGAAACACAGAGCTGTTTGACGAACAAATTTCGATGAAGGCATCCGATAAGGTTACTTTATGAACTTGGGCGAGTCTTTTTAATATCGCGTTTGAATAGCAATCATCTAGACATGAGTCAAAGACCATGGTGATTGGTTCATGTTGAAGCAATGTGGATGAGTCTTGTCACCTAGGTATATGTTTTGTTAATTGCTTTGTTAACAGACCCATGGTGGCACAGTCTGCCGGGTTTTCATCCATTGAAATAAGTTTTCGAGAGGAAATGTCATAATATACATGCAACTGGAAGAAAATGTAATGGCGGATAAATTTCGAAGAATTTGGATGTAATGAGAGTCCGATAACCCGCTAAGAAAGGTTTGTCAGCCTTTAAGTAATTCACTGGGGACGGATTTACCCCAATCCAAGTTAATGCGCCATAGCTATTTGATAAATATTTTTGCTATCGCTATAATATGTGCGATAGATCAACTTGGATCATAAGACGGGCTACAACTGATAATAACGAAAGTTTGTAAGGCAATGTCGAATCTCATTTTGAATGATAATGAATCTTCCACCGGTTGCCAACAGATTCCTAGCATTTTCACCATGTCGTTCATTTTTTTCCCCAAGAGCAGCTCAATTTCGCGAGCTTTAGACGGTATGTTGCTTGATAGCTTGGCTGAATTACTGACCCATTGTCTCAACTCAAACCCACTTGCTATTAAAAGATTATTTAGTTTATATTGTAAAGTATTATAGAATCTTACCTAAAGTCAACTTTGATGTGAGGGGGTTAGACCGTTGCTCATCAGAGGCCAGCGATGGAGAGATGGTTTTTTTTTTGTTGTGCCTGGAGGTGAGGAATCTTCCAAAGATGCCAATGGTCCGTACCATTTGGTTATGCCCGTTTCATATATCAGAACTGACAATGCCATTGTATGCTAGTGTATGCCTATGCACTAAACGTCGCCCCTCAGATAAGCACTATGAGGAGCGGCCGAGCGTGCTTATAGTAATAGGTCATTTATTCCTCTCATTTTTTCATTCTTGTGACGACTACGACTAAGTTTCCTTAACAAGTAGTTTACGCTTTTGTAGTGTTAATCGCGTTGAGTAGGTAGCTTTCCAGCGGTTTTTTCTTACGTCGCTATGTCGAACGGTCTTGTTCTTTGTAGTAGGCGCTCGAAGTTTGTCATTTCCAGAGTGCGGATTATTTCATTATTGCAGTGAACATGAAGACGAGTATAAAGTTTGCGAGCAAAGTTTGTTACTTCGTCCCTCACTGTAGCAATTCCTAAGTCCCTGTGAATATCGCTATTCCTTACATACCATGGAGCATTCACGATTGCTCTTAGCGGTTTGTTTTTAAATGTTTCTAGTAGAACTACATGGCTTGGGTTGATACAACCCCAAAGTTGTATACCGTATGTCCAGGACGGTCTTAGCATTTGCTTATGCAGAAGCAGTTCGTTGTACATATATGCTTAGGTTCGAGTATCTCTGAGTAGCCAATACATTTCTCTAAGTCTGATCTCGAGCTCGTCGCTCTTCTTTTTAACGTGTGATTTCAACTTGATTTTTGCGTCTAGAATCATTCCTAGGTATTTTGCCTCGTTTGCGTACGGTATTTGTACTGAGTTAATGAACATAAGTAAGTTGGTTAAGTTTTTGTGCGTAAAGTTGACATGTGTTGACTTGGTCTCGTTAAAGACGATTCGCCGTTGTAGTTTTCCTGTTGATGATTCAATTGGCACATCCGTTGCGAGAATAGCCGTATCATCTGCAAACGTTGCTACGATGGTCCCTTCGTCTTGTGGTATATCTCTTGTGTAGAGCAAGAACAGAATTGGACCGAGAGCGCTTCCTTATGGAACACCGGCGTGGGTTTCGTTGAATTCCGATTATTCAGTCCCGTGTTTAACGCGAAAGAGTCTGTTTTTAAGGTAGGATTCCAATACATTGTACAATTTTTCTGGTAAGATTACCCTTAGTTTAGTGGCCTTCGTGCCACACCTTGTAGAAGGCTTGCGATACGTGTTGAGGTTCGCAGGGAAATAAAACACGTCTGATCGGTTTTTGATGTTTATTACGACTAACTATAATAACTAACTATAATAAGTGAACAGAAGAAAGGTAGAAGAAGAGTACAAAGGCTAACACATAAATACTTGTGTAATATGTTAATATATTGAGGGAGGAGAATATTCATGAATTCACTTTAACACTCCCACTTTCATCAATATTTGACTGTTACGTAACTTAAAGAATTCTACAAATTTCATCTTTTACTTAAAAAGTTTCAAATAAAGATCAATATTTCAAATTTCGTTTAAAAAAAACTTTCAAAAATTCAAAAAATCAATTAAATAATTCATGAACAAATTATGCCATTGGAAGAACACCAATAATTTTTCGTAATGTTTGAAAACGCTCTTTAGGTAGAGCTTTGGTGAAAATATCGGCTTTCTGCAACTGGGATGACACATGTTCAATATCAAAAACGGTTTCGGCATACTTTTCCCTTATGAAGTGGTATTTGACGTCAACATGTTTTGTTCTCTTGTGAAACTCGGGGTTCTTTACCAGCCTGATAGCGCTTTCGTTGTCCAGATAAAGTTTTAGATTCTGGTAATGAACATGGAGCTTTTCAAGCAGAAGCTTTAACCAAGAGATCTCTTTCACCGCTTCAGCTGCCGCTATGTATTTCGACTCTGTCGTCGAAAGCGCTACACAGCTCTGTTGCTGAGAGCCCCAGGAGATAGGACCATCACCGAGGAAACAAATTAATCCACTGGTAGATCGCCTGGTTTTTGATCCCCTGCATAATCTGCGTCACTGTAAGATTCAAAGCTTAATTTAGATATTGAATTAAAAACGATACCATAATTTTGTGTCCCCTTTACGTATCTGATGATACGCTTTTATGCCTTGACATGAACTTCTGCTGGATTTTCCATATATCGGCTCACTACCCCCAGTGCAAAAGATATGTCGGGCCTGGTACCAACAGCCACATACATAAGGCTGCCAACTGCTGCTCTGTATGGAAAATTGCTGTCACTGGAACCATCGTCATCCACATTTCCGAAGCTTGATAAATCTGCAGGTGTGGAAACAGCATTCGCGTTTGCCATGCCGAATTTGGAAACTATTTTTCTGCAAAACTCGTCTTAACTGCAAATTCCTTCATCAGAAAGTTAATAACCTCCGAGATTCTGTCTTCAGCCGCCGTGATTATACCGTCGTCAATGTAGATGGCCAGAATTATGTCCTTTCCAACGAAGACACATGGATCAGCTCTTGACATTTCTAGTTGGAAAGATCGAAGAAATTATGAAAATTTTGTGTTCCAAACCCGCGATGCCTGCTTAAGTCCATACAGGCTTTTGAGAAGCTTGCAAACACGCCCTGTTCCATCGTCTAAACCTTTTGGCTGGTTCAAAAAAATGTCTTTCTTAAGGTGACCATTTAAGAACGCTGTTGTAATGTCAAACAGTTTGATTTTGTATCCTTTTAAAGCTGCCAAAAGAAGAACTGATCGTATTGATGAAAATCTGGCTACTGGACTGAATGTTTCTTCATAGTCGACGCCTTTCACCTGAGAGAATCCTCTAATCACGAGTCTGGCTTTGAAACGAGCCGGCTCATTCGTACTGGAACTTTTAATCTTGTACACCCATTTGTTATCGATAACCTTTTGGTGATTAGGTGGATGTACTAGTTTCAAGATTTTGTTTTCTTTAATAGCTCCCATTTCTGACTCCATCGCCTGCTCCCACTTGATCGAATCCTCGGACTGAAGTGCTTCTTCGAAAGTTGTAGGCTCCACGGATTCAGCTATAAAAGCACAGCCTGCTAACATGGTTGAAGCAGAACTTTTGCTAGCCTTTGCTGAGTTTCTCAAACGATCTTTAAGCGGTACTTCGCCGACATTACTCCCTTCTTGTTCCTCAGTTGAATGAAAAGAACCTTCATCACTGCATGCAACCCCGCCTTCATCGCCACCTGCATCACCACCTTCATCGCCACCTGCATCACCACCTTTATCGCTACTTGCATCACCACTTTCATCGCTCCGAAAATCGAAAACAGCATAGTTTTAATTTTGCTCAAGAGCACCATATAAGGAAAACCAGGATCGACCACAGCATGAACGGAAACTGGAGCAGTTTTTGTAAAAATTACGCCACGACTAACCCTTATTTTATTTGTTCCTGGGATCCAAACTCTGTATCCTTTGATTCCTTCCACGTATCTAACAAATACACCTTTCTCGGACTTCACATCCCATTTTCGCCTTTTTTGTTCAGGAATGTGAATGTAACATCCCTCTCCGAAAACTTTTCAATCGACGCAATTCGACAAATGTTTGCCGGTCCACAGCTCAAAAGGTGACTTTCCATTCTTATTTAAAGACGTCTGATTTATAATAAAAGCTGCAGTGCTGACTGCCTCAGCCCAAAGTTTTAGTGGCAATTTCTTAGCATGTACCATCGTCCTGCCAGCTTCCACCAGAGTTCGCATTTCTCGTTCTGCCTTACCATTTTGTTGCAGGCAATAGGGCACAGATGTTTGATGAGCAATTTTATATTTTTGGAGTAAGTTCTTGAAGTCCCGATTTAAAAATTCTGTTCCATTATCACTTCTTATTGTTTTTAAATCGTAACCCGTTTCCGTTTTTAATTTATTTATTCCTCAAAACAGGTATAGATATAATTTTTGCGTTTTAAAAAATATACCGCGCGATAGTTAGAAAAGTCATCCTTGAGAAGTAGGAAATATCGAGAATCTGACAGCGATGGTTGTTGCATGGGCCCGCACAAATCAGCGTGAACGAATTCACCTGGTAAACTTGCTTTAATTTCACTTTTGCAGAACTTTAATTTTGAACGTTTTCCGAAAACGCAAGCTTCACAAGAGAAATCGTCAAAAACAATAATGGGGTTTTTTTCTTTGATTAAAAAGTTTGAAATCACTCCCGCGTTTTGGTGGGCTAATCGCTCGTGCCAAATTTTTAAACTTTCTGCTTTGATCGCCGCTATATTAGCACAACGAAATTTGAATTTGAAAATCATTAGGAACAAGGATCTTTCGCGTACTCCCACTGCCACAATGTTGTTGCCTCCCAGCAGTTGACATTTCTCGCGATTGGATACTAATCGAAGTCCCTTATCCAAAGCTGAATTAGACGAAAATAAATTTACCTGTATGTCCGGCACAAACAACACATCTTTTAAGTATTTTTCACGCCAAGTTGAACCGTTGAACGAAAAAATCCGTACATCGCCACGACCGAATGCTTTTATTAGCTCCCCGTTACTAAAACGTACATTCTGGGGTTGATCAAACTCACTTTACGATGAAAATAGTTTTTGTTAAAAGTCATATAATCCGTTGCCCCTGAATCCAAGAACCAACCTTGAGAATCACCATCTCTTTTACCCAACGGAAGAGTGGATATAAACGCATCCTTTGTCTTGTTTGCATGCTTGCTCTTTGGGCAGTCTCTCTCCGAGTGCCCTGGTCTCTTACAGAGAAAGCATTTACCACCGCCACCCCCACTTCCACTTTTGACACTTCTGTTATTTCTGATCGCGTGAGGAAAGTTTTGTGTAAACCTCCTTCCCCTTTCTGCCATGAATGCATTTTGTTGGTGTGTCGCTGGATGGAGTGACAAACGGGTCTCCTCTATAATGAGGCGACTGGTTAAATTCAGCAATGTGCGATCAGAAATTGCCGTTGACACCCACGCAGTATGGAAATGCATTTTTTCGTCTGGTAGCGTCATCAAAATTTTCGTGATTACCATGCTTTCCGATACGGTTTCACCCAAATCTCGTAACTGTTGAGCGATTGACTCCAGTTTTGAGATACGCATTGCAATATCATCTGCCTCCTCTTTTACAAAAGCATAAAATTCCTGCTGGAGCATATGTATGCTGATTTAGGTTTTTTGTTCGTAGACAGATTCTAATTTGATCCACATCTCACGTACAGAGTTACAGTTCACTATGTGTGTGAGTGGCTGCTGACCAACGGTGGTCACGATGACCTTTTGTGCTTTAACATCCGATTTTATGAAATCCTTAAAGTCTTGTTTAGTTTCATCCTTATGCCTTTTTAGCACTCCACTCACAACACTAAAGAGGTCACTGGCTTGTAAAATGATCTTTACTTGGAATTTCCAAGTAACCCACTGTTCTGCTGTTTGCAACTTTTCAATTTTGTATTCAGAGTCCATTTTTAATTCACAAGAAACCGATCACTGCCGTAAACGTGTTCACACCACTTTTAAACTGAAATTTTAATTTCCGCGATTCGTTCGCAATTAATAATTTCCAAAATAACTATATAGTGCACCGTGTGCCTGGGCCCATAACCTGTTGAGGTTCGCAGATCGCAGGGAAATAAAACACGTCCGGTCGGTTTTTGATGTTTATTACGACTAACTATAATAAGAGAACAGAAGAAAGGTAGAAGAAGAGTTTCACCCGAAAGCAGAATTGATGATCCGGAATCAATCGTCTTTCTTCAATTATAGGTTGTAATCGTTTTAGTAAAAGTTGCTCGAAGACTTTAGAAATTATCGGCAGGAGCGAAATGGGTCTATATACTTTCTTGTCGTTTGCAGATTTCCCCGGTTTCGAAACCATAATGACTTCGGCAACTTTCCATTGCCTTGGAACTTATATATATAATTTCGCCAGTGAATAAATCATATCCTGGAGCCTCGTTATTTTTCAACTTTCTTATTGTCATTCGAAGTCGGGACAGGGATACGGCTTTCACTTTAAACTTGTCTGGTGCCGTATTAGCACTGGGATCTTCGGTCAATGGTTGTCCGTCGAACGGCTTGAACGTTTCTTCTAAATGCTCGGCAAATAATTCCGCTTTCTCTTTATCTCCTTTTGCCCATTCACCGTTAGTTTTACTTATTGGTGGCGAGTGCATTACGGGTTTCCTTATGGACTTCAAAGCTTTCCATAGTGGTTGTTGTTATCTTCTAGAAAGGTGTGTTTTTCCATCCTGCTCTCTGAATGGCTTTGAGTTTGTCAATTTCCTCTTCGACTTTCGTCAGATTTGTATTTAGACCTTTTGCGATAAAGAAATCGACGAGATCAGGGATTTTATTTTTGTCAGTTGGCCAATACATTGGCTTTCCTCCTCCTCCTCCTCAAATTTTTCCAGTATAATAGTAAATATTTGGGAGACCGGATATATTGTGGCTGATCTTGATTTGTTTTCGTGCGACGCGATTTGCGCGTACGTAGATGTGTACAGGCACATTTTACGCACCGTGGTTCTTTCTGGCAGTATGCCTGCGTGTGGTTAAAGCCTTGGCATCGTTTGCATTGGGGTATCGTCCATATCCAAGGGTGGTAAATGTTCTCACGTAAATCCAAAAGACCTTAGACCCATTAGCCTATCTTCATTCCTTCTAAAAACTCTAGAGCGACTGATTGATATCCATTTACGTGGCAGTATTTATACTAAACTGCTGTCACCGTCTCAACATGCTTACTGCAAAGGTAAATCAGTGGAAACGACGTTACACACGCTTGTAAGTAAAATTGAGTATTCCCTGCATCATAAGGAGTACACTACGGGAGCTTTCCTAGACATAGAAGAAGCTTTCAACAACGACAACGCATCAGCAATTGCAGATGCACTATTGGATTTGAAAGAAGATAGTTCACTTGGCGCATTGATTAATTTCCTGCTCTCCAGCAGGATTATTAACTCAGAGCTGGGTGGAATATCTACCAGACGATCTGTTAGTTGAGGTACCCCACAAGGTGGCGTTCTATCTCCTCTTCTCTGGAATTTGATGATAAATGAAATACTAATATCACAGAGGGATGCAGGGTGATCCCTTATGCGGATGACGTGGCTTTAGCAGTCTCAGGAAAGCATCTCAACACCCTAAAATAACTCCTCTAAAGAGCTTTAAATAAGCTAGTTATATGGGCAACTCGCTGTGGTTTGGGTGTAAACCCCCACAAAACCGAATAAGTACTCTTCTCTAGGAAATATAAAATTCCAGTCATCGACCCTCCTTCCCTTAACGGTATAAGTTTAACTTTCTCTAAAGAAGCAAAATATTTGGGTCTTATTTTGGATAAGAAATTGAACTGGAAACCTAACATCCAAGAAAGAGTAAGAAAAACTTCAATAGCACTTTTCTCCTGCAAAACAGCCATTGGGAATAAATGGGGCTTACAACCTCGTATCACTCATTGGCTCTACATCTCGGTCATAAGGCCCTCCGGTCATAACACCCTCCGCAGCACTAGACATTTTGTTTCATCTGACACCCCTTGACATCCTTGGCAGACAAATGGCTGCAAACTCGGCTGTTCGCCTAAAATCAATTTCACAGTGGTCTACCAAAGTCTTTGGAAACGCCTCTATTTTGAACAAATTCAAAACATGGACTACACCACACCCAAACTAAAATTCAATAAAAACTTTCTTGCTACTATTCCCCCCAGATCACTCTGGGAGGATGAGACATTTCTTCAGGACAATTCGATCCATTTTTACACGGATGGATCTGAAACCAATGAGGGAGCAGGTAGTGGTGTTTTCTCCGAAAGGCTTAATCTAAGCCTCTCTTTCCGTCTTCCAAATCATTGTAGGGTGTTTCAGGCGGAAATACTGGCAATCAAAGAAGTCTTATCTTGACTGAAGAAAAACGTGATATCTTCCACAGATATACGTATCTTTATAGACAGTCAAGCAGCAATCGGGTCCCTGGAATCAGTCTCTTCAAATTCATTAGTAGCTCTAGATTGTCGATCATCTCTTATAGAGATGGCGGAGCAGTTCAATATTCACCTTTATTGGGTGCCGGGGCAAAGAGATATTCCAGGGAACTGCAAGGCTGATGATCTCGCCAGATAAGATATGAAACAACGTACCCGTGCTCACAGAAAGAGCCACTCTGGGAATACCGATCGCTACATGTAAACTCAAACTCAAGCTGGATGGTCTCGAGAAAGCAAATTCTAAGTGGACAAATGGTATAATTTCACCCGAAGTCACACAAAAAAAAGATAAGCCCACCGCATCCAACAAGGCAAAAACCCAAGCGAAACCTCGCCCTCCACTGGTAATAAATGTTGTCGGGATAGCCGGATTGGTTTCGCGGGCAAGTACTTCCTCGTCTGTAAAATATTCAGTCGCTGGACGATTCGGTGTTGTCTCGGAATCTTTCGGTACACGGAAATTCTTTTTTTTTCTTAGAAAATCTACTTCCATTTTAAGTTCGTGAAAGAGTCGCTCTATTTCATTAACTTTAGCTTGTAGTTCGTTATTCTCTTTTACGATGCATTTTTCACTGAATCCTGATTAGCCGACGGACTTCTTTCCCCTGAGACATTCGATCTAGCTGTTGGAGATCGACAAATCTTTGTTCTTTTTTAAAGGGATTTATTAGCAATAAAAGGCTCTCCGCAGAATCGGTAGAAGCTGTCTCCGAAGAGGGTGGATCTTCCAGCATAGCTGGGCTGCCACCTGGGGTAATTTGTTTATTGTCATTTTTATTTAACTAAGTGGTATTATGATAATAGGTCAGTTAATTCTATTCTCATTTGGAATTCAGCCGCCCCTCTGAGGTCAGACGCTGACCAGTGAGCCTGTTACATAAATTAAAACCACCGAACTCTTTCGTGTCTAAAACCCAACTCGACTCCTCAAATCGAGGCGAAGTCAAATGAAGTGTCGCTTCATGGTCAGGCAGAGGCTCGCCGTGGGAATATCGAAATTCACTTGTCACACGTCGGATAGTGTTTCGAGGTTCGCACGGCGATAGAAATGCAAGCGATGCATTTTGTCTGTCTAGACGCTTGCGATATTTTACACCACAAGCCGCACAGTATGTAACAGACGCTCTTGGATTTATTCTTAAACCTTCAGATTTATCTTTCAATTAAAACCTTACTGCCAAGGGTGGCCCTTCTAAGACTGCATGCTCCAGATAATATCGCTTATAACTTCATGAAAACTGTTTCTTCCGGCGTATTTTAGTCGGCTCTTACGACAGGCGTACCTTTCGTCAAAGCTATTCTTCTAACCCCGACCTTGCAGGGGTGGAGAGATTTGATTGCTTAAGAAGGGGAGCACGAGTTTTTTAACACCACCGTGTTTATAACAGTCTTGTACTTGAAATCTATGTTTATTGCGGGCATCTGTATTTGCCTGTTCATCGGTGCAGTCGCTAGTTAAGTATGACCTACAATGGGAGCGTTCCGATTCCAAGACCATCTGAAATTTGAGATAGAGAGAGCGATGAGAGGTCAAATCAGAACGCTCTCTTCATCTAAAATCTCAGATGGTCTAGAAATTGGAATCCACCCAATATGATGCTATTCTGCAACGACACGGTCCGGCAAACATAACATCGTTTAGCGACTTACTGTTTGAGTTATTCTAGCAGTATCAAAACAATTCGGAGGTGTGTAGTGGAACTGTCGTTTGAGAAATATAATTGCATTTGTACGAAATCGCGTTAGTGATAGCTTGTTCGGTTTGGTCTTCTTCAGCAGTTATCACACGATGCAATTTCATGATTACCCTTAAATATTCGAGCATTACCTTAGTGTGTAATTTTCTTTAAAGGCAAAATTTTTAAGAAAAATATTGGTTAACTAAAGCTGACGATGTATGGCCCTATTAAGTGATTTACCTTATTTGTTCGTGTACATCCGTATAATTTTGCACCAAGCTTTTTCGGATGTGATTACGTTTATCTGGAGTACTCTCAATTCAAAATAAAAAAAAGCTATGGATTACGGCGTCCAGCTCCAAACGTACACCTTTACTATTCTTTGTCCTGATTTAGGTTGGGTCGCAAATAATCCAACCCAATTTGATTTTTTGTGTAATGTACTATTCTGCGAATGTCGAAGTGAATATCGATTTTTGCAGGTGAATGATACAAGGGATCGGACCTTTTCGAGATGTGGTCATGCAGGTATGTAACAGAATTTGATGGATTGTTAAAATGCTAGTCATTGGCGATGAAATCAATGCATCGTCGACTTTAAGCGTGAAATTTGTGTCTGTAGGATATTGAATGTGTCCCCGGCGTTCTACCAGGGCATCTATTCAGCAGAAGCATCAAAGCTCTAGGTTTCGACATACAAGTTCTTTTGCCGAACGACAGGTTTGGCCGATGAAGTCGCCAGCATGAGTAATTTAATTGGACTTTTCATACCTATGAGATTGTTTAACCAATGTTTTGTTCTGTAGTTGAAAAGATAGATATTGAAACCTGAATTTATTAAACTGTGAATTTTAACCAGCTTTTCCGGGTGATTGATCTAACGCCTGATGGATTAAATTTTCCCGAAAAAGCGGGAAAGAAAATAATAAAAACTTAGAATTTCCTTTGATTTGACATTGTAATTTATTTGAATGTTCTCAAGTCGATATGTCAACAGCTTATAAGTCCAATACTAGCTTGCCTTTGTGGGGAAGTAAGAATTACCGCTTTACAATGCTGTTGATAGCAATTACATATTTACATATTTGTTCATATACAAATCTTTAAAGCATACTAACTTAAAGTTAATAAGACAAAGTGGTATCTTGCTCATGAGAGAGAATGCAAACAACTGATTATAGGGTAATATAATACTTTTTGTGGAAAGATTATTACAGAAAACATAAGATTGAAATTAGTTCAGTATAAATAAATAGGCACCAAAATGATCAAGCAGATAGCGGAGTTAATAAAAGAATGGATTTTATTGCAGTGATTGGCCCACATTTTTCAAATGATATAACTTTACAACTTAGTTTTATAGAATAAATAATATATGGAGACCGAAACAACAAAAATTAGTGCTGAATAGGCGTGACACTGACAGACGAGTAATTTTATTTTAATTTTATTATTTTTATAAAAAAAAAAACAATGGTGTACTTTTTATAATGAACTTTTTATTTAAAAACGTTCTTCATTCTCCTAATGATAAAAATAAACTGAACTCTTACTTATTACAACTGATTATCTCTTGAATTTCTGCTGACGTAAGGACGCTGTACTTGTGACAATCTTTTGCGTGAGTTATATGGTGTAAGTTCCATGGTGTCGATATCCACATCTGCGGTCCTTGCGTAAGCATTACATATGAATGATTCTGGTCTTTAGAATCGGAATTTCTTGTTTTCGTTATGCATTTGCTGCAACTTAACTGAGTGTCAGAGAAAAACATGTCATATGTTTAAATATCAGTGTAAGCTAGACTTACATACATACATCATGTCCTCTATAATGGGAAAGGGCTGATTTTACCGGATGATTGTATAGATGGCTGTTTCATGGTTGCTATTCCAACACGGCTGTCTTTTTCGGTATGAGTTTTGATTATGCGAACTAAGCGGCAATTTCATTAGTGGGATAATATATTCCTTAATGATCACAGGATCTTAGACTGAATGTTTCTATTTTGTATCCTATTATAGCTGATTGATTTATTCGCTTGACCGTATCCGCCAGAACTCGGTTTTACGATAAGCTGCCAATTTCCAAGGCGTAGTGTTTGGTGATTCAGCTTTTAAATCCGTAGGTGTTGTCAACAATTAAGGTACATGCATTATCACAACATAGATCCTGACCTCGTATTCCCCATTCGCATAAATCGTTTCAAAGGCGTGGCCGTGGTGTAGTGGTTGCATCATCGTTTATCATGTTGAAAGTTCCAGTCCAGGTGCAGTTCTCGATATAAAAAAACAAAAAAACTGACGTCAACTTTACTCCATAAGCATAACACTGGCGATAGTATAGTTATTTGACTTGATGTGCTGATCGAAAATGACATCGGGAAGTTCGGAAGAAATACTGATACTGTGAATCATAAACAATGGCAACAATACCTATTTTTATTTATTTTTTATTTTTATTATTTATAATTCACTAGCGCTAAAGGGGTTATGAATATCCTTATGATGCTATTCACACTAGCGATATATGAATAGCATTATACGGGTATTCATAACCCCTTGAGCGCTTACTTACTTACTTATCAGGCCAGCGACCTTTGGAGGGTCTGAGCCTGAGCTAATGCCACTTTCCATTCTTTACGGTCCCGGGCAGACTGCTTCCAATTTACTAGACCAAGGCTTCTGGCGTCCGCGATTGCCTGATCTTTAAACCGGAGGTTCGGTCTTCCTCTTCCTCGTTAACCAGGTGGCTGGGATTCGAAGATCCTCTTAGCTGGAGCATTCTCGTCCATTCGCTCGATGTGGCCGAGCCATTGCAGCCGACGGATTTTTTCCTTCCGGACTACATCAACATCTTGGTACAGTTCGAAGAGTTCGCGGTTATGTCTTCTCCTCCATTCGCCCTCATAGACAGGCCCAAATATTCGACGTAGAATTTTTCTTTCGAAGGATTTGCACCGTTGTCTTACTTATAGTCCAGCATTCAGCTCCATAAAGCAAGACTGGCAAGATCAGGGTTTTGTAGAGCAAGATTTTGGTCCTTCGGGTTAGGAGTTTCGACCCTAGTTGTTTGGACAAACCGAAGTAGCAGCGGTCGTCTAAGGTTATCCTTCATCGAATCTCCACTAAGGTGTCATTTGTGAGGTTAGTGTTCGCCCCGAGGTAGATAAACTCCTTCACTACCTCAAAATTATAGCTGTCAATTGTTAGGTTTTGACCTAAATGGTGTTCGACGGATCGGTTTTTGGTAGACAGCATATACTTTGTTTTATCCTCATTTATCGTGAGGTGAGACCAACTCGTTGGGCTTGTTCTTGTATTGCCGTAAAAGCTTCAATAATGGCGCGCTGGAACCGGGCGATGATGTCGATATCGTCTGCGTATCCCAGCAGCTGGATGGATTTGTAAAATATAGTGGCTTTTGTGTTTACGCCGGCCTTTCGCACTATCTGCTCCAGCACAAGATTAAAGAAGTTACACGACAGCGCGTCTCCTTGCCGAAATCCGATGCATGTTTGGAATAATTCGGAGGTTCTGTTCCCAAACTGCACGGTGCATTGCGAGTTCTCTAGCGTGGCGCGACACAACCGGATCAGTTTTCTCGGGATCCCGAATTCGGCCCACGCGTTGTATAGTTCTGTGCGATGAATGCTGTAACTCGTTGGTCTTTTCCAGGATTTGCCGCAGCGCGAAGATTTGGTCTATCGTCGATTTGCCGGGCCGGAAGCCACACTGATAGGTGCCGATGAGTGTGGCGCAAAACGGCTTTAGTCGTTCACACGGTACACTGGATAGGATCTTGTAGGCTTCATTAAGCAGGGATATGCCTCGGTAGTTCTCACAAGACATAGGATCGCCTTTCTTGAAGAGCTGATAGTCCAGTCGTCGGGCATGCTTTCGTCCTCCCATACTTTGCAGATGATCTGGTTCATACTCCCTACCAAAACATCGCAACCAGCTTTTAAGAGTTCAGACGGTAATCCGTTCGAGCCCGCGACCTTGTTGTTCTTCAGCTTTCTTATGGCTGTGCCGACTTCCTCAAGGCTGAGTGGGAGAACTACTTCATCGACTGAAGTTGAGTTTTCTTCATACTATATCACTCTCTCCTGGTCATGCCCAATAAGCAGCTGCTGGAAATGCTGCTTAAATACATCCACAATTCCCCTTGAGCGCTAGTGAATTTAAAAAAAATCTTCAATAAACGCTTCCGTTGTTAAAGCGCTTACAACTTCCAGGTAAACTGCTTTGATAGTAAAAAAAATAAATAAATTGCCAGGTACCCATTTTGAGGTCTTTCTCTGCCTCAGTAATTGATTCAAATTTCTATTGACGTAAAGCTACCCACTTTGGGATTTATTTTGATGTTAGCTGTCTAATCTGCTATCAAAGCTGTCACTATTAGTTTGAAATACTATATTATATCTTTCATTTTCTATTCTATTATTTTATTAATTTCTAACTTAAAAACTAAATTAACATTATTAAAATTTTTATTACGGAACGAAGTAACCCGAACTGTCTTTTTTTATTTTTTTTTAGCTCAAATGTGTGAAAATTGAGAGCAATAAATTTATCAAAAATATAAAAAACACGCATTCTAATTTCTCAGAGACATAGTTTCCTTTGAATTTTACTTTAGTTTATAAAATTTGTTGATGTTATTTTTTGGAAGCCCTCAAAAGTTATGTGTACTATCAGACAAAAGAAGTACATAATTCATTTGTCTCGCCTGAGGATTTAAATGGAATTTATTACAAATCTCGGATTTAGCTGCGATTTATATACGTCAATTCGTATGGTAAATCCTTAGGATTTATTAAAGATTTAGGGGGATTTAGCTAAATCCTGGTTAAATCACGGATTCAGTTTTGGTGGAAACGTATCATAAGAAATGTCATAAAATTTATTCATAAATTCAGAAAAACTTTTCAAAACATTGAAATGACAAAGAAGAAAATGTAGTACAAATGAAAATTATGAATTGAACAAAAACTAATAATTTCATAATAAAAGGTGGTTAAGTTTTAAGGGCCGATGTTGATTTTGAATAAAACACAAATTATTTAGGAAATTATTGTCATTTCTTTTTATTATGATAATATTGGTATGGCTCAATTATGTATGGAACAAAATATCGGCCAAATGGCCGCCGCGACCTCGGCGGCACACCTCCATCCGATGGTCCAAATTTTCGATGACGCTGAGGCATAATTGAGGTTCTATGCCGTTAATGTGCCGAATTATCTCATCCTTTAGCTCTTGAATTGTTGCTTGCTTATCGACGTACACCTTTTCTTTCAAATAACCCAAAAGAAAGAAGTCCAACGGTGTCAAATCGCATGATCGTGGCGGCCACGACGTGAGATAACACGGCCATTGAATTTTTCCCGCAAAAGAGCCATTGTTTCGTTAGCACCTTCGTCAATTGCACCTTGTAAGCGCGTAAATGCAAGTCTTTATGCATAATGTTCATCAACGACGAGCGTGAGAGGTGCAATTGTTGGGCACGACGACGAGTTGAGGTGGACGCCACATCAGCCACACTATCGCGAACAGCAGCAATATTTTCTGCAGTACGAGCTGTACGAGCATGCACTGGTGTTTTCACATCTCCTACAGACCCGGTTTGCTCAAATTTTTGCACGCAAAAAATCACGAAGTGCACGATATGCATTTTGATTTGAGCGCCCATTTTCATAATAAGCCTGAATAACTTTAACGCGTTGCTCGATTGTGTATCTTTCCATGGTTCAAATTGAGTTAGTCTGAAATTGAGAAATGTCAAATGAAATGCAAAAAAAAACTTGACGTTTAGGTGTGGTTCACATTCAACATCGGCCCTTAAAATTTAACCACTCTTAAGTTCGTCTACAGTGTTGATTCTCTCAGTTTAAATGTTTTTCTGAAATTTACTATAAGCCGATTTCCTTGCTAACAACAATTTCTAAAATAGGCTGTTAAAAAGAGAATGTGTGGTTATTTGAATAGACTCGGCCATAAAGGGGCTTTAGGACAACCAGTACAACTAAAAAATATCAGTAAGCCCAGAGCATGCATACTCGCTAAACATTGTTCACACGCGATCGTTTTATTTTACGAAAAAGATTATGTAATTCAATTTAAACAATCTTATTGTGTAATTAATTATTACTATTGCGAATATGAATTTATATCTTTAAAAAAAATCTGCTAACGGCGATGTAGCTCTTGGTATCTCCTTCCAAATAATCCTCTCTGCAGGTGACCGAGCAGCTATTTAAAGCCCTATTATAAGTTTAACTCTTTTGGTTCGAATTTCCACTCTTGAACTACCTACATACTATACTTGTGTGTAAAACTAGTAAAAATCTTTAATTCACCCTTTCGACCCCGAATTTGTTTGCGTTTTCCAAACAATCTTTTTTTTTCGTTCAATTAAGTTATACTAACACAGAGAATATTTATGCAAAAATTTAAGTCGCTACGTCCCTCCGTTTAGGGGTTAGACAAAGTTGCCTGTGGGCAACATTGGGCAATAGCGGTATACAATAAATTTGAAAACAAAAATTTGAAAACAAAAAAAAAAATATGTTTTTATTGAAATCTTACAAAAGTTTTAAGTGTGAAAAGGCAAAAGCAATTTTTGTTGTTGTTCTGAACACACATTTTGATAATGGAGTTCCAGTCTTACACAGCCTACAACGCCCTTTTTTACAAAACACAACCCAGTGCTCATGTTGATCATAACGTTTTGTATTAGAAAGGTAGGAGTAAGCTTGTACTTTTTTGAGCCACCAGGAAGGAGAACTAGTAGAGGAAGTTGGGTATTCACCCTCTGTTACAGTTGAGGGTCATCCTCGTTTCTTTTGGACAGTAGATGCAAAAGCAGAGCTAGATTGTAGAAGTGCATGTGCGATTTCAAGTTGAAATTTAATGAGTGGCATTTGCTTTCCTTTAGGCTCAAGGAAGGAATGCGTACGGTAAAGAAGCCAGGCATTTATAACGGTTGTTCCTAGGCACCAGTAAAATAGACTTATATACCACTTCCTTAAGCGGTGGTCCACTTTGTACACCTCAACTTTTTTTGTCAGCAGAAGCATATTAATCGAACTCAACAATTCGCAAAATATCTTCTTTACTCAACCCTTCCTGCTGTGGTTTCAGTGCTTAAAGACGAACAAAATGTATACCACAATTCCCCAAAGTTGCAACCAACTTGCTAATTTAAAAAGAATGCTCACTTGTAGTGTGGATTCTCTGAGTAAAAACAGTTGGGTTCTTTTATGTTATGTTAGAATTAAAACTTTATTCGAAAAAAATGTTCAAAGGGAAAAATTATAACTTTTACACCGCGTGCACTTTCTTTTGTTTGAGACAAGTCTTAGGTATGGCCAAGACTGTGTCCCAAAGTTCAAGTCGGCGCGGCGCTGAAGTTTCAATGATCAATCCTCCTAGGTAGGTGTAGCCTTAGAGTAATTGGTCTAGTAGCTTTGATGCGAGTGTGCCCGCGTGTACGATCGGTGCTGCTTTTATACAGTGCTAAACTAAGCTTTTTACATTTGTTTACAATCTTGTTAAAAGCTTTGAAGCTTTTCATAGGGTGCTTAAACATTTGATTTGCAACTTTTAACTAAATTAATTTTATTACATGATGTTGGCAAAATATATATGTAATAACTGAATTCATAATGTTTTCAAAATTTATTCAAAAAAAATTGAATATTAATGGAATGTGGTTGGTTTATGTCCCAATCAGAGAGCTACATGAATCCACTCATTTTCAGTTGTGAATGATTCGCTCAAATAACGAGCCATCCACAGTCTCACTTCGCAAAAAGCAAAGGAGTGTGAATCATATAGGAAATAGTGCTCCAGATTTCACGTGAACACGCCTAGCAAAAAATGTCGTCAGGCATATCAGGTTAAGGAATAAATAAGGGATAGAAAAAAGTCAATACAGTGGAAGCTCGTTAATTCGGAATGGTTGGGGGGAAGGTCAGTCCGAATAAACGAATTTTCCGAATTAATGAGAGATTATTTTTTATGCACTAAAACGCGTTCCTATTGATGAAAAAATGCAAGAACTTGAATCGAAAAATTATTTTATTAACACAATAGATTACAAATAATACATAAAATTTATTATAATTCATTTTTGTAACTAAAAACAGTGTTTAACTGACATTTTCACCTGAATTATAATTAATTTTTATTTATGCAGAAATATGTATCAACTTTGTGCTTAAGGTCTTAAGCACAACTTAAACTGTACATATTGGTGTTTTCCCAAACAACATCTAAATGTGAATTACCGGGATTCCCCCAATACAATTTTTTCCCGATTTCTAAATGCGAATTCCCGGGATTCCTCCAAGAGACATTTTGATGATTTGTTCCGACTTCTACATATTTGAGATCTTTTTGTAACCTATACGTGTTCAATCATAGCGTTTTTTTAATTTTTGCTAATTTAATTTAATTTTTACATAAAAAAATTTAAAACTGACTCTCATTTATTCGGAATTCTTTAATTCGGAAAACTCGTTTATTCGGAAAAAAAATGTTTTCCGAATAAAAGAGACTTTTCCGAATTAAAGAATTCCGAATTAAAGGCCTTTTACTGTATCTTAATATTCCCAGAATAATGCGTAATGTAAGGTTTCCGCGGTAGAAAAATATGAAGCTTTCGAACATGTACTGTTTTGTTTCAAATGCCATTCCAAAATTCGACTGGTGAGCCAGTCCTGTCCTTCCCACCTCGTATTGCTTTATATAACAGCGAACATTGTTGCCAATAACACAGCAAAGTGGTTAGGTTGTCCAGTACACCTTTTTTAAAGCATTTCTTCAAATATCTCAGCATCTACTAGACCGATTTTGCTCAAAATAACAAATAAAACAAAAAAAAACCGCAAGATCATACGTTGTTCCGTTCTCCAGATATCGAAGGAGAAAAAAATTGTCACACACACACACACGCACACAAACACGCACACACAAACATCACTTCGAAAATGGGTGGAAATGATTTCTAGGGTATCGTAATGTCAAGCTCTGTTAAAATCTCGAACTTTTTTTTTGGGCGATTGCAATACTTCCCCTATGGAGGTAGGAAGTAAAAAATATTTCTGTGAAAAATTTGGCTTAAAAATATGAAGTCGGTGCACAAACAGCAGGTCATACCTGTTTAAAAATTAGGACAGGATCTTAAAGTTTTTTGCTGAAAGTGATTCCATCAAAGGTTTACAGAAACGTTAAACAATAAAGAAAGCTGAGAACCCAAAAGTGGGCAGTGAAACGTATGAATGGGTACGTCAATAAAGATTCAGAAGCATTCAACTTTCTGGCGAAAAGATTGTGGAAAAGCCAAAATATTTGCACGTTAAGTTGCAGTTAAGTTAAAAAACCGTCATGGAATTCACAGTCAAAAGCTAAGGTGAAAAACAATCGGCCTATTATGAATCTGCTACCCTTTTTGTTGAAGAACTAGCTGAGGTCAAAAAAAATTAAAAATTGACAAATGAGCGGATACAAATACAATGCGGATGGGACAAGACTTTTTTGGAAGTGTTTACCACGAAACACTTTGGCATGTAGAGAAGAAAATTCATTAGAGGGCTACAAAGAATCAAAGAAGAAACGATGCACTGTACTAGTTTGCTACAATGCTGCAGGGACTCTCAAATGCAAGAGCATTCAAAAATGTCAGAGAGCATCCTGTAATTTAAAAGGCCAACAAGAGGACTTGGGTAACCCAACAACTTTTTCTGGAGTGGTTCAACTAAGACTTTGTACACGTAGTTTAATAGCATTTGAAGAATACTAGTCTTGGAAAAAACTGTGAAGTTCTTTTACTCTTAGATAACTGGCTAGCTCACCCAGATTTAATGAATTAACTGAAAGGAATGAACAACAAAAAAGATATTACGGTTTGAATACGACAATATTAATAGATAATGTCGACTTGGTAGGAAGCGAAGTGTTACAAATAGTAAACAAATATTTGAGAGATGGGTTATTTCCAAAAATTTTAAAAAAATCGGCAGTCGTTCCCATAGCAAAAGTTTCAAATCCGAAAGTAGCAGCAGAATATAGGCCCATCAATATGTTGCCAATCTTGGAAAAAGTATTGGAGAAAGTACTAAGTAAGCAGCTGGGTAAGCATGTCCAAAATAATAATATTGTTATGAAACAGCAGTCGGGCTTCCGAAAGGGACGTTTGTGCGAAACGGCACTGATTTGGATTATCCACGAATGGAAAAAGAAAATAGATGATAAGCGAAAAATCATAGCAATCTTTCTGGACTTTAAAAGGGCTTTTGAGACATTTTGATTGACAAATTATAGAAATGTGGAGTCAGAAATAACGAGAAAAGATGGTTCGAGTCATACCTAGAAGAAAGATCTCAAATCACAAAAATTATGGACAATTTTCTCAAACGAAAGAAGCGTCGAAATTGGGGTGCCGCAAGGATCTAACTTATTAAACTTTAAAGAACATCCTGATTATGTATGTGCTAAAATCAGCAAAACAGTGGGGTTTTTGTGTAGAATGCAGTTATGATTTTTATCACAATAATCCTACCTCATTTTGATTACTGTGCGACATTCTTATATACATATGTGCAATATGGATTAAAGTGTAATATCTACACCCCTACGATATATATGTTACAAACGTTAATGTGGCTAAATGTTAATCAGCGTCTGATGTTAAAAGTCCTTGTTTTTGTGTTTAATGTTAAATATAATAATTTTCCAGTTTATTTGTAAGATGGCTTGCCCTATGTTAGTGAGATGCAAGCAACCTTATAATCTGAGAACAGGAAGCAACTTCCATTTGGAAAGGTTCAATAGGAGCACAACACAAAACTCAGTGATGTATAAAGGTTTAAAATCGTTTAACATGCTATCGACATCATTAAAGAAGAGTGTAATATAAATCGATTTAAAAACCACTTGTAATTGAATATATAAAAACAAATGTTTGGTAAATTTTAATTTATAATTTCTAAAAATTAATGTATTTATACAATTTTGAATTATTATTCCAGTGGCCTATTTCACCAACTTACAAATTTGTAATGACAAGCATTTTTTAACAAAATTTGTGATTTTTCGATCGAAAAAGTCAAAAATTTTGTTAAAAAATACTTGTACATAATTACGAATTTGTAAGTTGGTGAAATAGGCCACAGATTGTAAATTGTAACAGTTATATATAAATAACTAGCTGTACCCGCGACTTCGTCCGCGTTGACCTAAAATGTCTTGCCGTTAAGATTGACCCGCGAATACGTTCAAGTGGTATAGCTCACAGATTTTGTGATGTGAAGAAGGTTTTGTTTTTTTAGAAAGGTGGAAAGCATCGAAAGCCTTAGTGTAGGATTTCAACCCGAACTAAAACCACCTTCGCCTCCAACACCTTTTCCCCACGGAACTACCCTCTCTCTGTCTCTCTACACGTCCGGGTTTGAAAATGTGTGCAAAAGAACAAATGTGCGTCTAAGAATACCCTACGTGGGTGCACGCGTGTGCCAGCGTGTTCAATTGGGAGTGTAAATACATTTAAGCTGTATGTGTTCTTTGTCGATCCTTGTTATATAGGTTGGCATTTCGCCATTTCGTTCTGTTGCCTCTCTCGGGCTTATCTTCTTTCTCTCTCTCTCTCTCTCAGGTCTTCGTACGTGCGAAAACGCACACTGCACTCCACTTTATCAATATCTTCCGTTGAGTATAGAACCGTGGTCACTGGAAGAACACATGCCCCATGTCTTCTACTGTGACCCCCTACCACTCCCATCAACATCAAGGTCACGTGAGTTGTATCAAAACAGAGCACCCACGCAAATTGTGTCCTGATAGGACTTTACCAAACAATCACTTCTACCTACCTACCTCTACTTTGTCTGCGCAGCACGGGTAAATTGGGGAGCCACCGTTATTACACCGATCGATTTGATCGGAAACAGCAATGTCCCGTTAAGTCCTGTGTAACGTAGAAGTCTACTTCTCCGTGCTCGTGCCTTGTCTAAGTTTCAGTAATAAAGATAAGACAATATGTTCATCGGCTTTTGGTTGACAGGTTCCAACTCTGCTGCCATTCTCTCAGGCTCCTTGTTGTTTCATTGTACTCTACTTCACCTTCCTGTCCACTCCTCTTTAAAGAGCGTGAAATCTACTATCCAAGGGCAGGTCTATCACAAAATTGCGACTCTATTTTCCTTGCCTGACACTGTACTTTATACTGCATTACCGTAATTTAAATTGCTTCTTTTAGAGAAAACGGTCGTCTTTTAAAGGGAAAGAGCAACTTGTTAGATGTTATAGGGATGCAAGTCTATCTTTTCTCCCGATCAACACGGCTTTCTTAAGGGTAGATCAACAACCACTAATCTCACAGAATTCGTGTCTCGAACACTATGTGCACTGGAGGATGGCAAAGAAGTTGATGTTGTTACCACCGACTTCAGTAAAGCGTTCGACAAAATTTTGCACAGCACAATTCTCCTAAAACTCAAGGCTCTTGGTTTTCCTCCGTGGTTCATTATGTGGATCAAATCCTACATGATAAATCGCCAGTACAAAGTCCTTTTTCGATCTTCCATGTCCGATCCTATAAAAGCCACCTCAGGAGTCCCGCAAGCCAGCCATCTGGGACCATTGATATTTATCCTATCAATCAATGATGTTGACCGTATTATCAATGATTCTTTCATATCGATCTATGCTGACGATATGAAAATCTCTAAGCACATATCATGCCTCGCTGACTTTCGCCTACTCCAAGATGACTTAAATAGATTCTCAATGTGGTGCCATAAAAATTTCTTGCAGCTTAACGTGACTAAATGCCAAGCAATCACATACTCTCGCAAGCGTCTCCCCCCAACTCCCAGGCCCTTCTTTATCTGTAACGAACCTGTTCCCATCGTCACATCTTTACGCGATCTAGGTGTTATCTGTGATAGGAAACCTAATTTCCGTGCCCACATAGATAACATCATAAGTAGAGCCAACTCTGCACTTGGCTTTGTAAAACGTTGGTCTAAGGAATTCTCTGATCCATACGTCAATAAATACCTTTACATCACCTTCGTTAGGCCTCTCCTTGAATATGCCAGTCAAGTAGGGTCCCCGTATTACGAAATCCACACTCTACGAATCGAAGCTGTCCAGCGCAGGTTCATTCGGTTTGCCTTACGCGGCCTTCCTTCGATCGACAGTTTCAACTTACCACCCTATGTAGATCGTCTGAGGCTGATCAACTTACAGTCCCTCGAAAAACGTCGTGATGTTGCTGATATACTCTTTATCCATCAGTTATTATCGGGTAACATTGACTGCCCCGCATTACTGCAATTGATCTCGTTCAACACCAATCCACGTAACCTCAGGTCCGTACCCCTCTTTCATCTTGTTTCCCACCGCACTAACTATGGTTTTCACGAACCAATGTCCAGAATTATGCATTACAATTTTAATTTTCACTTTAGTAGATCCTCTCTGAGAAACGCGCTCCACAATCCCTCTTCCCCCTCTTAACCATATTTCGACCCGCTCACTCCCTCTACCTTCTCTCCATAGTTTTAGTTTTTAACTGTTACTTTATAAGACCAAATAAAGAAATAATCAAATTAGTTAGTTTCCGGCTCCCTACTATCTTATATTACTTTAAGTTTTTAGAATTAAGTGCCATGTAGCTAGTATTAAGCTAATTAAATAAATAAAGGAATTAGTGCTCTCTCTCCTTTGGTCGCTCCGGTAAGAATTGTAGCCTTGATCACATTTCTCTCCAACTCTGTGATGCACAACCTGGTACTATTTTATAATCTTGGAGCATCAATGTTATCAGAACCGAAAGACCAACTTTTAGCACCAGTTTATGAGACGGCACTCCGGATAACTCTAAGAAGTTTAAAAACCCTGCTAAGTAGTGGTAGTGTCGTTTGCGGACATGATCTGCTTCATATTCTCGAGGCGTTGTCAGATTTACCTTCTTGAAGCAAAAAAAGAAAAATATATATAATACCTAGCCTCAATTGTAAAATCGCAGTGAAACCGTATAAAGTATGACTCTTTTCTTAGAGCTTCAGATAGGCTATATTTTATTGTCATCTAGGCATTGATACAAATGTTTCCCAGTGATCTTTGCTCATCAACCCAACATAGCCACAGCGATCGCATAGCATATATCATTACTTTACCTTAGCCGACTAAGTATAGCAAACTTTAGCAGAACAGGCTGTGACGATTTGCCCAATCTTCAGGAAAAAGGAGAAGGATGACCCTCGGATAATACTCGTACTTCCTACTACTACGCCAATATTGAGCTAAGATCCTAAACTTGGAGTGTTTCAAGAGGTCTTAAACAAACCAAGCTGAAACTAACCCACCTCACTCATCACACTTTCATTATTTTCATGTAATTTCGAATTCCTTCTAGAGCGAGGAACACTATGAGATTCTATTCAAAACATAGTCATAGAACATGAGTAATTTGCTTTTTTTTTTTACATACCCTACGTAATTTTTTATGCTGCAGTGGGATACTTTTTTTACCTACTCGAAAAAATTAATATCTGCCACACCAACACAACTACACCACCATAAAAACAGGAGCGGCAACATCTTACAATGTGTTCGCTGCCAAAGGTTCAGACACGCCGCGTCGAACTGCGAAATGCAGCCTCGATGTGTGAAGTGTGGTAAGGACCACAAAGCAGAAGAATGTTCTTTGGGTTAAGATGGGGCTTCAGATAAGAGCCAACTCTTGTGCGTATTATGCAAGAACTCGGGACACACCGCAAACTATCGGGGTTGTCCTAAGTATCAAGACATAAAAAAATTAAATCTGGTTCGCCAGCAGAAAACCGTGGTGAAACGTACACCCGCTCGCGCTCTAATTCAATCTCAGGCCGTCACTCCCCATACAACCTACGCCCAAATGGCGGCAGGTCGGGGAAATACGGTGCAACAACATCAGCCAAAGGTTGCTACACAGACCCCCGCGCCTAAAGCACCTGCGGCTGAGGGTGACTTGATGGCTATCTTGCTCTCTATCCAAGGACAGATGGGCCAGCTACAACGTCAAATACAAGAGCAGGCGACGCGGGTGGACCAGATCTACGCGCTTCTGCCGGGCCTAGCGCACCTCCAGTCGTAATGGATACGCCCTAAGAGATTCCATTAAAGATCCTTGCGGTGAATGTTAATTCACTGATAAGGATGGAACGAAGAGCTGTTCTTTATAAGTTGCTACAAGACCGATGCCCCGATGTACTTCTGGTAAGCGAAACTAAGCTAACTCAGAAACATAAGCTAAGGCATACAGAATATAAAATTGTTAGAAGAAACTGACCCAACTCCATACGAGGAGGAGGTGTTGCGATCTTCATTCGAAAAGGCCTGAAACATAGGGTCGTGTACAGCGGTGAGGTGCGAAGATTCCAGGTGCTGGAAGCGTGTATCGTGCGCATCTCTCTCCGTAGTGGAAAGAAGATGTACATGGTCTCGGTCTATGCACCTGAAGCTACTCAATCTAACTTATTTATTTCAGAGCTCGAGACACTTTTTCGATGTCTAAAACTGGAGTCGGCGGAGAATTACTACCTCCTGGCCGGAGATTTTAACGCCAAGCATAGAGATTGGGGAAATAATATACCTAATGTTAGGGGGAACTCACTATTCAATTGGTGGGGTCTGCACAGTGTCGAGTATAGATTCGATTTGAAAGCGACTGATAATCCGTCTTTTCCCAGAAGCGGTTCCTATCTTTTGATCTATCTTTCTTTTGCTGTACGACTCACGGCTACAACTGACCGACACGAACCAACAAACGATAAACTGTCTGCACACATTTGTGTATGACAGTGACCATTGCGGATTTAGTGCCGCCATTAGAATTCCTAACGAAATTACGGAATTGGAGGAGTATGTCCCAACATACACCTACAATTACAGTAGGACGCGTTGGACACGCTTCTCCAGAGTCCTGACTAAAGCACTCTCTTCGAACTCGCTCTACCCACCGACCAATAGGAATCTGTCAAACGAAGAGATTGATAGGTACCTAAAAGACCTCGACCTGACAATCAAACGAACGATGGACACTACGATACCTCGGTACCAACTCACTAACATCGTTGACACATTCCGCAATGCAACAACTGACGCGCTACACGAACAGAAACGTAGACTGCTGTCGAGACTTAAAACCTTGTACAGACGGTTTACTGACAGACAAAACTCGGAGATAAGGCAACTCAAGTCGTTGATCAAAAACGTCCAACAGTTAATTAAAGGAAACTGCAGACTTTCTGTAAACTTGCACTGGAACAATAAAATTCGGGCTGTAAAATCCAACAAAGGGTTGTTCCCGCAAACAAATAAAATATTTCGGAGGAAAAACATTAACGACTTGCCATGTCTTAAGATCCCTCGAACGACGAACAACGAACAAGTACTTATTACAGCAGACATAGATCCAGGGAACGCAGTCGATGATGACAACTTCTTTGTGATCGAAGATCCGCAGGAGAAAGTGGAAGCCATAGGAGCGACTTTTCAGGAAGTGTATGAGGTGAATGCTAGCATTCGCCCAAACCACGACCTGGAGAATCGCGTCCTTGTGCACAACCACGACCTTCGAAGTGATATACAGAACTGGCGATCTGAGAACACCATTTTCACCGTGTTCAATGACGATAATATGGCAAATAATGTCATCGCCGATGAAAGGGTTCATCCCCCATTCATATCGAAGCTAGAACTCCAAACGATCTTCGAATCACTTAGAAAGAAGAAATCAGAAGGAATCGATGAAATATCGAACACTGTGCTTCGACATCTCCCCCTAGAAGTGGTAGACATTTACACCACCCTGTTTAACAATGCGCTGAATAATGCACATTATCCAGCGCATTGGAAAACAGCGGTGGTACACGCTATTCCCAAAAGGGATAAAGATAGCTCCAATCCGGGGAATCTCCGGTCAATAAGTCTCCTGCTGAATATCAGCAAAGTATTCGAAAAAGTGGTCCATAGAGCCCTGGCTAAGTGGGTTGAGGACAACAAAATAATTCCGGATAATCAATTCAGTTTCAAGGCGGGTCATGATACAATACATGCCGCGTCTAAACTGGTATCGGATATCCAATGGAACAAATGCAAGAACCAATGCACGGGTGCCTGCCTGGTTGACCTGGAGAAGGCCTTCGACACCGTATGGTTAGAAGGTCTCTTCTACAAGTTGAGTAGGTTGGGCATAAGCAAATCACTGCTGTACATGCTATGTAACATGCTGACCAGTAGACGGTTCATTGTGAAAAATGGCAATGTGACTTCTGCTGGTACATTCGAAGTTAAAAATGGTCTGCAACAGGGTGCAGTTAATTCGCCGATCCTATTCAACATTTACACGAGCGATCTTGTAGGCTCTCTTCATCATGCTATTGCGTATGCAGACGACTTGATTGCGTACAGATCAGGTCCAAAGATCGAGGTCATTGTCACTCTCTTGCAGCGTGACTTCGATGAGATTCGGCGATATTGCGACGACTGGAAGTTGAAGATCAACTTTCAGAAGTCGGAAACCATTCTGTTTAGGACGCCGTTGTCTGGGGCCTCTTGGGATACCAGAAAGAATTGGCGAAAGTTCGCAATCGTGGAGCAGCATGGGCAATCATTGTAGTCAGATACCTGTGGATCTGGCTAGATCAATATCTATATTTTAACAAACATGTAGATGCTGCTCTGACCAGAGCCCGAGTTGCTTTTGCCCTTACAAAGAGACTGTTTTACAACAGCCAACTCGACGCGAGGGTGCAGGTAATCTGCTATACGGCCCTAATTCGGCCAATGCTAACATATGGTTGTCCCGTGTGGTTCAACGTGCGAGCAAGCTTGATGGAAAGGATTCGGGTGTTTGAGAGGGCTTGTCTTAGGCCTTGCCTTCGCTTATACAGAACACCAGAGTCTGAATACAGTGAGGTCCTCTACAACAAGGCGGACCTAATCAGAGTCGATAATTTCCTTGTGAAGCTTACGCGAGGGCACATTGCAAGAGCAATGAACTCGGTCAACAACCTGATCTCCGGGGCTAACTACCCCAATCCAATGTACCATGAGAGGGTGCGCCTTAACGGCTCCGTCCCCCCAGAGGCTTTTCTGTATTTTGACCAGGAGGGTCTGATCCAGGATAGGTTAGCGGTGCCGCTAATCTCACATGTTGCCCGGACAACTGTGGAACGGCAACTCAACTACGGTCGAAACGTCGTTGAGAGCACTGAGGAGCGCCTCCGGTTCAGTAGATCGGTATCGGAGCGCGATAAAACGGATGTTGGACGGCAGCACCAGACTTTCTGGTGGCTGTCTGAAAGAGAGGGAACTCCCTCGTCGAACCCTCTCGATCCGGGGTAGCTCACATAAGTGGGCAAAGCTGGCCATGGCGGGCTTACATAGTTTAAGTAGGTTTAAGTAGGTTAGACAACAAAACACAGCACAAAAATGTTTAAGTAAAGTTTAAGTTAGGATACGTCGAAAGATATAGTATAAGTATTAAGTTTAGCTTAGAGTGTCCGTGTAGGGCCAGTAAGTTAGAATTACATAGTTAAGTTAATTAAGCTAGTTTTAAGCGTTTTGCCTTGCATATAAGATATGTTAAAGTATGTATGTATAAAAATATAAATGGAAAAAAAGGGAAGTGTTAACAACCCTGGATGTCAAACATCCCTGTCTCGGTCGTTATTTGTTACACAAATAACGAGTTTTGTCGTCACAGGCAAAAGGGACACTCTCTTTTCAACCGCACACAAGTGCGGACGTGTCGCAAGCATAAATGTAAATAAAGTTTAATACATCATTTAATTCATAATTATTGTGTTTTTCTTGAATAATCGGAATTGGAAATACAGTCCTCGATACAGTGGAAAGCAACTAAAAACATTGGTCGCATCGAGCCGAATTTAAATAAACAAGTGATTGCGTATTGCACTCAAAGTGCATAGTGATAGTGTGAAAGAGCACATATATTCGAAGAACAATGGCTTTTACGTCGTCATAGTGCGACAAAGAAAGGACTCTTTGCTAGTAGCATTGTACATGCGCAGCAAGTTGCCTTAATTTAATCTCGTCATCGTGTGACGAAAAAAGCTTGTATGCACATGCACAACAAGCTAGGACAATTGAATCGTCATCGTGTGACGAAGAACGCATTTGCACAATACATGCGCAGCAACAAAGAAAGGATTGGTACGTGCGCAGCAACGAAAAAAGGATTGGTACGCGCGAAGCAGTGAACAATGGAAATCTACCCGCAGCGGTCATCGTTTGGCTGAGAGGTCGTTTTGCAGCATTGTGTGTGTTCGTGTCTGTAAGTAGAAATTTTATAATTCTCTTTGTTCGTATTTTTATTGATTGAGAAAACGCCAGCCGGTACTCGGCGCAGTAGGAAAAAAGAATTAAGAAGTGACAATAAAAGCATGTCACCACTTCATGAAAATAAAAAGGTTCATAGTTCAAGTCGTGTTCTATCCGTCAAACTAAATCATATTGTGAAGTTTGCAGATAAATATAAGGATGATGCAAAAATTCCGTTTTTAGACGCGGAAATTCGCATCGACATTCTTAGCAAATTGCAAGAAGATTATGATCACGCATTGGAACAAGTGGTCGAGTTAGGAGAGGTAGATGGAGTGCAGGAAGAGTGCGATGCTCTTGAATCAATTAGCAATAAAATAATTGAAGTCAAATCAAGACTGATAGCTGTGGTCCGTGGCCACAAGGAAACTAGCAAAGCGTCTGAATCAAGGTCAGATGCTTCTTTCAAAATGCATAGTAAACCAAAATTACCAGACTTACCGATACCATCGTTTGATGGTAGTCCAGGCGAGTGGATACCTTTCCGCAACACATATGTGGCACTGGTACACAATGATTGTCACTTGAGTGGCGTCGTTAAGTATTCGTATTTGCTCGATCGGTTGAACAAAGAAACCAAGACTCTTCTTGGTACGATTACTTTGTCTGATGAGGGTTATGAGCAAGCGTGGAATACCCTCATTGGTTATTTCGACAATACGCGTTTGATTGTAGATCATCACATTGACGCCCTCTTAAGTCTCCCGCAGGTGACAAAAGAAAAGCATAAGGAGTTGCGAAAGCTACTTAACATTTGCATATCAAATGTTTCGGCACTCGAAGTGTGCGGACAGCCGCTAAGTGGACTAGGTGAGCAAATGTTAATAAATTTGGTTTGCAAGAAAATTGACTATTCTCTTCGCAAAGAATGGGAAAACGAACTTGAGGCTAATGATCTTCCAACTTGGGGAAAACTGATAGACTTCCTAAAAAAGAAATGTAGAGTTTTAGAGTCTGTTGATTTAACGAAAAATTCCACGGTGAATCAAAGTCAAAATACGAGTAGGTTTCAGGGTAGCAAACCATTTAATTTTCGGTCATCGAAAGGTGAGTCAAAAATCTTTATGACTGCAATTAAAGCCCAAGGGTCGAGTACAGAAGAAAATACGAAGAAACTAAACTTAAGTCCAGGTTCAAAAGTTGAAACGTGTCAAGTTTGTCGGAAGGCAAATCATATCATCTACGATTGTCCCGAATTTTTATTGATGCCATCTTATGAGCGTTATAGTAAAGCAAAAGAACTGAACTTTTGCTTTAATTGTTTGAAAAAACATTCGTACAAAACTTGCAGTTCTCGGGGTTGCAAAATTTGTTCCCAACGACATCATACTTTGTTGTATCATATACCCAAGGGATCAAACATTAACAGTTCAGGATGTGAAGCCGTGTCTTCACCGGTATTATTAGAGGCAAATACTTCTCAGGGAAGGGCAACTAGTCAAACTACGTTTTTTTCAGAAAAAAATAAGACTTCGAAAACAGTCTGTTTGCCAACTGCAATTGTGCTGATTGAGGACCATTCAGGCAAATATTGAGACTGCCGTGCATTGCTCGACAGTTGCAGTGATGCAAATTATATCACATCACAGTTAGCTGCGAAATTGAGGTTGCCATGTTTGAGAAATCAGGTTTCTATCTCGGGATTGAATTCGAAATCTTCAGCGCATGAAGAGGTTTCAACGAACATCAAATCTACTTATTCGAATTTCAAAGCAACATTACAATTCAGTTTGGTACCAAATATTTCACAAGGAATCCCCAGTACCAATTATGATATATCTCGGTGGGAAATTCCTCACAATTTGCGATTGGCTGATCCTAATTTCAGTACATGTCAACCAATAGATATTCTAATTGGAGGAGAAATATTTTTTGATATCATTTATCAGAATAAACTCCGACTAAGGGATCATCTTCCCCTACTAGTGGAAACTGCTTTGGGGTGGGTTGTGGCAGGCAAAATAGAGCAGCAAATGCCTAATAAGAAATTGTCAAGTTTTTGTCTTGCTACTGTTTCGAGATCTAAAAATAACGATCTGCAGGAGATTCTTTCAAGATTCTTCGATGTTGAACCCGTGATTCACAAAAAACATTTTTCAGAAGAGGAATTGGCGTGTGAGAAATCGTTTATGGATACCCATCATCGAGATGAGACAGGTAGATACGTCGTCTCCATACCTTTGCGAAAGGATTATGAGAACATTGGTGAGTCAAAAACTCAAGCTCTCAATCGATTTTTGTCTTTGGAAAGAAAGTTCGATTCTGATTCACAATTCAAGTGTGATTACAGCAATGTCATTAACGAGTATCTTACCCTAGGTCACATGAAGGCTATCAATGAGTCTGATGATGTGGAAGGTATCCAAACATTTTATATGCCACATCACGGGGTTATCAAGCTGTCAAGCTCAACAACCAAGCTACGCGTCGTTTTCGATGCTTCAGCGAAATCATCGACACATTTGTCGCTGAATGATGTAATGTTTGTAGGGCCTACGGTCCAACAAACCTGTTTTGAAATCACTCTGCGTTTTCGAAAATACAAATTTGTTTTCACCAGTGATATAAACAAAATGTATCGGCAGGTACGAGTTGAGCCATCCCAAACGCCATTACAGCGCATCGTGTGGAGGGATGACAAAAACAATCCTATAGTTACATATGAACTTCAAACAGTAACTTTTGGCACTGCAGCTGCTCCATACCTGGCAACGCGAACACTTAAACAGCTTGCCATAGACGAAAGCGGTTTGTATCCAGAAGCATCTGTTATTGCTCAACGCGATTTCTATGTTGATGATGTGCTCTCGGGAGCAGACAAACTTGAAGATGCAATCAGGTTGCAAAAACAACTAGGTGAAATGTTGGTCCGCGGCGGTTTTACCCAACACAAGTGGTGTTCAAATAATGCGGAAATCTTGTCAGGTGTTCCTGTCCAAGACAGAGAAGTAATGAACAAGGGTCATTCATCGTCAGTTGAATGCATTAAAGCTCTTGGTTTAGCGTGGCAGCCAAGGGAAGACTGCTTTACCTTTATAGTTCCAGAAATTGTAGTAAGGCCAAACATGACGAAAAGAATGATCGTATCAGAGATTGCTAAGTTATATGATCCCCTAGGACTTCTGGCGCCCGTGGTCATTACAGCCAAAATCCTGACACAACAGCTGTGGAAAGGCAATACTGGTTGGGACGACATCGTTCCGAAAGAAATCCAAGATTGCTGGGAACAGTATCGATCACATCTTTCATGTCTCAATGACATAAGGATCAGTAGAAGAATACTGTGCGATAATCCTGAATCTATACAAATACACGGATTCGCTGATGCCTCAGAACGTGCTTACGGAGCATGTATTTACCTACGCAGTGTAAATGCATCTGATGGCATATCCGTCAATCTTGTTTGCAGTAAGTCTAGAGTGGCACCGATAAAACCAGTGTCACTGCCACGTCTTGAACTGTGTGCAGCGTTACTTCTCGCTCGACTTGTGAAGACAGTGTTAGACGCAATTAATGTAGAGAATGATAATCAAGTCTTTTTGTGGTCAGACTCTGAAATAACTCTTACGTGGATTAAGACCGAACCACAAAAATTGAAGGCATTTATAGCAAATAGAGTAAGTGAGATCCAAGATATCACTTCAAATTTTCTTTGGAAGCATATTCCAACTTCAACTAACCCAGCAGACATCATAACCCGTGGTATCATGCCTGATAAACTGCAAAGGACAGGTATGTGGTGGAGCGGTTCCCCAGTGCTTTATACTGACGTCGATCTGGCACAAAATGTCAACCAAAAGGAACATCGATTTGATTCAGACATTTTGGAGTTGAAGAAAGAATTCACAACCTTAGCAATTGTGACTAGTGACACACATTCTGAAAACATGGATATAATTAATCGATTTAGTTCGTTTTCGAAACTATTGCGTGTTACTGCTTATTGTTTGAGATTCAAAAATAATTTAAATTCCCAAAAAATAAAGTTATTAGGCGCGCTTTCCTCGGAGGAATTGCAAAACGCAACAAAAAGACTAGTGTCAATTGTTCAGCAGAAAGAATTTCGCGAGGAAATTTTAATTTTATCAAAAAATCGTGAACTACCTAGGAAAAGTAGCATACTTTCCTTGAACCCGTTCGTTGACTCTTCAGGAATTCTTCGAGTTGGAGGTCGGTTAGGTAATTCAAGTATTGAATACGATCGAAAACATCAAATACTTCTCCCTGCAAAAGGACATTTAACTAAATTGATTGTTCGATTTTATCATCTGCATTATGCACATGCTGGTCCACAACTTCTCGTTTCTCTCATAAGACAAAGGTTTTGGATCATATCCGCGAAAAATTTGGCAAAACATTGCGTTCGGACATGCATTGTTTGTTTCAAAACAAAGCCAAGGAGTGGTGAACAGTTGATGGGGAATCTTCCCAAGGAACGATTTACGCCGGCTAGAGCGTTCTACACAACGGGTGTAGATTTTTGTGGTCCCTTTTTGCTCAAGAATAAACGACAGCGATGTGCAACGTCATATAAGGTTTATGTGGCAGTTTTTGTGTGTTTCGTGACAAAGGGCGTTCATTTAGAAGTCGTGTCGGATTTGACCTCCGAAGTTTCATTGCTTGTTTGAAGCGTTTCATTTTTCGTCGAGGTAAGCCACATGTCATTTGGAGCGACAACGCAACTAATTTTACTGGCGCTTCAAGAAAATGTATCAACTGTTCAAGGACGAAACAGCGGTTCGTAAAATCAACTCATTTTTCTTAACGGAAGAAATAGTTCGGAAGTTCATACCCCCAAGAGCACCAAACTTCGGCGGCTTGTGGGAGAGCTCAGTGAAATCACTAAAAACTCACTTAAGACGTATTACAATGAATGTGACATTTTCCTATGAGGAGTTAAATACCTTGATAATCCAAATTGAAGGAATATTGAATTCCAGACCACTGTCCTCAATGTCAAACGATCCCAATGATCCGGAACCCCTCACTCCAGCTCATTTTTTGTTTGGTGGTTCAATTGTGGCACCCCCAGAGCCATCATATAGTAATATCCCTACAAATCGATTAACAAATTGGCGTAAAATTTCACAAATAGTTCAGAATTATTGGAAAAGATTCTCCATTGAGTATGTGCATTCTCTCCAGCAAAGAAATAAATGGAAAGCCTCCTCTCCTGATTTAAGTATCAATGACCTTGATCTTGTGAGTGACGATCAATTGCCAACAACGCAATGGTTGCTTGGAATTATAGTAGATATTTACAAGGGGCCAGACGATCGCGTTAGAGTTGCCCATATTAAGACAAAAAACGGAGTTTTTGTAAGATCCATTTCAAAAATTTGCAAACTTCCAATCGAGAACACGGTTTGAACGGTTATACAAGGCATACTCATAAGTTCAAAAGGAGAATTATGAAATTTCATCTTACTTACTTGTATTCTTATTATCATTTATTTCTTGAATGAATCTATGTTATTCATTGTATTTTAATTTAATATTTTAATAATCTTGAATTTGTCATTTTGAGTTTAAATTTAATCATGTAAATTAACGTAAAATGTATTATATCTGTTGAAAAGCAAAGCCTTTCAAGGGGGCCTGTATGTTAAAGTATGTATGTATAAAAATATAAATGGAAAAAAAGGGAAAAGTGTTAACAACCCTGGATGTCAAACATCCCTGTCTCGGTCGTTATTTGTTACACAAATAACGAGTTTTGTCGTCACAGGCAAAAGGGACACTCTCCTTTCAACCGCACACAAGTGCAGACGTGTCGCAAGCATAAATGTAAATAAAGTTTAATACATCATTTAATTCATAATTATTGTGTTTTTTTTTTGAATAATCGGAATTGGAAATACAGTCCTCGATACAGTGGAAAGCAACTAAAAACAAGATACATGAATTGAAAAATAAAATGCATAAAAAACGAAACGAACGAATAAAAGGAAACAACAAAAAAAGGAAAAAAGGAAAAACTACCCTTGTCGCACAGACGACCATGATTTACGATCCCTACGATGTGACACTGGCTGAGTGCTGCGCAGGTCACTAAATGGATGTTTCATAAGGAAATATAATTTTTTCAAAATAAAAGTTACGAAATAAAAATTAGCGTGTGCGTCAATCTTTGACAAAAACTATCTACTCACGAAGTTTCATCCAAATCCGTTCAGCCGATTAGGCGTTACGGAGGAACAAACATTCAAATATCCAAACATCTAAACATCCAAACTTTCACATTTATAATATTAGAAGGATAAAAAAATAATAATAATAAAAGATGTAGAAGATTTCAAAAGCCATAACATTAATGTGAAATATCTGCCGCCAAACTGCACATCTTTGATCCAGCCTGTTTAGGATTTCCTAAGTTCGCACACCCACGCATGCCCGTTTGATGAGCGACGACACCGGTGGTAATGAAGAGTACGTTGGAGTAGTTGAGGATCAGCCGTCGAGTCAAGTTCGTGTTCCTTGTTTATTTTATTACTAGCAGTCCACCTGCGGCTTCGCACGCGTTAAATACTTACGAAGGTTTGCACTACGTTGCTAGAAATCGTCTGTCCCTATCGAACTTTCAAATTTAAATTCAACTCGGCATAACAAAAACAACACACGATCACAAACCGATGTGCCGATGACTACGGTTGCGCATACTATAAATCTGCAAACTTTAACACCCAGTATGTTGGCCCGTAGATACAATTTTGAAAAACACGTGTTTCTTTATTTTTGTTGTAGAATTCACCTGCCAAATTCTTAATTCCAATTTTCGAATAATGGCAGTTGGGTGGATTACTACAAAAATGTCTATAGCGCGTTCTAATAATAAACAGCGCCACCTGTTGATTTTTTATGTACTAAATTTGATACGCTCTATAATTCTAACCAAAGTTGTCTGGTTTTTTCAACCCTTAACTTCTAACTTTTCTAACATACAAAAGTAAATTCCAAAAATCTTTAAATGACGATTACTTTTTTTTCCGACATCCGATTTTAATAAAACAAAACCTATATGCTGCTCTAAATTATGTTCTGTCCACCTGTGAAAACTAAATGAAAATCGGTTCAGTAGTTTCGAAGATGTGCACGAACAAATAAACGGATGGACAGAAAAGAATTCTAAAAATCGCTAATTTGTGTTCTATTACTCTTCTTTAGTCGTCCCCTTTCTTTTTTTTTACTTTTTCTTCAATGTACAGACACACCGGGTTCTACTGTTTTATTATATGTATTGATGATGATATTGATGATGATGATATTGATGATATGATGATGATTGATATGATTGATTATATTGTTCTTATTCTCCTATAATATTTCTTGTTAAAATAAATTGTTACAAACTGAAATTGTGTTAAATTGTCAGAATATAAAAGATTGGTCCTTCTATGCCGGATAGTTTAAAATATAATACATGTACATTTAGTATAAAATATTAAATCGGTGTAGTATCAGATCAAACTGTAATGCAATAACTGTTCGTTATCAAGTTAATCGAAGTCGGTACGCGTAAAAAAGCAAAAAGGAAGCAACAATGAAAATTCTGAAAGCTAAGCGAGCAATTGTGAAATGTTCTTTAACTTGCATTTTGAGTTTTGCTGGAGGTCTTAAGGATAAATTCAATTCTCGAAGAGTGTGAATCAAGGTTGGAGAAATTGGAACAGGTAGATATGGGCTGACTATCACGTGCTTATTAATTTGATGATTGGGAAGGTTGGCGACGAATCTAGTGCAATGGAAGAATTACAAACGGATTTTACGGATTTCGAAGATCAATATCATCAATGTATAACTATCCTTTCTCTCTCCTCTAATTTCCCTAATGCCCGTGCTCTAGTTTAGTTTAAGGGTAGCCATATCCCCTTAAGCGCGTGCTAATTATAAAAAAAATAAAAAATCATTAGAAAACACGTGGCAGTCAGCAGGAACACATGTAATTCATTAAATTCACAAAATATAACAGTATCAATTCCAGAAAATTCTAAATCAACGTTGAGTTCATTTGCTGGTCATCTACCTGAAATTAACATAAAGCCATTTTCTGGTGATTTTGCAGAATGGAAACCTTTTCATGATATTTTTGTGAGTTTGGTTGATAGCAGTACAACGCTTTCTCCATGTTAAAAATTCCATTTTGTCAAAAGCTTTCTTGTCGAAGAACCTCCTAAAACATATTGCTATAACGGACGAAAATTACAGTGAGGCGTGTGAAAAACCCAAAGCACGCTATGACAAAGCGAGAATTATGGCAGGTGCATTAGATCGCAAGTTTGTGAATATTTCCCCAGTAAGTAGTCCTTCAGCACCAACTTTAAGGGGATTTTCGGACTGCGCAGATGAGGTGATAAGGGGTCTAAGGGCGTTGGGGAAAGAAGCTGAACAGCGCGACGTTTGGTTGATTTCAACTCTTTTGAACAACTTAGACGGAGAAACTTGCCAAAATTGGGCTAGGTGGTAAAAGGAAAATGAGGATTTTCCAACATTTGCAGAATTCTTAGCATTCTTAGAGCGTTCATGTTCTATACTTGAAACAAGCCAGCATACCGAGAAATGCCGTCCGCAGATGTCACGCCAAAATGCAGTTAAGGTTCATCAATCAGCATTAACAAATCCTTGTCACAAACGAAACCTGATCATGAAGTCAGTCGTTGTAATGAATTCTTGGCGATGAACAATTCTGCACACAGAGAGTTTGTTAACAAATCTATGTTATGTTTTAATTGCTTACAGTCTTGCCATCATGTATCTGCATGCAGGTCTAAATTTAGCTGTCGCATTTGTCATAAGAAATATCATACTCTTTTGCATGTACCCAATCAATTGCATGCTGGTCCTCCATCACCCGTTACATCTCATAGTGGACAAACGAATTCTTTGCCTTCTGCTTCCAACTCCTCATCACTGGTAACACATTTTAGTCAGAAAGATCCCTCTTTATCATCAACGATAACTTCAACTCTACTCCCTACGGCCCTCGCACATGTTTAGGATTGCTTTGGCAACTATCAACTCTGCAGGATCTTGCTGGATTGTGGCACACAAGTCTCCTTTCTCTCAGAAGCGTGCACTCAATGATTGGGATTAAAGCAGAGCCATGCGCGTATACAGGTTAGCTGTTTCGGAAAAGGGTATTGGTAATACAAGAGGATGTGTCAATTTGTTGGTGAAATCAAGGGTTAACGACAAGTCGATCAATTTGCATGCATTCATTCTTCCCACTGTTTCTTCTAATTTGCCTTCTCGAACATTTTGACTTTGACACTTCTATCTATTCGAACTTGGAGTTGGCTAATCCTATGTTTTACACTTATTCGGAAATAGATCTACTCCTGGGAATGGATAAGGTCTCTCACATATTCGAGGGATCAAAATTGAAAGAAAACTAACTTTGCCTGAGCTAAATGGGAATCAACTCCGACGCTAGCTGTTGCCTCAACGAAAGTCTTACTAAGAAAAACCGTACTCTCCTACAGAGCGCCACCAAACTTAAGCGGAGAAAGTAGCTGTTCACCGTCTTCACCAAGCAGGGATCGGTCTTTATTAAACTGTCGCCAAATGGAAGGAGCTTTTTAATCGAAAGCTCAGATCAGTTATGCCTGTTTCACAATGCCGCGAGAGAGCGAGAGCGAATCTAGCGCGAGTCTAGTGGGGGTTGTCAAATCAATTTCAAACAAAGAAAATGTATGAGACAAACCACAATAGCGCGTTACTCGTCATTTCGCAACGCGTTGATTTCGGAAAATTGAAAAAATCTCGCGACGAGACACGTGACATTTATTACTTTGTGAGTTTTGAAATAGAGCGGTTGGTAATTTAAACTTTTTTTTTTTTTTGAAAATGAATAAGTTAAGTGCAAGCCAAGTCTAAAAATTAATAGACTTTGTGAAACAGAATCCGGCTCTGTATAATAAGGCGGATAAATATTATAAGCACGTCGCCAAGAAGGAAAGGATTTGGAAAGAAATTTCCGAAAGTGTAGGAGCTGATGGTATGTTCATATTTAGAGTTTTTGTTTGTTATATCCGTATTTTTTTAATTTTTTTTCTCGTTCCAGAAAACAATTGCAAGACTGCTTGAAAATCCTTAGGGAAATCCTTTGTGAAAGCCACAAAAGAAATTAGAGGAAAGTCGGGTCAAGAGGCTACGGACAAAAAAAAACCTATAAATTTAACGAGCAGTTTTTGTTTTTAAAAGATAGCCTTCAAACCAGGAAGTAAGTAACAAAGAAATCTTACTATATAAGTACTTTTGATTTAACACTTTTTGTTTTCATAGAAGAACTTGCAACTATAACCATTTGACGGACGAATCGGTGACCATAGATGAAAATAACTCGGCAATTCTAAACGAAGCGCATAAAGAATTATCATTTGTTAATGGCGAAATGAACGAGATCGTGGTCCCTTCGACGTCAGCAAGCATTTTCACTAGCACGCCAAACACCAGATCTTCTGAAGGACGTTTAAAAAGAATCAAAGGCGACTCAAAATAAGACGATTGCTTGAAGGCATTTTTGTCGAAAGTTCTTAGCGAAATAAAGACTTCAAATGCACCACCACAAGGAAACAACGATCAATTTTTTTAATCTATCCAACATGGTCAATAGTGCAAATTTGACACCAAACTAAACACGTCGTATCCAACGAAAAGTGTCAAATTTCATTGCTGATGAATTAGACAATATCGAAAACAATAAATCAAATACAAATAAATAAATGTTTTTGTATGTTTTATTGGAAATCCATTGACAAAGTTTTCTTCTTAACTGGTAAGCTTCTCGAGCATGGTTGTGAGAACGTGAACCTGGTGGTTTTCTTGTCCATTGAAACTAATTTCATTCCTCCATTCGCCAGAGACAACTTTAGTTTCTACAACTCGGTCAGCATAATTACATACATATATGGGCAGTAACTAGCGCATTTCATAAATATTAAAATGTTATGAAGTAAGACGGTCGCTTGGACAATTACATCTACATTTGAAGGGAGAGCATGTATGACGTTCTTCAAAATTCTCCACCTTGCAGACAAAATACCGTAGGTATTTTCAATGGTCACACGCGCATGCGATATTCTTTTGTTATAATTTTCCTCGTCTATTTCAGTTTTTCCTGAAAAAAAATGTTCAATTAAAGTTGATGAAATTTAATATTTTCCTATGATCTTACCTGGAAAAGGTCGCATAAGGGCTCGCTTCAAACGAAAAGCATTATCCTCCACAAAGAAATAAGGAAATCTTTCGTCCGAATGTGGTAATGTTGCAGACTGAGGAATTCCCAGTTCATTATTTAATAGAAGTTTGCCAAAAGAACTTTCTGCCAAGATTCCTCCATCGCTTTGACTTCCGTAAGCGCCTATGTCAACCATCGTAAAGGAGTACCGAGCATCACAAGCAGCTAATAACACTATGCTGTGCCTTCCTTTAAAGTTATAGTATAACGACCCGGCATTTGGTGGACAGACAATGTTAATATGTTTGCCGTCAATTGCTCCAACGCAGTTCGGAAGTCTCCAACGATTCTCGAATTCATTTGCGATATTTATCCATTCATTCGAGTTAGGAGGCGCTAGATAAATTTATTTAATTCATCCCACAGAGTTTTGCATGTTTTATAGATAATATTTCCGAAGGCGCTCGAACCTATTTTGAAGCTTAGAGCATAAACTTGGCGGGAACCTCCATGTGCAAGGTACCTGCAAAAATACAAATTATGTAGTTTCAATTTTAAAAAAACAAACTATGCTAATTCTCCCGGGGGGAAATGTGACCTTAAATGCTCTTTCAAAGGAGTTGAACGGGAGAGTTCTATAAAATTTGTTTGGTAGATCGTGGAATCTGTGTAAGATGCAGAAGTGACCATAAGGTAATTGGTTCCAAAGCGAAGTTGCTTTCAGACGGACTGCTGCGTTTGCCGCAACTTGCTTGACTAGGGAATCCAAAGGTGTGAGGCTTAGGATGGTCGGATGGCGTAGCAGAGGGGATTGATCTTAGGGACCCCCGTGATGTAGAGACAAGCAATCCTTTGAACCTTGATTGTTATATTAAGATATGAGATTTTATGGAGTGCAGTCCACCATGCTAAAGCTCCATAAAGAAGTATAGTTCTGACTATGGACGTATAGAGCCAGTAGGTAACTTTGGGCGTGTAACCCCACTTACGACCAATGGTTCTCTTGCAAGTGTAAAGGGCTACCAAAGCTTTTTTGAGAATCTAAGTAAAGAAAAAAAAAATGAATCAAAGAAAGAAAAAAAAGTGTTTAAAAACAAAAAAAAAGAAAGAAAAAAAAAGTACGTAAAACCAATAAAGAAGGTTAAGAAAATAAAAGTAAATTAGGAAAAAAAAAGCAACAGCATCGACCGAAAGCCGAACAACGAGCGTCACAAGCAGCGACAACAACAACACAGTAGCATAAGCGATGACGACAGTAGCAGACAAACAACAACAACAACACCTGCAGGTGCACCGGTAGACGAGGACGAAGTGCCAAAGTCCCCTAGGGAAAACGAATATGTTTATTAGATAAAGTTGGGTGAAAAAAAAGAGAACACAAGTGAAATAGTGTGCGCAATAGTAGTCCTATATTTATCTATGTCCGTCCGAAGTCCGAGTTGGGTATTAGAGATCTTCTTTCTTTTTCTATTAGCTAGTCTTGGCATGAATTAAAAGTGTTTGAACAGATGGAGTATGTTGGAGGGGGACAAGAACTACCCCGTTCGTCGAACCTAGCCGCGCAACCGCGAACGTGCTGCCGTTCCCCTCGCATACACCGAGATGCCTCCGTGGCCCTGTCCTGGATCATAACACTTCTCCTTCAACAAACGAAGAGGTTTAGGCGGAGGAACTTTTTGTTGCTAGCTGCGTCCGCGAATCTGATGGAAGATTCTGTGTTGCCCTTCCTTCCAAGGTTCCGCCACCGATCGAATTCGGAAACTTTTTGACGCTGCTTTCAAACGTTTTGCTTATACATATGTACCGAAAAACAATTTAATTCAAGTCCTGGTTTGAAGGAAAGGTATTGGCAAATTTGGATCCAACAAGATCACCGCGATTATCAACGAATTTTGTGGAGGGATCCCATTACCAACGAAATAATCCACTGCCGCCTGAAAACAGTGACGTACGGAACATCCTCTGCTCCACACCTCTCCGAAAGAACGTTAGAAGAACTAGGAAAACGCAGTCGTGAACAGTATCCACTTGCAGCAGTGGTTATTCTTGAAGACTTCTACGTTGACGATTTAATGACAGGCGCAGATAGTATCGATGAGTTGCAGAAATTACATCAGGATATAGTTTCAATCTTGCGATCAGCTGGCTTCAATTTGCGGAAGAAGAGTAGTAATTCTCTCCCTTTTTTGCAATCGTTACCGGAGGAGATGCGAGCAATATCGCCTTTAGATTTCCAATCATCAAAAACTGTTAAAATTCTGGATTTAAATTGGTTACCTTCAGTTTCTGTGTTTCCTTTCCTCCATCTTCAACGGTAACTAGACGCATACTCTTGTCAGAGGGCTCCAAGATTTTCGATCCACTTGGGTTCTTGACTCTATCTACAGTTATGATAAAAATGCTGTTTCAAGAATTGTGGCTAAGAAATCTTAACTGGGACGACGAATTACCGGAGGAGTTTGCAACGTGTTGGATAAGGTAACATTCAAATCTTCTTAACCTTGGTAACCTAGAGACTCCACGTTCCATCGGCAGGGGTAGGTAGGTAGGTAGAGGTGGCGGTTCATCATGAACCCAAGTAGCACTAGGTGTGCCTTTTTGTTACCACGTCTCGTGTGACGTGTTTGATGTTGTGAGTTGTTGTTGTGTGGACAGCCGGTATCTAGATCCAACTTGTGGAGTTAAGAAAGAGGATTGGCTCCCTTATCCTTTTACCCGAGATGTTCTTAAGGTCGTCGAAAAATGGTTGGTTGAATACGCGCAGTCTGGCTCTTGCTAGCGCCGGACATTTGCAGAGGAAGTGAAAGAGAGTTTCTTTCTCATTTTCGTTGCCGCAGCTGGGGAAGAGAGGGTTGTAAGAGATACCTAATTTGGCCGCATGGACTCCAATTGGCTAGGGCCCCGTGACTATAGGCGTGATTCTGTCGATGTCTGAACGAGTTCTGTTAATTAGATCTTTTGTTCTGCTTATATCGTAGGTCGGTCATATCTTTCTTGATATGTCATAGTTGGTTAACCCCCTCCATTGGAAGTTTGCCTTCTGTAGGAAGTGTGAGTGAATTTTTGCTTTAACCGCTCCTAGCGGGATACGGACCCTTGCCGCGAGTGAGGCGTGTAGGGCTGAGCCCTGCCTAGCCAGTTTCCTTCTATGTCACTGTGCCCTGGGACCCAGAGCAGTGTGACCCTGAAACGTTCACTCAAGCGGGCAAGTTCGTTCCGGTACTCCTGAGCTAGATTGGGGGATGTGGTAGCCGAGTCAATGGCTTTGATAGCGGCTTGGCTATCCACAAGGATAGCAATGTTTTGTTTGTGCGTTGTGTCACGCCCGAGCTGCATATAAGCCTCTCGAATTGTAAGTAGTTCCACCTGGAACACGCTCGCATAATCTGGCAGACGGTATGATAGTGATATTTTTAGTGATTCCGAGTAGACACCGGCCGCCACGCCACAGTCCATCTTGGATCCATCGGTGTAGATGACCGTGTCGAAGTTCTTCACTTCTTCGTTTTTCTTCCACTAAGCCCTGGTAGGAAATCCTACGTGGAATTTTTTCTTGAAGTTTAGTTTAGGTGTCAGGCAATCGGTTCGAAACGTGTCCGTGCCGTAAGGTAACGAATCCAGAATTTTGCTGTGGCCGTAAGGCCTTGCAGTCCAGCACCCAGATTCTCTGAGTCTGACTGCGGCTGAATTCCAAAACGTCAAAAGAATGCGCATCGTGATCACATCACTGCCGTTGTGATGCGATGTTATGATGCTTTCATTATGCGATGCTTTGACGATGCGTTGCAATCTTTGATGTTTTGGAACACTACTATGAGTTCATTTGTTCATTTTTTTTCTGTACATTTTATAAAATTTAATATGTAATAAATAATTTAAAACAATAATTTCTTACGAATCTGGAGATGACACTTCCATTTTGGCGGAATTAAAAACAATAAAATGTGAAATGACATTTGCATCAGATCAGTTCACGATGCGCTGTTTGCTTTTGTTTGCGCAGTAGATACATTCCCAATGAATTTTGGAACGTTATCCATAACATCACTGTAACCTATTGGCGTTTGGGAACGCGTGACTTCGCAGTACTGCGTTTTGGAATTCAGCCTGCGCTGCATAGTGCGGTATATTTTTTGTGTAAATCGAGAGGTAACAGCTGCAGGAGCACAGTGAGGGCATCCGTTGGGGCTGACTTCAATGCACCCGTGGTGCCAATACTGGCTGCTCTCTGGAGCCTTTTCAGTTTCATGAGGTTGTAACTTTTTCTCAATGCGGGCCACCATACTAGTGACCCGTAGGTGAGAATTGGACGCACTACGGCTGCAGGCATAGAAAGCAACACATGCCATCCTTACTCTGTGTTCGATGTTTAGTTTCCAGTTGAGTTAAGGGTCAAGCATGATACCCAGGTACCTAGCGCTGGATGATAGAGTGAGTGGTTGACCACTGAGACATGGAAGGGTAAAATCGGGTATTTTGGTTTTGGTGGTGAATAGCATCAGTTTCGTTTTGCTCGGGTTTACGCCGAGGCCACAGCTTGCAGCCCAGGTGTTTACCTTGTCTAGAGCAGTCCCCATGATTTCGCTTATCATGGAGGAAAACTTCCCCGACGCTAGTATCAACACGTCAACCGCATACGCGACAACCTTAACCCCTTTTCTGTCTAGTTTTATAAGAATTTTGTTCATAACCATTAACCATAGTAGAGGAGAAATTACACCGCTCTGTGGCGTACCTATATGGGCGAATTTGGTTAAGTGGCTGTTACCTAGTGTGGCCTGAATGATTCTTGTTTGGAGCATAGAGACTATCCTTCGACTGATAAATTCCTCTATGGCCAGCTCGATCAGAGCTTCACGAATAGCTTCAGTATGTATGTACATTATTGAAGGCTCCCTCTATGTCCCAGAAGGAGGCTAGGGTATATTCTTCATAATGTAAGGATTTTTCGATTGTTCGCACTACCTCGTGGAGGGCTGTTTCCGTGGATCCTCCCTTGCGGTAAGGGTGCTGTGATTTGGATAGCGATGATTCTTCTAAAATGCTTCGCATGTGGATGTCTTAGACCCGCTCTAGGGTCTTGAGGAGGTTAAACTGATTGGCCTGAAATCTTTCGAGGATTCGTGTCCACTTTTTCCTACCTTCGGTATAAATACCACTCGAGCGCGTCTCCAAGAGTGGGGTTCATGGTTCAATATTAGAGAGCTTCTGAAAATTGACATAAGCCAAGGGCCCGGAGACTTAAACGGTGCGAGGCTGTTAATAGCCTTTTCCTCGGAGATGATTGTATTGATATCGCTAAAGGATGCCATTTGTACTTGCCGAGACCTCTCGGGTACTGTACTAATGTCGCTACATCCGGGAAAGTGTTTGTTCATTAAGAGTTCTAGGGTCTTCGCAGGGGTTCTGGTGTTAACTAATATCATGGGATTTGCGACGGGTCCAAAAGTGCATGTGCTGCTGTAATCTTCTGCCAAACCGAGATCATCGGCAACGTAACGACAAATGTTGTCATTGCTTAAAGTAAAATTGCACCAACAGAACCCGTCAGCATCCCTCGACTAGAGCTATGTGCTACTCTTCTTCTTACCAAACTGATGAGAAGCGTAGTTGAGATCGTAAATATCGAAGTGTCACAGGTGTTTTTGTGGACGGATTCTCAGATCGTTTTATATTGGCTGTCCTCACCACCGAAATGATGGGCTACCTTCATTTCTAACAGAACAACACAAATTCTAAAAACGTTTAGCCGTGGGCACTGGAATTATGTAGGATCCGCTGCCAACCCATCCGATTGTGCCTCACGGGGGATTCTCCCAACAGCACTTTTAAATAAGGACATATTGTGGACTGGACCAACCTAGCAAAGGCAATCGAAATCAGAATGTGTTGTTTTACACTACTGGAACAAAATTTCAAATCCCTTGAACTCGAGGAAAGAAAAGCTGGTCTCAACGTGCATGCAAACTCATTTCACATCACCCTTCAAAATAGCATTCTTCAGGCTGCTCTATTAAGAATTTCATATTGAGTTAAACTTGTCCGAGTATTCGCTTATTGTTTCCGTAGTTTTGTACGACCTTAGAATTCTAAGAATTCAGTTTGTTTGGTAGCATTCATTTAGTTACAGTTACAATTATTATAATTATTTTAAGAGATTTAGGAAAAGTTCCTTTACAACTTTATTATTTTATTTATATATGATAACTTTAATTACAGAAAGTACAATTCTTTAAGGGAAAAGCTACAAACAAAACCCTTATTTGATACTTAAACCTAAACCTTACTATATTTAAACATAAACCTAAGATTGCAAACTGCCCGGTTGCACATTAAATAAATTGTACAATAAGTTCATTTTCTGAATATAAGCATTTCTCTTAAAATTTATTTTGAATATCGCTTACTATTATGGTGATAAGGTTGACATTCAGCCCAATTATGCAAGTCGTATTTGGGTGTCACATACGAACTTACTCGTATTTTGTTATTATGAAGTCGTGTCACTACGAACATACTCGTACGCTAATGTCTATTTTGACTCGTATTCTAACGTCACGAAAGCATCGGATGCCATCGCATACGATATACGGTATACATATCGGTTATTATGCAAATCGAATTTAGTCGTATTTTCTCCGTATTTAGTTGTATTTCCTTCGGTTGTAATTTTTTAAGTGAGTCTTAACGAAATTAAATCAACAATCAAATAACATGGAAAATAAAATAAATAAGGTCTTGAATTGTAATTATTAAATGTTAAACAAATTAATTTAAACTTTTATTTTCTAGAAAATTCACTAACAGGAACCAATTCGAAGCTTTGGTGTCTGCTGTTTGTTTGTTTTTCATGCATTTTTATTATTTTTAATTCATTTACTATTATATGCTAGGAAAAAAACGCTTAAAACTAGCTTAACTAACTTAACAATGTTATACTAACTTGCTTTGGTGTCTGCTATGAAGGAGAACGTGGACATTGCAAGAGGTCACGGAAAAAACGGGCTTGGAAGAGTAAATCCAAAACCTTTTTGAAATAACTTGGCGGACAAGCTAAATAGCTTAGGACCACCAATCCGCGATGGACCAGCTTGGCTAAAGGTACAAATTGGATGATTTTTAGGTTATAATTTCTTATCTAAATTTGAATTCATTCTGTAGGTTTGGAACGATCAAAAATATGCACTAAAGAAAAAAATGATGCATAATAATAAACAAATTAAAAGCACTGGTGGTGGTCCAAGCAAAGTTTGTGTATTTAACCCGTTGGAGGAGAGCATGCTGGCAATTCTACAACTCAAAGTAGCAGTCAACCCCATTGGAAATTCGTTCGGTATTAATGAGCCTAGTACCTCAACCGCAAAGTTGCTTCCGAAGATACTGCGGATAATGAAGCTGGTGAAAGGGATGCAAATCGTGAAAATTTTGCTCCCGTTGCTTCTTCTTTTCATACTAAGGCAGTTACACCGAATCCAAGGCGTATAAAGAAACCTAGGGGCAAATTTGGGCTGGAAGAAGAGAGAATGAGACTGTTGAGAGTCCAAACAAGAACGCAAGTTTCACTTTTAAACGAGCAACGAAAGCTTTCAAAATTGATGGAAAACCAAGTTAATCTGTTGAATAATTGCCAATTTTTGAGGATTTTCTTCTACATGTATGTGGTCATCAAAGAATAAATCAATTGAGTTCATTATTTTTTTATTTTCTGGGTAATTTATTGCTTGTTTTTATTGATTGATCTACACTTTGTTAATAATTTTTAGCTTTTGTTTATTTGAAAGTTTGACAGTTGTCTATTTTGAAGTGCGATGCCTTGCGTTCCTAAAGTAGTGAGTCGTATTCAACGAGTACGACTTGCATAAAGCCAAAAGAAATACAACACGATACGAGTACGACTTTAAGTGAAATACGAGTTGCGACTTGCATAATTAGGGTGAATTAGCTTAATCGTGGAGACGTAGGGTTGGAAAATCCCATGGTAACCCAAAGATAATTTTTAGAATTTTATTTTGACACCTTTGCTGTTTAAGCTGGTGAGTTTTTGCCCAGTCAAACCATACAGGGGCTCCATAAAGTAAAATAGCTTGAAAAATAGTTTTTGACAAAATAAGCTTATTCCGAATACTGACACTCGATTTTTTGTTGATGAAGGGATAGAGTATTCTGGTGGTTAAATTTATTTTATCAATGCGACTAGCAATGTGTAGTTGAAAAGTAAGTTTTTTGTCTAAAACCACACCAAGGTATTTGCAAGAATCCGCCCAGTCTATATCGGCAGAGTATAGTTTCAACTTAGTACCGTTGAGAAGGAAGAGAACATTGTTTCCTGCACCTTGTAAACCAGATGGCTTAGGTTTTATTTGCATTTATCCTAATCTTCCATTTGGCAAAATATTGTTCGATTTCATTTAATGATCCCTGCAAGGAGTTGAAAACGTCGGAGAATTGAACGGCAGAGGCAAAGACGGCGGTGTCATCAGCATACATCGCTAGCTGCGTATTTTCGCTACTAGCACTCAGATCTGATATGTAAATATTAAACAAAATTGGACCAAGGATTGATCCTTGGGGAACACCAAACCCAATATTCTGGACAGATGGGAACGTTTTACCATACAAACTGCGAACTTTCTTTCCTTTAGGAAGCTTCGTATTATTCTTACTATCGGAATAGGAAAATTGTAGTGATAGAGCTTATAAATAAGCGCCTCATGCCACACAGTGTCAAAGGCTTTCTCTAAATCCAACAATACCATACCTGTGGATTTCCTTAAACTAAAATTATCTCAGACGAGGCTATTTACTCAGCAGCACCCGGCGGAAATTATGGAGGTTTCGGAGGATTTTAATGAAGATGTAATCAGAAATTGGCTGGATTTCGACGTGAATATTCCCCCACTTGCTATTCTATGATGATATTGTGGATATGATGAACCATCTTCATAAATCTGAGACGAATGAATCAAAGTTATAATCTGGAGCTTTTATCAGACTTAAATAAAAACGTGGGACGCATTGAAATTGGAGCTTTTTATGAAGCGAAGGAGGTTTCTGATATCCGTGTTTATCAGATCACCTAGGTCGTTAAAGTAGAATTCCCCTAAATGGAGTCTTCTTGTGCGGGAGAGAACTGGACAGTTACAAAGAAGGTGGGGAAATGTTTCCTCCTCCTCTTCGTCCATGCAACTTCTACAGAAATCATTTGAATGGACGCCAAGCCTTGTTGCATGCTTGCCTATAAGACAGTGTCCCGTGATGACACCTATTACGGATCTGATATGCGATCTGCTGAGAGAAATCAAATTCTTATAGCGTTTCAGATCCAGCCGTGGCCAAATCCGTTTAGTCGCTAGACAGGTTATACCATTTGTCCACCTAGAATTTGTTTCCTCAATACCATCCAGCTTGAGCTTAAGTTTACATGTAGCGATCGGTATACCCAGGGTGTCTCTTTCTGAGAGCACGGGTATAGTTGTTCCATATCTGGTTAGTTCATCAGCCTTGTAGTTCCCTGGAATATCTCTATGCCCCGGCACCCAACAAAGGTGAATATTAAACTGCTCCGCCATCTCTAAGAGCGATGATCGGCAATCTAGAGCTACTAATGAGTTTGAAGAGACTGATTCCAGGGACCTGATCGCTGCCTGACTGTCTGAAAAGATACATATATCTGTGGAAGATATCACGTTTTTCTTCAGCCAAGATAAGACTTCTTTGATCGCCAATATTTCTGCCTGGAACACGCTACAATGATTTGGAAGATGGAAAGAAAGGCTGAGATTAAGCCTATCGGAGTAAACACCACCACCTACACCCACATTGGTTTTAGATCCGTCGGTGTAAAAATGGATCGAATTGTCCTGAAAAAATTACTCATTCTCCCAGAGTGACCTGGAGGGAATGGTATCAAGGAAGTTTTTATTCAAATTTAGCTTGGGTGTGGTGTAGTCTATGTTTCCAGGGAAGTTTTTGAATTTGTTCAAAATGGAGGCGTGGCCAAAATCTGTGGTAGACCACTGTAAAATTGATTTGAGGCGAACAGCTGAGTTAGCAGCCATTTGTCTGCCGAGGATGCCAATTGGTGTTAGATGAAACAAAATGTCCAGTACTGCGGAGGGTGTCGTACGATCGCTGGACCTTGCTTAGATGGTCGCGGTTTATAGCCTTATCCAAGGCAGTCCACCAGACAGCCACTCGGTCTTATGACCGAGATGTAGAGCCAGTGAGTAATACGAGGTTGTAAGCCCCATTTGCTTCCAATAGCTTTTTTGCAAGAGAAAAGTGCTATTAAAGCTTTCCTTACTCTTTCTTGGATGTTAGATTTCCAGCTTAGTTTCTTATCCAAAATAAGACCCAGATAGTTTGCTTCGTTAGAGAAAGTTAAGCTTATACCGTTAAGAGAAGGAGGGTCGATGACTGGGATTTTATATTTCCTGGAGAAGAGTACCAATTCGGTTTTGTGGGGGTTTACACCCAGACCACACCGAGTTGCCCATCTAACCAGCTTATTGAAAGCTCTCTGGAGGAGTTCTTTTAGGGTGTTCAGATGCTTTCCTGAGACTGCTAGAGCCACGTCATCCTCATAAGCGATCACCGTGCATCCCTCTGCTTCTAAGGATATCAGTATTTCATTTATCACAAAATTCCAGAGAAGAGGGGATAGAACGCCGCCTTGTGGGGTACCTCTACTAACAGATCGTCTGGCAGATATTCCACCCAGCTCCTGCTAGAAAGCAGGAGATTAATCAATACGCCAAGTAAACTATCTACTTTCAGATCCGATTGTGCATCCGCAATTGGTGATGCGTTGACGTTGTTGAACGCTTCTTCTATATCTAGGAATGCTACCATAGTATACTCCTTATGGTGCAGGGAATACTCAATTTTACTTACAAGCGTGTGTAGCGCCGTTTCCACTGATTTACCCTTGCAGTAAGCATGTTGAGACGGTGACAACAGTTTAGTATCAATACTGCCACGTAAATGGATATCAATCAGTCGCTCTAGAGTTTTTAGAAGGAATGAAGATAGGCTAATGGGTCTAAGGTCTTTTGGACTGACGTGAGAGCATTTACCCCCCTTGGGTATGAAAACCACTTTCACTTCTCTCCACACTTGTGGAACGTAGACCAGATCTTGACAGCTTGGGTATGAAAACCACTTTCACTTCTCTCCATACTTGTGGAACGTAGACCAGATCTCGACAGCTTTTCAAGATAATCTCTAGCGTAGGCAAGATAATATCTGAGGTCTTTTGAAGTTCGGCAGGTATTATGTATATCATCTGGTCCAGCAGATTTGTATGGATTGAAGCTATGTAGCGCCCAAAGAAGTTTATCCTGCGTGACCAAACTATGACTAAGACTAGAGGAGTTATTAAATTGTGTAGCTGCACTGATGGAAACAGTACTACTATTAACTTGAGAGCTACCTGGGAAGTAAGTATCAAGTATCAGATTTAGCGAATCCTCGCTGAAGGTTGTCCATGACCCATCTGTTTTCTTTAGATAGCTGGGCTTTATTGGATTGGTGGAGAGAATTTTTCTCAGCCTTGACGCTTCGGAAGATTCTTCTATTTTGCCAGTCTCCAAGATTTACGTTTGGTATTTCTCAGTTCTTTTTTATATGTATTTAGAGAGTCTTTGTACAAGTCCCAATCTGGTGCACTTCTTGTGCTTTTAGCACTGTTGAAGAGTTTTCTACAGTTATTTCTGAGCAGACTTAAGTCTGCAGACCACCAATGTGGCTTTTTCTTGCCCCTGGGACGAACAAGAGGGCAAGAAGAAGACATTGCTCTATTGAAGGCAGAGGTAAGGTTCTCTATCAGAAGGTCTAGCTCCTGAGTGTTACAGGGAGGTCTAGGAAGGTCAGAGGTTACTAATTCATTTAGATTTTCTCTGTATTTGAGCCAATCAGTTTTCCTGGGATTTCTAAAAGCTGATAGCTAGGAGAGTCAACTAGGAGATTGAATTGAAGACACCGGTGATCAGAAAACGAGTGCTCACCGGACACCTTCCAGTCCTTGATCAACTGATAAATATTGTCGGAGACAAGAATTATATCTAATACTTCTTGGCGGTTTCTAGTGATGAAAGTAGGTTCATCACCTAAGTTGCACAAAATAAGGTTTGTACTTAAAATGTAGTCGAAAAGTAACACACCCCTTTCGTTTATGTCCGAGCTACCCCACGCAGTGTGGTGAGCATTTGCGTCACAGCTAATTATCAGCCCGGACTTCTGTCCCCCTGCTTCTGCGACCAGTCTTTCCAGGTTTGCCCCAAAAAGAGAGTCCATGTGGTCATGGGCGAGATTTGCCGAAACCAAATAATAATTTCCTCTGGAGGTTTCTAGTTTGGCTGCGGTTACATCTCGATCGCTGTAATTAGGGATTAAATTTACTTTAAGGTTACTTTTTACCAGTATGCAAGATCTCGGTTTACCTTTATCTCGATCATACAGGATGAAGTAGTTCGGAGTCCTGAGTCCACACACCAGGTTGTTAACAACCCAGGGTTCCTGAATCAGGACTATGTCTTCCGCGCCTTTAGAAAGACGGAGAATGAGGGCGGCAGATGCCGTTTTGGAGTGATGGACATTAATCTGTACTAATTGCAACATTATCGCTACAATCAGGTAGAGAAACCTCCACCACAGTAGTGTTAGCGGCTTCCGAGTCTGAGGATGAAGCTCCAGCTTCCGCCAAAAGTTCATCCTCACTCAAAAGTACCGCGTTTAGACAATCATCCGTCTCCATATCTGACAAGGTGCCTAGAGACGGGGTTGGTGGTGCAGTCACTTGAATGCTATACTTTTCTGTGACGTCACGGTAACAAAATTATGTAGTTTTTACACGTCGTCTAATCCTAGCTTTAGAAAAAAAAATGTATTGAAAACTTTGCTGATCAGTTTATAATCGCTGAGAAAAAAAATATTTTCTACTTTCAAGTGCACTTTGGTTTAAATAGAAAACAAATGTTTCTAAAAAAGCTTTTTTTTATTTATTTATTTCTCAATGAAAACTAAAACCTGTAATTTTTTGCACCGGACTGTGCAGGACAGAGGAATTGAACAAAGCTAGTGTTAAATGGAGAACGACTACTTTTGACTAATTTACAGTAGGCTGCCGAGGCTAAGTCCATATTGCAATGAATCCAAGTTTGTATATTTTGCCAAGTAGCCAAGGTTTAATCAGAACATCTCTGCGTTTCACGACGTGTTATTTGATCATTCTACTCATAGAATTTGAATGGTTTTTAATTCCATTAAAATGCAGTCATGTTAGATAATCATCCAGCGCTCGGCAAAAGTAAAAATACAATAGTAAACAACCGCCAAGAAGTTGCCCGCGCGATGAAATGAGGAACTTTCCCAATACCGACAACAAATGTCACTTGCTGCACAACTAACTGCTCAACTGGGTCGGATTTTGAATTCGAGTAATTGGAGTACGACGCCAGTTAATTTGAAAAGGAAAATTGTGAAAACTTATTAAGAAATAAAAATAAGGTAAAAAAACTTCTAAGTTAAAGGGTTTTATTTTAATTAGGGGCTGTACCAAAAACTAGAAAATAATAAGAACATAAATCTGGGTCCCTAAAAGATACTGATTTCTTACGAGAAATCATCCAAGTCAGATAGCAGTGAAGTCTTCTCCAGTCGTATGCCAAAGGCCACTTTCTGTCGCTTCGTCAGTGGATTAAGTTATTATCTGGAGCTTTTATTAGACCTAAATAAAAATAAAAATAAAAATTTCAATGCGTCCCACGTTTTTATTTAAGTCTGATAAAAGCTCCAGATTATGACTTCATCCACTGACGTAGCGACAGAAAGTGGCCCGTGGCATCCGACTGGAGAAGACTGCAATGCTATCTAACTTACATGATTTCTCACAAGAAAACAGTATCTTTCAGATACCCAGATTTATGTTCTTATTATTTTCTAGTTTTTGGTACAGCCCCTGATTAAAATAAAACCGTTTAACTCAAAAGTTTTTTTACCTTATTTTTATTTTCTAGTTCTTAGTTTCATCAATTAGACGTGGGTTGGTATCATTACGCAAACTTCTTATCCTTTCCAACTCTCTCATTGCGTCTTTATTATATGGATTCTTTCCTGTTAATTTTTCACAGTCTCGCTTCTCAATACACAGCCCTTCAAAAGTCCTAACGCAACTCAATGCTACATACGCCTGGCCCTCCTCAAAGAGTCTGGAGCCTAAATACGCCACAGCATGGTCAATAGTACTACCCTGCATTTTATGGACTGTGGAGGCCAATGACACAATTATTGGCAACATCTTTCTCTCGGCCATTCCGTGATTAAACTTTGCTGAAAATTGCATTTCTTTATAATGGATAAGGTGTATGCAGTCATGGCATGTCAGATTATAACAAAGACATGTGACAAATTTGTATTATTATTTCTATCCATACTTAAAATCCTGATTACTAACACCGATTCCGCTATATTGTATTTAGAATAACATCACGCAGATTACCATTTTCCCTTCGTAAAACACTTTCATTTAATACCCATATCAAGAGGGTCGTGTAGCAAAAGGTTCAAGCAACATCTTGGTGCGTCCGCCATATAAGATTTAGAATAACGTAACGTAGCTTATCGTATTCTTCTTGTCAAACCCTTTCATAAAATATCGATATCAAGGGGGTCGTGAAGAAAAAGGTTCGGCCGCCATCTTGGGGCCTCCGTCATATAAGATTTAGAATAACGTTACGTAGCTTATAGTATTCTACTAGTCAAACCCTTTAATTCGATACCCATATCGAGGGTGTCGTGAAGAAAAAGGTTCAAACGTCATCTTGCGGCGTCCGCCATCTTGAATTTTGCGTTGTCTTCCTGTTCTGAGCAATGTTTTAAGTTTCAAGTCTCTAGCCCACCGGGAAGTGTGCGCAAAATCGATTGCAAGATTTGAACCAAGCGAAATGAGAAGCTAGATGGCGTCCGCCATCTTGGATTTAGAATGACATTGGACACCTTATATTGCATTGTCTCCCGATTCTGAGCTATGTTTTAAGTTTCAAGTCTCTAGCTCATCGGGAAGTGCGTTTAAAATCGATTGCAAGATTTGAATCAAAGCGACAAGTGAAGCTAAATAAAACCCTTTAAAAAACACGCCTATTATTGTATTGTAGGCGCGCATGTTGCATATTCCAAAGGAAATGGAGCAGTACATCGAATTGTGCGATCTCCATTTAATAAATAACTATGAGGATTGAATAACTTACAGTTACTGGATAACTTATAAGAATAACCGTTATTGGAAAATAACTGTAACTGTTATAACCGTTATTCAAAAATAACCCTTTAGGGCATCACTAGTTTTCATCCCTATGTATGTACATTTTATGAATTGTTCTTTGTTAATTTTATACATTTTTCGTTTTTCCTAATCAATTTTACTTATTTTCCTTGTTGTTTTATAATAAATAATTTTATGTTGAGTTTTGGTTATTTTTTGCTTCATAGAAAAAATATTCGTTCATCCGGGATTTTCGACTTTCTGTGATATGCTCGGTCCCGACCATCCCGGTTAACCCTAGAACACACACCCGGGTACCCGTGTATCTGTTACCGACTTTGAACCGCTATTGCTCTTGAACCAGCCATCCGGTAGTATTGAAATTTCGGATCTAGGAAATTTCAGTAATTCTGAGTAATTTAATAATTTTGGCCCAGTAGTTTAGGAGCTACAAGCTTCCAAAGTTGACACATACGCAAACACACACCCGGGGTACCCGTGTATCCACCTGTGTTTTTTACTGAAATAACACTAATATACAGAAAATAACAAGAGTTTTTTATGTTTTTTTTTAATTTGTTATTACAAATCTTTATTGGAATTAAAAAAACTAAATGTATATATTTCATTCATTGTTATTACACAATATGCATATAGAAGAATCAATAGAATGCTGCAAACATATTGGCTTCTTACATTTGCTCTATTGCTTTTCTTGAAATTTCTCGAAATTCACTTTCATTAACCCTGAAGTGCCACCATTTTCTGATTGCTATATTTAAGCCCAGGTAGAAAATATGAACAAAAAGTAGCTTAAAATGCTCCTTGAATCTTTAATTAAGCATGTGAAAAAAAAGAATCACCCCTATCGTGGAATCTGCCGGATCGGAGTTTCACTTCACTTGTTCGATTCACGTTCACTTTACGTTGGTATTGTAGAATCCGCCGGGGAAGCGTCTTTACCGACGAATGTGTCGAAAAGGCAGTGTCGCAGATAGACAGCAATTTTTGTGATAAGTGACAGAAGCAGCATTTATTTTTGTTTGATTTTTTTCAAAAATAACCGAAACAAATTAAAAAATGGATAGTATTGTTTTATTTTTCCATGATTCAGATTCAGATGAAGAGCAAGAGCTGCAAAATACATTATGGAATTACCAAATGTATTTACTTGAATAAATTTTTTTTTTAATTGGTTCCGGTTTTTCGTTTTTTCCTAAAAAATGTGTTTTAAATTACTTATTTGTTGTGCAAATTATAGAATTTGAATATGTGCACTTAATTTACTTACATTTTGAATACAAAAATACAGAAACAACAAAAATAAAAAAAATCCGCAACGTAATCCGCAACTCTTGAGCTGCGAATAGAAAGTGAACAATTTTGTATGGGTGAGTTCCACCTAAACGGTTTCCACAATACAGTGAAACTCATTCACATTGCCGACAAGGGAATAGTTCACTTCAGCGGATTCAACGATACCGACGGTCAAATTATAGTGAATCTTTCCCCCCGACGGATTCTACGATAGGGGTGAATATTATACTTGAAAAACATTAAAAACATGCAAAAATTGATAGTGGATACACAGGTACCCCGGGTGTGTGTTTGCGGTGTTTTTTTGGGTGTGTGTTTTAGGGTTAATGGGTACGACACTGTATTTGTTATGGTTCTTTTGTTACTAAAAACATGTTCCATATAAGGTTCTGATCTTTCCGTAATGTGGAGGGAACGATTTTGCACAGCTATTGGATAAACTATACGGCATAAATGGGGGATGAGGAATAGCCTAAAGAAGTTAAGTATTTATTGAGAATAAGATTTTATAGAAACATAGGCGATAGGAAAAAATAAAAGTATGCTGACAGTTAGAATTACAATTGTAAAGTGATTATGAAGGGGCACTTGTATTTATGACGGATGCAGGGAAATAACTTCACAGGAAATTACTCCACATGGGAATTAACTTAACCTCAAGTGGGAAATAAATGCACTTTTATAAAGTGAAATTATTTCTCACTTAAAGTGGGAAATAATTTAACTTTTTTGTGGAAATTAGTTTCACTTTAAATGTGAAGTTCAACATTATTTTGTTGTGTGATTTCATTTGGGAAAATAATTTCGCCTACACTATTTTTATGTCATCCAAAATTGTTGAGCTAATCAATTCCAATTGCTCCAATCCTGACCACAGGAAATTTTTAATTGATGACACTTTTAGTGTTGTCCCCATTTCCTGCGGCTATAAAAAATAACTAATTACTCACTTCGCGTATGCAGAACATGTAAGTGCATTATTTATTTTTAAAATGGTGTTGTAATAAAATATATTGATTCAGAAAAACTAAAAGAAATTTTAAAAAATAAAATATTTTAATTTTGGAAAAAATTAAAGTACCTACTTTACTTTTTTTCAAATCGAAGAACTCAAAATATTTTATTTTCTCAAATTGTTTTTGGTTTTTCAAAATACAAAATTCACGCGAATTTGGTTCTTTAATTTTTTATTTAAATCCAAAATCTAAAAATATTTTATTTTCTCAAATTGCTTTTATTTTTTCAGAATTAAAATTTTCATAAACTTAAAATATGTTATTATAATTTATATCTAATATAACTTTCTTAATTTATATAGGAGCATTATATAGTATGCAATGAAAAAAAGAGTTTTCGATGCGTAACGGAAATGGGCAATGTTTTAAAAATATTAATCTCTACGACATCCATCCATCTATCTTCCGGGATTAACTCTTTAATTCGCCGTGAATTTTCCATTTCTTAATAATTTCTATATTTAAAATATCTTTGTTTCGAAATGTCATTATTTCTTTCTATGATATTTTTCGAAAAAATATTAAATCGTTGGTGAAAAATAATTTCACAAAATTTCTGGTTAAATTCTTTCCTATCTTAAGTGAGAATGTGAATACTTTATAAAGCAGTGAATCATTCGAGTGGCTCATATAACGAGCTACTTGCTGCAGTACTCTGGTCCCAATCTTAACAGAACCATATTCAACGAGCAACGCAAGCAATGAGCGACGCAGTGAGCAACGATCTTCAACCATCTTCAACGTGTTAGTTAGACACGAGTTGAGAGCCTGTCTCTTTTCTCTGTCTTGCGAGATTTCCCTGTCCATCTTTCCTACAAGCCGACCTGCTTGTGGTTGTTCCATTAAGATGCCAGGGGAGTGTACCAATTGGTGATGGTGCCATGGCTGCCCTCCCCCCTTTCAGTATTTTGAATAAATGTCAGGCTAAAGAGGAAAAGAGCAGGGTTGCATTTTGTTGTGGTACAATTTACCGCAACAAAATATTTATATCTATTTTCATGAATAACATATAAGCTAAATCTAACATTTCTCGCCTTTTAAGGTGCAGTTTATCGCCGTCATAAATATTATTTTAACAATTACCGATATTCACATACCTACAGCTGCATGTCATTGGGAGAATGAACAGGTTTAGAAAAATCTTTATTTTGAGTAATATTTAACTCGACTCAGCTAAATAAAAGAACTACATACATGAGTGGAGTTCGCTTCACTAAATATTACCATCAAAGTTTTTTGAATAAGCTAGTTAACGTTCGTTTTAAATAGGCGGAATATTTCCCCTCTTCTCCCAGTTATAGCTTTAAAGTGAAATATTTCTGTTGAAAATCATTAAGATGATTTACTATTTAGTATGCAAGTATTTACCTTCCTCCGTACTCTGCTATTTGTCATATCAATAAAAAATAAATAAAAACAATTTAGCAATAAAGTCCTTAAAGGATATAAAAATTAAGCCGAACTTAGGTGCATGGCATACACCCAAATTGCATGAATCACACATGCCACATACCTATCACTGTTGCTGTTAAAAAAAAAAAAAAAAAACCAAACAAAGAAATCTGAATTATAGACATCACCTCACAGCCTCATAGCTAGAAATTTCACTTAACTCCCCAAAATGTGCACCTGTGGTATAGGTATACTGAAGTTGGAAAACCATAACATTGTTTACCTAACAAATTAATTAGGTTTAGTATGCATTGCGAGTTATAAGCACTAATAAGTGTATGTCACCAATGAAATATGACAACAATTATAGAAAATATGCAAAACTTATCGATAGAATTTTTTGATACCCTATTTCCCTGAAGTAGACTCCAAGGTAAAACCACCCCAAATTGGGCATATGGGTACCTCCCATTCATCCCACTTGCTGATTCGGAAGTTGGAGAACTATGGCATCTGTACCAGCCTCGATTTTGACATATTTTTCGATAGATCGTCCTTATTTCTTTTGCACCTTAGCATACCTTATAACCCATGAATCTAAAAGAAAAAGAGTGAACAAAATAAAAATGAATAAAAAACTCTTTAGTGTTTTTTTTAGTCACACCAGGGTTTGTATTTGTATTGCCATGAAATTTAAAACCTTAAGAACGGTTTTAAACATAAATTGACAACCGTGCAAAAAATGTATGCAAACCCACGACGACACAAGAAAAGTGGAAATTCATAAAAACTTAGGTCAACAAATGAATTGTATACATACAATTGCCCGAAGGTAATTCTCAGCCTTAAAAATTTACGCGAAAAGTACCCACGGCCAATGACTTTGCGGAGTTTACTCCGAATCCCTATTATGCATTTCGTAACGAATTTACTATTCCAGTAAAACTGGCTAACCGCTCACCAAAAATACCAATCAACACAGGTCTGGTTCTAACGTAGAATTGTGAGAAGGGCCATGTCGTTTGTTGTGGCTTCGTTCTCATTATTTATTTATTTATTTATTTTTTATTTACTCGTTTACCTTCACTGGAAAGTTTGTCAATTTAATGTGCCGAGGTGATATTTTATTTGGCTTGTCTTATATAGGGTAGATTATTGTTGAATGGATGGATAGCTTGTTAAGAAATTTCATGGAATGTTCCATTCATTCACCGTGATTACAAGTGCTGGCTATCAGGCAGAAGGAAACTATTCAAAATGGAAGACGGCCAGGGTGAAGTACAGATAGCTACATATCTCTAATTTTAGCTGCCCAGCTATTTAAAGCAGCGCGCTGCAGCGGGAGAAGACCAAATTATCTGCAACACCAAACTATTTGCAACATATGGAAGGACAATTCTCAAAGGATACCTTCTTAACTATGCCAACATTGACTTAAAAATTAATTTAGTTACAAAAGCCACAAGTTATTTCAGTCTTCAGTTAAATTTAAAATGAATTATTTTAATCTTTTCCTATCGTGTTTCATATAAAATGTTCTCTCAATAATGCGTTAATAACATACCGATTTGTGATATCCTTAAGATGCATCGAATAATAGTAAGCAAAAAGTTCATACATTGGCCAGAACCAAAAATTATAATTTTCATAATATTTGGGAACTACCTAAAGGATTTTAGACACGTTACCAGAAATTGTGTCACAAATTCCGTACTTGATCGGGAAGATATTAAAATAGTCCATAAGCAGGTTCTTAAATAATTCAATAAGCATTAGAGGAAGATATGCATGCGCATAGAAAGCCTAACAAACGCGAAATAATGGCATAACCTGAGATGGTCACAGAGCTGTTCACAGTGGAGCAATCAAAGCCAACGATACATACATGTTTTGTTTTGTATAAAATAAAACTCGCTGATGAATTATTTAATAGACGAATTTTACTGCAACGACATCAGTTATGATGTGTTATGATTCAATCTATAGAAACACTAGGCGTAGCAGGATAAAAGCAAGAGTTAAAATGAAATCGAATTTAATGCGTGCAAAGCCGCGGGGAACAACTAGTATATACGTAAAGAGTCATCCAACAATAGGTGTAATTTTAAATTTCGCGCCATATTGCTGAACGGTCAACAATCAACTACCATTCAGATGACTTTTGATAAGTAAAACTTAAGAGGTTATTAAATACGAATCGATACATACTCGTAGATACAACGCGTTGAAATAGTGAACTCAGTCTCCATCTACAACGAGTGACAGTTTGATGCGGTTTATGGCGGAAATTATTTGATGCGACCGTTTGAATGAATGGATTGCGTTACCAAACGATGTTGACTGACTTTTCGTTTGCCTGAATTTGATGTTATGAACGTGGACGACGATTATTTTTAGCAGGATGGCGCTACATGCCATACAATAGCTTTATTGCGTGACATATTTCCTGGACGTCTGATTTCTCGAAATGGAAACTTCAATTGGCCGTCGAGATCGTGCGATTTAACCCCATAAGACTTCTTCCTCTGGGATTATGTTAAAGTTAAAGTCTACGCTAATGCTCCACCAACGATTTATTAACTAAAAGAAAATATCAGAGTTTTTTTCGCGAAATATAGCCGCAATTATGTGAAAATTTGATGAAAAATTGCATCAAAAGAATGACTAATTTGTAGGCAGAGCCGAGACGGACATTTGGTACTGTATTCCAATTAGATATTCTATTCCATAACTAACCTCGGAGTTTGTTCTTCAATTTATAATAAAAAATACCACCACTTATCATAACATTTTTGGATTTTTCTATTGACTTAAAATGACACCTCTTGTTGGATGACATGCTTTTCTGTTGGGTAATTTAATCTAGTATTTACAATTAAAGTCCGTGGAAGAGCTAAAGTAGTCTGTTGGTACTTTATCATCTACATTAGATCTGAGGATCGACATTTGGAGACGTATGGAGAAAAGTTATAATTTGTTAAATGCTGTTCGTACTAAATTGATCTGTAGGTAGTTAAAATAATTAGAGCCGCTTCAAGTAAATTGATCTAAACCTTTTATTAGTTTGAAATTCACGTCCTCTGTAATGACACTTCTTAGTTCATATTTCCAAAAAACTAATATAAAGCAGATGAGTCACTAGTCCTTAGCAGTTTGTCATGTTTTGAACCTAGTAACCGATGTTTTATAATACTGCTAATTCGCTTTTTATTTGGAAAATCTTAAACGCATATCACTACTTCTGTGTACATACATAAATATATACATGTCTTATAACTTCTTGGGAAGCATAGGGCCTCGCTGGAAAAGTTTCTTTCCTCATGTGATTTCTCGCAACATATTCCTTTAATTAACATAGGGCCTCGATGGAGGAGTTTCTTCACTCATGTGATTTCTGGCTAAATATTCTTTGAATTTCCACCACAACATTGAATATTTTAGACCCTCTTTTCCAAATGTTTACTTCTGGAAGATTTTTAGCCTTCCCTTGAAATGCTTGCGGGTTTTATTGATGAGAAAACATAGAAATTACATAAGTAATAATGTCAGCAATAATTTGTTACAAAACCGCCTTGAGAGCTCAGCCGACTTTTATTTTTACTATGACTTCAGTCCCCAGCTCGTCATAGTTTTCACATTTTAATATTTTTCTGCAGAGGGCTTACTTATAAACTGTGTTTGAAGACTGCTTTGAAGTATTCTTCTATATTCTTGTCTTAAGAATCGCCTCTGTCAAGTCTTACTTAACTTCTTTTCAATATTCAATATTCCACGTTTTTTCAGTCAACTATTGCTTTTTGAGATGAAATGTATCGGTGCCTTTTCAGAACAGAAGTGGTTTTTGATAGGGTACACCATCACATCTATCTCAATAAACAACAGTCTCTCTCTTGTAAATATTTTCCGAAACCGTCTAAAAAATCTGAAGTAATATGTTTAGCGATAAAAAAAGGATAATAATAATTTACTAGGATAAAATAGAACATACAAAAATACAAACAGCAGAGTTCCAGCTAACCATTAAAGTAAACTTCCATGGACAAAGTTTTCACCTCTTTACCCTCTTTTCCCTCTTTGATTCCTGCAACTGGTCGTTTCGTGAAGCTATTGGTGTCTGATGGCGTCGCTGTACTTGTTTGCCCACTCATGTTCACGCTAAGCGTTAAACTTTGATGCGGATAAAGTTTTAAAAAAACAAAGCAAAAATAGAAAAATAGTGTATAATGTGCTCAGTAACGAATTTGGACGTGGTCATGCATGTGACACTCTTACCCGGGGTGGCAAGAGGTGTAAAATAGACTAAAACGCTATGAAATTGGCTATTTGGTTACAAACGTGGTTACGTGGTTAACAGAGCAAAATTTGGTTTCGGTTAATATCCAATTATAAAAAATTGGAAAATTATAAAAAAATCTTACATTTAGGTTGTACGGGATTGTTGGAAACACAAATTTTAGAAAATATTTTGATAGAGATAAGAAAAAAAAAGTGGACCAGGGTAAAAAAAGAATTTAATTTTTATTTGACTGACGAAAATTTATTTTCAATTCAATCTTGATTTTCGAAAATATTCTTAGCTTGTTCGCTTTGTCGGCGAAAAAAAAGTAAAACTACTACAAAAGAGAAAGAAAGTAATTAAATTTTGTTGCTACTTCACACGTTGTCGTTTTTGTCGGTCGATGCAGGAATGAGCCAGAAGAAATGATTTGTCGTTCGTTTACACACAAAATAAACCGCAAGGCTCGTGTTACGAATATAACTTTCTTGTGCTAAACAGTCACAAGTCAAATATTTTTGGGGACGTATACAACTGTATGTTCATTTTGAGGATTTTTGTAATATCAAGGAATTACTACTAATGCATATGTATTTTAGAGATATCGCCGAAAAATTATCCAATATTGATTCAGTGCTTATCCAGGAAATAAAGGGTCTTTCATTAAGCGCGCCTATCTTTAAATTTGAATAAAACAAACTGTGTGTGAGATATCATCGACATTTTTTATTCGAAAGGCCTATTGATGCCATTATGTATGGAATATAACATCGTTCAAATGTCTTCTCTGGGTGGCGCGCATCCGAAATGTCCAATTTTCATGACTCTGGCGCATAAATCAGGTTGTATTTGACCGATGGCTTGGGTAATGTTGGCTTTGAGGGCCGCTGTGGTTTGTGGCTTATTTGCATAGACCTGCAACTTCAGAAAACCTCACAAGAAAAAGTCCAACGGGGTCAAATCGCACGATCTCGGTGACCAGTTCACATCACCTCCACGTGAGATGACCATGTCCTCGAATCGCTCGTGCGGAATTTTCTATGTGATGTGAGCTATGTGGCACGTAGCGCCATCCTGTTGAAACCACATGTAGTTGGTGTCCATATCATCCAATTCAGACCAAAAGAAGTTAGTAATCATCGACCTATAGCGCTCGCCAACGTCGTTCTCAAAGAAACATGGACCGATGACGCCGCCAGCCCAAAATCCACAGCAAACAGTGACTTTTTCGGGATGCATTGGACGCTCTTAGATCTCACATGGATTGATATCGTCCCAAATACGACAACTTTGTTTGTTGACATACCCATTCATCCAGAAATGGGCCTCATCGCTGAAGATGATTTTTCGATGAAAATTAGGGTCAGTTTCCAATAAAAAAATTCTTTTAGTTCGCACATCGACTCGTTTAAGGTTTCTTTTCAACTGAGCACTTCACTAAAGGTGGGATTTTAATTTACTGTGCTATCTTCGTGGGATAGATTCAAAGTCTTCCAGGGTAGGTGCGCTTATGCCATTATCCACTGGACCATTTCGCTATAAGCCCGTGAATTTCGTTGTTCGATCTTCTGCTTCATATTCGATACAAACTGAACTGAATATTACTTTCGAAACACCTTAGCTTATTTTCGTGGACTGGGATGACGACTGTTTTATACAAAGTTTCTTCAGCCGTTCTTGAGCGGGTTTTATTTCTCAAATGCTTTCATATCCCCAAATGCAGCTATTACTGAAAGTAATTCTTCCATTGATCTCTACGCTTATGTCGTTTTCAGACTGCGGTGACAGACAGCTTTCTGAGTTGTTCCACAAGTGAGAATGTTTTTAGGGTTAGCTAGCAGTTGCACAGTGTTTTGAAACATTGTACCTCTGGAGTTAGTTCGTGAGTTTTGTATAATTCTTTCAAGTAAGAAATTGAAGACGTCGCAGCATTGCATTGAATCGGTAAAGCTTTTTTTCCAATCTTGAGGATTCTCAATTGTAAACTTATAAAGACGGATGACTTTGATAGGGATAGCTACATTTGACATGGCCCTGTAGGACTTGACTCTATAAAAACTGTCATAAGAATCTCTGGAATCGATAAAAAGTATTTTGCGTATTGATATAAAAATCTTGTGTTTTCTTCAGGCTTGTCTAATTGGTTTTAAACTTAGATATCATGATCCTTAGTTTCTTGTAACAGGCATATAAAATCGTCCATTTCTTAAGAAAATGAGTCCGTCCAGGTTTAGTTAACTTTTCAGTTACGGTTAGATTTTTGCTTTTCTTTGGTTTTAATTTTCGAAAACTTATAGTTCTTGACTTATTTTTGGTGTTCACAGGTAAAGAGTCTTAATTGCTGCTAGATCCTTTTCTATGACCTAATTGATTCAATAAGATCCATCGTGATTCAGCCAGTGGTGGTAGGAGTTATGAGTTTATGCGTAGGAGTAAAATAGATATTCACGTTTATAGCACCCCTACTGAGCTCGGAATATTTTGAGAATGCAGGACTTATTTTAGTAAGGTTGGAAGACTGAACTTGCCAAGTTTTGTCTTGGCTTAACAGCAAACACCCTTTTGTGGCTGTAGCAGACTAAAGGCGGCGGCCTTATTGTTTTTTTTTAAATTTCGTTATAGCTACGTCAATCTTTTCTAAACTGAGATGGGGAGGGGTACTGCGTCTTCGTTGAATGAATGTGGGCCTAGGTCTTCTTCTGGAGCACATTTATTTCGAGGAGTCTGGGTTTTGGATTGAAAGCTACCGGATTTTGTTGCTTTTTCGAAACACTTCAACATGCTTGAAGCTCAACTGTTAAGTCTACTGCATAGGCATATAACTCGCAGTGGGTCGGTTGTGAAACCACTACCCCAACACTCCCGCTGTGTGAATAACATTATAGCCCCTTGAGCACGAGTGAATCATAAAAAAAAGCCTTCCTTTTAAGTATGTTTGTATGTATACCTGGAAGAAAAAAACAATCCACACTTATACTTTCTAATAACTTCCTTTTAATTTTTATTTTACAACTTTCAATTACCTTATCATTATCATAATTTTCTTCAGTTTAAATATAACTTTTTCTTTTTTATTTGCTTTCCTTTTTTCTAACAAATAAATTTTAACGTCTGAAATACAATTGGTATTTCAAAAAAAAAATTTTTTTATATTAAATAATTAAATATTTTCTTACCTTTAGTTACAATATATAATTAGTGTATAATTTATCATCTAATTTCTATTATCTCGCTCAACGGGATATGCTTTACAAGCTCATATTTCATATTTTACAACGGAAAACAATTTTTTTTTGTTAATTTAATTAGTCTAAAGATAATTGTTTTTGTTGCTTTTCAACTTAATACTTAATCGTGCAAATGTTTTTATATAAAACGGTCTTTCTTTATTAACTAAGGAAGAATTAAGTATGGGAGAAAAAGCTTTAATTTTTCTAAGCACATGATATAACTTGCAGTCTTATTATTTAAATTTAAAAAATACTTATATTTGTACATTATGCATATGTTTATTTATTTTTATTTAAGTGTATTTTAGGTATTCTGAGTGTGTTTATAATTGTATTTATAAAACAGCAACTTATTTTATGTATCTGTTATGGTACGAGTACTTAATGTTTTCTTTATACAGAAATACAAATTTTTCAAACGACGTAAGGATAACTATATCCTTATGTTGTTTGTTCTACTTTTTGCTTTATAAAATTCATTGCAAACGAAGATTACTATGTATTTCGCGATTTTATTTGTATGGGTCAAATATTTGCTACACTGTGATTGGTGTCTTAAACATAAAATAAGCTAAGCATATGGTAAGGTACAAATTCGTGTATGTTCCTGTTGAACATTTTGCGCTTGACGATAGTTGCGATGAGTTATCATCGGTTAGTGAATCAGCATCGTGTTTTGGTGAGGGTTTCGCACCATCACTGCGGTAGTTGTTGTGATCGGGATCTGTTAAAAGAAAAAAAAAATGCAAACTTTAATCATGTGTGCAGATGTCACTGATTTATATACATATATGATGAATGTAATACACAAGCATTACGATAGAGAGCAATTGAGCAATTAGCTAATATGAACTTCATACTAATTTCAATTACCTGAATACCCTTGCTTAACATTACCCGATTATACAGAGATATACAAAGGCATGTTCGTATATGAAATTTCAATCATTAGACATCACCACGTATCCCCTTCCCTTTAGGATGCGTCTCCACAAATTTAGTTAATAATGCCAGAACAGAAATTGCATTCAAGGATCACATCGCATCACAATTACGATTGTGTCCTATTGAATATTGAAGAAGGATTAGCTGCGTCCCGGCAATATATAGGATGGCAAATTTCAATCTAATTAGTGTTAATATTAGTGTACAACCACAATAAGATTGTTGAGGGACTTAGGTATCCTAGCGAATCCGTTTTGAAATACAAGCGCGTTAAAATTGATGGTACGTCAATCTGGTGCTTATGTAGAACATAATCAAATTTTGCTTTGTAGGATATTAATTAGGGTTATGCTAGGTTTCCACTTGTCGATTTGAAATTGACAAATGACGTATTTTTATGTCAGTTAGAAAATTGGCAACTGGAAATATGAAAAGCTTTTTGTCAATGAATTGACTAACAGCGTTTGTCAATGACTGACAAAAGAATTTAAATGACAATTGGAAATAGCTGAGTTGTCAAACAAAATGGCGCTTTGTCTTGAATTGACAGTCAAAATGAATTGGCTTCGTTTTCAAAAGTTTGTCAATCAAAAGACGCATTTTGCATGTCTTTTTGTTGTGATGTACGGTTTCACCCTTTGCAAAATAAACTCGAAGTCAATTCAATTAATGCGCATTTTGCCGCTCCGTATTGCAAAGTTTTGCGTAGTCGAACATTTGCGGAGAAATCTTTTTTTTCTCACTTCAATGTCACGATTCACAATTGACAATGAGATGACTATTCCAAATTGGCAGTGCAAGTGGAAATAGCTTTTAACCAACTGGCAAAGGCATTTGCCAAAATTTCATTGTCAATGAACTGGCAAACGATTTTTTGTCAATAATTGACACAAGTGGAAATGAACTGGCAGTGGTATCGTTTAATGACATAAACGAAAGCTGTAAAACTTTGTCAATTGAATGACATGCGAAAACCTAGCATTAAGCATTTTTAGAGCATGATTCATAGAGATATTGCACTAGAATGGGGAATGATTCAAAGGCAGTCTGTGACGCGTCTCATGTCTATACAAATGACATCTTGAAATCTTATCTATTTGGACAATAATCTAAACAATAACATTGGCGAGAGAGTACAGTAGCGAAAAGACGTGGTTTTGATTCATCCGGCAATAGCATTAGGCTCAATTTTGTATCCCTGCTTAACCATTCCCCAACGTACGATAAACGAACATTTACCTATATAAATTACATAATTTCCTTATATAAACCGAAACAAATTGTTCACATTTTTGTTTTCGCCATCGCACAGAGTGACCGATTATCCCTAAGGCTGGCAAAAATAGGAAAATTCAAATAACACTCAAATAATGTGCTAAATCTATAGAGAGATTAATTGGCTACCCAAAAACAATTTTGATAGTGCGGTGCGATGGACTGGTGGCTAGTTGCAGTAGTTAAAACCTGGAACTTTGAATTTAAACAGATCATTGTTTTTGTTGAAATTTTACATACATAGATAGATAGATAGAGTTTTACTTCGTAAAAATAACTTCTACAGGATAGTTACCACACATTTTACATTACAGAGATATGATATAATATAAGTATATCTTTATACTGAAACATTATTTTATTTTAATTTTACTATTGATAACTTTAGGAAACTTGATTTAAATTTGAAGAAAATACGAGAAAAACGTTCAATAAAAAAAGAAAAAGAGAAAAAAAAAACAAGCAATAAATATGACTTTGGTCAAGAAATGGTACATGAATAGCAAGTTAATAAGTAACTCTATGTATAATAGAGAGAGAAATGAACAATAAATAAATTAATAAATACAAGAATAAGCAATACGTGCATATTAAATATATGATTAAAGTTAATAAATAAAGGACCAATAAATAATAATAGACAAATGAGTAAATAAATAACTAAAAATTAGTAAATAAAAAAATAAATAAAGTAAAATAAATAAATAAAAAGAAAATAAAAAAGCAAATAAATAATTAAGTAAGTAAAATAAATGAATATCCGTGTACATGGACAAATAAAGGGGAAAGCGAAAATTGAGTGTATATAAGTGAATAAACAGGTAAACAGATAGATGCGTAACTAACTATTTAAATACCTCCCCTCTTCGGTTGCCTTGTCGTGGAGGGAAGGCTTAAGAATCAAAGATCCTAAGGGTCTGAATGGATCCCAGGTGAGACATCAAACTAAATACTGAAGGCGTCTCAACTTCGACGTAAAATTAGTTAATAAGCATGAAGGAAGAAACATCAGATATTTGTACTTCAGGTGGTATTCGCGATAGCGCAACTCCACCCGTGGTCTTTTCGACCACGGATTCTGGAGGTCCCATCCAACATGCGAACACCCCCCCGCCTTCTCAGGCGTTGACCCAGGAGCTGTAAGAATGTTTTACTCTGAAAACTCCTGCAGTTCTCTTTCTGACGATTTCGGCCCTTCGCTCTTCGCAGCAAACCCTTGAATGGATGAGCAAGACGATGTCTCCCCTGGGGACCACTACCTTTGAGGTCTTCAGGCCGACGAAAACGACGCGCGCTATCTGTTGGATTCCGGGGAAACTTAGGAAAACGGCGGATGTGCTGTCGCGTCTAAACCACCAGAATCCTGATGTCGATATGAGTAAATAGACTATCTATAGTCACAGGGAGAGTAAGAATCGGGAAGGTGTTGTGTCTGAACTCTGCCAACGACGAAAGTTGAAGAACCATCCCTGAGTTTGACAGCGCCGATATTGTGACAGATGGAAAAAAGCACATTCTTCTGTGAACATTCGAGAATACCGGACTTAACCACATTTACCAGATTAACTAATATTTTTGCCATTATTTTGTAAACGTTTTTCTTAAACTTATTTGACTATTAAATGAAATAAATAAAGCAATTGAAGTGTAAACATAATAGAAGGTAAGGAGGGTTCTTCTCTTGTTGTGGGCATAGATAAGAGCTCTGTCCATATTAGGTAGGTATGATATGCGCCCTTATTTGCATCTTGGAAGGATTCAGTTCCACTTCGTTTCCAAGAAGTGCGAATAAAGGTTGAAAACCCAGTACTTATTATGATATTCATTCAGATTAGCCTCCAACATTCCAAGGCTACTACTGCCCTTATCAGTAGTAGACTTTCCGTGTTGGGTACAAAACCTCACATAACATCCATCCAGGAGCCATGGGTGTGGAAAAAACGCATCTGTGGCCTCGTAAACGTTCGTGACGTTAAGATACTTTATGACGGACGGTCCAAAAGGCCCCGAACTTATCATATTGTGTCAAAAAGCCTCTCACCAACTTTGTGATCAGGACCTGTTTGCTGCAGCCATAAGCTACAAAGCAAATGATAAATGGGAAACCTTTGTCGTTGCCTCAGCTTATTTCCCCTACGACTCGGTTGTGCCTCCTCCACCGAAGGCAATTGCTGAGCTCATAGAGTACTGTAAGACCAGAAAGGTGGGCCTAGTCATCTGTTGCGATGCTAATGCTCAAAACGTAGTTTGGGGCAGTAGCAAGTGCAACATGCGCGGCAACCATCTTCTGGACTTCATACTACTGTCTGACCTAACCATTAACAATGTGGGCTCCCAACCAACATTTGTTACTGCAAGAAGGCGGGCTGTGATTGACTAGACTCTATCTAACAGATTTTTTTTACAAACTGGAGGGTTCTGCCGGAGGTTTCGCTTTCAAACCATAGAAATATCGACTTCCGAATCGACTGCGAAGTTGCAACTTTAGAAGAGAGGAGGAATCCAAGAAACTGGCTGGACAAGTTTCAGGGAGAAGCTAAACATTTCTGTCAAAACTCCACCCAAACTTAGGACGAGACAGATGGTAGAGGATGCTGTTCAAAACATGAATGGGATCCTTACTAGATGTTTCGAACTTGCAGGTCACCAGTTCTGTGGTGGAACTCTGAACTGCAAAGAAAAAGGTTAGAATCCAGGTCACTCAAGACAAATTTGGAGGTCGACTGAAATCTCTACCGATCTAAGCAGAAGAATTTCAAGATCGAAAAACTCGGTGAAACCAGTAGGCTGATCAAACTTCTTGGTAAGGGAAAACCAACTTAACTGAAATCACTCAGGAAATCTGATGGCACCTTGACTGAGACAAAAGCGGAAGCCTTAAGTCTTTTGCTGGAGACTCATTTTCCAGGGAATCAGATTACGATTGGCTCGCATATAGCTCCGACCACCGGGACTGTAACTGAAGTCAGCCGATCAACCCGGCGTAGTTGGTATATTGCATCGGGTGTGGTAACGAATGAAGCCATCAAATATGCTGTTGCATCCTTTGATGGCTTCAAGTCACCCGGTACTGATGGAATATACCCAGCTATGCTGCAGCAGGTTATAAATCAGTTGCTGCCTACTCTGAAGAGAATCTTCACTGCGGGACTGGCACTGGCTTATACCAACACCCTGGCGAACAGTAAGAGTAGCTTTTATACCAAAAATAGGTAGAGATGATTACTCACTGGCCAAAAGCTTCAGACCCATCAGTCTGCTGGAAAGCATGGAAAGACTGGTTGAGTTGCATGTTCGCAAAGTTGCTCTGCGATCGCACCCCCTCTCTGTTATGCAACATGCCTACAACGCGGAAAATCCTGTGAAGCTGCGCTTCAAAATCTGGTTGGCAGAATTGAAAGCGCGTTTGATAGGAAAGAATACGCGATGGGCATTTTCATCGACATAGAGGGAGCTTTTGACAATGCTTCTTTTGACAGCATGTGCAACTCAGCCAGAGAACACACTGTGAATGAATCATTAGTGCAATGCTAATGAATAGAACCTTGATGATAGATGCAGATTGTGGTCGGCACGTGATGTCAGGGGTAAACAGGGCTGCCCACAAGGCCGCGTTCTGTCTCCTTTACTGTGTTGCAGGTTGGGCGACTCTCTGCTTAACGGTCTCAACAGTTGTCGCATTTACGCTTAGGCATATGCAGATGACGTTGCCGTACTGTCTGTTGATCCTTCCCTGCGAATTGTCTGCACTGAGGCGCAGATGACCCTGGATGTGATTGACGGATGGGGCACTCGGAATGGGCACTCAGTTAACCCTCCGAAAGCTGAAGTTGTTCTCTTCACTAGGAAGACTGATTCTACCAGTGCTCAAAGGCATCAGAATCCCACTCGCCAACGAAGCGAAATATCTAGGAGTAATCTTGGATAGGAAATTTCTTTGGTCGAAACACGTCGAGTCTAAAGCGGCTCGAGCATTATCAGCTTTCTGGAAGTGTAAGGGCGCTTTTGACAAGACATGGGGTCTATTACCGAAAAGAGTCCTATGGCTCGATAAAGCGATTGTAAGACCTTCCTTAGCATATGCGTCGGTTGTATGGTGGAATAAGCTTTCACGCAAAAACGTTACTGCTATTTTCACTTAACTTCAAAGAACAGTTTGTCTCGGCTGCATTGGGGCTTTCCCCAGCACGCCTGGCTCTGCTCTAGATGTGATGCTCAATTTACCACTCCTTGATATTTACATCATGGGCGAAACGATTAGAGCCATCTTCCGTTTAAAAAGAAGTGGTTTTTGGTTTCACACGCACTGGAGTTTTGATGACCTTACGCGAGGAATATCTTTTGACTCAAATCTTATGGATATGCCATCCGACGCAATGGTTCCGGAATTAAGACTACTGTGTAGATTTACGGTCGAATACATGGACATACATGGGTACCTGGACACAGCGGAATTACCGGAAATGAGGTCTCCGATGAGCTTGGTAGGCAAGGCTCAGAGGAGAACCTCTCCGGCCCCGAACCCTCGATAGGTTGGCCCGTATCTTCGGTTAGGGCTTCTATCGATGGTTGGGTTTCTAGCAAACACAACTGTAGATGGCATGACTCTTCAGAATGCAGGCAGACTAAACAGTTCCTTCCCGACGTCTGTAAGAAATCCGCGGCATTCTTGCTGTCTCTCAGCAGAAAAGACTGCAGACAATTTATTGATGTTAATACGGGACATTTCTCCTTTGCCAAACATCTCAACGTGTTAGGTTTAAGTGACACCACTGTCTGTGATGCTTGTGGAGAGGGCGACGACACTGCGGAATATTTCTTATGTGATTGTCCTGCCTTTGCTCGTATTAGGTGGCAAATTTTTGGGGCTGATGTGATGAATGCTGGTAACTTAAGCTCCTTATCACTAAAGCTCTTACTCGACTTTCTTAGAAAGACAAAGAAGACACAGTTAATGGGTTGTAAATACATGCTGGTAGTACAATGGACTTGTTTTTGCGTCTGGGTGCTCCAGCGTGGTGTTCCAACCACCCGACAGAAAAAAAAAAAAAAAACTAATTTAATAACATACTAACATTAAATACAGATTTTAATAATAGAAATACCTATATAACAAGTCGACATTTTAGTGCATGTCACTGTTTTTTATTAATTAAAAGGTTTTATTTAGCTTCACTTGACGCTTTGATTTAAATTTTGCAATCGATTTCAAACACCCTTCCCGATGAGCTAGAAACTTGATACTTAAAACATAGCTCAGAACTGGATGACAATGCTATATAGTGTATCTAATGTCATTCTAAATCCACGATGGCAGCTGAACCTTTTTCTTCACGACCCCTTTGATATGGGTATCAAATGATAGGGTTTGACGAGTGGAATACGATAAGTTACGTGATGTTGGCGCCTGAATATTTCTCTTCACGCCCCCTATGTTATTGATATCAAATGAAGGGATTTGACCAGTAGAATGCGATAAGTTTCGTGGCGTTATTCTGAATCTAATATGGCGGACGCCATATTAACAGTAAATAATAAATAATAAATAGTGAATAATAAATATTAAATAATAAATAATAAGTGATAAATAGTGAATAATAAATAATACATATGTAATACATAATAAATAATAAATATTCTATATTCTATAAAGCAATAAGTCCTGACTGACTCATCATCGCCGAGCCTAAACGGCTAATGCAAGAAAGTTTAAATTTGGACAATCGTTTCCTGTTGTGACGTAGAGAACCATTTAAAAATAACTTTTCGAAATTTAGCTCCAAAGGGGGAAATACAGGGTGTTCAAATTTGTACGGAAAAAAATATTTAAATTTGAATTTGGTAAATAAATTCTACAACAAAAATAATGAAACACGTATTTCGCCGTTTTTCAAAACTATAAGAATGGGGCAAGATACAGGGTGTTAAAGTTTGCAGATGAAAAGATAAGTCCTGACTTACTGACTCATCACCGCCAGGCCTAAACGGCTAATGCTAATGCAGTCGTTTCCCTTTGTGATGTAGATAGGGTGTCCATCGTATCTTTCGATCTTTTTTACACTATCTTTTTCTTTAAGGATCTTTTTTGTTCTATTTTTTCGGAGAAGATCACTTTTATTATTCCGATTATTTGTATTTCATTTTCCAATAAATTAAATAATTCATGACATTTATAACTAGATGTTGGCGCGATGTAAGGTATTTTGCCTCATTTTGCTACAAAAGTTTAAAAGAATCTGCTGCTATAGATATAATTCCTCAGCAGGTGGCGGTTGTCAAAAGCCAACTCAATTTGAATATTTTGAATTATTGTTTCTCGTTGTCGCGGTGGACAAAACAAAAACAAAATTCGTCCTTGTGGGAAAAAACGTTTCTGAAGTTGTCGTGTTCTTTTTTTATTTATGAGTTGTCTCTTTCTTGGTCTCTATTTTTTTTCTTGAAAATTCTCTTTTTTATAGTTTTGAGAGGAAAATGTCCTCTTTTATGAAAGATCCCAGATGGACACCCTAGATGTAGACATCCACTTCGAAATATTTTTCTGAAATTGGGCTCCAAAAGGGGAGATACAGGGTGTTCCAGTTTGTATGCATTTTAAATTGAAATTTGGAATTGAAATCCTTCAAGAAAAATAAAGAAACACTTGTTTATTCGTTTTTCAACATTTTATATACGGGCCAAGAAACAGAATGTTAAGGTTTGCAGATTTATAGTATGTATGCGCAACCAAAGCACATCGGTTCGTGATCGTGTGTTGTTTTTGTTTTGCCGAGTTGCGCAAGGGTAGTTCTTTCATTTATTTTTCTTTGGTCGTATTCTTGCTTCTATGGATATACATTGACGACGCGTCGACAATACCGCAGTTTACATCGTGTAGTCTACGCGGCTCAACACTGTTCGCATTTTATTTATAATGCAATGCATTCGTAGTTTCTAGTAATTCGATGGTGAACAATATTATAATGGTGACACTTTTTGCTACCTTTTATCTTTGAAAGACGATTTCTAGCGACGTAGTATAAACCTTAGTATGTATTTAACGCGGGCGAAGCCGCGGGTGGACTGCTAGTAAACAATAAACAATTAATAACAAATAGCAAATAATAAGTAACAAACCGTTAGTTATCAATGGATAAATAAATAAATATTGAATCACAGATAATGACAAATGATAAATTGTTGATTGAACTTACATACTTAACTGGTTAATCAGCGGATTACCTGGAATATCACATTTATTTAAAAACTTTTTTAAGTTCAAGTATTTTTTCAAAAACCAACTCGACGTCAGCTTGAGAGTGATAACGAGAAATATTAAGCACTGTCTAAAGTAATTTGTTTTGAGTTAAATGCAGCTGTTTTTTGTGATACATTGTACAATCACTCCGTACCTGGCAACCATAGAAAAGAATAGCTTGAAATATTACCTCATGTTGAATAACTTTGTTCTCCAAGCTTTAATAAGATTTTCTATTAATGAAGAGATAAAGCATTTTAGTTGCAATTTAAACTTTTTGGTTTGTTTTTGAAAAGTGTTCTCTGAATGTATCTCATTAGCATTTATTGAGACTTTCCACTGACTTTTCATGGATAATGGTTTGAGGTTTCGCTTAAGTGACGGAAAACAGCATTGAGTTTTGAAAGCAGTACGGATCCTTATGAAACACCAGCATTTATATGATGAACTGCATACTTGAAACCGTTAAAAAAAATTTGAATTGATCTGTCCGAGAAGTAGTTTCTAATCCATTGAAAAAGAGATGCATCGATCCCATATGCCCGCATTTTCGACAAAAAAAAAATCAATCTGATGTCTCAGTGAGTTAAGCCATCGAATTACGAATTGCTTATCTCACCGTTGCTACGAAAACTGTGCTGCCGGTCGTTAGGGAGTTTTCATGAACCGAGATATTTCATAAGCTGACGATTTATCGGAAAGAAGGGACGTTAGTGCAATGGGTCGGTAGTTGGTAAGAGAAGAAGAACTCAACACTCTCGAGTACAGGCAGGGACAGAGCACAAGAATTATTGAGCTAGCTGCAAAGTGTGCAGCAAGCAGATTGGCTTTGTCTGAGGATCTGACAGCTGGCAGTAAATTAACGTTGGAATTGATGACGAGGCAGAATTCTTTATGTTTTTCATGAATGACCTTTCTACTACCCTTGGGACTGTAGTATTTTTTGCCTCAATTTTTGGTCATAGAGGAATTGCACACATTGAATGTACACATTGTAGCCATATTCGGCTTGCTTGAACTTTTCCTCAGATGGATTGACTTTACAAGACCAAAAATAGATGGTGTGTATCGACTTGGACTTGGGATTTCTCCAGGATCTGCCGAAGTGTGATCGCTTGTGAACTCTGGCCTGGAACTCAGTGTGGTTTCAGGCCAGGGTCCAATCAGGTTGTTGACTAGGGATTTTAGGCGTTCACACAGTATGGCAGAAAGGATTCCAGAAAGATTCCATTCATAAGGCATACATTTGCCTGACCAAATCTTAGAGATGAGTTGGCGTATGCTCTCTACCAAGTCATCTCCGCCTGCTTTGAATAGTTTGGCCGGTAATCCGTCCGATCAATCAGCCTTGTTGAATTTCAGTTTGAATATTGCTATCCGCTTTGGTCAGGTGAACAGGAGTTTTGGCTATCATCGTTTAAAGTGAATGCATGATTCGTTTTGCAGAAGTGGTTTTTCTATATTTTCAGCACCAACTGTGACCCTACTATGAGATTTCCTTCTTCATCTCTACAGGTTTCTGTACGGGTTCTGTTTCCCTGACACGTCCTTTTTTTCACCTTTTGGTATAACTTCCGTACATTATTCCTGAAGTATGGTTCTTCCTGCCTTTTTGCTCGTAGAGCTTGCGAGTAGCTCTCGGGCTTCTTTGAAGCGCTGTTTTGTATGCGTTTTGGTTTGCTGCCTGTGCTGACCGCCATTCCTCGTCGAACCAGGGGTTTCGTGGTAGTGCTCGGGTGAAAACGAGCCCATAAGTTGCGGCAGTTCTGATGGCACGTTTGCAACGTTGCTACTGGGCCTCGGCACTTAATGCTGCTGGTATAGAAGTTGAAAAGAGATTTCGGGATACGCGTTGGGCAAAGGTTAGGGCGGTCTCTTGCGATTGCAGTCTGTCGACGTCATATCTTCTCACAGTATTTCTTCCTTGTGGTGGCGTTCGGGATATCCGCATTGGTACCTTGGCTGCAACAAGGTTCTGATCCGAGTTAATGTTGGCCGCTCGGAAAGTTCGGACATCGAGAATACTGGAGGCATGCCTTGCGTCGATCGCAATGTGTTCAATTTGGTTGACAGTTTGATGATCGGGAGACCGGCACGCCGCTTTGTGGATGTTGAGTTGAGGAAACTGTGTACTTGCTATAGTGACGTTCCTCCCAGCCGCAAAGTCAATTAGCCTAAGTCTTTTTCCAGACGTGCTGTCGTAAAGGCTAACTGTTTTACCAAAGATGGAAGTTAGGAATTCCCTAAAATCGCCCAACATGATTTTAACGTCATATTTGGGGCACCGCTCATATGGCTTGTCGGGGAGCTCGTAAAAACAATCTTTGGTGGCGTCGTACTTGTCTTCTGTGGAAGCATGAGCATATATAAGGCTGATGATGGTGAAATTAGCTTTCATGCGGATTGTCTTAAGACATTTGCTACCGTCTCGGAAGCTTAAGATTTCTTGCCTAAGTCTACCGCGTATGACAAATCCGTATCCAAAGAAACGCTGCTTCTACTCTCTGTAGCTATTACCATAGCAGATGTCATGGTTTTTCATCTTCCATTTGCCCAATCCATTTCATCATACTTCCTGGGTGGATATATATCTCTTTTGTAGCAGTCTAGGGCCCCTGCTTGTTGTTCGGCTGCATGTGGCCTGTTAAGGGTCCGAACATTGCACGCGCAAAAACGAAGATCATTGTCCTTATTTCGATAGCTAGGCTCATCAACAGTAGTGCTATCCTTTTCCGAAGCTTGTGGTCGGTACGTTACATGACATTATTTACGTGATCGGAAAGTTATCTCGCCTGTACAACTCCAATTTTGAGAACCCCTAGGACACGGGGCTGGTTACCCCCGTGCCAGTAACTCGGATCGGGGGTATGAGTAGACCGAATAAGGCATCATCTAAGTTTCCGGATTTTCACTTTGAATCCATCTGGGGAATTCATCCGCTGGCTGTTCCGCATTAATGATGTGCAAAAAGTATTTATTCGGTATTTAGTATTCGATACTTGAAATGAGTATCGATACCGAATACTACTCAAAATAAGTATTCGATACTCATACTCATTTGCATGCTGACAAACGCCAACCCCTAAGAAGTAATATAAAATACACTCACGCCAATGTAAATGTTCACACACGTCTATTATGTTCTACATATGCATGTGTACTCTGCTCATTTTTTCTCTACTCCTGCACTCTTTTGTCTCTTCTCTTCAAACGTCTTACAGTTACATTTTTGCTCAACATACTTGTAAACCGCGTACCGTCAACATCGAATACTGCGACTCGTTGTGTTTTTGTGTCAGGAATCATTATTCAAGTAATCAATAATCATATCAACTGATTCCTGAATACTTTCAAGAATCAAGATTCAAAGAGTATATTGATTACTGATTACTGAGTTTACTTATTCGAAGGTGAGTAGATTTTAGTCAGAAATAATATATGTACATACATTATATGTAGATATAAAATCCAAACTGTTTTGTGAGAAGAAATATAATATGTAGGCTGTTGGTACAGGTCAAGAATTATTTATTTTTGATACTTTGTCTGAACTACATATATTGTAAGTATTTAATTTTGACAAAAAATCCACATCTTCGTCATAGATCATACGTTGGAGGAGGAACGCAGTAGAAGTCGTATGCTGATATTAATAAACATTTTATCAGATTCATATTGTGTAGGTAATATTGTTAATGAGGGTGTATATCAACATAAATACAAAATTCGTAATTCTTTAGGTTTCAAAATCGCTGATATGTATAAAAGAAAAAGAAGTAGTATCTGGTTACATTTTGCTGTGGAAGGGGAAGGGAAAGCTAAGTGTGATATTTGTAAAAGTGTCTTGTCCTACAAAGGTGGTGCAACATCAAATTTAATTAAACACCTCAACACTAAGCATCCTACCTTAGTAATAGAAAGACCTGCTACGCGATCAAGGCTTCAGGATGCTGTATCCTCTTTTTCAAATAGTTATGGCACAAACACTACAGCAGGCTCTGTCCCAATAAACATTATATCAGAAACTCATATTAATGATGTCGCAGCTTCACCAAGTAATGTTGGAAATGAAAGGGGTCCTTCCACGTCAGAGCAAGAGAGGGCCAGACTGATATCGCGTATGGTTACCGGCGTGCGAAATCAACCAAAGATAAGTTCATACACCACAAGGCCCCTCAATTAATCGCCAAAAAAAAATTACTGACCTCATATTTAACATGATTGTCAAAGATCTTCAACCCTTTTCCATTGTTCAAGATGAGGGGTTCAACGAACTAATGGCAGAACTTGAGTCTGCGTACAAAATACCTGACCGAACCACGTTCAGCAGAAATTTGTTGGAACAGCGGTATAATGAGGCAAAAGATTTGGTAAAAAGTATTTTAAAAGGGAAAGAGGAAATAACTCTGACAGCCGACACATGGTCGTCATCTGCAACAGAAAGTTATATGGCTATCACGGCCCATTTTATTGACAAAGAGTGGACCATAAATTCCCTCTTATTGGATTGCTTTCCGTTTCATGAGCGTCATACGTCAGAAAATATCCGACTTGAAATAATTAAAATTGTTTCAAGTTGGGATGTTTCCAAAAGTATAAATGCCATTATAACAGACAACGCTTCAAATATTACGACCGCGGTTAGATTAACAGGATGGCATCATTTACCTTGTTTTGCACACACCCTAAATCTTATTGTGCAAAGTGCTTTAAGGGTTGTTGAAACGGTTCAAAAGAAGGTGAAGCGAATAGTTGAATTTTTTCATCGTAGCACCACAGCAGCAGAGAAATTTAAATTGCTGCAAATTCAAATTGGAGGAAGTAACTGTCCGCTGAAGCTAATTAATGATGTCGTGACGAGATGGAACTCGACATATTTGATGTTTGAAAGGTTTTGTAGTGTCGAAGAATCCATTGAAGCTGCTCTTGGGGTTTTACACAACCCAATTGAATCACTTCAACAAGAGGAATGGAGTTCTTTGCGGGAATGCTGCATTATTTTAAAACCTTTCGAGCTGATGACTTCAGAACTTAGCGCCGAGAAAGCCGTTACGATTTCCAAAGTAATTCCGTTGGTTGTTGCATTGCGGGGAGCAATAAATAAAAATACAACCTTACATTCCGATATGGCGATTAGATTGAAGGAATCCCTTTTAGATGGTATAAAAAGTCGATTTGAACGCTTGGAATTCAACAAAATTTTAGCAAAGGCAACATACTTGGACTCAAGATTTAAAAAGAAGGGATTCGATAATTCCACCGCTATTGCGAGCGTCCAAGAAACTCTTCGTCTGGAAATTTCCGAGGAAATTGCCAGCTGTAGCAGAAAAGACAATGTTTCTGATACCACACAATCTGATGCATCCTCTGGCCAAGAAAAGGAGCTACATCTTTTATGGGGAGATTTCGATAATGATGCGGGCTGCGTCCAATCTACCCCACTGGGTGCAGGAATAATAGAAATGCGGCAATATACCGAGGAACAGATTATTCCTAGACAAGAGAACGCTTTGGCATGGTGGAAATCCCGGGAAATAATTAATCCAAAATTGGCAAAGTTAGCTAAAAAATACTTAGGTATCGTCGCTACTTCAGTTCCTAGCGAAAGGATATTTTCAAAGGCTGGATTAGTAATTTCCGATAAAAGGAGCAGACTTAAATCTCGAAATGTCCAAACAATTTTATTTTTAAACCTTAATTCAAAATACATACGCAAATAGCCTTAAGTATTAATACTATTTCTTTAATAATTATTATCTATTATTAATTTGTTTATTGTTTACTTTATTAATTTACTAAATATTACTACTACTTCTATAATTATTATTATGAACTATGAATTTGTTTATTACTTACTTTATTTTTATTACTTTACACTTGCAAAGTGCCAGAAATAAAATTTCTTTTAAGTTTATTTGTTTAATGCTTATTATACATAACGAAATGGTACGTCATACACTAGTTCCAGATAATGAATTATGACTGCGAAACAAAGTACTAGGTATCGAATACCAAATACCGAATACTGAATTTGAAGTAATCAGTAATCATTCGTTACTCAAAAGTAATCAAATTGCACATCACTATTCCGCATATAGTGTTGCTATTTTTGTCGGCACTTGCACTTATAAGTTCAACAAGCCGAATCCGTGTGGTCATCGACCAGTAGCCGATGATTACCACTTAGAGGTAAAATAATCACAAATTATGTGTAGAAACAGTTATAACACTGGACATAGCCAAGTTGAGACCTCTCAGTGCCTCTCCTATTTCTACAGCACCCAACCATGGTGCACGTAAAAAAGAAAAAAATTAAAACTCAAAAACCTGTAGATATATGTTATTCGGACAGAGTTCGAAGCTTCATATCCAGATCTAGCCGCTTCCATATAAGCAATAGCTTATGGTATACAAACTTTTGAAAATAAATTGCTAAGGAGATTCGATAACGCACCGGGGTACATTCGAAATGACGACAGCCACAGAGATTTAGGAACAGTCGAAGACGAAATTAAAAACGATCATTGTAACAACGTCGTTCTTCGGATTTTGGGTGATAGAAATATACGTAATTCGTTGACTGCAAAGGATACAACTGTTCCATTCAGTTCAGTAATGAGCAACCGAGTGCAAGCACTCAAGATAGAAAGTCACCTGCAAAACGTGTAAAAACATGATATGTAAACTAGTAGACAGGTTTATTTTATACTGTTCATTCCAAATTTCTGCATAAAATTTTTTCTACGAAATAACCCTTTTCGAAACCTACAGTGCCATGCCAACCCCTTCATATCCACATAGCCCCAAGGGAGCTTTCACAAACAAATGTCCTCGGTCTAACTGATAAAAGAGAAAAGAAAGCCATAACAATATCCAGATGCGTGCAAAATTCACCATCGTCCTTAACGTCCATTTGCCATTACGACCCAAAACTGACACGATCTAGGTAAAAGGTAGAAGAAGGACAAAATTCATTTCGTTTCCTAACAAGAATGTGCGATAATAATAAAATAAATGGCACATTTTTCCGAGGCGTGAAAATATGATTTCCACAGTTTCATAATTTTCCAACCCACCGTCACTACCACCCGTCCTGCCAGTCAGGACCCAGAAATGAGAAAAAATAAAAATAAAATGTCACAATCCAATGTCCCAATGGTGGGTGTTTCAATCGTATGTCAAACATAACAGCTTTACTGTCGGCTTCTAAGGACCCACTTTTTGACGATACACGGCGGACACAGTTTATGAGTGTAGTTTTTTGGAAACGGAAGCACTATAGCTACTCCTCAATACCAATGCACTGGAGGCACTGTGTATCACAGAAAAAAAAGGGTGCGGATCGAAACATATTTTATGGCAGTCGATTCGTTTCGTTTCTTATGACTGACGATTTCATCGACAGGAAAGGCGATGACAGCATTTTTCTGTCATTTGCCTTTTCCACACGGCGCAATGGTGGTACAGGAGGAGTGGGTGGCTAAAGCCGTCGCGTCAGTGAGTGTCGTCTTCACTTTTTGGGGAGAAATTGGTTGGTTGGAGTTTTCTTGGAATGTTTTTGTTGGCAGTTTTATTCCGCCCAACGTAGCGTAGTGCTACTTCTCGCTCGTATATGATGGCAATAACGTTGGCGATTTCAGTACTTTGTCGCATATTTATCGTCAATTTTGAGATTACAAAGGCTCCCTGAGGAGTATTTCACGCTTTGAAGCTAAACACACATTCAACTACGCCAAAAATACATGAAGCCGAATTGAAACACAAGGAGGTATACTTAATAGGAAATATTGAATAGGAGTCTTACAGTGTGGGTTACAGGGGTGCAGCGACATGGACAATTCGCTTTGTACCATGGGAAGCATCCTAATATTTCGCTCAAAAACGGATACTACAACGAGATGCCCTCTAAAAATATCGTATCTAAAATTTTAGTTCTGAGGACATCATTTGTATATTTAGAAAAAGACATTGAAAGACTATTTGCGCTTACAGTTTTAAAATGTTGTCAAGAATACATTCGAGTTTTCTGGACTTTTCAGGTTAATTCCTCATAAAGGCCATCAGGATTCCTCTAAACTTCCATTTATTTCCAGGAATGTCACGTCTAATTCGTCAAACCTTCCTTAATGCTCTGCTGCTTGTATTACAACTCAGCTTTTGAAATAAAATCCAAAAAAATCTGTCTATTCAGGTTGTTTTTACTGAACTTCTTCTTGCTAAAAAGTTGAATTAGTTTTTCGGGATGCTAAGCAACTCAATAATCGTGTGGGAGTTGCCAGTCTGTCAAGTTTTACATCATTTATAAGAGTTAAAACCATTCCACATTGAAAAGTGTGTTTTGCATCACTTTGTGTTTATCATGTTATTTTAACCCTTTTCAACTTTCTTTTTGCACCTACTATTTGTGACTTCTTTCGTTGACACTTACATATAAATAATTTGTTGTCATTGCCTTTACTACCTGCCCTCTACCGCCTCGTGAGACTAATGATTTTTTAATTGTATTTTTTCCCGTAAGCAACATGCACTGTGTTGTCAAATGCACACCTACCTGCGAGTCTCTTGAATGGGGCCACGTATTGATCGTTCGAATCTCCTGGTTCAAAACCAATGTTTTCGTCCTTGCAATTTTTTTCCAACTCTACTACTTTAGCAGTTGATGCTTGCAGTACATTACGGGTATTGTTGCTCATTTCGGAAAGCATGTTTATTTCCTTCACCTTATGCTCTCTCATGCCATGTTCCTTAATTTTGCTTTTTGTTTGTTTGATGATGTCGAACTCTCCAATAGATGGGTTAAGAGGTATATAAAGGTTTTCCAGTTTTATGCCTTTAATGTTGATTCTTTATACAATAAAGGACGAACGACAAAAAAAATGTAATTACGTTTTGACGTACAAGAAAAAAAGGCTACGAATAAGGTAGCACAAAGGAGTTGCATGAGAGTGCACACATATGCAATTATTGAATGTTCAAAGGCTGCTTCGACTGATGCTGGTGCAGCAACTGCTATTAGAGAGTATGTACAAGTGTAGGTGCGACGCGCTTATACATAACAGCGGAAGTGCATTTTAATGGTGTTTTTCTTTACGCTTCCTTTTCCTCGCTTCTGATTTTTTTAATTGTGGGTATACAAAGCATCCAAATTAATAAGATTCAAATGCAGGTGCGATTGCAAATGATGGATTTTAACACCAAGTCTACAGCAGAAAAGATGGAACAGAAAAAATAGAGTGCACAGAAATGCGTTCAAATTATTATGTTTCTAACTGTTCGAAGTTTTAATTAAAGTTGCAGTGAAACGAGATATTAGCATTTTTTCTTGTAAAAGTCTTTACAAAATGTTCAGCCTATGTCTTTATGCCATTTACAGACCTATGAGCAGAGTTCAGAGGTTTTAGTGTCTTATTTGTTAGGCATTGAGAATCATCCATAGTTTTTTTTATTTTTTTATAAGAGCAAAAGAAAACAAAAAATGACTGTGGTTATATAGTTTTTAATTTTCATTATTGATTTTGCGATGTTAATAAGGTTCGATGGATTAAAAGCCTTTTTTAAAAGCTTTTCTTTAACTTCACATGTTTGCTTGTTTGTTAAGCTCTTGTCTTGCATTTTTAAAATCAATCCGATCAACTTCAAACTTTCAGACAAAGCCAAATATCTGGGTTTTATTCTTGACAAAACATCCTAGAGCGAGTAAAAAAAGCCACCACAGCCCTGTACTGCTGTAAAAAAGCAATAGGAAGTAAATGGAGCCTACAACCACGCATTACTCATTGGCTTTATGTATCTGTCATCAGACCAATCCTAACGTATGGCGTAATTGTCTGGTGGAAAGCCTTGGGCATAGCCACCAACTGTAACCATCTTTGTAAAGTGCAAAGATCGGCCTGTATAGGTATCAATGGAGCACTCAGAACCACCCCCACGGCGGCTCTTGACACACTGTTCCATCTGCTTCCCCTAGATATTTACAGTAAGCTAGTGGCAGCCAGCTCAGCCATATGTTTCAAAGAGCTTCACCATTGGTCCAACCTGCGGATTGGACACTCCACCATTCTGAATGATTTAGAATTCCCTGTCATTAGGGGACACTGCACCATCGGAAAGCATGCCTATAGGCTGGGCCTCCTTTACAACAAGCTGCATGGATGAGGAAGAGGAGGAGACGATTCTCCACCGTCTCTGTACATGTCCGGCCCTTTCAGCTCAAAGAAGAGCATATTTAGCAGCCAGCTTCTTCAACAACCTAAGTGAACTGGCTGACATCAACATAGGCAGTCTCCAGCGCTTCATAGCAAGCTCCGGCTGGTTCCTCGGGTAGTATTTCTGGTGAAATACAGATCCTGGTGGTATCACAATGGACCTTGTCTGGTCTAAGTGAGGTTGTACCTGCAGCCTGCCACTCCTACCTAACCTAACCTAACTTCAAAATTGGTATGCTTACATGGTGATTATACATATATTTAAATTTTATTACATACTAAAATGGCGGCTTCAAAATGGTGGACAAAAATCGAATCAAAATCGAAATTTGGGTGTTTTTGGAGTCCCTGTTAATTAAATATTAGCCAAAATTTCGAAACTCAAGATGACGGACAAATTTCTCGTTTATGGTCCGATTCGACAATGGAGAATGCATGCTGCTCCATCAAGGTCGGTAAAGACCTCATCAAGAATTTTGATGTTAAAAAGGATTCAGACAAGGCGACGTTCTGTCATGCGACTTCTTTTACATAATTCGTGAAAGAATTGTACAAAATCACGCGCCAATACCAGAGGCACAATCTTTCAAAAGTCGATAAGATAATATTGACATGGTCGTTAGAATGCATCGTGATGTTAGTAGCGCTTTCGTGAGTATAGAGATGGAAGTAGCAAAAATGGGTTTAACGGTTAATGAGGGCAAGACCAAGTATATGCTGTTAATATGAAAGGACACCCAACATTAACCTCTCGGATAGAACGTCACCGTAAACAAATATTACTTTGAGGTAGTTAGGGACTTTTCTTACCTAGGCTCAGCTATTAATTCAGACAACGACACCAGCACTGAGATCAAACGAAGAATAACTCTTGCCGCATCTTTGGGCTAAGAAGGCACTGACCTCTTTCAACCAAGTAAAATTGCCCTTTGTAAGACCTTACTTATCCCAGTCCTGCTCTACGGCCCAGAGACATGCACTTTGTTGAAAGTAGAAAGTATTTTGAGAGAAAACTTCTTCGATTGATTTTCGGTCCCGTCTGCATAGATGGTGAGTGGAGGAGGATAAACAATGACGAACTGTATGGGCAGTGCAGCGAAATTGACTGGTTCAGAAGAGTGAAGGACTGTAGCGCCACCTTAAGTGAGTAAGTAGTCCGATTCGACACAGAACCGATATCTAAAGATTTCCGAGTAGCGATTAGCGCCATCAAAATCTGGAGATTCAATATATCGAAGATTGCTTTGCACGAGATTTTATTGAGCCAGGACCTTAGTCAATATAATATAAATAATATAAATGTAAATATAATATACTCATATATATTTGACACTCTTGATTGCGTATCTACATTATTATTTACTTTTATAAAAGGCAAATGGTTTTATTAGTATATATGTATGTAGTAACGCAAAAACTCCGAATCTACTTAACGTATTTGAATGCAGTTTTTTCCTATAGATTCAGAATACTTGAATAGGCACATACAAAATTTAACTTTTTTTAACAAAAAGCCCTTAAATAAACAAATGAAGTAGTTTTCTTTCATTTATTTGCATTTTCTGGTGAGTAATCTCTATTTTTCTCCACTTTCAGCAAACAGTTTCAAATACGGGCCAAGATACAGAGTATTCAAATTTGCAGATTTATAGTATGCGCAACCGTAGCCATCGTTGTGAACGTCTGTTGTTTTTGTTTTGCCGAGTTGCGTAAGGGTACGGGGAACGGGGGTGTACTATGATTTAGTTGGATGGATCTTTAAGTATCTATGGAAGTTCTCAACGGATTTTAAAAATTCAATATTGGAATGGTGACACTTTTTGTTACCTTTTATCTATGAAAGTATAAATCTTAGTATGTATTTAATGCGTGTAAGATCCCTTCTCGGTCTTCAGGCGGAGCAAGGCGAGCATGGGTACAGCTAGTGTAGTCATAAACCCCTCAACCCACGATAATTACATTAACAAAAAAAGGGTCGTGCTTGTGTCCTGTTATGAAGCTGGAAGGTACCTTTTTGTTGCTGTGCAGTACTGTTATGTATTTGCACTCACAATGTTTTAGATTTTTGAAGTTTTGTTTTTTGTTTGTTTTTTTCGGGTTCACTTGTCGCATGTGCGTTGATATGCACATAGATCTTTTAGTTTCGAGCTGGCGTATGTTAATTTTATTAAATTTTTTCAAATGGAAATTACACATCGTTAGTAGTGAAAGTTATCGGTCGCATTCTAGTTGTGTTGGACGCATTCTAGTTGTGGTTGGATAAATTTAGCAAAAATGTCTTTCACTCGCAAACGTCTTTCGCTGGAAGATAATGTCAAAATGTTGAAATGCCAAAATCGACCATTTGCAGCATCAGGAAAAATAGTCACAAGGTTCTCAAAAACCTGAGAGATACTAATAGTGGATCTTTCGCCGACAATCGTTAAAGAAAGGCGAATACCCGAAAATGGAAAAGGCATTGTACAAATAGTTTGTTATCCAACGTGAGGGCAACATTTCCATATATGCAAACATACTGAAAGCCAAAGCTACTCGTACCAACACAAATCAGGAAAATGATATTATTGACATTGATAACGTGGAAGATGCTAACTCCTCAGAAATGGGCTCGAGCTCTGTTCAAAAAGTAAAGCATAACGAGGCCGTTGAGAATTTTAGCAAGTGTATTAATTGGGCCGAACAGAACTACGTTGAAAATTCAAAAATACTTGTTCGAAGAAGTCTACGGGAAATAGCTGTAAATTTCTGCCTTGAAAATGTTATGAGTTAGAAACAATATTTGTACATTTATTTGATGTTTTGTATAAGGAAAATGTATTCGATATTATGAATTTTTTGATATAGCGAATGGACCTGGACATTATATCCTTCGTTGTGTTCGACCATCACTGTATTTAGTATATTTAACTTAAATTTGTAAGCAACCACCCGCGTTATGTTATGTTATTATGTTCGGGAAGGTTGTTCATAGCCCTCGACACTGCGGCTTCTCTTTATAATCCTATTGTGCTTTCCCTTATGTTTCCTAGATGAATTGTTTCACTTTCGACGGTGTCAAGAAGTAAAGACACTTCTCTGGGTGGATGGCAACAAGCTGTTCTGTAGGGACAACTTCGTCGCCAAGAATTCTCTTTCTGAGTTGTAAGCGGGCTGGACATTCTTTTAGGATGTGTGGAAAAGTCTCCTCACTCTCAAAGCAGAGTCTTCAGCTAAAATCTGTTGCAAGATTCATGCGATGTAGGTGTTTGTTCAGGCAGCAGTGTCCACTGAAGAATCCAATTAGCCTGTAAGGTTGTTTTCATCGAAATTTACAATGAAAGTCAATTTTCTTTGCGATGTTATCAAGGATAGCAGCTTTAAGCATGCTTGTCCTGGTGTGTTAAGCCTGACTTCTCTGGATTCTTGAATGCAACAATTTTCTACAAGTGTTGCGAAGAGTCGCTGTTGCCAGTGAGTCGGCTGTTTCATTGCCCGCAAATCCACTATGTGCAGGAGTCCATGAAACATGACATATTGTTCCTAGCTATGTCCGAAATTACATTTCAGGCTTCTAGGATTTGTCTGGATTTGAGTATTCACCAATACTGACTGAGAAGTTCGCACATGATTTCCAGAATTCTCCAAAAACTCCGGAACTAGTTCCTGTTTCCATTTTGGAATCGTCTGTATACCAGACGAGCTAAGAATGTGATATTTGGGGTTTGCGATTTTCCCAGTCCTCCCTTAATGGAATAACTATTGAAAAGTTTTTGTTGAAGCCGTATTCTAGTAGCATGTCGTCTGGAAGCATGTTCAAGATTGCTTCAGAGTTTCAAGCAAGGATATCTTCATATATCAGTAGATTAAGTAATTACAAAATTTGTTAAATTAAGAATAATGAGTTAATAATAATAAAAATAAAAATAATAATAATAATAATAGTTCCCAGCTCTTTTTAAAACTTTCACTAGATGCTTTCAAGTAAATATATCGTAGCTTTACCACTTTTAACTTGATTGAGCAGTATTTGCAGTATTTTTATTTTATTTTTTTTAAATGCCAAAATAATTTGATACTCTAGTTAACGTTGAACGTAATAATAAGAAAAACATCTCAATGATATGTTCTAGTCTCTCACGTAATTGACACAACCAGTTAAACGATACTGATTCCATAAAATAAAAACGCAAACATCAGACCAGAGTTCCACAAAATCTTTGTCCAATTACGTGCGATAGGTATATATGATCGTCCAATATGCCACGTAAATGAGGGAAACAGTCTTCTCGTATACATTCCTCAGGGATAGATTTCCAATATTGTGTAATCCTATTTAAAAAAAATCTATTCCCTCACTTTGTCCCTCTCTGAGCTTACTCAATTCAGAACTTAATCCAAATTGATTGAAATCAATCAAAGTTGTACTATGTGGGTCAGGACATGGCCAAATCAGTTATATGACATGTGTATGCGAATTCTTGCAATATGTTGGAATTGTGAGTGCATAGTGAAGGGAATAAATTACAAAAACAAAAACAAAACATGCAAATTAATAAATTTCTAAAAAAATGAATCTCTCTTGCAGAATTGTTAATTATCTCGTAGTTGGAATTTTAGACTCTACTCCAACGCTTTTGTTTCTTTTAAATAGTCAGTGGCTTTATCTGTAGCGACTGACTTTGGACCTTGAGAAATTCGAAATGATTTAATTAATGTTTTCTCGTTCAAACAAAAAATTCAATAAGATATTGACTTATTTATAAACACAAATAACATCTGTTTGTTTGTCTGTCAGTATATAACTCAAGAACCTTCCTATCGTAATGCAACTATCAAGGTTTCATACTTACTTTGATCCCGATTAGTTTGGTCTGGAGAATTCCATAAGCTCGAGGTTGCTCCAACAAAAACATTATTCAGCGATGACGCTGAAATGTCTGCTTTTGATTTTGAACGATGCACTTTGTTATACCGTTGATCTGTGAAAGAGAGTTTAACATAAGTTTAGGTTTCACATATGCTCAGGGCATATGATGTATAATATATCAAGCATCAGTATGATCACAAGCCAATGATTATAAGGAAAAACTTTCAAAGAAAGTCAACATGAAACAAAATTTAAATAAAATCTAAATAAAATCAATTTAGCCAAGCTTTAACCGTACATATATGAGGCGAAGGGTGGCATAAGGGTAACAATAAAACGGACATACAAACACAACCATATTTCGTAAAATGTCAACCCACCTTTATTGTATTTGAGTATAACCATTGGCATTGTGTTCAGGGGGACAGTTGGTGCTACTGTCGTAACAGTTGTCGTCTGGGGAATATCTGCAAAATAAAATGTACGGTGTGAAACACATAAATAAAATGTTTTCCTTTCTCCTTTTGACTTTGTGTGTGTAGGTACGAGTACGAAGTAGGATGCGATGCGCGTTGTGTGAGTTATTGAATTATATGGCCCAATAAGCGTAACGTGTTTGGTGACACAATTCTTCGTCTCATAAGGATCAAAAGCGCGTAGAGTAGCCCTGTAGATCATTTATGGAACACATTTAAGTGTCATTAACACACACTGAAATTACATTCGACAAAGTGGCCCATCATCTCTTGGGTGACTGCGAGTTATGGTGACGTGTAGGATTATATTGGGAAGAAGGTTCAATGAAAATGAGTACCATGTAATAGAGGGATGGTGGGAGTCGTCAAGTGATTAAGCGGGGGACATATAATGTCGTGCGGTGGATTATGGATTGGACATTAATAATTGGATAGATTGGCATAAAGTGGCTTAAAGTCCCATGTGAAAGGGTGGCGCAGTTGAAGTTAATTTTATTAAAAAAATTAGCTTATTGCCATAATAAATGGCGAAGATAGCTTGTTTCACTAAAATCTGTTATTTTCATTAATGCTTGTTGTTAACCAGGATACAGGCTGAGGTATTTCTCAAATACGGCCTAGGCCATTCAAATAAGTAAATAACTTCATCAGTTAAGTACCTACATAATTCATTTCCCGAGCATCAATCCCTAACCGTCTCTTATCTGCGTTCATTTCATATGCTCTACTTCATTTAATACCGTTTGTTAGTATTTACCGTTTTTCTGGGTCAATTTTGAAAATCTTGAGCAGTAGGGCCCAAATGCGCAGCACTTGTTATGTGTTGTACATTTTATGTCGATGTGATAAAAACGCATATGGGGTTTAAATTATATCATTTTATTAAAAGTAATGACTTTATTTCCCAGAAATCGGTTTCAAATGCGGACACGCACACGGAAAAAATCACGTGAAGCCAATGAACTTTGTGCGACGAAACGAGGCAGGTAGATGCCTCTTAAATAAGTGCATTGTACCCAAGGCAAGATGTCATGTGACCCTTGCTGAGGTCTGAATGGTGCTGTCGGTATAAAATCAACGTAAAATCTCTAACGGAGCCCAGATATCCATTCAGAAATAATTCACTGATCTCAAAATCAGAAAGCACGGCCTTAGAAAATTAGGACAGTGTCATTGGCAAAATTACGGAGAATGTTGACGCATTGGATAAGAAAAACATTGAAAGCAGTGCCTTCCTCTACACAAAAAAGAAGAAAACATACGACTCTCAAAACAAGGAAGCAGGCTAATCTTCGGACAAGGCAACTACTTGAACTTAAAAGGAAGGAATCGATGTCAAATACAAATTGGTTACGAACAAGCAGAGAATCAGTAAAATCGACACCAACCAAATCTATAGCAGAAGAAGCAGATGCCGCCCAAGAAACAGAAGCTGACCCAAATATTAGATGCATAAAAGGAAGAAACGAAAACACTCGGCACGATGCAATATTAATTAAAGCAACGGAAGACCTCTCGTACGCGGACTTGCATCGATACGACAACCTGTCTGAGCAGTGAAAATAGACTAATTTAAAAATATATCTTCTGAGGCGAAATGCATGGTCTCCCAAGCACAGTTGGTACTGGAAGCATCAGATGTCTGGCTTACGAGCTTGCGATAAAAGTTACGAAGAAACAAATATGAAAGTCATTCAATCGAACTTTAACCACTGCAAACGCGAAACACCACAGGATCTACCTAATCAGATGGTCCGCAAATACGATGCAAATGTGGCAATACTTGTACTCTACAAACAAATTAATGAGGGCATTTGGGCAGCGGACAAGCAGGCTTCTTGTTGGCCAAAATTATTTGGTTGACAACATCTGAAGTACAAACTATGATGTTAGTAATGAAATACAATATCTGCCAAAATGTTGATGAAATGTTTCATCACGTTTTCGCATAATTGCGGCTGTATTTCGCGAATAATAGCTGCAATATTTTCTTTTAGTTTAGGAATAGTTGGTGGAGCATTGGCGTATACTATATCTTTAACATGCCCCAAAGGAAAAGTCTAATGGGGTCAAATCGCATGATCTCGACGGCCAATTAAGGTCTCAATTTCGAGAAATCACACGTCTAGGAAATTTGTTATGCAATAGAGCCATTGTTTCACCAGCTGTGTGGCATGTAGCACCATCCTGCTTAAAAAAACGTCATCTACATCCATAGCATCATTATCAGGCAAAAAAAAACGCAGTCGACATCGTCCGGTAACGCAATCAATTTACTGAAACGGTCAAACCAGCACCATTTTCGAAAAATTTGGCCCAGTTATACTGCATCAAATGGTCACTCGTTGTGAATAGCGAGGTTTTTCCTTTTTTTTTCTAGGTTTTCGGAGCTCCAGATGGGGTAGTTTTGTTTGTTAACGCACCCAGACAAATAGAAATGAGCTTCATCGTTGTTCACGTTCATTCATTTCCAGCAACTAATCAGCGAAAGTGGGAGTGCGCGTCGATCCATAATAATAACCTCCTAGTTTTTACTTATCAAAAGTCATCGCAATGATGGTTGAATGTTGACAATTCAACGATGTCTCGAAATTTAAAATAACACCTGTTTTTGGATGACTCTTTATAAAGGGTGGTTAAGTTTTAAGGGCCGATGTTGATTTTGAATAAAACACAAATTATTTAGGAAATTATTGTCATTTCTTTTTATTATGATAATATTGGTATGGTTCAATTATGTATGGAACAAAATATCGGCCAAATGGCCGCCGCGACCTCGGCGGCACACCTCCATCCGATGGTCCAAATTTTCGATGACGCTGAGGCATAATTGAGGTTCTATGCCGTTAATGTGCCGAATTATCTCATCCTTTAGCTCTTGAATTGTTGCTGGCTTATCGACGTACACATTTGCTTTCAAATAACCCCAAAGAAAGAAGTCCAACGGTGTCAAATCGCATGATCGTGGCGGCCAATTAACATCGCCACGACGTGAGATAACACGGCCATTGAATTTCTCCCGCAAAAGAGTCATTGTTTCGTTAGCTGTGTGGCAAGTGGCACCGTCCTGTTGAAACCACATATCGTCCACATCCATATCTTCCAATTCGGGCCATAAAAAGTTCGTTATCATCTCACGATAGCGAACACCATTCACAGTAACTACCTGACCGGCCGCATTTTGGAAAAAATACGGCCCGATGATGCCGCCAGCCCATAAACCGCACCAAACAGTCACTCTTTGTGGGTGCATTGGTTTTGTCGACAATCACTCTTGGATTATCATTCGCCCAAATGCGGCAATTCTGCGTATTGACGAATCCACTGAGGTGAAAATGTGCCTCATCACTGAAGATGATTTTCTTCGAAAATTGATCATCCACTGTTGCCATTTCTTGCCACCATTCTGACCATTGACGACGCTTAGTTCTTGAGTCAATTGCACCTTGTAAGCGCGTAAATGCAAGTCTTTATGCATAATGTTCATCAACGACGAGCGTGCGAGGTGCAATTGTTGGGCACGACGACGAGTTGAGGTGGACGGCACTTCAGCCACACTATCGCGAACAGCAGCAATATTTTCTGCAGTACGAGCTGTACGAGCATGCACTGGTGTTTTCACATCTCCTACAGACCCGGTTTGCTCAAATTTTTGCACGATTTTTCCGATTGTACACACATTTGGACGATTAAATTGACCGAAAAAATCACGAAGTGTACGATATGCATTTTGATTTGAACGCCCATTTTCATAATAAGCCTGAATAACTTTAACGCGTTGCTCGATTGTGTATCTTTCCATGGTTCAAATTGAGTTAGTCTGAAATTGAGAAATGTCAAATGAAATGCAGAAAAATACTTGACGTTTAGGTGTGGTTCACATTCAACATAGACCCTTAAAATTTAACCACCCTTTATAACCTTTCCTAGCCAACATCCGGAAAGCCATTTGCGTTGAAGAGGAAGAAGAATCTGGAAGTCTACTTAAATATTTACATTTGCCCGGAATAAAGGAGAAAACTACAATTAGCGATTTCTACATTTAAATACCGATGGTTCTTGGAGTAGGAAAGACATACCAACAACCCTTGGCAAAATTGTGCATCTTATCGAAGGTCAATCTGAACTATTCCCCGAAATTGGTCTTAGCAACATTTTTTGCTCAACCATACCGCAAATAAATGTGAGTAGGTTTGATCGCCATATCTCAGTGGCCTTTAGGCTGATATCGGTGATTGGTATTTTCCTGTTATAACCATCTGTCCCTGCTTTAAAGCTTTGTAAAGCTATCCAACCTGGATGACAGATAACTCAATTTCAATCCTTTTGACAACACCAACCAAGAATAACACAAAATGTGGTGTACTAACATACTAAAGCGCTAAAAAGAGCTTTGCCATATATGTACTATCTACCTTCAACTTTGACACGTTGTGAATTCACAACATAATTTAGAGAATGCGTTTGTCTGTTATGGAAAAGAGTGCTTACGAATTAAGGGGTATTAGGTTTAGTCCTTTCTAGGTTCAGAATTGTTTTGTCAGTTTAAATGTCTTAAAGCGTCACCAATCACATTGGATCGACTTATCTTAGCGAAGTTATTGGATCAATAAAACCAATAATTTAAGATGTTACAACAGAAAGGTCATTCTCACTTAATTTAATCACAAAATATCGTTACTCACCGCTCTTAATGCGGTCCTAGGTAAGTTAAGAAAATATTTAATTCGAAAGAAGAAAATCACTTACGGTATAATTTAATTGCTCCATCGGTATCCCCAAGAGAATTCTTAGCTACACAACGATAAGATCCAAAGTCCCTAATGTCGACATCATTCACCGTCAATCGCATTGTAATCTTGTAGCCATTCTCAAGGACTTCCTGCACAAAGTGGTCACCTGCAGAGAAAAAAAAAAAACAAAATTCAAATGTCAAATTGTGCTCTACCAACAACAATAATTAAAGCGAAAGCAAGAGATACAGATTATTCCAAACAAAATTGAATGGCACTTTAGTATCACTTTCTGCCCCCTCGCCCTTCCGCCAATCAATTGGTATTGACCAAGCGAGAGCATTGCTTAACCAGAGTCAGTTTTAAATTGATTTGCATTCACTATACGAGTGAATCCCCCTCTCCCCCAATCAGAATGCAAGATAGACTCAGCAGACTGCGAGGAACGTTGCAATATATATGAATCTGTGGTTTATTCATGAATCTACCCGCTCCAGAGGTGAGAGCGACAGAATGTCGTAAAGCACTGTACCTACCCATCTCCTGCCACTGCTGAGTCTACCTCTCATCTAATTACACGACGACGATGACTGGAAAAAGGATTTCTACGGATTGAAAACAAACAGAAGAAAAAAACAACAAACCTGGCACAATAATAGTGTCATTCTTCATCCAGTAGTTAATGGACTTGGGGTATGCTTCCGACTGACATTCCAATGTGATATTCTGACCAATGGCAGCTCCAACTAATTGATTCTGGATCCAGATCATTGGTGGAACTAAAAGATGAATGTTTGTGCATTAGGTAGCGTTGTTACGAACAGATATATACTGTATATGTAGATATAAACATTTAATCACTTGCAACTTAAAGGCTTAGGAACCTTAGTTTAGGGATTTTTAGGGGAGGTAATCTTAGGCACTTATTACATGGAAGAACCATGCACTCTGGGTGCAGTACCTGAGGTTTGTATATCTGAAGCAGGTCTGTGGGTTAATCGAAACCATTAGTTTTAAGTCAATTTCTTCTTGAGGTTGAATGCACCATATGCACTTTCAAAAGTTCACTCTCACAGTTCCAGATCCAAACAGATACACAAACTATGGACTGCATATGGATGGGTGAGAAACAAATAATTTTAATGAAAACTTACAGTGAACAATTAGCATTACCCTCTTGCTGACTGTTGGTGGTATACCGTTCGATGCTATGCATAAGTATGCGCCCATATTGAGCCGATTCACCTTCGATATAGTTAGATACGATCCGTTGTAGCTGATAACTATAGTTGTAAACGAAAAAAAAAATAAATAAATAAGTAAAATAATAATTGTATGCATAACATATGAGAGCTCTTTATGGATCAAATTGCATATAAAAAGGATTCTACTGCGATTCCAGAGGGAGGAATAATTTTATGGTAAAACTTAAGAGGTGTCGGGTAGGAGGCAAGGCCAAGGAATGATAACTGTAACAGGTAAACGGAATTTATAAATAAATAATATGAAAGAATACCTGCGAGTATGCGTGTGTTTCATAGTCAAACAGGAAAAAAAATTTTTTTTCAAAGATTTATAAGTTAACGAATTTAAAATTGACGGTTTTAAATTATGTTGGTAGTTAGTATGTGGATTTAATTTAACGTTCTCAGGTGTATGAACATGTTTTTTAAATGTAGGATTGCTATCAATATTACAATATGTGAGTTGCTATTTACCTGAAGTAATAGCGTATAGAAAGGCAAAGCCATACTCTTTAACTTTTGCACAAGTGTGTTTCATTTAAGAAGGATTGTCAATCTTTTGGCAACGTGAGGCTTAAATTGATAGAAACTGGTTCATGCAGAGTCGCCCCCTTCGCAGAAAATTGGATGATTCCCTTTTGCCGCTTCCCTATTTTGAACATATTTAGAAGCAGTAAACCCATAGATGCTCGTGGTTCTTATACATATACACTGGTGGTCAAAGAAATAGGTGTGAGCCATTTTCTTTCAGTAGTTTTGATTTGATACTACTTAAACAGTTATTTTGGCACTGCAAATAGTGCAGCAACATGGAAATTTTTGGAGGTTGTCATTTTACCGTTACAACGCCACCAACATCATTTCAATTCTCTCATGTGCTTTTTCGGGTTTCGCTTGATTAAGAGTGGTGTTGATTTGATGGGCTCTGAAAGTCGGTCAATAAAATAGGTGCGTTTTAATTAAAATTGAATTTATGCGTATTATTTAATTAGTTTAATACTAATTGTGACAAAGTGAGTTTATTCTAATTAAACCAAGTACTTTTAGCTAATATTTCGTTTAAAAAGCTTTTCAGTATGGGACGAAATGTTCATTGCTCGCAAGAAGAGCGAAATTTGGTTCAACGGCTAAGGGATTCGGGCAAAACCTACAAATTCATAGCTGAGGCATTGGGGCGGTCTCAGAACTTTGTGACGAATGCTCTTAAGCCATTAAAAGCCAATGAAAATCGGGGGAAAAAGAAAAAAACCTCACCGATCACTGACCACCATATTTTGGTATTGTCCAAATCCGACCCTTTTGCGTCTTCAAGGACGATTTGCGCACAAATCGGGAATAAAGTGAGTGCGCGCACAGTTCGTCGGAGGCTCCAAAATGCCAATCTCCCAGGAAGAATCGCCAGGAAAGTTCCTCTTCTGAGAGGCAAAAACTTACAGATCCGGAAACAATTTGCTTTGAGCCACAAAGAATGGAACGGACCTGAAGGAGTAAAGAAATGGCATAACATCCTTTGGAGCGACGAAACAAAAATAAATTTGTTTTGCTCCGACTCTCAACGTAACGTGCGGAGACCAAAAGGGAAGGAATTCGACCCCCGATACACCAAAAAAACAGTCAAACATGGAGGGGGCAATATCATGGTGTGGGGTTGTTTCTCGTGGAATGGTGTTGGTCCCCTATTTCGAATCCACAACACCATGACTCGATTCGAGTATAGGGACATTTTGGACGACATCATGCTTCCATATGCCGAGGAAAACTTACCCCTCCGATGGCACTTCCAGCAGGACAATGACCCGAAGCACACATCGGGCCTCGTGAAGGATTGGTTTCGGGATCATGAAGTGTCTGTAATCTCGTGGCCCAGTCAGTCCCCTGATCTCAATCCAATTGAGAACTTGTGGAATGATTTGAAGCGGAGATTAGCGGGTCAGTTTTTCTCCAATAGGGACCAGTTATGGGAAGCGGTCCAAAAAGAGTGGTACGCTATACCTTTGGCAACATGTCAAAAACTGGTCGGTTCTATGCCACGAAGGATCGAAAAAGTTTTGGCAAATAAGGGTGGTTATTCAGGATATTAGGGTAAGGAAACGAAAACCGTTAGAATTTTCAAAAACACTTCGACAAAACCTAATTTTTTACTGTTTTAGGTCAACACACCTATTTCATTGGCCAATTAAAAAATATGAATTTCTACGATTTTGTTATTTTTATTTATTTATTTTTAAATTTAAGAATTTTTAAGTTCCGAAATTTTTGTTTACAAAGTCAAAATTAATTTAAGTTAAAAAAAAATTAAAACTACTCAAGCCCTTTTGAGAAATCAAGTTTTAAAAATTTTTTTTAATTCGCACCTATTTCTTTGACCACCAGTGTATTTGCAAACTTTGCGTGAGAGTTTAGAATTCAACTGCTCCTTTAGAGTCAAAAATTGTTGGAGTTTGAAGTTGGTAATTGATTGATTCATGCGCTCTTGAGGCTCTGGAGTAGAAAAAAGGCAGATCACTAGCGCTGTGTCATTATTCATTATTCATTACTCCTTGTGTGCCGGAAAAAAAATCAAACTGGCGGGTTAACCCACAGAAAAAAAATTAGTAATAGTAGTAAAAAAAAGGTAGTAATGGAATAAAGGATGCTTTCAGTTGAAGGTACTCCTCTCGAAATGTTAGACTGCGCTAAGAATGCCCTACATCGGTATTGCTGGGGCAATGTGAAGCATTCTCACAACGGCGCTGGCGACAGTACTCAATCTAATGCCCCTTTATCTGCTCGTGCAAGAATTTTAAGCAAAATTAGCCCTTTGTGTAAGCTAAACAGGAAACTGGAGACCCAGCCTTACAGGATATGCACAGATCCTTCACACGCACATGGGCAACGTTGTATGCACTGGCGACATAACGCTTTGTCAAATCTTTACCAGACTATTCTGAACTTCTTTCCATAGAAGAGTAGAATGGCAGAAAAATCAATGTCATATCGATACCCATCTATAGAGATAAATCCAAATTGCACAAGATTAGACCAAAATTAGGTACATTGTGATACTACTGTGTGATAGGGTTGGATCCCAGTCTACTACTTAAACTACTTAGCACCTACTACTTAACGCACCTGTGAGGACGTTAGTCAGTTTCAAGAGCTAGTATTTTTTTAGTTGATATAATGCTTTTGATCTCTTATGATTGAGGGCAGGTCAGATAAGCCCATCATATTGAAGATGTTATCTTCTGTTATCTGCTTTCGACAAAGCATCGGTGTAAATCGAGTGTTTAACAAACGATATTGATATGGTCGAGTTTCCTACCATCTGTACTTGAGAGCCCCAATATCTGTGCGACCAGGAACCCAACAAATTGTGTAATTGTACTGATAAGCGATCTCGTTTAGAGACACGCAGCAGTTTTTCACTACCCTAGATTTTGTTGTGTTAGGTACAAAGGATCTGATCACAGCTTGGCCATCGTTGTATATCACAATATCTCTGTGTGATACTGCTCCAGCCAAGCAGCGACCTGACTGATAGGGGATACCTACATAATACACAAGTGCAAAACCCAAACCCAAACCCCAAAATCCCCAACTTTTGAAAAATCTCAAAAAAAATCTCCAAACTATCCTGCGACTACCGCTCCGCTTTTCTGCTCTATTACTTGCTTGGCGAAGGCGATATAGACCATAACTCGGAATATAACAAAAACCTGTGCTTCTAAACGATTTTGGACATAAAAGGACCAGAGTAGCGAAGCGAAGCGGTGCAATACAGATTCCCAATATGGGGATTTTGGTTTTGGAGCTTTCGGTTTGGGGATTTTAGTTTGGGGTTTTTAATTTTGGAGTTTTCGTACCCAACCCGTATTGATCGTTTTAAGCTCGGGAAAGTCAGACAGGATAGCCACGTGACTCGTAAGTCTGCTTGGCTGGATTCCATAGAGCGTTGGAGACTAACTGCACTGCGTATTGCCACTTTTTTGACAAATATTTGAAATCGAGTAAGGCCAACAATTGCCTCTAGGGCTATCGTGGGGCAGGTTCCCACAGCTCCGGTGATGCCCAGACATGCTTATCTTTGAATTCGTTGTAACTTTTAGATGGTGAATTTTTCCTTAAAAGAGAACAACATTTCTAATGTATAAATTGCACTTATCCGAGTGTTTTTTGGTAAATAAAATATTTTGTGTGCCGAAAATGAAGTGCACTTACAAGAAATTTGCATTCATACGTTTTGCACTTATCCAAACATTATTGTATAAAAAATTCGCGAGTTAGCAAGGGGTTTTGGAAAGCATTGCACTAAGACGGATTTTGCACTTATCCGGTTTCCACTCATCCGTTTCCAACTGTACTATAAATGTCTATTAGCAGTAAGTGAAGCATGGTTTGAAAGGCAGCTTTTGAGACAGTTCTCAGCGCACCCGTAATGCTGAGGTTAGCCACACCCTGAACGTTCTCGAGAACTTTTATGCCTATTTGATTGTCTAGAACCGTCCGCCAATCTATTACGCTTTAAGTAAGAATCGGACAAAAAAATACACAGTCAGTTAATGATTTCCGGCTGTGAGCCTCATCAGGTACCTATTAAGTAGGTACAGCTTTTTTGCACGAGTAAAGGGCTGCCAGGTTTATTAATATCTAGAAAACAACCATTGTGAATTCCTTGCGCGCGATAGATTTTTCGATAGATCGTATGATCTAGCGAAGGGTCATTTCGAAAGATTTGCCCACTTGAAAGGCGTGCTGTTTTGGAAAGACGATTGCAGTTAACGACGTCCTTCACTTAGAGACCGAGAAGTCTCTCCAATGTTTTTAATAGAAGCAGCTAATCCTAACCTAATCTAACTTGTCGCTGTCCTTTCTCTGGTTAAATTTGTACTTGTAAAAATAGACTTTATACGTTTAATCATCAGTTAGCAATATCTTAACCATCCGTCTATAAATTTGTAAACTCAATGGTTATCACATTTAAATTTCCGCACCACTTATGCATGTATTTTTCGCATTGAGTCGCCTTCGATTCTGATCCCTGTCCCTGACTTATTACCTTATCTCATTGCTATTTAGCAATATTCAAATAAAACATTTCCCTCTCTTTTGTTCTCTTTCATTTGTAATTATTGGTACAATTTTCAAAACCACGTTTCTATTTTTAACTGACCACACGCTATAGAAGGATTCCGTGCAGGAAACGAAAATAAGTGTGTAATCACTAACAGCGTTAGTTCTACATATGCAAATTTTCGAAATGTACAACCAACAATCCAAAAACCCCAAAAATTAAAAAAAAAAAAAAAAAAATCTTTCCCTTTTAACTTTTGAATAAATTTTATTGCTCGGATAAACATATTTTGCTGTTAGCCCACGGTCGTAAGTCGTGCGTCAGTCTCTATAATCGTAGCCAAAAGTAAAGCCAATTGTTCCTAACATTTGTGAAAATTAGTTCTACAACTAACGCACACATGCATCTATGTATCTGCATCTACCCGGGAGGAAAAAAAGGTTAAAAAAGCCATTCAACAAGAAGCAATGTATATTTTAGTGGTGTAAGGGTAGGAGAGGGATGATTTTCTTTTTGTTATACTTACCATCTGGTCCATTGGGCACTGGAATCGGATCACCACTCTCTCTACGCCATGTTATCGTCGGAGCTGGAGATCCTGTCGCTGCGCATTTTAATGTAACATTGCTACCCTCCCGAATAACCATATCCGTACTCGTTGGGTAATCGAGAATGTCAGGTGGAACTGGAAGGGGCGGCATTGAAATGTTAGTTCCATGTGTGAATTATCAAATGGTTCAGCACCAAAGCACGACAGACAAGATATGGAGAATGACGATGGTGGTGGTGCATGGTGCATGATACACATTGCACGATTGTATACGATATTTGACGATGCACGACGACGGAATTGGCGGAACAGTATCATCATGTATGCGAAAAAATGTAACGAAAAATATGACGGAAGGATATTTTTTGTGTGTGTTATTTTGTCGCTTTTCAGAAGAATATAATTAAAATGCACATAAATCATTGTTGTTTCATTATACAAAAACATACATACACACATGCATGCAGCTCACATATCCATTCGCACTTGTAGCTAAAAGGGATAATAATAAATTCAGTTTCACAGCTTATCTCCATGGGAATTATTATGACTAAGCTGGTAAATACAAGAGTATTATATTCACATGTACCGAAATTCATGCACTCATTAATGCAATCTACCTGTGGAATGTCCTACAGGCATATCGGGGCTGTAATATGTGTATATTTATTTTAAATTAATTACATATGCACGTTGGAACACCCAAGGTTATTGTTAAATACTTTTTACATTTAATGGCGATATGCTGACGTTGGGAAGGAACCAAATTTTGGTATTAATTGGTGAAAAATTGAAGTGATATCTTTATCGTAATGGACAGGGATACATTTTTTAAACAGTTCAGTTAATTTGTTTGATTAAATATGTACTATCGGAATTTCGGACTCCAATTCAATCTTTCTAGTTGGGAACATTTTTTAATTGAAAGAACTGAAATTTGAACACTGATTTATTGCATAGAAGGAATTTAGATTTAATTAAGTAACAAAAGGAGATAAATGCCTTAGAACCAAAATAAGGTGGGAGAGAAAGCAATGCTTCAATATTTCTGGATGGTTCTTTAATATTCTGTCTTCTAATCTATATATTATATAGATAGAAGAAATGACGTGGGCTGTAGCAACAAAAGTTCTATCAACATCATCGTTTACGTGCATCATGGCAAACCCCGCTAAGGTAATTTTCACTTGGCTGACTTACTGATAAGCTTCTTTTGGGTCAAGCCCAAAACCTTTTCTTTCCATGTGTAATGCATTCACAGGTGTGAAGTGTTCAGAACTAGGACTCTCAGTTAAGTGGAGAAAGCGCTATTTTACGTATCTCAACAGCAATGTGATTTCCACAAGATCTTTATGAGAGAGTTAAGCCTTGTCGGAATCGAAAGAGAGCTTCTGTGGCGGCGATCATTTATTTTTTATTTCCTACCTTTTTTTCCTTTCCAATACCAATGACAATTGTACGATCTCTTGTCGAATATTACGGACATATGTTACGTCATCTTTTCATACCCGCCATACAGGCACAGCCATAATTTTTCTAAAGAATTTGATTCAAATGTTTATCTTAACGCTTCTCAATGTTGAACCTCAATGATTTTGACCAAAAACGCATTCAAATAGACAACCGACAGGGCTGTTCTGACACCAGTTCATCCACGGTTAATTACATTTCGAAGTGTTATGATAGAGCTAATAAGAAGAAGCCGAAGAATAAGGTAAGTTAACATAAATTACTTTTAGTGCAATATCTTGGTAGCTGGGTTATTGCATGATCAACAATAAGCTTAGTTCGTATGCAATAACGTGATAAAACCCGAACAACGAATAGGAATGGTGGTCGAATGGAAGGATTCATGTTCCTTTTTTCTTTTTACCGAATTTTCCGCTATTAATTTGAATACTCTTTATATTCCACTACAACGAAGCAGATTTTCTTGCTAAATGGTGGTTCAGGCACTTTTGTAAACTTAAGGTCTTTACATCAATTTCACTTAGCCTATTTCTATAAATGTATTTGAAACCTCCTTAAATGTTTTCACATGAGAAATTATACACCTCTTACCAACTGTAATCTTTGTTTCTCATGTTCTTCCCTTTGTTAAATCCTTTAATTTAGCAAAGCTTACCCAAATTAGTAACGATAAGTTACCATGAAAAACTCTCATTTCCACCACCTTCTGTGCAGTGCATTTCTCCTCGTGACCGTAAGCACACAGTACAGCATAAGCTCGAGTAACTTGCATCGCAATGGCATGCCTTCATCTAATTAACATTTACTGACAGCGCTTTAATTAAAAGCGCGTCGGAGTACACAATTTTAATTAAACAAATTGGAACCGGTTTCCTTGACGAACGCCAAATGTGTGCGAAACGCTTTTAGTTTATTTTTTCCTCTCCGACCCAACCTCCTCTGATTGGCACGCATTTAAATCAAAGTGGCTAATTGCTGGTAGAGCGGTTGAGCCGGAAGGCGCAAATCCAACAAAAACGAGGATAACTCGTGATTCAGTGTAACCATTTTTGTATTACCTACTACACCACTCGAGTGTTGGTCCGAGGAAAAAAAATAAAAAGCGCGGAAATTATGTGAGGTCTTTACCCAACGGCATCACGTTTCTACCTGATAGTTCACGTTTCTCTCGCTGCTTTTTCCGTTCCGTATACCCTTGATTGGTACTGTTACAAAATAATCTGCTCTCACAGACTAGAGCAAATATTTAATTTCTATCGGAGAAGGAAAAGACCGGAAAAAAAAAGCCATAAGTACGTGTCTAACTGACTTTTTTTTATATATACTTGGCTTCACCCATATCCTGCTGCAGGAGGGTTCTAACTTAAATTATTTATTTGCGGTACTCTAGGCTTACCACAGAGGCACAGACTTTCCGAAGGGAAAACTTTAATTGTCACGTGAATCTCTGACGAACGAAGGGTGGTTCGTTGATTTCAAGTCTTATTCCTGTTCATATTCCCGTTCCAATGCTTGTGGGCCTATTCACACTCGTCTTCGTGTGTATTACCGACTCATCTAATTTTGTATCTCGTTTCCTCACCTGAATCCTATGCCCACATGGGAGATGATATGGAAACATCATCCATTGGAAGTTGATTGGTTTTAAGGTTCGATTGGTCATACGTGACGCATATGTACGTATACAATCTTTTGTGGGGGGATATGCAAAGTATATGGTCAAGTCAAAATCAACTTGAATTGATTTTACCATCATTCGACATGTCGAAAGAAATTTTATGTGTACCTGTACAATCGGTTTTTGCCGAGAGAGAGAATGACTTTCGATGAATAAAAGATAGATAGATAGCAAAACATAAAATTTTACTTTGTGAGTAATTTATTGAGGACTAACCCCTGAGACCACTGTTGGTTCGTCCAACGACCTAACACCTTTTACGAATGTAGAGAAACCAAAGTCAGAGTTGTCAAAGAATTCGGTGGTTTGCATTGATTAAAATTATACAAGAGATGTCAAGAGGTGGAGAGTGATTGCAAATAAAGATGATTTGCGAGATAAGGAATTGCATTGGAGTTTGGTAGCTTTTTAGTGACTGCATTATTTAGAGATTGATTAGTTAGATATATTTTAAAGCTTAGCGGAATGGGATTTATGATTTTAATTGGTTTAGAAAAATGTGTATGAAAGACGCTATAGGGACTTGAATTAAGTGCTTATTTGCATAATGCCATATTACAACTTAGAACCTCAGCTCAAATGCTGAAATCGACGCGTGGCACTGCGGTTCAAAATTTTAAAAGTCGTGGCAATAATCTAATTTTCCGTGTGTTAATTTAGGAAAAAATATTTCAGGATTATAAACACGGGTTCAAATACAAAAATTATCTTGATTAGAGGATTCGTTTCATTTTTAGAGCTTTTCAAAGAAGAACGATTTTGATCTTTGGTACAAAACAATAAAAACAAAAATTGTATGTTTCATTGTCAAAATTTCACATATTGTTTTTGACCCGTTTCTGCCCAGAAAATAAAGGTTAAAATTTGTTTGGTGATTTAATGATTATATAAACAAGAAAACCAAGGAAGCCTATGCGCCTTGAGCAGCTAGGCTTCAAGGATGACCTAGAAAAAGTCAAGGACTCTAAGTCTTTGGGTTTCTAATCATCTACGACAAGGAGGAACTTTTTGCATTCCAGAGTTTTGGCGGTGTTGACCTTTGCGACGTTAACGCCTTTAACATCCTACAGCTCAGCCCTGGCTTGCGTTGTAGACTAAGTCCGCGTTTGTTAAGCTGGAAAATATTAGACACAAATATTTTCCTACACCTTTCTCTATTTACTAAATAAATTTTTTGGTATAAAAGAATTGCTGATATATTTTTGAAAATAATTTTCTATAAATGTTGCACAAGCGCATCACTGGGCAGAAATAGATTTTACAGTTCGGTTGTATTGTTCCTTAAGTTAATTGAAATGTGTTTTCGATACTTGGATTTACTTTGCAAGCAGGGCTCTCCCTTTTTCTCTTTCTTAAATTATTTAGTGAACGATCATTTTAAGGTACGTTTAGTCGTTAAGCAAGAAAAGCAATTGGAAAAGGTAATTTTGTCTTTTAAATGTTGAAAGCGATGCCAACGATTTTTTTCTTCTGAAAATTAAAAGTTGTATTATGTATAATAAAATTCAAAATTAAAGAAAATAAAAATAAATGATTCCTTTATTTTATTGTTTCTTGTTGTTTTATTAGTGTCACCCTGTGAGATGTCGAAACAGAAAACCTTGCTGTGCTGGACATATGATACAGACACACAGGTACAGACCACAACCAGCAAAATTTAGTAGTTTATATCCGCTACATTACATTAAAGTTCACACTCAATGGCTATGTTAAGGTTAGGTCAATGTCTTAACGTACCAAAAATTATCTGTCATACTTTTATACTAATCAGGAAAGGTAAGATCGTTCAATTGGTATAAAGTAATAAATGAAAACTTACTTGACCTACATCAGTGTTTCGGAAAACTAGGTTGTACCAAAGTACCTACTGAAGAGCAGGGGTGTTAGAAGGAACACCCTAAATTTATTGAACTTTAGAATTGCTTTATAAACTGCTATGTACATATATGCCATTTCCGTTTATGCTACTTACATATTTAAATTACACAACTAACTGAAGTGGCTCAAGTCTTAACAGCTCTGCTCGCGTTACTTCAAATGCTTTTTTGCTGTTGATTTTGAGAATTCGTGTGCGGTTAAAACTAGAATCGAAAAGTAAGCCATCAGTAGTTTTTACACGTGATGATCCAACATAGTGTTTATGGAACAGATTTAACCCTTAAATGCCCAAGGAAACCGATTTTGATGAAAAAAAAATATTGTATGAAAACGGAAACAAAAACAACAAATCCGCTATTAAAAAAAAATAATTTTTTTTTTTTGACGAAGTTATTGACAAAAAAGTGGCTGTATCTTTAAAGATAAACGGGGCAAAAAACTCCCCACAGCTATTCGGATAGAAAATTATAACGATTGCATAGAAATTGTTTTTAAGTTTATTAGATGAACAGGTAATTGTATATTATAGTAGGTAGTTTTACCAACTATAAAGTGATTAAAGAAAATAAAGGCTTTTTGTTAAAAAATTGCTTAAAATTGAAAAATTCAAATATTTCGTTATAAGTAATTTAATTTAAAAACTACGGGTCTATTTTTTTACAGTGGATGCATTTTGAGTCAATAAAGCAAAAATAGCAAGCCATAAGTAAATAAAGTCAAAACTAACGAAGAAATAATTTGTTTAATGGTTGTATCTTTAAAGATACCCTGGGCATTTAAGGTTTAAAAAGAAAATACTGGCAAGAAATTGCTCTCAAGGCAATTATTGATCGCGACATGATTGAAAATGAAATTTCTTGACGAAATTAACACAATAAGAAAATACGACTAGTGAGCCAGTCCTGTACTCGTATTGCTTTATATCACAACAAGCATTGTTTTCAATAACACCACAAAGTACTTGCGTTGTCCAGCACACCTTTTTTTAAAGCATTTAAAGCACAAAATCTAATCAGCTCTAAGTTTTATGCTGACAAATAAAAAAAAACAAAAACACATGATCATACATTGTTCCGTTCTCCAGATATCAAAGGAGAAAAAACTTGTCCCACACACACACACACACACAACACAACGTCCTAAACTAACGGTTCCAAAATGGAAAGACAAGCTCTTCGACAACGACGCATTCGAGGAAATGTTGAGCACCGACACCATAACTCGCAGGTAAACAGCAGAGACTCTGTCACATCAACTCACCCGCACCATCACAACAGCGTGCAATGCCCAGAAGAACAGCCAGGAGAAGAGGTGCACCATGCTACTGGTGGAACGAAGACATAAAAACACTCAGAGCAAAGTGTCTACAAGCGCGACGCAGAGTCCAACGATCTAGGAAACGAGCAGACTTTCAAGAGCGTCTAGATACGTTCAAACTGGCGAGAAGCGACTTAAAAAAGGCAACCAAGGAGAGCAAAACAAAATCTTTTAAACGTCTCTGTAACGAGGCAGACATAAATTCTTGGGGAATGGCATACAAGATGATCCCCGCAATTAACTTGCCCGACAATGCTTAGATCTAGAGTAGAGCACCTATTCCCCTATAGACCATCCACTATGTGTAGCAAAATCAGGGAGACCAGCACGGAGCACATTCCCGTAATAACGTTGGAGGAAATTTGTATGCCTGTAGGAATATAGGCGATAACAAGGCGCCCGGACCCGATGGCATCCCAAATAAGGCAGTGAAAGCGGCTGTATAAAAGAGACTGCACATCTTTATAGCAACTATGCAAAAATGTTTAGAGGAAGAAGTCTTCCTTGAATTGTGGAAGCTTCAGCATCTGGTATTGTTACCAAAAGGAAACAAGCCACCTGGAGAACTATCGTCATTTCGCCCAATATGCCTACTCGACACTTTGGGAAAGTTCCTTGAACGAATTATGTACAACAGACTCCTCGTGGTAGCAGAGGAGAAAGGAGCATTGTCAGACCACCAATTCGGATATAGAAAATCGAGAAAGATGGCGCTGGGGGACAAAGAAGTACTGCACAGTAGTGACTCTGGACATTAAAAATGCCTTTAACTCGGCAAATTGGTCGTTCATAAGGCGATCGCTGGCCAAAATGGATACACCACACTACTTCTTCAACAGGAAGTTGAGGTACCAAACCGACGAGGGAGTAAAGTATTACAACGTCACTGCGGGGGTCCCACAGGAATCGGAACTGGGCCCTCTACTATGGAACATTATGTACGACGGCGTTCTGCGATAAACGCTGCGATAAGGAGTAAAAATAATCGTTAATCGTTACCGTGGCTAAACATATCCACGAAATAGAACTAGCCGCAAACGAAACAGTCGCAAAAGTTAGAGATTGGCTAGGATCCGCTGGCTTGGAATTGGTTGAGCACAAAACGGAGGCTATTTTAATAACAAGCTGAAAAGCTGTCGAATATGTAAATAGGCAGGTAGGCAGTCAGATCATCAGATCCAAGGAAGCGCTTAAATACTTAGGAGTAATGCTCGACAATAGACTTAAGTTTAAAGTTCAAGTGGACTACTCGAGCAAAAAGGATTCACTACTGTTAAACATCGGAGGACCTGGATATGCTAGGAGAATTCTGTTATCCAGAGTAGTTAGCTCGGTGCTACTATATGCTGCACCAATTTGGGCGGCGGCGTTAGCAACGAAGGAGACACGGAGACAATTTTCGGCATCATACAGGCTCTGCTCGATAAGAACAATAAGCGGCTTCCGAACAATATCAGATGAAGCGGCCTGTGTCATAGCTGGAATGATACCGATTGACATCCTCGCAAACGAGATGCTAAGGATCTATGAAAGGAGAGTCTCGAGCCAACGAGAGGCAGGTGTTGTCAAAAGAATAAAAGAAGAGGAGAAGGCAACGTCAATAGCTATATGGAAAGCCAGGTGGGAGAACACTACGAAAGGCAGATTGACCTACAGGTTAATCCCCATCATCGAAGCCTGGATAAAGCGAGTGCATGGGGACTGCAATTACCACCTTACGCAGTTCCTATCCGGTCACGGCGGCTATCGCAAATACTTACAACTCTTGGACACGAGAGCCACCCAGATTGTCCAGATCAAGAAGAAGACACGGAGCACGCAGTATTCCATTGCAGTCGCTTCGCAGAATGGAAAAATAATAACGGATAATCGAAGGTGTACTGTATATATGTATCGTGGAGATGCGCTGTAACGGAAACTGTTTTCTTGAACGGCTGTGTAAATGGCGTGATTGGAATGTTATGTTGTATAATGTAGAACCATGGTCGTTGTCAAAATTAACTAGAACGCACAACGGAAGCTCTGGTCGAACCATGTTCTCTTTAACAGTTGAAAGAGTGTCGTAAATTATACCTGCAATTGTTGTCAAGCTCCCGTTACACTAATCAAGCGATGTGCACACATTTTTGCGTGATCACGCGTGAGAGGACATTTTCATATTAATTTTTCTACGCAGGTAGGTAGGTGGCAGTGGTTGAAACTGGTGAGCCTGTCAGACGCACAAGTGGCGCGGATGCGCCATTTTGAAACCACAACTCACGTGACCTAGGATGTTGATGGGCGTGGTTAAGAGCGTTTTCAGATCCAACTTGTAGAGCCCAGAAAGTTGATAATGTTGTAGAATTTCATATCAAAAATCTCTTCTCAACTCTACTTCCTCAATTAAGGTTTTCCGAATGTACTCTGCTCTGGATGCACATGATGGACAAAACTTTTGACCTCATGTATATCGAACTCTAAGTCGAATTTCAAAATTCGGGCTTTGATAAGCCAGAAGATAAAATTAAGCATAGTTCTTAGAGCTTACAAAGTGAATTCATTTACCGTTAAAGGTTTAAGAAAAAGATGTACGCATTTTCATCGAATTGATCGTTTTTGACAGGTGAAACGAAGAGTTAGCCTTATCCAGCACCTACATTATAACATTTCATTAACAATATACATAGGTGAAATATCGGACTTATATTATAGGCATAGACATATTTTTTTTTTCTGGAGCCAAAGAATTGAAGCAATCGGCAAAATGTTTCCTTGGTTTACTTTTCAGTATTGCAATATTGAGTTCATAAAGAGTACAAAATACCCTGACCAACTTGATGGTTGTTGTACTGTCTATATCAACTGCCACTAGGTTATTGAAGAGAATCTTTAAAATTTTATGATATTGGGAACTTAATGTATGTTTTTCGATCAAAAACCATTGCAATGCATCCGAGGCTTTGAGTGTGTGATTTTCCAGCTTAGTGATCACATTTTTAATAACCAAATTATCTACTCTACGAATTAAATTTGTATCCTTCCTTTAGTCTGTAGCACAATTATAACCAAGTTCAGAACCAGAAACCTATTGTAGTCCGACGTGGCAGTTCGTTATATTCTTGCTAAAAACATTTGACTTTTTGTACCAGTCGCCATAATCAATACAGCAGATGGCTCTATGCAAATATGTACGTGGGCAAGTCGCTAGCTGTTCATATGATACAAAATAATATCTTACGCAATGAAATTTGACTTTGAAAAGTTTGTTCATGAAGTTATAAGTCGGTCTAAAATGAAGTCAAGCTTAAGTACCTTTACAAACACGACCCGGTTTTAAGCACCTCTAAAGCTTTTTATTAAATCGCGTTTCAGCAGATGCTTATTACATTTATCATCCGTTAATGTCAGGATCTTTCTGATTTTAGTTCTTGAAATCTTCTGCCTTCTACACTCGAAGTATCTTCTTATCTCTGGTATGTAAAATGACAATATCCTTCCATTCGGTGTGCGTATTTAATCAATATTTAAAACAATTGCTTGTTCTTGCCAATCAATAAGGATTTCAAACTCTTAACCACTTACTCAATCGAAAAACATTCAAAACGCGATCTCTTCACAATCAGAGATACATACGTATGTATTTATGTAGGTATACTCACCAACAACATCCAAGTAACCAACTTGACTTTTCATTGGATCCGTATTTATCTGGCACATATACCAGCCCTTGTCCGATTCCTTAACGTCACGAATTTTCAATACCCAAGCACGTTTCTCAGCGTGAGTTATGCTCATTCGATGATTTTTGGTGATTACGTGATTTTGTATCGTTAGGATGGTCTGTGTATCCACACGTAACCACGCGATCTAGAGAAGGGCGAAAGGAAAAAAAAACACAACCGGTGATGGTGAATTAGAGAAAACTACCCACAGACACATGTTTATCAGTGTTAGTTCCGGAAGAGCAGACACAGGAAGGAAGTTAAGTTAGGGGCCAACGTATTGTGTAGTTATATCCTTCGTCTTGTTTGGTTCTTTTTTTCGTTTTCTTTTGTTTGGCGATAATCGCAGGATATCATTATTTTGTTATTGTGTTTTTGTTATACGGCCCCTGAATTTAGGAAGGAAGAGGATGTGTTCACCTAATTATCATTAGGAAGGATGACTAAACATCAACCATATGGGAGAGGAGGAAGAGCAGCAAGGGTGAAATGAAGGTAGTAAATCAATTTGGTGTTCATCCTCATCGTGTGTTGTTGAAGTCAATCAATTGGCGTGAACAACTCGGTATTCGAATCGAACACTGAAGGACAAAATAGGATATAAATCGAAGAAAACTTTGATTGGGTGTAAATTGTTTTGTGGCCAATTCATTTTCGACTGAAGCCTTATGTGACTTATTGTCAGGGAATTGTCAGACTGACAGACACAAAAGTGTGTGCCAGAAGGGTATATGGGGCGAGGTAAAGCTGTTAGGGAGACATTAACACACAACACTGTAAGCACTGTGTGTGTTATTACCTTGTAAGTCTGTAGATTGTCGACGACGCATTGAAGGATAGCTTCTCGTCCCACAGGGATTGTAACATTTTGTAAGGGCTCACCGAATTTCGGCAGATCTGTGAAAGAAATGAAAAAGAAGTCGTTATCCTTATTATTATCGTTTTGTGTTAGTTGAAAATGATGGGATGAAGAATGCATAAGTAGTTTACTATTTGTATAACAACAATGGATTAGATGAACAATATGTATGCCAAATGATTAAGATATCTTTGCAATGTATTTCAAGGAGATTCATGATACTTATCGAATTTCCTAAAAGACGTTTTGTGTATCTTTTTTCTCTTGAGAATTATTGAGTCGATAGATGGAGATATATTTGTTTGCGAAGGATATGAGGGTCACTTAAATGATGTGGAGTTGTTTGTTTATCTAATTGGAACATGAGGTTAGCGATAGTCCAGCGGTATCTTTAGAAACTCAACATTACGAATTAATAGATTCGGCTTGGATGTACAAGCACCAAATTAAGCAAAAAAAAAAGATTTGAGTTGAAGAGGTGTGTTCTAAAGCGAGCAACAGAAACTTTGGCAACGAAACTAATAGAACGTATAGATTCTCTTTTAAATGAAGCCTCTGCCTCTGGACATATGAATTCTTTCCTATAAAATTAGCTTTCTACTATACAGCCGAGATATTTTTAAATTTTTACATTTTATACATTTTGTAATTTTTTGCTGTACAAAACGAATGCAGAATGATCTACATTATGTATCTTTGAGTTTCTCATCACTACAACTCAGGCTTCACTACAACTCTCAAGCATTCAGTTTATTAAAAACAAAAAAGTCACGATCAACGATGTGTTTCACGAGGGATCATGTCGTTACCCTGAACGACTAAAATTAAGAAGAAAAAAAATCACGGAAATCAATTTTATATATCTCAAATGGGGCAAAACCTAGAAAGTACAATGAAAATCCAGCACCTCATTGTAGTGTTGGTTAAACATCGATAGTCTATCGATAGTATCGATAGTTTTTTTACTATCGATACTATCAAATTATTTAAAAAACGATCGATACTATCGATTTAAAATAAAAATTTATATATTTTTGTTTGCGCATGCAGGATTGTGCGGTATTAAATAAATTATGGTTAGACTTTATTTGCTGTAACATATTGTAACGTGTTTGCCGGTTCGCAATGATAAAACTTTTTCCTCCTTTCTATTCTATTTGTCTTTATTTAATCTTTTCACAAACAACTGATTATCTTTTATTTATTCCAACAATATTCAACTCTTTAAATCCAATTATTCACAACTCTTTTATTCCAAACAACGTAAACAATTAATCTCAATCAAATTCTTCTGTAATTTTAATTCACTATTAAAATCTCTATCCAAATCACTTTTCAACTGTATCTCTACTAAATCTCAAGTCAACTGTGTCCATGCTCTCAATGCTCGTAGTATTTATACCCGAGATACGAATCTAGAATCTTCCTTCCTGGCGACGATTTGGCCATCTAGTGAGATATCGATAGTTCTGGAACGTGCCTGAGGTAAGTACTAGAAAATTCCTGAAGGTTCTTATAATTGCTGAATGCACTTAAATTTAGTACTATTCCCCACTAGATGCCACTGATCGATGTTCTAAATGTCGCTAATACAGTCGATATAACAATTCCACTAAATGTCGCTAATGCAGTCGATATTACAATATCATCATTTTATTTCAGGCTATTAATGCAACTTTGGTAGAGTAAGTTATTCGCGAAAAAGTTGTATGATTAAAACGGCAGATATTTTGAAAATTCGTCACCTTCCGTTTTTTGCTTATAGTTTAAATTTAACTGTCCAAGATTGCTGTAAAGTGGATTAATTTGCTTTGATATTAACGAAGGCAAAGGCTTTTGCGACATATTTCCGGAGCAGTACATTAGCGAGCGACACATTGCAGGAAGTAGATACTCGCTGGAATAGTTCTTATTTCATGTTAAAGCGAATTTCGGAGATACGTAGCGTACTGGCAGTCGCTATAAGTGAATGTGAAAAAGCTCCTAATACTTTATCAGCCGAGGATTTCAAAGCAGTACATGAAATTCTGATGTTTCTTGAGCCAATTGAACTTGCGACGGTAAAAATAATACCGCGAGGAATATCAGCAATATTACCTTGTTTTGAGGTTATCATAACCACTGTTGAGGGTCAAGAAGTTCTCAATTCGTTGATCAGCTCAGTCAATAAACGTCAGAAGCCGTATCACATGCGATCGGCTTTCATATTTGCAACGGTTTTAGATCCAAAGTTTAAAAAAAATGGATTCAGAACTGAACAAGATGCCGATAGTGCAATTCAGCAGTTGCAGAAAGAATATTCTTTGCTAATTGCGTCTACACAGGAAAAAGAGTCTACACAGCAAAAGCGTCTACTTCAGCATTTACATTATCGCATGCTTCGACGACCAGTTCCGTGTTTCCCACAGCATCATGCATGTTTTTTCCAAGTAAAGATCCAGGAAGTATACCACCAAGATTAACAGAAGTAATAAGTGACATCCGTCAATACTTGGAAAAACCTGTGATAGAAATTCATGTTCAATTGAATATTAGAACCGATCAGTCAGCTTCGAGAAATGGCATACAAATATTTATGCATTCCAGCAAGTTCAGTTCCTTCTGAACGAATTTTCTCCAAAGCTGGCGAGATAATGACTAACGGATGAAATCGACTTAAAAATACAAATTTAAATAATTTATTATTTAAAAAATACAACTCAATTTTTTTTTAAACTCATACCTATTGCTTTTGTCAATTACTCTTTTTGTTGTTGTTTGAACTTTTATTATTTTTTTTGCATGTAACTTTAAACTTTTTATTTTTCTTATGAGAATTAGCTATCTTATGTTCTTTTTATTGTCAAAGCATTTTTTTGTTATTTTTAATAAAAACTAAAGTGGAAAAATATTTTAGAATTTTGTCTTAATTATTTTTCTAATATGTTATATGTATAAACGTATTAAGGGCAGCACACAGAAAAGAGAGAAAAAACTGTCGATAGTATCGATAGTTTTTTGTAAATAATATCGATACTATCGAAAATGGAAACTATCGATGTTTAACCAACACTACCTCATTGAGCCCTTATATATAATTATTAAATTAACTTATGTTCTCTTCGAATAAAAATAAATAAAACGACGAAGTTACGCCAAACGGTATCTTGCAGTTAGGTATTTCCGATCAGACTTTAGAAGAATTAACGAAGTGATTTGCATGCATGAATAGTTAATCAAACTATTGCCCCCTTGCCCATAACGATTGCCTGAAAAATTACAGTGCTCCAAGGATAGATGCCCTGAGAGTTTTACTGATTTATTTGGGCACTTAAGAGGGGAAGCTAGCTATCCGTACCCGCTTACATTGCTGAATATTTTTGAAGCCTGAAATTCTTGGTTAGCAATACTAATCTTCTAAAAAGACTTATCAGATGTTCTTGTACTGATGATGAAAAATACACCTTGCGCTTACTTTCTTAAGTAATAACTGTGTGTCAGCAAGCTAAGGCGTTAACATAACGCATCAAAAGCTCCGGTCCAATCCATTCCTCCGCTTCTCTTACCCATCACTTATTGCCCCTCTCTCTGTCTCTTTTCGTCCGTTGTCTTCTCGGGATTATTTCTTAAGGGAGTTACTGGATCTTCATACCCAGCGCTCTCGCTTTGTCATATCTTCTGGGGGATAAGAAAGCAGGTATTCCGGAGTCCAGAACCAGATGAACGGTCTGGAGACTCCGAATCGACCGAACGATCTCTTGCGCCCCATGGTAATGACCCCGAGCTCGGATGCAGCGAGGCCACCTTTAAAAGATTACTTTGTCGATAGCCAGAGACTTCGTAGACCCCTAAACTCTCCCAATGATTTAATTTAATTCACTTGTAAAGGATAGCTACCGAGTCTCTTGGAACTACTTTGACCCTGTAAATTTGTCTGCGCGAAGGATTATTCGGTAGCTAGGGTTCGCGAGTTCAGAAGATACTTATTTGAACTCAAGGGTCAGAAGAAGGCCTAGAATTAAAGCGAATGTAGATCCCTGGATGGAGTAGAAATGTGAACTGAAGCAGTCACAAAAACGATAAACTAAACGGAACTAGAAGACTCGATCGAATGGGGAATTGAAGTCAGAACACTGGATGTGATTCCCTTTATTCTGGCAGCTGACTAAAGAGTGCGTGAATGCAGGCGAATTCAGCGCACCCCCAATGGGTGAGTTCATCTCGGGGGTGAATGTGAGTGTGTGAACTGTCAGCATGACAAACTTCACTCCATGGTTAAAAATACCTCGAGAAAAAAGAAATGAAGACATAGAAACAAGGATTACGAACGAAGGAAACGATCAACAAATAAACGAGAATGATACACTCACCCGTACCTTGAGGAGAAACAAGTGGAGCACCAAGCAGAGGATACATTAAAGTGACTTTAGCAGAAAGAATCCCGCCCCACCCGCAGGGGAGCACCCAGAAAGAACACAGATGAGTAGATTGTTTCTGTAAGGTTTCCCTAGTTAAGGCCAATATCTAGTAGAGTTGGTAGCTGTGTTTAAAATAATCGCGTCGTATAACCCATTGCCCCGTTCTTGTCACCATACTCATTGACGGCTACGTAATCTAAGGAAATACGGAGCGACTCGTTGGGTCAAGTTTTCGTTTTTTTAAATCTTTACTCCACCTTATAATATTTGATATTCGTTGATTGGTCATTATTTGTACCTCCACTTTGTAAAAAAAAAATATATATACCGTAAGTGTCTTTTTATTCTCCAAAAAGTTTTCATAGTTTTTTCCAAGGCTTGAGTAGCGCCTGTCCTTTGATTTATCCCAAACTCGGAGCACTTCCCAAACCTACAGCCGGTGACGCAGCAAGTGACAGTTGCTGCACAGGTTGGATATTCCCTTTTGGTCCCGTCTGATTTTTGTTTCGTGCACGGACTCCCAACAAACCCGTGAATCACATAGTGATATGATTTTTATTCTGTGTACAAATTCAGCTTTTGGATTTTCAGGATTATAAGTGCAGTGACAGCAGTGTTTGCAACCGTTTTTTTTTTACCAACACCGTACCATCAATCATCTGTGGGTTTCTCAAGAGACGTTCAACGTTGGATTTTCATTCGACCTTGTGGGATTGATCAAGGTATTCCTCTTCAATTTCATGTAGGTTTTTATTTCTGGTTTTTCTTTGCCTTATATTTTTGCAAGATTTGATTTGATTACATTTTCTTCTGTTTACCTTTTCACGTGTGGTTCTTTTTTATTTTTTGCGTGAGGGAGATAGGTATAGTGCGTTTACCAGTGCTCCCAAAACTTTCATTTTTGTCTTTATTTTTTCTATTAAGACCTTAGTTTAGGTTTTTAACCAATCTTTATTCTTTTTTTTGAGTGGATTTCGAAGAAATACTACCTATTGCAGAAGTCCTCATGGCGCAACTGTAAACATATTTGAATGCCACTTTTCAAGACCTCTATCCTAAACACCAAAACCATGATCCGCCATTTTGGATTACTTTAATATTACTTAAATGTTGCATTCAAAAGAAATCCAACTATCTCTTGTGGCTGGTGCCGGAAAGTCTTTTCATTTCTGTTGAGGGATATTTAAGCTTTACTCTTTCATATTATGGAAGTTAATAGATTGTCGCGAGATGTTGTTTAGGGAATTGGCAGTCGGGGTTATCGACAAAATGACGAAGTCGCTGAGGGCGGTGAGGGATCTCGAAGGTCGAGGATCTCACGAAGCAGTTTATTTTTCGTCTTCGAAGAGGACAAGCAGGCCGTTTAAAATCGAGTGAACAATAGCGAGGATCGGTTGATTGCGCCCTGCTCGAAAGAGAGAGAAGCCGAAAAGCGAAACATTTATGTTGCTGCTAGTCAGCCTAGAAGAAGACCAGAAAACAGAAGCTTGGTCTGCCCTAGTACTTAGTCGCTTACCTACTATTGCACCTCCTTAGAGCGGGTAGATAAATTGCGGGAAGCAAGAGGAGTTAGTGATTCGCAGTTGTTAAGGTCATCGACGGAATTATTTTTTGGGAAGACGCTTATTTGGTATAGGGCAGTAAGGAGAACTGTTAGTTGTTGGCAGGAATTTATTAGGGAGTTGAGGTTGGAGTTTCGACCTCCTAACTCAGACGATTTATTTTTCGAGGAAATTAGGCGACGCATTCAAGGGAAGGAAGAGTTCATTGGGGTATTTCTGGCCATCATTCGGAACATGTTTGGCAGACTTTCCGAACCATTATCAGAGAGAAGGAAGCTGGCCATCGAGGAACCAGCAGTATCGGTCGTGAATAGAAATGATCAACTGGTAAGGCGATTGAGGTGCTTGAATTTTAGGAGGAAAGGACATTTTGGAAGTACATTGTCTAGCATGGTCTTTACTAAACTCCACATGGTGTTTGGTGTTAAATATATTTAGTAGAAGTAAAATTAAAACTTAATAATAAAAAATTTAAATAACATAAAAAATAAATTAAATAAACCAAAATATGCCGCCAAAACCTGAAAACGAATATAGTAGCACACCACATGGTGTCAGGTGTTAAATCTATTTTACAGTCAAAGAAGTAAAATAAAAATTAAGTAAAAAAAAGGAAAATAAATAAAACACGTTAGAGAAAGCAATTGAAATTTGATAGCCACTGAAATTACAAAAGAGCATCCACAGAAAATGCAGCACCAAAATGATACCAATACATTTGTGGGAGCTCTGAGCAAAAATTATACAGTGGAGGCCAAGAAGAACAAATACAAAGGAAATCAAAACCACAAAAAATGTACACACCATAGACCAGTCCAACACACACCATTAAAAAAACCGTCCGCTTTACATTCACAACACCACTCTACTCTGCCGCAGAAGAGTCTCCATGACTTCCGTTGGGCTTTCCAATGTTTTTAATGTCTTTAGGGCCTGTTTGTACAAGGTCCATTTATAAATGTTTCGAGACTGCTTGGCTTTGTTGAACGCCTGCAGATATGCGAGAGGTCTTAGTTTCCGGGTTTCACCATAGCAGTTAGGAACTTCCCCTTGGTTTGCTTAGAGGACAGGAGGAATGCATCGCATGATTGAGAGCGCCTGTAAGCCTCCTTTCTAGGGAATCGAACTCAGGAGGAGAGAAAAGCACGTCTGGATATAACTGAGGATTCTACAATATCCTTATAAGATCCATATCCAAGATTGGTTGGATCGGAGGGAAGTCATTTAGACCGAATTGTATATATCTGTGAACGGAGAACTCCTTCTCCGCTAGACACCTTCCAATTCAGAATATTGTGACAGATATTATCGGACACCAAGGTGATGGCCGGAACTTCCTGCCTGGTACTGGGTATAAAGATGGATTCGCGGCCGATAGAGAGAACGACGTTAGTATTTAAGAGAAAATCAAAAAGTTGCTGACCTCTTTCGTAAATGTCAGTGCTCCCCATACTGTGTGATGTGCATTTGCATCATATCCTAGAATAAGTGCAGCTTTGTGTTTCCTTGCATCGGCGATCATTCTCCTGAGAATGCCCGGAGGGAGAAGTCCCTGAATTATGTCACGATCCCTGTAATTAAAGAGTTTAGAGGTGTTTAGCGCGTATTTCGTTAAAATGCAGGCTCAAGGCTTACCTTTGGTTTTAACAAAGAGGACTTAATGAGTAGGAGTCCTAAGTCTACACACTACGTCGTTAACGACCCAAGGTTCCTAGACCAGGACAATGTCTTCCCCGTATTACCGTTTTGGAGTGGTGCAGGTTAATCTGTCCTAATCGCAGCATCTTCGCTACAATAAGGTGCAGAGACTTCTACCACCGTTATGTCGGCCTCTTCCGTGTCCGACTCTGAAAAAGCGTCAGAGGCGGAAGGGCTGTCTAGTCGATTAGACAGATCCAGGTCGGACAAAGTTAAGCCCAGATCTCTTCCAACTAAGAAAGAGAATTCTCGGCGATGAAGTCATCCTTACGTAACAACTCGCTGCCATCCACCCAGAGAAGTTCCTTAACTTCCTGATATTCTCTGGGGCGAAATAATTCATCTAAGAAACACTAGGGAAGGCACAATAGGATTCGCTAGAAACCGCAGTGCCAAGGGCTGTGAACAACCCTCCCGACACCATAATAATAATAATAAAAATAATAATATAAGTAAGACTTTAAGTGACTAGATCTTTTTCTGGGATTTAAGAGTGGCCGGCTTCATGCTAGCCATTACGTTCGGGGCCGGTGAATTGCTGACCACCGCCGTGAGTCATGGTGTTTCCAGTAATGGAACAGTTACGCTAGGGACCGATGTGTTGTTATGCTAGCCGCCATAGGTAAAGTTGACTCCAGAGGTGGAGTGTTTGCGGGGTTAGAGGGATCAGGTTGCTCATTTTCTAGGTCCTTTCCGTCATTTTTATAGACGTGGAGAGTAATTGCTCCAAAGCCAAAACTGACGTGTATCTCAGCGTAGAGGAAAAATAAGAATTGTTTTATTTGCAAGGCCCCTTAACAAAATAAAACCACTCCTTCCAAAGGAATGTACAGAAGTGCTAAAGCCGTATCTTGCGAATAGATATACTTTAGGATCAGACAAGGTTCCTACTCAGAACTCTGAGAAATGACGGCTGGAGTTCCACAAGCAAGTATCCTAGATTCAGTTTTAAATCTACTCTTCAACAACGACATACCTGTCGTCTGCGCCGTCTCACCAAGAAAATAACGAGCCTTTTTGTACGTTGTGCTGTTTATTCTCTTTATTAATTATTAATTACATAGTTTAAAATACATTTTTTGTGTTGAATATATTTTTTACTTACTTGTTGGTGAATCTGGCAGATGACTAAACTTGGCGGCTGACGACGATGAAATGAAAAATTTAAATTTCAGCATAGTTTTAGCACGCTGTCAAATGTCAAAATAAGATCTGTTCGCCAAGTCAAGTCATCTGTCAAGGTTTATGCCAATGTTACATTTCAAATTACTATTATTTTGCGACAATACCAACACCTTCAAATTGTAAAATAGCTTAGTTTGCTGATGACACAGCTATACTCATAGCAGTTGCGAAAAACGAGCGCGAGTCAACCGAACATCTTCAAAGCGCTATAGATATTGTGCTCAGATGGACAAAAAAAAATCCTTCAATTCCCTATATTTATTTCTGGACTTCAAATTCCCTACTCTAATTCAGCCCAATATCTGGCGATGAATCTAGACGCCAAGCTTAGATGGAAGGAACACATTTGAAAGAAAAAAGAAGAACTCAATTGTAACTTTGTTGGAAACAAGTACGACGAGATAAACCAAAACTTAAAAAAGAACAATAACCTAATGGAAAGCATAACAAAAGAAATAATAGATTTCAAAGAAAGTAACAAAAAGAAGGATGAAATAATTGAGAGCATGCAAACTCAAATTAATACAATCGAGCAACAGCTGATTAAAAACAATATAGAAATAAGAAATATCCCACCTAAACAAAACGAAAATCTTATTGAAGTAATTATGGCAATTGGCAAAACAATTAACCATGAAATAAAAGACACCGAAATCACTGACATCTACAGAACAAACACAAAACACGCAGAAAAATCATGAATTATTGCATCATTTTCATCACATGCACGTAAATCCACTTTCGTAAAATTTGTTCGATCAAGCCGATCTGTCACACTGAAGAATGAAATGGAAAACACATCATACCTGACCGTTCCTATCGTTGATGTGCATGTTTACGTCAACAACCAGCTGACAAAGCACAATAAGAACTTGCTATACGCGGCGAAGCAAAGAGCAAAACAAGAGGGATTTAAATATGTGTGGGAGAGTGAAGGTAAAATATTAACAAGAAGAAATGAAAACTCTCCAGCAAAAGAACTATTAACGATGTGAGTAAAATCAATCGCATTTAATACCAATTGTTTGTATCATAAAGAAAAATTAAACTGTCTTTGAAAATGGATAACACAAACAGAAATGATAACATTTTGGTTAACTTAGATTATAAGGTAATAAATGGTTTTAACGGCATCAATTTTGATGAATTAAAAAAAATTGGATTTTTGCTGCCTATGTTTTAATATAAGATCCATGCGAAAAAACTGGGATACATTTTGTGTGAATATCAGACCCCTGTTAAGCATTCTAAACATCATCGTTCTTCTTGAAATTAACATTAAAAATAAGGAAAATGATTTCTACAAAATAGATGGATTTAATCCCGAATTCATAAATAGGAGTAAACGAAGAGGTGGAGGTATTGCAATATATTTAAAAAACAGTATAGAATATGAATTTAAGGACTTAAATAGCAAATCGTGTGAATCTCTCGAGGTACAAATTACAAAGGGGGCAAAGGCAGAATACGTTTATGCAGTGTATAGACCACCAGGTTATAGTGTGAAAGAGTTTATAATTGAAATTGGAACTAGTCTCGAAAAAAATGTTAAGAAAAAAGATAGAGACATCATTGTGATGGGCGATATGAATATAAATGCCAAAGATGATCATATAAACCACGTGAAGGACTATCTAGAAATGCTGGCATCTCATGGACTAATTAATGTTATAACAGAAATAGTAGATGTAAAAGGAGGAACTTCGACATTAGTTGATCACATTGCAGTAAACCTAACTGATAGTCACATGTTTTCGGCGGTCATAGAGAGTGATATTTCTGACCACTACCCTGTCTTGTATGGCACCGTTGGCCCAACTTCCAACATTTCCAATAACTACAACGCAGCGTACATCAAAAATAGCCTAGCGGATGTATTGATTCGATCTACAAATTGGGACGCACTAGTTATTGGTAATGATGTTGATAGAATCTACAACAATTTTGTGAAAAAGATGCAAGACATTTACGAAGAATCAAGAGTAAATAAAAAACCGGTTAAAAAACGCAAAACAAAATCTTGAATTTCAACCGATCTTCACGAAAAATGTAAGCAAAGGGATGAATTGTATCGAAGGTTGAAAAGCAATAGACTTAATATGTCCTACGAAGCGGAATATAAAAGGTTTAGGAACAAGGTGAACAAGGAAATTCAATTAAAGAAATCTACTTATTACAAAGATAAATTTATTCAGTCCAGAAACGATCCCCGTAAGACGTGGACCATTATAAACGAAATTATAGGAAGAAAAAAACCAAGTTAAGATGACGTTATTACCAAAAATTTTCCGGCAGAAAAAGATTTTCTAGCCTTGTCCAACAAGTGTGCCAAATACTTTTCCGACCAAACGCTCCAAATAATACACAACTGTAACACTCAACTGTCAAGCCATAAAAATGAAATTCGAACTAACTCCATATTTATTAGCGACACGAACGAACATGAAGTTCTTTCAATTCTAAAATCACTTAAGCAGGACCGATCTCCAGGAATGGATGGCATCAGAGCCCGCGACATGAAAATCCATGCAGAGATATTTGCTTCATTTGTTGCAAAGGTTATTAATTTAAGTCTAAATCAAGCTCATATTCCTGAATTATTAAAAAAGTCGGTAGTAAGACCTATATATAAAGGAGGCGTTAAAAGTGTTGTTGCAAATTATAGACCAATATCTATTCTGCCAGTGTTTGAGAAATGTCTGGAAGAAGTATTAGCACGACGATTACAAAACTTTGTCGAAAATCATTCAATAATTCATGATAGACAGTATGGCTTTCAAAAAAACAAGAGTACGGGAAAGCTCCTTGGTGAATTCACTAATGCTATTAACGAAGCTTAAACAAAAGTCATCATGTCCTGGTAGTATTCATGGACTTTAGTAAGGCATTTGATACACTAGACCAGTTAAAGCTATTGAATGCATTGAGTAGGCTCGGCATCCGTGGAAAGCTTTCGGAGTGGCTACGTAACTACCTGTGCGGAAGATCCTTCAAAGTTAAAATCAAAGATGCCTTCAGCGACGAGAAAGCAGCTTCTTTTGGAATACCTCAAGGATCTAAGCTAGGACAGCTTTTATTTATCATTTTTTCCAATGAGCTACTCCGTGTGTTCACAAACAGCCTTCCATTCGCGTTCGCAGACGATACAGCAATAATGGTTAGACATAGATGCCTTCAAACAGCGCTGAGTATAATGCAAGCGGAGTTCGACAAAGCAGTGAAATGGTGTCATGATAACGGTATCATTTTGAATGCTTCCAAAACAAAACTTATGCACATACGTGGACCTCATCACAAAGCGACAGACCAAGGGGTTATCCTAAAGAGCACCATATGTCAAAGGAATCTTCCAGATCGAAGCATTGATATTGTTGAAACTTTTAAATATCTAGGGGTGACAATCGACAGCCATTTTCTTTGGGACAAACATATCGACAGGCTTCGCTCTGATCTCAAAAAAGCCCTCTTTTCGCTATTCTACCTTGGATACCATTCAACACCACAGGTCCAAAAACAGGTATACTACGCTCTGGTTGAGTCAAAGCTAAGGTATGGGATACTTGCATGGGGCAACTCGTCAAAAACTCATATCGATAAACTGCAAAAACTACAGAACTCCATAATAAAAATGATAGACAGCCGAAACTCAACCAGTGCGCGCAGAGGTAACAGCTTTAAAGTACTTCAAGTTCAGCAAATTTATAAAATGACGGTAGCACTTGAATACTATGATGACACGCGGTTTCGAAGGCCAATTGAACACCAGGTGAATACTAGGAGGCGAGCCCAAGGAATGTTACAAGTTCCTAGGATCTCCAATACGTATGGTAGAAGACAACTACTTCACAGCGTGCCAACGATTTTGAATGAACTTTCAAAGCCGCTGAGGACTATCGCAAACCCAAATGCTCGCAAGAAATTTATTAAACAATTTTTTCTATCTATGTAAAATAAGCTTACTCAATTTTGTCCATTGTTCCTTAAACTTCCTCTTTGTAAAAAATAATGTTTTGTGTAATCTTGAAATTGATCTTCTCCCATAAAATATTGAAATTAGCTTTTTCCTAAACGTCCAAAACAAATAATCTAAAGTAATTGATGATAAATTTGAATTCAAATTGAAAAATATAAAAAATTGATATAATACCGAACACTAAACTCACATGAACTATTGTACTTAAAACTATGATAAATAATCTTCCGCAGATAAGCCACAAGGCTTCGCGGATTATGTAAATTAATGTATTTAGAACTTATGAATGAATAAACTTCAACTTCAACTTCAAACTAAGAAAACTTAATTGGCTCGTTGGTAGAAAATCGCCAATATCGGTATTGTTTAGTTTATTTAGAAAAATAATATGCACGCATTCTGTAATATTAGATTCACAATAGGTGCACAATTCACTTCTGTAATTGTATACGTTTTTATTTGTGCACCTTGCATAGCTAAGCATTTTTGTACGCAAGTTGCGTCGAGTGTGGGAATCCAAATTTTCTTATAAGTCCACGTAACTCCAGTGTCAGTGTCAAATAAATTTGGCATAGACAATTTTGATTTACACGCTCAGTGACCGCAGGCCGCTATTTCTGCCGCAAAAATATGTTCCGTATTGTATCTTATATTTCTTGTGTCACATTTGTGTATAATCAGTCGGCGCGGCAAGTTTAAATTCGTTAGCGGTAAGTAGTACATATATCCTTTAAGTAATAAATGAGTAAAAATTTAATGTTTGTGTTTTCCTTGATTTTTTAAATACTTTGCATAACATTTTGAACATTTTGGCGACCGTGACAGGACACTTAACTAAAAGAGTTTAGTTAGTGAGAGTTTATAAGTGAAAACAAATTTTAAGTGAAAGCAAGTGTAAGCAATTTTTTTTTTCTAAAACATGTATTAGAAGCTACATATAACGACATGACTAGACTGTTTCCTTGCTCCACAAAAAGAAAAATTTCAATGCGTCCAAAGTTTTTATTTAAGTTTGATAAAAGCTCCAGATTATAACTTAATCCACTGACGTAGCGACAGAAAGTGGCCCTTGGCATCTGACTGGAGAAAACTGCACTGCTATCTGACTTGCATGATTTCTAACAAGAAATCAGTATATTTCAGGGGCCCAGATTTATGTTCTTATTATTTTCTAGTTTTTGGTACAGCCCCTGATTAAAATAAAACCGTTTAACTTAAAAGTTTTTTTTTACCTTATTTTTATTTATTTATTTCTTTTAAACATGCACAAAAAAAGAAATTCAAATTTGATAGCCATTTTAAATGAATACTTTTACAATTACATAGTACAATTTTAAATTTCCCCTCGATACGTGCATGATCATCCCAATAGAAGCCGTGTTTTTTTGATAGCTGTATACCCAGCCCAGTAAGATTTTACACACAAAGCAATAACAACAACCCAAGTGGAGATAAGTTTCCCAGTAGCAGCAAGTGAGGATAGACCTACATAAGTTGACCACCAGAGCGTAAAAAATCTCATAAATGAGCTTTTAGCCGATTGTATTTTTTCCTTTTGCTTGCGTTTGACATTTAAAAGCATTTAAACAAAGACAACAACTTAAATAAAATTCGAGCCGCAAACCAATTGGTTGGTGCGGCTGGAAGTGAGTATAGATCGTTTTTTTGACTGAAGTGAGTATGATTATCAAAAAAACACGGCTATTGTCAAAATATGTGGATTCCATTTTAACGCACCCTGTAGCTGACACAGGCGCATGTCCGGCAACCAGCACTTACCCTTAGCGGAGCAATGAAGTTGCATGAGCGGCTAAACCAAACGGAGAAAAGAGTGAAATCCTTTTAATCCGCGAAGCGGGTTACGCAAGCAGTTTGATTCGCCTCTTATTTAAATTTATTCCATTTAAAACGCACCCTAGAGCTTGAATTTTGACAGCGGCCAAAATTAATTTCAAGAGATTAAATCACGCGGTTCAATTTAATTTTTCAATCACGGTTTAAATTGCCCGGCAGTCACTTAGCAGTATTCATAATGACCAGACAATGTGATCAATTGTGAAACAAAAGTACCTTTTAACTTCATTACCCGATTCGATTTGCCATTATTTAAACTGCCCGGGCATTTTTAATAATGCACTCTTTTATTACTTGGTCCATAACATATACACGTGAGATTGAATAAGCAATTTATTAATAAATTCACGTAAATAGAAGATATAAATAGTGGTGATGTTGTTTCGACAATGGTAAGTTCGTCTCGTTGGTGTTTTCCTTCGCGCTCAGCGGGACTATTTTCGGTGCGGTTAGGGTGCGGCCACATGATCCTACAACTCGACCAGCTTTCAGTTCAACGCCTCGGTGAACGTTTTTCGTCTCAGGTACATCTCGGGGTGGCGTCTCAGGTAAGTACGTCTTGGGTGTGGCATCTCAGGTAAGTACATTTTAGGTGAAGCATCTCATGTAAGTACGCCTTGGGTGTGACAAAAGACGTGTACTTTTTACTTGCTTTCGTAACGGACACATGAAAGAACCCGTTGTCTAGGTCGAGAGTACTGAACACGCGCATTCGACAAAGCTGATCTAACTGGTCTTCTATGAGTGGAAGAGGAAAAAGATCCCTTACAACTTCCTTATTCAATTTTCTAAAATCAATGCATTATATTTTGCTGCCCTCTTTTTTTTATTAACTAATACAATCGGGCTAGCGAATTCTGAGTTGCTCGGATGGACTATTCCATTTTCAATCCATTCAATTTGAGCCACCACGATATCTTTTTTTAAGGCGCTGACTCTTAGGTTTTTGAAATATAGGATCATCGCTTTCCAACATTATACAAGGTGGTGCAAAATTAATCATCCAATTTTGTTTTTGAATAACGTTTTTACTACATAAAAAAAAAAAAGATTTTAAGTGATGGAAATCTTTATTTTTACCTACAATTTTTTCTGTTAAGTGGAAAAGATGATAATCGTCAAGTGGCTGCCGCCAGTATTGATACACATTTGTGCCGGTTTAATCGCATTTTCCATGACTTTCTGCAAGATTTCCGGTGATAACTGTTCGCATTCCTGTAGAATATTTTCTTTAAGGGCTGCGATTGTCTAAGGCTTGTAGGCATACACCCCCGACTTCAAGTAGCCCCAAAGAAAGACGTCTGAGATGGTTAAATCGGGCGATCTTGCTGGCCATGCCAAATCGCCAAAACGGGAGATGACGTGACCAGGAAACGCTTCCTTCACAATATCCATTGTGGCTCGTGCTGTGTGTGCGGTTGCACCGTCTTGTTGAAACCACATGTTCACCAAACCCCGCTCATCCAATTCCGCCAGTAAGAAGTCGTTTATCATGACCCTGTAGCGTTCGCCAGTAACAATGACCATATTGCCAATGGCGTCCCCAAAAAAGTACGGCACAATCACCCCTCCCGCGTGAACGCCACACCACACAGTGGCATTGAGTCGCTGTAATGACTCGTGGTGCATCACACGCGGATTTTCAGTGCCCCAGAAATGAAGATTTTGCTTATTGATGTAACCACTTAAGTGAAAATGCGCCTCGTCGCTCATGATGATTTTCGAAACAAAATCGTCCTCTTCGTTGTTGAGATTGAGGATGGTTTGACAGTAATTCACACGCGACTGACGGTCAGCAGGCATTAACTGATGCACGGGAACATGTGTACGTCTTTCACTTAAATTCGCTGTAGGGTCCGTCTGGTGATGCCCAATTGCGTGGCCCGTCGTCTGGTTGATGTTTCTTCGTTCTCAGCGACATCGGCAGCTACAGCCGTGATATTCTCGGTTGAATGACCAGTCCGGTGGCGGCCACGTCCTGCATGGTCTCTTGTGGTACCAGTCTGTTTGAGTCGAGTAGCTAAGCGTCGGAATGTTTGCCCAGTTAGCGCGACACGATTAGGAAATCGACGTCGAAATTCACGCTGCGCTAACACCACCGACCGATTATTGGTCAAAAAAATCGACACAATTATTCCACGCTCTTGCGGAGTATAGCGCTCCATTGCTTGTCTGTTTGTATACTGCAGCTGTCTAGTTCACAAATGTCAAATATAATTGACGTACGACGCCATTTGTTAAAATGATAACATCTTCCGGTAGGGTGATTTATTTTGCGTCACCTTGTATTAATTATATAATCAGCTGAAACACTTCCTACTGCTTTATATTTGCTCACCATTCCTTAAACTTTCGGTACATACTTCTTGTTTTCGATGGTCACGTCTACCGTTTTTCCGGACTGAAACAATCTAGAAACGATGGTCTCTTTTTAATCGGAACCTTCGCTTCAAAATTGTGTCCATCTATCTTTACATTAGTTTCGAAAGACCCGAGAGTTTCAACAGCATCAGCTGACAGCCTTCGTTAAATTGTTTGACCGCCTTTTAGAGTCGGTGCTCCAATTCGATAGTATTTATCTTCCCTCAAAAGAGTGACATCGCTACCTGTGTCTATTAACCCATTTACAGTTTCAGACGAACTGCCAATGTGGATATATTTATAAAAAACACCGGAGACTTCAGAAACATTTCCAACATTAGGGTCAACCTTAAACCAATTTGTAGCCTTGTGGCCGAACCCCTTAGCACTTAAAACATCTCTATGGCTCTATGTCCCTTCGATCCACAGTTGTAGCAGCATAAATTTGAACCTGGCGATGGGCATATACTTGTTTTATTACTTTCCGACGCCCTGCCTGACCTTGAGCTAGAACTTTTGAGATTGCGTTCCAAAAGGTCCTGTGATCGAGTTTCTCCTTAAGCTGTTTCAGGTTTCTTGCCCCATATAGCATTACTTTGTTTCCGTTAGAATCGCGAATCCCATGGTATAACGGGAATTTCTTCAATTTGGCCACGCGCTCCTAGTTCTTTCATTTTAAGAAAGTATTGAAAAACATATTCGTCTTTATCCTGCTTCCTACTTGAAAGTATCTCGGCGCTCGAAATTCTTTTAGAAAACAAAAACTCCCTCAAATCTTCCCATGCCGTCAAGTTCTTCTCAGAACGAACTGCTTATTTAGCAGACTCAGCTAACATCCTTTTAGCAAACAGGATATATTCTAAGGGGGTCCACTTCATCAGCTCTGCAGCACACTATAACCGTCATAGCCACTAAATTCTTGCAACGTATTTGAGACGTCTTGAAAAGAGACTTCGCCCCAATTTCTGTTCTTTAAAAATTCAGCTTCCGATTGTAAAATGAAAATCTCTACGACTTTTGCTAACTCCTTTTCTTTCACTACTATCGTCCGCTCTCTATTTTCCAGGTCTCTTGCACGGTTTTCTAAATCTATCATAGCTTCGGAAATATCTGTCGACCTATTAGTTAGATCGACCGCTTTAAGATTGAATCCCCCTACCATTATGCTGAAATGTAAAACTTGCGAAAAATCAGCAGAAAAACTTTGCTTGTTGAAATCAAGCCACCTCTCGTACGGTTTTCTATACACTGTACTCCGTTATTAAACAGCTACTCAACAGACGCCGCGTCCTAACGGTTGTTTGTTTCATACACGTGCGATCAAAGAAAATTTTAAAAACCGTACCTTGATATACCCACAGCACTTATACATTCCTTTTCTCCGCACACTCTCCACAGCTGCGACTCGATCTTTTCACTCTAGCCAGCCCGGCGAAGGATTCCCACGCAGCGGTAGTGACTATAACCAATACCACATACATAAAACCACCACTTTTTTATAAAAATACATGTTTTTTTTTAATTTGATGCCACAATACATGTTGAGCCCCCAATTTGTGGGATTGAATAAGCAATTTATTAATAAACTAGCTGTTCCCGTAGCTCCGCATGCGTTAAATTATATTCAATTTGAATCTGCCAGAAGACTACATTAACAGCTTCCAGGTCAAGTGTTTCGATCAGCGGCTTGGGACTTGTTGAAAGTTATGACGAAGAAACGATGAATGTGAACTGAAGCCTTGCTAGCACACGGTGCTACCCCCTTTCCTCACCAACCCATTGGCTGTGAAATTAAAACTATTGAGCCGATTTTAATTACACATATGTATACATACATACCCAGAGTGGATAAAGATTGTGCAAGAACTACACACTGGCCAACAAACTATAACGGATCATCATGATTTAATTACGCCACATATTACTTGCATATTTTTGGTTTACGTACACTTCTCACTTCATCAAATTGCCATTTTATCGCATTTGGAAGCAATTTTCCCACCGATTATACCCCCTTTGGAGAGGTTAGAGAATAATATTCGAAGGAGTCAAAATTTATAGGTTATTACTGCAAACATCTCTATAGCGCGTTCTAATAATGAACAGCGCCACCTGTTGACTCTTTATGTACTAAATTTTATACGCTCTTTAATTCTAACCAAAGTTTTCTGGTTTTTTTCTTTAAAACAATCGTTCGTGATTTCTATAGGCCTTCACCCCTTAACTTCTAACTTTTCTAACATACCTAAGTAAATTCCAAAAATCTTTCAGTGGAGATAACTTTCCGACATCCGATTTTAATAAATCAAAACCTATATGCTGCTCTGAATTATGCTCTGTCCACCTGTGAAAATCCGTTTAGTAGTTTCGGAGATGTGCGCGAACAAACAAACGGACATAATTCTTAAAATCGCTAACTTGTGTTCTATTACTCTTCTTTAGTCACCCTCTTTCTTTTTTATTACTTTTTCTTCAATGTACAGACACACTGGGCTCTACTGTTTTATTATATGTATTGACTAGCAGTCCTCCCGCGGCTTCGCACACGCACCATACATACTAAAGTTTATACTTAGTCGTTAGAAATCGTCCGTTCCTATTGAACTTTCAAAAGTAAAAGATAGCAAAAAGTGTCACCATTTCAGTATTCAATATTTGAAATCGGTTCAGAAGTCTCATAGATACTTATGCCTAAAACACAATGTCGCTTCGGCTTCGGCTTTGGTACCGTCACGTTCCATTCGCTTTGAAGATGGCTTTGAAATGACACATCTGAAGTGACGTAAATAATTCTAGATACCATTGGAGTAGTAGCACCCGCACCAACCAATTGGTTTGTTGCTTGACTTTTATTTAATTTTGTTTCTTTGTTCGCAGTTTTCAAATGTCAAAAGCGAGCAAAACTTCAACTCATCCCAACTTTTGCTTCGATTTGGAATCACGAGTGCTAGACGTAAAGTCAAAGCGAAAGCGACATTGTGATAGAATGCATTGAATTCCTATGGTTGAACTGGAAAACGTTAGGCGAAGCTGAAGCCAAAGCGCTATTGTGTTTTAGGCATTAAAGATCCATCCAACCAAATCATACATACAACCGTTCCCCGTCGAACTGCTACGAACTGCGAATGCATAGTAAATAAACTACGTAGTGTATCCATAGAAGCAAGAATACGACCAAAGAAAAATAAACGAAAAAAAACTACCCTTGCGCAACTCGACAAAACAATCACAACACACGATCACGAACCGAATGTGTCGATGACTACGGTTGCGCATACTATAAAGGCTCTCACACACCGCCGCGATGGCGATAACTATCGCCGTAGCGATAAACAACTCATCACACCAGCGCGATAGCGATGGAAGTCTTCTTCTCAGTTTTTGTCAGTTTAAGCTATATTCTCAAAAATCTTTTGAAAATTAGTACCTCATGCCGAAGAAGAAGAAATGTTATTGTTGCTTGCTTTAGCGGACGAAGAAGACAACTGTTAACTTTATTATTATTATTATTATTATTATTATTGAGGCTCTGCGACTGACTCATATGGCACTGCGACCTAAAAGATCTATTGTGCCTGGAGCCAGTAAGACAAGGAGAACCTCTATCTTCCTAATGAAGTTGAGAATATCTCCAGTCGAGGCGTTACGAAGATCCTCAGGTGTAAGGAATTCTTTATGGAGAAAGCGCTGCCTGACTTTGCAGACAGCACACACTCGTATAGTACGTGTTCTGCTGATTCGTCTTCCTCTAAGCAAAGCCTGCATTCAAATTCCTGAACTATATTAAGTTTGTGTGAGTGATATCTGAGGCTGCGGGGACCGGTGAGGAAGCCGGCCAGTCTTCTGATATCGTCCCTTTTATGATTGAGGATATTTTCTGTGGTTTTGTTCAGGGGTTGGATGGCTCTTTTAGCCTGTCTAAGTCCCTGAATACTGTTCCAGTATGATAGAAGATTTCGTTTTTCCCAGCTGTCCAGACTCATTCTGAACGCGGAAGTAGGGATACCGCAGAAAGGTTCGGCACCTACATATATACCTTTCTGAGAGAACTGTTAACTTACCATTTTCCCCGAACTCTAAACCAATTGCACTCCAGACCTTATCCTTTTTCCTAACGTTTTTAAGTCGCCGTTATCCAAATCATACAAAATTGGATGTTTTTTCAAACACGAAATTAATTTTTCCAAATCCAGCATTGCGCGATAGACCGATAAAATGCTACATGCAGCGATAGATACATTCAATCGCAACCTCTCGCGACAATCGCCGTTGTATATCGAACTCGGTGTGCATGAACAAGCTTGAATACACGTGTTGCGATAGATCACTATCGCTATCGTTATCGCAATCGCTATCGCCATCCCGGCGGTGTGTGAAAGCCTTAAATCTGCAAACTTTAACACTCTGTATCTTGGCCCGTGGATATAATTTTGAAAAACGGTAAAACACGTGTTTCTTTATTTTTATTGTAGAATTTACCTACCAAATTTCAATTCTTAATTTTTATTTAAATATTTGTTTTCATACAAACTTGAACAGCCTGTATCTCCCCTTTTGGAGCTGAATTTCGAAAAAAAATTTCATAGTGGATGTCTACGTCACAAAAGGAAATCACTGTCTATATTTCAACTTTCTAGCTTGAGCCAGTCAGGCAGGACTTATCCTTTTATTTGCAAACTTTAACACCCTGTATCTTGGCCTGTGGACATAATTTTGAAAAACGGTGAAACACATGTTTCTTTATTTTTATTGTAGAATTTACCTACCAAATTTCAATTCCAAATTCCAATTTAAATTGTTGTTTCCATACAAACTGGAACACCCTGTATCTCCCCTTCTGGAGTAAAAATTTGAAAAATTATTAGTTGTTACCTACGTCGCAAAATGAAACACCTGTCTAAATTTCAAGATTCTAGCATTAGCCGTTTAGGCCTGGCGGTCATGAGTAGGTCGGTCAGGACTTATCCTTTTATTTTCAAACTTTAACACCCTGTATCTTGGCCCGTGCGTATAATTTTGATAAACGGTGAAACACGTGTTTCTTTATTTTTGTTTTAGAATTTACCTACCAAACTTGAATTCTTAATTCCAATTTAAATTTTTGTTTCCATACAAACGGGAACACCCTGTGAATTCAAAAAAGTGGCTACATTGTTTTTCCCTATGCCACAAAAGGAAACTACTGTCTAAATTTCAACTTTCTAACGTTAGCCGTTTAGGCTCGGCGATGATGAGTCAGTCAGGAGTTACTGCTTTATATATATAGATATGATGATTTACGTAGTATGTATTTGATACAGTTTAAAGTGGATGTAAATGGTGGTGATGTTGTTCCGACAATGGTCGAGGATCGAATGCCGCCCCGTCTCTTATTCGACTCCCTCTGTGAGTTCGCCTCGTTGGTGTTCGGTTAAATGGTTGTGAGAAGTTAGGCCTTGGCTCTCTATGAGCTGTCGTGCCAAATATTTGTATTTGTACATATTTGTATATGTGTATATATACATAAATATATACACTATGTTCGTTGTTCGTTTGAGTATATTTGGGCTACATTTAGCTAAGAATTAATTTGCTTTCCCTTGTGTTTATTGCCATAATGGGAAGCTCATGGTATTAAAGGTTTCCATTTAAACTCGCTCGAATTTAGATATCCATATAGTCACCTGATACTAGATCTAGGTAACTCTACTTTTTATACTTTCGAGAAATTAGTAAAAGCAATTTGACATGTAATTTACTAAACTTTTTTCACAACCTTATTCCGAAAAAATAACACGATTTTTTTTCCTGTGATTACCGTTATCTCAAGATGTCTTCTTTTTGCACTGAGTGTTAGTCCACCGTTTTATTTTTAGTTTTTGTACTCCCCAGTTATTGAAATCCATTATTTTCGAATTCAGATAGCCAAAAACTCCGTCATCTCAAAAATGAAAAAAATCGAGTTATCTACAATAGTTCTAGCACTCAAGTGACGATATGCATATGTATGTACCCCTTTATTAATGCCTTAAAATATTTCAAGATTTCGTATTTCAAACAACTGTCATGTAGTTGCTTCGCTTGTTTAATTTCATTAATTGGTAGTAAGTAAGTAAAAAATACATATCCGGTTAACCAATGCTAAATTTCTCCAAAAGCTCCGAACATCAGGCACAATCACAATCACATCCACTTTGTTCGTTCAATTTAACATCGATTCTCGCATCAGTAGGTCCCCGCTTAATGTTCTGAATTTTATCCCCGAACGGAAAATGAAAATGCACATTGTTCGTTTAGTGGACGGCTGTATTACCCAGTCAAAGCGAAATATTTATAAGCACAATATTCCAGATCAAGTCCTTTCTACTTTATAAATGCATCCATGCATCCTTACCAATCACTCAGCACATTACCATAATCAAAAAAAAATTCTTCACTCGCTCTTAAAACTTCTTGAAGAGTGGATAAAAATATGTTTGCTTTGCGTTGGGCGACATTTAAGGAGTCCTAAAAAAAAACGTTGTGAACTTCTGGTGAATTTAGGTACATACATACTTTTTTCGGATGCTGGGTGGACTTTTATTGGATGTCATTAATTTTGCGGCGTAGTACAGAAAGTTTAGGCAAAAAATTCCATAAAAAAATCGAAAAAAATCCCAAGAATAAGAGTCATAGCTTGTGTCTATAAATTCATGGGAATGTGTTCCTCCTGTGGGATGATAACTTACCCTTTTCAGGTATTGTGTTTACCGATGTGTCTTCTCGAATATCTTCCAGGAGCTCCTCATGATTTTTCATTTCTACAAAATTAGAAAGACAAAGAGAGAATGAGAGAAAGAAATGAAATACATGTATATAAATAGTAAGATGGTATAAAAATGTTTAATGAATGGAGCTTGGCCCGCAGGTAAGAAGAGGAAATGGCATAACAATAGCAAAAGGAAGACACGGTTTAAACCATGAGTAGCTCTTTGCCCGAAATGTTGTATGCCGAGTTTTATGCATTTCAATGTTCAGGTTGAGGAAGTGAAAATGAAAAAGTCTGGATGTAAAGTGCTATGAAAAAGGAATGCGGAAGTAAGGCAGGGGGGACAATTTCTAGGAATAAGGCAGATTGGGATCTGAAATTGAAGTGGCGGCAACAATGATTGGTTGTGTGAGAGTGGATAATTTGTTGATCATATTTTTGTTTAAATCGATGTGAAGAGTCTTGGAAATTGGAAATGAATGCGTACTGAAACATCTTTCAACATTGGTGAGGTAAACCAGGTCCTAATTTGATTAATATTTGTGTAGGTATATATTTCCATGGAATATTGAGAGTACTAAATTATAGAGCTATCAAAATGAAAAACGTATACATAATGTGGAGCACAATCACAAATCCTTTTCTTTTAACAAATTTTATATAAAGCAAATCGGTAAAGTCGCAAATTGAAAGAAAATTCAAGACTGTTTCTGAACAAAAAAGTATGTAAAGGGTGTCCCAATATTGACGCATGAAGTAATTTTGATAGAAAACATAGGCTTTTAATTAAAAACTGTAAATTTTTAATTGATTCATGTGCTTTGCTGGCACATACGAACTTTTTTGTCGAAATTTTCCATGATAGTTTTGCATTGATGTGGCTGAATTTTCTTGATACAGCGCTGATTTGGCCCCTTCAAGGCGTGGGTGGTCGAACGCTCGCAACCATCTTGTTGAAATCATATGTCGTCCACATCCACATCTTATAATTAAGACCAGTGTTGTTCCACGACGCGTTGTTTTTGTCACTGTGATGTCGACAATAGCGTCGTCAATATCGTTAATGTCGTTAATTGTGTCCTCAATGTCAAAAAATGCCAAGAACAGCTGTTAGTAAGCATTAGACTGATGAATTAATAATTAAATTAATAAACAAACATTTAATGGTTATGAAAAATGAAATTTCAATCGTCCTTTTATTCTAATAATTATGTATCCTATTGTAATAATTACTGATTAAGCTATTGTCGACATGTCGTGTCTTCAATTTTGAATAAGGACACGACATTGACGACGTATCGACAATACCGTAGTCTATACCGTGTAGTCTACGCGGCACATCACTGGTTAAGACTCAAGAAACTGGAAAATCATGTACCAATAACTGTTATTGTCTTACCAGCTGCATAATCAAAGAAGAAAGCCCAAAATCTGCACTGTTGTGACACGTTGTGGATGTATTTGTATTTCAACAATCACTCTGAACCCCAAATTCGACAATTTTGAAGGTTAAACAAAGCCATTAAGATGAAAATAAGCTTCATCGCTAAAGATGATTTTGTTTGAAAAACCTTCATTGTTTTTAAAATATTGCTGAACAAAGAAAACACTTTAAATAACCCTGAACTGTCAGCTGTCACGCTGTCGTTTTTTTTTTTTTTCACTGGCACAGTTTACCGCAGAAATGGCGCAAAATTCAAGTCTTACGTCCATTGTGTGATACAATTTCAGTAAAGCAGTCTCATGAACTTTCTTCACAAACTTGCGTACACCTACAACTACAGTTGGTGCATTATTTCGACCGAAATTTACTTTCAATATTCGGAATATTTCGGCAACACAGCATTCACTGTAAAAATAACATTGCAATATTTCTCAACGTTGTTCAAGCGTTCATTTCGTACCACAAAAATATTGTGTAAATTCAGTTACGCATCACTGGCATCATAATGCTCATGATACTTTGCAATATGTTCATTAATGCAAACTACTGGCATCACTTTCAACGTCAAGTGTTCATTATTGCAAGGTTGATCAAATTGATGCGCAAACATAACGAAAAAAAAGCATTACAGAAATACTTTATGCGCAGCTGATTCACCGGCCAAAAAGGAAGAAAAATGACAGAAAAATTTATAAATTTTTGTTGAATTCTATCTTTTTTCACAAAACGTTTTTGTACACCCTTCTGCGTGTTTCTTGCCACGGCTTCAGGTGATAATAGAACAATTTCACGAGATTCATTGTTTGTCGCTCTCCAATCTGGATGAATTGAATCTTTTTCTATGTTGATAATGAATTAATGAACTAATGCAGTATACAACAAGATAAAACTATTTGGGAAACCTTTTCTGTTTTTCGGACGTCTATTAAGTTCAAAATTTGGAACTTTTCTTGTAAAATTCGAAAACTTTGTTCTATAAACAGGTATTAAACTTTTTTTTTGGGTGCGAGATGACCATTGTCCTTAAATGGAACCATCATATACTCTGAAAGTGGGTACGCAGAGTCTCCCAAGAGGTGGGCGTTTTCGGCAAACTCAATTCCTCTACTAGTCAGCGCCTTGAATATCGGACTGTTCACCCATACATTGACGTCGTGACAGCTTCCTGGATATCCAATAAAAACGTCGAGGAATCTAAATTTGCTGTCGCAAATCGCCTAAGAGTAGAAAGTTAAGAAAAATAACATACTCTTCTTAACGAAGTACTCAAAGCTACCTGCATGTTAATCGAAAACGTGCTGGAGTGCTGGTGCTGGAGTCTTTGTGGAAAGCGACAATATTAGACTGCACTTACCCCTAGGTATTTATGCATCTATCTTCCAAGCGGAGAATTTTGCAATACTTATGGCTGCGAACTACATATATTGTGAAAAACCAGTGGAGGGAACGGAGTATGTGCGTCTGTAGCGACGGTCAGGCTTCGCTTAAGGCCTTGCTCAATCCTCTTACTAGATTCAAAATAGTTCGGGAATTGCAGGTCTAGTTTGAATTCGGTTGGAAGACTGAATTTGCTAAGACTTGTATGGGTCCCTGGACACAGTGGGATTACCGGAAATGAGGTCTCCGATGAGCTTGGCAGGCAAGGCTCGGAGGAAAACTTCTCCGGCCCTGAACCCTCGTTAGGTGTGCCCGTTTCGGTTGGAGCTACTATCGATGGTTGGGTTTCTAGCAAACACAACTGTAGATGGCATGACTCTCCAGGATGCAGGCAGACTAATCAGATTCTTTTTGCTGTCTCTCAACAGATAAGACTGCAGACAACTTATTGGCGTTATTACGGGACATTTCTCCTTTGCCAAACATCTCAACGTGTTAGGTTAAGTGACACCACTGTCTGTGACGCTTGTGGAGAAGGCGACGACACTGCGGAACATTTCCTATGTGATTGTCCTGCCTTTGCTCGTATCAGGTGGCAGATTTTTGGAGCTGATGTGATGAATGCTGGTAACTAAAGCTCCTTATCACTAAAGCTCTTACTCGACTTTCTTAGAAAGACAAAGAAAACACAGTAAAAGGGTTGTACCTGCTGGTAGTACAATGAACCTGTTTTTGCGTCTGAGTGCTTCAGCGTGGTGTTCCAACACTCCGACAGAAAAAAAAAATCGAAAACGTTCCTTTGCGGTCGTAGTTACTTCCGGAATCCTTTTTTGGGGTAGAAATGTTTAAATGAGCCCACCGATACAGCCAACAACGAATGAAAATGGATTTTCTCTACTGTTCGCAAAATCTTCCTTTATATTTTTTTGTTGCTGATTGGACGGCCAACTTATTTCATTTTTTAAGCAACAGATAAGGTTTACGGTGTTCATAAAGATGCTGTATGAAGTACCTCGTCCAATATTGAACCAATCAGAAAGGATCCAAAAACTGACCTTGCTGTTGCACAATTTCTAAAGCGCAATGTACAAACGTTTCTTTAAAGAATATCCAACGCGACCAGTATATAAAGGTGTCCAAAAAGGATTTATTGATATTCGCAAATCCTAGAAAAATGGTTTAGTTTTCATTTAGAAAAGTTGAATGTGGATTTACATCGAAGGTGGAGCGCCACATTCTAAAATGATTTTGGAATACATCGTCTGGATATTCTTCTATAACTTTGAAATAGTCTTTAATTTTAGGACTTTCCCTTCTTTTAAATTTGCTTATTAAAGTCCGTACGCGTTTCGACCGCTTTCTTCTTGCTTCACACATATTAAAAATAAATTTATCGTCTTTACGATCATAGTTATCGATCATTAGCAAAACTTCCATATCGACATTAAAATGTTTGATGTAAGCAATGCGTTCTAAAACGCAAACGTCATATTCAATCAGCAACGCATCAGCATAAACTGTGCATCGTATCAGCATCGCAAATAAGCAGTGATGCCGCATCACTGCGCAAATGTTTGACGTTTCTGAATTTACACATAATACTGAGTTTCTGTCAATTTTTTGATCGCACAAGAGCTGTCAGTATCAAAATAACATATGATTCAAAAAGAAACCAACAGATGGACCACCCTTTAGATACGCAGCAAAAACTAAAATTTGTTTGTTTTTTTAATAGATGTGTTAGCGGCCGATATTAAAGTACACAAACACAAGTCTTTATTAGTAACTACTACGCGTTTATTTAAAGGAATTCAAAGCAAAAGAATATACAGAGTAAGGAAGGAAACGATCCGTTGTCGGCGACTGATTTTTGATGACTGCCCAGGATCGTCCCAGGCACAGTACACATAATAAAGGTAATATACTCCGCACATTAATTTTTGTTCAAGTTCGCGCATCTGTCAAATTTCAAATTAAATGGCGGCAAATGTTACCCTCGTAATTATTTTGATTTGTTGTTTATATTTTCTTTCGTGTGAAGTGTTTATTTAAATTGGCAAAAGAAAAATTTAAAAATGCGCCGTGATATTTATGGATGAATATAAACAATAAAGGGAAGAATTCTGCACAAAAGGTTAGGTTAGGTTAGGTTAAAGTGGCTGCCAGCTATTGCCAGCACACTTAGACCAGTGATTGGTCCATTATGATACCACATGGATCTGAATAGATCTCCATACCTACTCGTTAAACCAATTGGAGCTTTTTATGAGGCAAAGGAGGTTTCTGATATCTGTGTTTATCAGATCGCCTAAGTCGTTAAAGTAGAATTCCTTCAATGGAGTCTTCGTTTACGGGAGAGAGCTGGACAGTTACAAAGAAGGTGGGGAATAGTTTCCTCCTCCTCTTCGTCCATGCAGCTTCTACAGAAATCACTTGAATGGACGCCAAGCCTTGTTGCATGCTTGCCTATTAGTCAGTGTCCCGTGATGACACCTATTATGGAACTGATATGAAATTGATTTGAGGCGAATAGCCGAGTTAACAGCCAGTTGTCTGCCAAGGATGTCGAGGGGTATCAGATAAAACAAAATGTCCAGTGCTTCGGAGGGTGTCGTACGAAGAGCCCCGCTTATGCACAAGCATGCTGATCGCTGGACCTTACTAAGATGGTCTCGGTTTGTAGCCTTATCCAAGGTGGTCCACCAGACAGCCACCCCGTACATGAGTATCTGTCTTATGACCGAAATGTAGAGCCAGTGAGTAATACGAGGTTGTAAACCCTATTTGTTCCCAATGGCTTTTTTGCAAGAGAAAAGTGCTATTGAAGCTTTCCTTACTCTTTCTTGGATGTAAGGTTTCCAGCTAAATATTTTATCCAAAATAAAACCCAAATATTTTGCTTCTTTAGAGAAAGTTAAGCTTTTCCGATGCCGATGACTGGAATTTTATATTTCCTAGAGAAGAGTACCAATTCGGAGTACACCCAAACCACACCGAGCTGTCCATCTAACTAGCGTATATAAAGCTCTTTGGAGGAGTTCATTTAGGATGTTGAGGTGCCATCGATCACCGTGCATCCCTCGCTTCTAAGGATATCAGTAATTCATTTATTACCAAATTCCAAAGAAGAGTGGATAGAACGCCGCCTTGAGAGGTACCTCTTCTAACAAATCGTCTAGCAGATATTCTACCCACCTCTGAGTTAATAATCCCGCTGGAGAGCAGGAAGTTAATCAAGTTTTTGATTCCATAGAAAAGCTGAATAAAGAAGTTTGAATGTCCTGCAAAGCGAGCCAAATGGTCAGCAGAAGATTTAATGCAGACCAAATAGTATTTTGTAAGAATATCGTAAAATAATTGTTGAACTTGTGACCAAATATTTTCTTCTAAACAAAAAGTTAAAGAAATATTTCTCTGTTCAAGAATGTGTTTTCGAACAAAATACATTAACAAACAAATCGAAGGAAAAAGTACAAAAATAGAAAGAAAGTCAAATAAAACCGTTTTGTAATGAGAAATCTTGTTTTAATTTATCAATATTGCACATTAAACATGAATTCGAATTTCGTTTTATGACATGAATTCGTCAAACATCGTACATATTTTTACCATAGTTTATACGTACAAACATCGAAAGGGTCACAATTGTCAGCCATTTTTAATTACAAATTTTTGACACATGCGCAATATATTACCTTTATTATGTGTACTGTGGTCCCAGGATGAAACTTAATGGATCCTATTTTTTTGTAGTCTGTGTGTGTGCGTGTCAGAAGTAACATTGATATTGCTTTGGTAAGTAATGTCCCTAGCTTTATAACACAACCTATTGTTGTCAATGAGCGTAGCTCTGATCACGGCCAAGTTGTTTGCCGACTTTGCTGATCAAGGGAGAAAAGAGTGCAATATACCCAAGATATAAAAAAGACCCTCCTGCACCAGCTGCAAGAGATAGGTGGATTTCATGTGTATACAACTTTTTAATCACATTAAGGTAATCCAAAATGGCGGATCCAAAACCGGGTTTATAATATCTAACTTTAAACATTTTTAATTTCAACGAAATCGGAGCAATTTTAAAGAATGGCTGCAATTTTTTAGCCACTTTTCAGGACCTCTCCCCCAAACATTAAAAGTATGGTCCTTTCAAATGTTTATATATATATATATATATATGTATATACACATTCTTGTCCACATGATATAGGCCGTAGTTCTAAACTGAATTTAATGAAGCTTTGTACACTTGTGCATATAATGAATATCTCTGCCAATTTCGTAGATGGGCGTAATCAGTTTTTTTTTTTTTTTTTTATGATAATTCCTTCTACCTTTATAAAGGGTGGTTACATTTTAAGGGCCGATGTTGAATGTGAACCACACCTAAACGTCAAGTTTTTTTCTGCATTTCATTTGACATTTCTCAATTTCAGACTAATTCAATTTGAACCGTGGAAAAATACACAATCGAGCAACGCGTTAAAGTTATTCAGGCTTATTATGAAAATGGGCGTTCAAAGCATATCGTGCACTTCGTGATTTTTTCGGTTAATTTAATCGTCCAAATGTGCGTACAATCGGAAAAATCGTCCAAAAATTTGAGCAAACCGGGTCTGTGAGGAGACGTGAAAACACCAGTGCATGCTCGTACAGCTCGTACTGTAGAAAATATTGCTGCTGTTCGCGATAGTGTGGCTGAAGTGCCGTCCACCTCAACTCGTCGTCGTGCCCAACAATTGCACCTCTCACGCTCGTCGTTGATGAACATTATGCATAAAGACTTGCATTTACGCGCTTACAAGGTGCAATTGACTCAAGAACTAAGCGTCGTCAATGGTCAGAATGGTGGCAAGAAATGGCAACAGTGGATGATCAATTTTCGAAGAAAATCATCTTCAGTGATGAGGCACATTTTCACCTCAGTGGATTCGTCAATAAGCAGAATTGCCGCAATTGGGCGAATGATAATCCAAGAGTGATTGTCGAAAAACCAATGCACCCACAAAGAGTGACTGTTTGGTGCGGTTTATGGCCTGGCGGCATCATCGGGCCGTATTTTTTCCAAAATGAGGCCGGTCAGGCAGTTACTGTGAATGGTGTTCGCTATCGTGATATGATAACGATCTTTTTATGGCCCGAATTGGAAGATATGGATGTGGACGATATGTGGTTTCAACAGGATGGTGCCACTTGCCACACAGCTAACGAAACAATGGCTCTTTTGCGGGAGAAATTCAATGGCCGTGTTATCTCACGTCGTGGCGATGTTAATTGGCCGCCACGATCATGCGATTTGACACCGTTGGACTTCTTTCTTTGGGGTTATTTGAAAGAAAAGGTGTACGTCGATAAGCCAGCAACAATTCAAGAGCTAAAGGATGAGATAATTCGGCACATTAACGGCATAGAACCTCAATTGTGCCTCAGCGTCATCGAAAATTTGGACCATCGGATGGAGGTGTGCCGCCGAGGTCGCGGCGGCCATTTGGCCGATATTTTGTTCCATACATAATTGAACCATACCAATATTATCATAATAAAAAGAAATGACAATAATTTCCTAAATAATTTGTGTTTTATTCAAAATCAACATCGGCCCTTAAAACTTAACCACCCTTTACAAGCATGTCTTCAAATGGAAGTATTTCTCGTATTTTCTTCAAAATAATAATTTTTTTTTTGTCAAACAATTTAAAATAAACAACAAAACATACTGTGGTGAAAAGCTAAGACGTAATGTAATTTATAATTTGAAATAATAATTATCAGTCTACTACATATATATTAAGTTTACAGGTCAAGCAAACGTCGACCACGCTTCTATTTTTTTGCTTTAAAATGTTATAAAAAAAACCCAAAACAATGAAATGATTGTTCACGTTAAGAGTATTCAACTTAAGTAAAACTCTGAAAGGAATTAGTCAAACAACCTTTTGGACACGTAATTAATTGCAATTTGCATTACTCAACCTCCGTACCTTACGTTTTTTGAGAAACTATTAGCACATTGCCACAAAACTTCATACAAGTGTCACGAGAGACCTACTACTACACTTAACAAATTTTCTACATTCACAATAATGGAACACAATATTCTTCTCCTTGAATGTAGCTGGGAAATTAATTAAAAACCCCTTGTGCAAAACTGTTCTTCTCCTCATCTGTCCGCCGACGCTCTAACGTTTTGAACTTCTTTGAGAATGGTCTGTTAAATAGCTAGATGCAAGTCCCGTGTTGCCCATTTCGATTGTTTACACTCGTACTTCAAATATAATACAAGAAATTAGCTTAAATACACCAACAATTACAAAAAAGGAAATTAATTCTTTTTAACTCTCGGATGTGCAGTGTATACACTGTCTCCTTACGTTACTTTCCTGTGTAAAAATATTTTGTTTCGCTCACAAACAAGGAAATGCAATTTTCTTCATAATTATTTGGTGAAGTAAGTAAAAAAAAAGTTGCACATTTTGCTTTGATGATGTACAGAGTTTACCCGAAATATCCACAAGGAAGTGGTTAAATTGGAGTAGTATACACACAGAAGTTCACTGGTTCTTTTGCATTCGCTCCGGCGTCTACCTCAACCGCAACCTCAACCCCCAAACCCAAATGCAAAAAAATAAAAAATAAATAAATGTTAGTCGACGATATTTTCTTATTGTACAAGGACTAATTAGGGAAAATACGTATGAAATGTTTTCCATTTTAGTTGGAATTTCACACAAATATAGATTGTATGTATGTACCTCCCTACCCACACACGTTCTTCCGCACATCCCCGAAATATTCTCTTAGTAACTGAGTTAGAAGAGATTTTCGACCGAATGTTGGCACAGTTTGTGGTGAAAGTTTGTTATCAGTTGTAGATAGTTGAATTTAGTAAAGTTCTTGTACCCGATATCGCCCACTTAAAGGGAAATCACATTGAAGGGTAAGGCTTTTGTTAAAAAATGCATTCTGCCCAATAAAGTTCACAAAAATTCCCCTTTAACAAATTTGTGCGCATTTTATTTTTCGAAAGAGAGTTTGATGGCAGTATGTAATTTAGTAACGATTGTCCTAAATCAGCTGCGGAGAATAGAAAAGCTAAAAGGACCAACAAAAGCATCAGAAGTACCTTCACAAGACGCGTAGCATGACTTGCTTACCAATACCATGGAGTAATACTTAATGCGGCCCTTACACCATGCAATATTATTGCACAGTACTCGGTATTGCGCAGTAATATTGACCGTGTAAGGACTTTATTGCGCAATCATTTCGGTTTGCCCAATTTATTGTGGAATGTTATAAAAATTTAATATTTTTTGGAACTTCTTCAACATATTGCGGATGTCACACAGCATGTCTTCTTTCAGCAACGTACCGATACAGAATAAACTGCAGGAAGGCAATAATATTGCATCGTGTAAGGACGACGCATTTTCACGCAATATTTTTGGCCAATACCTTGCGCAATAATATTGCATGGTGTAAGAGCCGCATAACGGTTGTCCAGCGGGGAAATTGGTTTGTGTGCCGGCAGATATCGACTGAAAACTCTGTCAGGATCAGGTATATGCCTGAAAAAATCGTTACACCCATTTTTGTTAAAAGATTAATAAAGAAACTAATAAACGTCGTAACCGATACTTTGAAAACTAATTTAGGAATTCACAAGGGAACATTAAAAAATAATGGGAAATTGTAAACTGCATAGTTAATCGGAAAACTAAAAACCATAACGAATACATTAACACTTAATAATTATGATGTTAACGATACAGACACTAGTGTTGGTTAAACATCGATAGTCTATCGATAGTATCGATAGTTTTTTACTATCGATACTATCAAATTTTTTTAAAATCTATCGATACTATCGATTTGAAAAAAAAATTGAATAGTTTTGTTTGCGCATGCAGGATTGTGTGGTATTGACTAAATTATGGTTGGACTTTGTTTGCTGTAACATTTCATCATTTTATTTCAGGCTATTAATGCAACTTTGGTAGAGTAAAATATTCGCGAAAAAGTTGTATGGTTAAAACGGCAGATATTTTGAAAATTCGTCACCTTCCGTGTTTTGCTTATAGTTTAAATTTAACTGTCCAAGATTGCTGTAAAGTGGATTAATTTGCTTTGATATTAAGGAAGGCAAAGGCTATTGCGACATATTTCCGGAGCAGTACATTAGCGAGCGACACATTGCGTGGTATCCAAAAGCGCGATAACAAAATAGAACTAAAACTTGTTCAGCAAGTAGACACTCTCGCTGAAATAGTTCTTACTTCATGTTAAAGCGAATTTCGGAGAAACGTAGTGAACAAGCAGTCGCTATAAGTGAATTTAAAAAAACTCCTAATACTTTGTCAGCTAAGGATTTCAAAGCAATAGATACAATTTTGTTTCTTGAGCCAATTGAACTTGCAACGGTAAAAATAATACCGCTTATAAGAGGAATATCAGCAAAATTACCTAGTTTTGAGGCTATTATAACTACTGTTGAGGGTCAAGAAGTTCTCAGTTCGTTGATCAGCTTAGTCAATAAACGTCTGAAGCCGTATCACATGCGATCGGCTTTCGTATGTGCAACGGTTTTAGATCCAAAGTTTAAAAAAAATTCAGCAGTTGTAGAAAGAATATTCTTTGCTGAAGTAGACTTACGTCTACTTCGGCATCTACAACATCGCTTGCTTCGACGAGCAGTTCAGTGTTTCCTACAGCATCATCCAAGTTAAATGATAATAATTGACATACGTTAATACTTGGAAAAACCTGTGATTGATATAAATTCATGTTCAATTGAATATTGAAACCGATCAACAAGTCAGCTCCGAGAAATGGCATCCAAATATTTATGCATTCCAGCAAGTTCAGTTCCTTCTGAACGAATTTTCTCCAAAGCTGGCGAAATAATGACTAACAGAAGAAATCGAATTGAGGATACAAATTTAAATAATTTATTATTTACAAAACTAAACTCAATTTTTTTTTACAGATACCTACTATTTTTATCAATTACTCTTTTAGTTGCTGTTTGAACTTTTATTTCTTTTGCATGTAACTTTAAACTTTTTATTTTCTTATGAGAATTAACTATCTTTTGTTCTTTTTATTGTCAAGGAATTTTTTTGTTATTTTCAATAAAAACTAAAGTGGAAAAATATTTTAAAAATTTGTCTTAATTATTTCTCTAATATGTAATATTATGTATAAACGTGTTAAGGGCAGCACACAGAAAAGATAAAGAAAACTATCGATAGTATCGATAGTTGTTTGCTAATTATATCGATACTATCGAAAATGGAAACTATCGATGTTTAACCAACACTAACAGACACCCTAGTTGTTACAAACGACCTTGATCAATCATTATAATCAGAAGCACAGACGTTTTCTTCTTGTGATATTTTAGCCGTATTTTATTATCGCCGATGATCCATATAGATCATTGATTTGTATGCATTACAACAACAACACAGGATCCTGCTATTGATCAAGATCAATTTTCCTGATCTAAAAATTAGTTTAAGTTCTAACAAGTAGATGGCATTTGCTATCCTAAATTTGGGAAGCACTGATTTATTAACGACAAAAGCTCTCGTTAGAACAAAAGAGAGGTGTAGCAACCATCTCTTTTGTTCCTCTGTTAAAAAACTGACATTGACAGCTGACTTCAATTTTTGCTAAGCAAAGGCTGAAACCCTCCATAGTTAAGGCGCAAAATGATATAAGTTGTTTTATTATCCTGTGAAGATCCAGATCCAGATCCGGGAGTAATGAAACACGGCTTTAAATGTCTTGAAGCGGTTACTCAAAAACAAAATTCCTAGACCACTCCGTTTTTAGAAACAACTTCGTTTTGAGTCCATTTCGGGATTTGAACCATTAAGAACAATCAGTTCCCTCAAAACTCTAATTCCAGTGGTTGCGATGGAATTTCTAGTTCGGGGCTTTATCGTAGATTGGTTTACATTTTATCATGAGAACGGAATGCAAAAAGTTAAAATCGGTGACATTCTTGGTCTCTGTCTCTGTCCTTGATCCTTCACTGTTCTTAATATATATTAACTCAATCTTCAGTCTCCCATTTGTCGGTTTTTGCTGATGAAGTTGCGTTTGCCTGCGGCTCAAATAATCTCTTTAACCTAGAAGCTGAAATAAATCATGATGTCCATTTGTTAAGACCCTGGTTTGCGCAACGCAAGTTAATGTGCAGTAAGCAGTCAGACTAAGCTCATAATATCTTACTTGAAAGACTGCTATCTTAGCTCTCGAGTGACGGGGTGGCCGTGGTGTAGTGGTTAGCATAATCGTCACACTTAAGGGTACAAGTTCAACTCCTTATGCCAACAAAGTCGATCAGCTGCGAAAAAACTGATGTCAACACTAATGCCTAGTCATAACATTGTCAGTAGGGTAGTCAGATGGCTCGAAGAGTTGGTCATGCTGGGTAGTGATAATGACACCAGAAAGTTAGAAAGAAATCTGAATTTTAAGCAATGGTAACAATACACAATAATTCTCACCAGCTATTCTGGACACAACCCTCGGAGCAAAGACTGTAACCTAATACTATCCGAATTTCAAAATTCTTGTACAATAGCAAAATAGCATCAAAAAGGTAACCCCTTGAGCGTTTTAATATGTATAAATTACTTTTTTATTCATAGCATTTTGATAATTTGCAGTCATTCATTATTAAACCTCCCCTAACTGATAAGGGAGTGGAGATAGATCCCCCACCAGCACAATTTTTTTTATCGTCTCACATCAACCTATCTAGCCATTTTGAACGGAAGAATTTGAAACACTCTGTAAATCGGATGTAATCAGAAGATGTCCTTGATTTGGTCCAATGTGCTTCTCTTTTACAGCTTTGCATGCAAGTTAAATTATTTTTCCTTTTTCCGTTTTTAACTAAAATCATCCGTCTCTAATCGTTGTTGCATAAAGGAAAATTGCTGAACATTTTATGTTTCTTTAACGAACGAGAAAAAGGAAAGCTGGTAACGAAAATTATAGAAAATACACTCTACACAGTGTATTCATATATTGTTCTTTATTCCCTACACCGCCATTCTACTTGCAACCTTGCTAGCTTTTAGACGATACCTGCGTGAATGTGAATAAGCTTATATCGTAAAAGGTATAGGTTACATATTAACTGTAGAATGTCGCGTGCATTTTATGCACTAACAAAAGGGGTGGCGAAGGTGTGGCATAGATGTCTTTCCAGCCACCCCGTCAAGGTAGACTTTCAAACTACTGCAAACCAAGCATTCACAGAGTTTATTAAATTAAAACCTTCATAAATCTCTCATTTTTTCAGAAGGAACGATTTAATGATTTAATATAGAATTACGGTATGTTCCATCGTTTCGTATCGCTTGTCGGTGGTGAGTAAGATACAAACATATATATTATGTGATGTAGGGAAGGTCGGTGGGTGGTACATGCGTAGTGCACAAACGTATGCTCCGAACAAATTGGCAGATTGCACGAAACGAGAAAAAGTAATAAAAATAGAAGTGGGAACAAAAAATGAAAACCAACTAAGGACCTCAGCAGGGTACTCCCAATGAATGTTTTGACTGTACCTTGTAGTTTACAATGGCACTGAACTGGGAATAGATGCATGCGAAAAGAAAGCATGTACGTACTTCCGTTTGTCGGAAAACTGTAAGTATATGACGTAACGCGCGGCCTCCGGTGAGCATAATGAACTTATATGCAGTGCGTAAATTTTGGACAAAGATCTTTAAAGTGGGTAAGTGGGTAGGGTTAAAGTGCTGTGTAGAGCAGCGTTGGTCGAAAGTACGATGCCAACTTTAACTCCTGGCAATTTGGTTTAATTGCATTTTTGTATTTATTTCAAACACCTTATAAGTTTCTATGTATCAAAATTCAGACAAAATTCTCAACAACTTTTTCGTGCGTGAATATTTCTTGTATTTTCGGTTAAGTCTTTACAAAACTTACTAATTTGAATTGGATTCGAATTAATCTGATCGTCGAGATCGCTTTCTCTAAGCTTTTTCCTCGCTGCCTGAAACCATTCCTTTCTAAGCCTTGGCTTTATTTGCCACGTTTATTTAGTTATGATATAAAGAGAGCGGTGCTGTTTGATGGTCAACGTTTTGCTAAATTCCTTGAATATTTTGGCTGAAGATGGTCAACCTTTTCCTTTTGCAGTTTGAGAATTCACATCCGTAATGTTTTTTTTTTTTATTTCTTTAACTGAATGTCCAATTCTAACGTTTTCCTTGCACGTTACACTTTCGGCTTAGGAGAAAAAGTCAATTTGGTAAATTTGGATTTTTCACGAGCATAGTGAGACTAATGACAGGAAGTAATAGGAACTTTATGCATTATTTCGTGTCCAGTCCAAATCTTTTATTCGAGAAGTTCAGTTACTTGACTCATACCTAGTGCTAGCAAATGTTTTGGTACACCGTTTTTGACTTATAAAATGAAATCGAATGAATATTTTCCAAAACTTTTGTTTCTATTTATTGGGTCACTCAATGACTACACATTGTAGAGCAACTTATTCGAAATTGACCCCATTTGCCTTCCAGCAACGGCGAAGTCGGTTTGACCACTCATCGATTGCACCTCATGCATTGGAAAATTTTCCACTGCTCGGACAAGGGCACGCTTCAAAGACTCAATACTTGCATGTCGAGTAATGCAAGCCATACTCTCCCGAACGGACCATAGTTTGTAGTCTAATGAATTGAGGTCTGGGCTACCAAATGGCCAAGCATTACACGTCAAAAATTAACACACGGATTTAAATGCTCATGTATCTATCACCAAAATGATAAAAAAAACAAGAAAAAACGAATTTATATGTTCATATGGGCCTATCACCAAAATCGATATACACACAAATCTATCAAAACATGACGTCTATTCCCAAAAACCTACAAAAGAACAACAAAAAGGCCACCGCTTCGGAAATCCCAAATGAATCATATGAATATGAATCGTATTTGTACGCACAACACACATTAGCCGTGTTTTATTATTCCCGGATCTGGATCTGGATCTTCACAGGATAATAAAACAACTTAGATCATTTTGCGCTTTAACTATGGAGGGTTTCAGCCTTTGCTTAACAAAAATTGAAGTCAGCCGTCAATTGTCAGTTTTTTAACAGAGGAACAAAAGAGATGGTTGCTACACCTCTCTTTTGTTCTAACGAGAGCTTTTGTCGTTAATAAATCAGTGCTTCCCAAATTTAGGATAGCAAATGCCATCTACTTGTTAGAACTAAAACTAATTTTTAGATCAGGAAAATTGATCTTGATCAATAGCAGGATCCTGTGTTGTTGTTGTAATGCATACAAATCAATGATCTATATGGATCATCGGCGATAATAAAATTGTTCGCGAACAAATCCCTTTTTTCCGAGTACTCGGAAATTTGGTTGCGGTTCGCGATTCATTTTGGGTATGAGACTCATACTATGAGTATATCGAAGCGAACAAGCGAAGGAGTACGAGTCAAAGGGATGGCACAACTTGTGGATGGTTTGTGATCGCGATCGTATGAATCGTGGATTCATAAGAAAAAGCGAACGAGTCCGAACGAACGGAATGAAAAATATGGGGTTGTGCGCACATACTCGTTTTTATCTCTGGTAGGTGAGTGCCTATCACACCTGACAAATATTGAGCAAGAATTTTGTCCTAGTTTTACATTTTTGGACACCTTGCAGTACTGGTGCTCTAATATTGCACATTATTTAGAAGTTTTCTAAAGATTAAAAAAAAAATAAATTACTTGACTTTACTCTTTGATTGATGTTAAAAACCACCTTTCTACAAGAAATTAATAACATCCATTTTTTTAAATAATTTCCACATCAATATCCCGAAAAACATCCCCCAACAGACGCAATATACTCGCGAACAAGAACGATCATTGCGAACGAGTCGCTTGTTCGCGAACATCTTACTCGTTTGTGATCGTAATCGGTTGTACTCGTTTGGAGATATACTCGTTCGGACTCGTTCGCTTTTTGGTATGAATCGCGATTCATACAACTCGCGAGTAAGTTTTACTCCCGAGTTGTGCGTTGTGTGCTACTCGGTTCGTTCGTACTCGTTTCAAAAGAGTATTGAATCGTTATTCGTACGAACAACTCGACTCGTTTTAATCTCTGCTAGCTACCCGGGTTTCCGGCTAGGAATCACCTCTGATAACCAAGAGCGTTCCGATCAGAGATAAGTAATAACTAGATGCCCAACTTTCCAGGCCAGTTTCCAGTGTCTACAAGCTAAATTTATTGGTAAACTCGGAAAATCACCCATACTGTCTCATTTGCTTTACAAATGTGCGTGAATTCGCAACTTCCACCTTGATTTCCCCTACAGTTTAGGTATCCACCCCGATTTCCCCTATAGTTTAGGTATCCACCTCAAATTGTCGATTTATTGGAAATTGTGGAGGAGCTGTTCAACAACAATCGTCTTTTTATTTAAATATTTGAATTTAACGGAAACTTTTCAATAAAAACAAATATGAATTTATATGAAATATTTTGTTTTTACAACTGATATTTTGATAAACCTGCCAGTATTTTTAAATATTTGAACTATTTTTGAATTGCAGAGCCTATTTAAAGGATATATTTTGTTCATTCGGCAACGTTTTTTTTTTCCTTTTCTCCATATTTAATAGTATAAAACTTGGAAATATGCCTAACCAATTTCGTTTGGGGAACAATACTATGTGTTTTTCATGTTAACAAGCAATTTTTGGTAATTAATTGTTTTCATACTTTTTTTTGCCCTCGCAATCTTACTATTCATTAAGTGTTATTATACACAAAGTACAATATTGCATTTATATGAAATAAACTTGACTATTATTGCAAAATTTGCAATCAATTGTTAAAATGTAATAATTATTTTTAAATCGCAGGCTGGAATACTAAATTCGTCGACTGGAATATCAATTCTACACAAATTGTTATACTCTACGAACATGAACATCTGATTTTTTGGTTTGATCTCGTGTGGGCAAATTCAAATGTCACAATACTTAGCCCGCGAATATTAAAATTTATTTATTTGCGAATTTTGTGAAATTGGCAGTTTAAACTGACTAATTTTGTATGCAGAAAAATTATGTCTTAATTAACAAGGGTTGCAATTGCATAAATAACCCAAAATTGGAACTCATGTAAGAGTTTTGGAGAAAACAAAAATATTCAATTTGAATGGTATTTGCACTGCTAAGCCAAACAAATGTCAAAATGGGAGAAACCCACCGCGTCGTTTTTAAACGGACCATGTAAATTGTTGTTGCTTTTTCTCACACGTATTCACAGACACGAGATTTTGACAAGCAAAAGCAAGATGGCGTTACAACAAAAACAATGTAAACAAATGGGTGTCGCGGGGCTAGAAGGACGGAAGTTGAATATCTCTTTATAACTTATCTCTGGTTCCGATACTGTTGAATTTACTATCAATGTCAAAAAATGTATTTATAATGTATTTGTTGATAGAACCATTTAAGGTCTCAGAGCAATCTCTATGGACTTACTTTGCTGACGGGGACACGTAGCGATTTTTCATTTATTTTATATAACGAGCGCGCATTTAAGTGCTTATGAGGGTAGACAAAGAAGATACCGATGCACGTTGGTTAGCAGAATTATTTAGATCGTTCCACATTCGTCTTGTACGGCTAGTGAAAGAATCCCTGTATTTGACGGTACGTCCGAAAGTAGGTTGTATGCACTGATGTGCATTCGAAGCATGACGCGTATTGCAGGTGAAATATTGAGTAGGCGAAATGCAACAGTTACTGGCAATTTCACTACAGCAATTTTTGTGATAGAATCTATTAAATTGCGAGATACAGGAAGCATTTCTTCGGTGTGCAAACGAGTCGATTGACTGCGAATGGATATGAATATGGATGGGTAGTAACATGTTATCGATTGAGGGTTTAATTTAAGCATTTAAGATTCTATTAAAACTTTTATTATGAAAGGATGTAAAATTTTTTGACTTGAAACCCTTGGGGAGTTTTTTTTTTAGAATTCTCTTACTAAAGGGGTTACGAATACCCTCATAGTGTTATTCACGTAAAGCTAGTGTCGGTGTGGTGTTTCTAGGTGGATATTGAAGAAATACTGCCAATTGCAAAGATCTTCCTAACCTTAAATGGACACTGTCCGATGACGAGTCCAACTTTATTACAATCAATGCATCGTCACCTAGAGAAGTCCTTTTCATTGATAGTCTCTCTGACCCTGGCCTCTATCAGTTAAATGGCATAACAAACAACCTTGGGAAGAGGAAGCTGACTGGACTGACTCTACCAGTGCTTAAAGGCATCAGAATCCCACTCGCCAACGAAGTGAAATATCTATGAGTAATCTTGGATAGGAAACTTCTTTGGTTGAAACACGTCGAGTCTAAAGCGGCTCGAGCATTATCAGCTTTCTGGAAGTGTTAGGGCGCTTTTGGCAAGACATGGGTCTATCACCGAAAAGAGTCCTATGGCTCTATAAAGCGATTGTAAGACTTTCCTTAGCATATGAATCAGTTGTATGGTGGAATAAGCTTTCACGCAAAAACGTGACTGCTATTTTCACTAACTCCAAAGAACGGTTTGTCTCGGCTGTATCGGGGCTTTCCCCAGCACGCCTGGCTCGGCTCTAGATGCAATGCTCAATTTACCACCCCTTGATGTTTACATCATGGGCGAAATGATCAAAGCCATCTTCCGTTTAAAAAGAAGTGGTTTTTGGTTTCACACGCTTTGGAGTTTTGATGACTTTACGCGAGGAATATTTTTTAACTCAAATCTTATGGATATGCCATCTGACGCAATGGTTCCCTGTGCACAGGAGTGGTTTTCACCATTTTCTGAGCCGGGTAGGGAATGTAGTCGAATTTTAACAGATGGCTCCAAGACCAGTGAAGGCTCAGGTGCTGGAGTCTTTGTGGAAAGCGACAACATTAGTCTGCACTTTCCCCTAGGTATTTATGCATCTGTCTTCCAAAAGGAGAATTTGGCAATACTTATGGCTGCGAACTATATTGTGAAAAACCAGTGGAGGGAACGGTGTATCTGCGTCTGTAGCAACAGTCAGGCTTCGCTTAAGGCCTTGCTCAATTCTCTTACTAGATTCAAAATAGTTCGGGCATGCAGGTCTAGTTTCAATTCGGTTGGAAGACTGAATTTGCTAAGACTTGTATGGGTCCCTGGACACAGTGGGATTACCGGAAATGAGGTCTCCGATGAGCTTGGCAGGTAAGGCTCAGAGGAGAACTTCTCCGGCCCTGAACCCACGTTAGGTTGGCCCGTATCTTCGGTTAGGGCTTCTATCGATGGTTGGGTTTCTAGCAAACACAACTGTAGATGGCATGACTCTCCAGGATGCAGGCAGACTAAACAGATTCTTCTTGCTGTCTCTCAGTTGAAAAGACTGCAGACAACTTATTGGCGTTATTACGAGACATTTCTCCTTTGCCAAACATCTCAACGTGTTAGGTTTAAGTGACACCACTGTCTGTGACGCTTGTGGAGAGGGCGACGATACTGCGGAACATTTCCTATGTGATTGTCCTGCCTTTGCTCGTATCAGGTGGCAGATTTTTGGGGCTGATGTGATGAATGCTGGTAACTTAAGCTCCTCATCACTGAAGCTCTTACTCGACTTTCTTAGAAAGACAAAGAAAACACAATAGAAGAGTTGTACCTGCTAGAAGTACAATGGACCTGTTTTTGTGTCTGAGTGCTCCAGCGTGGTGTTCCAACACCCCGACAAAAAAAAAAAAGACCTTGGGAGATAACTCGACCTTATTTTCTCGTCCGACGCAGAAAATTGCTTTGCCACAGCGAGTATCCATCTTCTTTTTAAATTAGACCCATATCATCCACCTCTATTGCTTTCTATTTTCACTCCGGATTGCCCTATCCCTCATTCCACCAACATGTGCAGTTTTGATTGACTTTGTAACGTTAATTTCAACTCTGCTCTCAGCGTTAACATTCAAGTTAGCGTTGACAATGCTGTTGCGTTTTTCTATGCTAAAATTTTCTCATGTGATTGTAAATCCGTTCCCTATAAGCGTTTGAATAATACTTTATCGTCCCCTCCATGGTACAATAATGAACTCCGCTTTCTTCGTAATAAAAGAAACAGTCGTTGGCTCAAATACTTTAAATCTGGAAGTGGGTTCAACCACTCAGCATACCAAATGTATTCTACTCAATTTGCTGAACTTAGTGAATCTCTCTACCATGAGTACCTGAATCGTATGCAATCTAGCCTTATCACTGACCCTTAACGATTTTCCAACTTTATTAATGTTAAAAGAAAATCTGATGGCTACCCTGTTACTATGAAACTCGCTGATAATTCTTCGTCTGATCCCCTAATAATCTCAAACCTCTTTTTTCGAATTTGTTTAAGCAATCATTTACCGAACATGTCACTGAACCTGATAGCGAATACTTTAGTTACATGAACAACTGTGCCCAAAGCTCCTTTGTCCCCCTGGTTATTACTTCGACCATGGTGAGTGAGAAGATAGATGTACTTAAAGATGATTATTCTTCAAGCCCAGATGGTGTTCTTGCTATTGTTTTAAAAAAATGCGCAAACGCCCCATGCAACATTTTTTCAACTTTCCTTTTCCCAGAGTGTTTTCCCCAAGCTCTGGAAAAACTTTTTCATAATTCCCGTTCATAAAAAATACCTAAGAGTGAAATTGCAAACTATCGACCCATTGCCAAATTTTCGTGCATACCCAAACCTTCGAAAGTATTATATTGTTCGGAAATAATTTCATTAAACTTGCTTATCACTTTAACTTAATCACGTTAATATCATAATTGTTATATTTTGCCCAATATCATAGTCATACCCTAACGTAAATTATGTATGTACATATGTATTTTAAACTCTAAGAGAGAATTTGTTCATACAAACACCGATACGTATTATATAACCTACGATCGAACCACTGTGTGCGAGATCGATTTCTCGACCACTTGGATCTTAGCAGTGGAACAGATAAGTACCTTGTACCTTCAATTAAAATAAACATTTTGTTAGATTACACTGGGCAACAAAAAAATAATTATTTTCTGCTGCATTAAATTTTTTATTTGCTTCAATAAACACTTATATTAGACAAACACGAAATGTATTTAATTTGTTTGGATTGACTCTGGTTCTTGAGATAGACGATATATAAGCAATCATTAGAAGGAATATAAACCTACCCTCAAGTTGTATTAATTTGAGTATTCCCAACAAAATTTTGTTTTCTATTCATGTAGATAGTTATAACAGTTTCGCTTTAATTAGATATTAGACCTTAAGGTTATCAATTCGTGCCCTATTTTAAGTACATTGTCCTTTTGATCTTGAAAAATATGAGTTCGTCTCGAAAGTCTTGTATTAACAATACCAACAGTTTTTGTCTTATATGTGGCGAATTTTTTTCAACAAAAAAGATCACAGAGTTTGTGAAATAAGCCTACCATGTATACTTTGCGATAAATCTTGCTTAAAAGAATAAATATTGGGTGCCAATACCGTGTGTAAGTCTTGTGTGAAATCTCTGCGACAATGGAGCCAAGGAGTACGCTAAGGGCTTAAATTTGGAGTGCCGATGATATGGACTGAGCCAACCAATCATTTCAAAGACTGTTACTTTTGTGCTGTGAATGTGAAAGGCATAAATCGGTACAAAAAACGTACTTAGGTTTATCCTAATGTGGAATCGGCTAAGCCCCCAATATTACACAGTGTAGATTTGCCAGTTCCAGTGTCTTCAGAAAAAGTTTTTTATAATATTTTTTTTATTATTTATGTTAACAGCATATGTATTTAGTTTTTTATCGTTATTATATAGCCGCTCCTATAAATTTATATTTTAATACATAATTGTATTTTTTATTTAGACCTCTTTCTGTCATATAGTTTATAGAGTTTTATCTCATAAACTAGAGTCAATTTAACAAATCTGATATTTTTCTCGTATTCAGCATACTGAACTTATCCAAAATTGACTTCAACATACCATGCCGCAAAATGACTGTTCCCCAGTATTATCGTTTCGTTTTTTTCTCATTCGCTTATCTGAGCACAACTTCTAAGTGCTGGCCCTTCGTTCTTCGCTCATTCATCTACATAAATTTGGTCCAAATCGAGCCGGATCTGGAATCATCGGATTTCGTCTTGGAACAGAAATTAATATTCCTCATATCTCATCGTTTGTGTATAACGGAACTGCCGTTAATCAAAATCATCATTCGTTAATTATCATTCGCTGTATCGCATTGGATGTAAATCTGTTCTAGTGAGTGATTAATTCAAATAACCTTTGAGTTGCATGTCGGAAATCATCTTAAATGTATGTATGACAATTTTTAGACTATTTGTGAATACTCGGTTCATTTCGGTCGTGGACAATCTTGTGCTCACGTGTATATTTAATGATCTGCATGCACCATATAATAATTTTTGCATGGTAACCTAAGTTATAATTTGCACGTGGTTTATACAAAGTTTACATACTTAAGAACATTTACACCTTTATATACATATATATCTGAATATTTTGGCGCGCTTAACTCGTGGGTTATAGACAATTTCCAAAAACTATTTAATTCAAGATGAGCACAAATATCAGTCTTTCGGTTTTGCGTGCGATTCGCGGTAACTTAAAGGGTTCGCTTACTAAGATGGGAACCTTTACGGAAAAGATCACTGAACTTGTTACCTTAGAGGCTCTCGAAGTTCGGCTAGAGAAACTTGAGGACTTGTGGGTAAAATTTGATGATTCGCAAAAACAAATGTATACCCTAGAAGCTGATGAAGGTTACTCAGACCCTGAGCCCGACTTCGGGGAGTTTGAGTCGAAGTATCTTGTAGTGAAATCGGTTTTGCTTTCTACGATTCGAGACAGAAAGAAATCAGAAACAACTGTATTCCAACACAACCCTCCGCTTAACCCACAAGCTCCTGTACAGCAGTTGGACTCATCTAGTTCACATGCACACTTCATCGATCACTTTCCAAAAATCCATATCGAACCTTTTTCGGGAAATTATCATGAGTGGCCTTCGTTCCGGGACATGTTTGAGAGTTCAGTTCACAATAAACCAAATTTGTCACCGACGCAAAAATTTCACTTTCTTCGCTCGTCCTTACGGGGCCCTTAATTTGCTTACTCATATTCCTTTGTCTGATGCCACATATGAACAGGCATGGGAAAGGTTAGAAAAGAGGTACAATAGGCCACGGTATATTATCAACAGTCTTTTGGAAACCTTTATGAAACTACCTTCGCTTCAGAGTTCTAACATTAGAACTCTTAGGAAAATATCTGACTGCGCCGATGAGGTTGTACGAGGTCACAACTCTCTGAATTCTCTAGAAAGAGATCCATGGATGATCTACACGTTAGTTAGCAAAGTAGATCCCGACACTCGACAGGCTTGGTCAACGGATAGTGTATACTTCGAATGCCCAACTATATCACAGTTCTTAACCTTTCTCGAACGACGCTGTGAAGCTCTAGAGTCTTCTAGAGGAAATAGTCGTGAATCTATCAAGAAGCCCCCACTTTTCAAAAGTATGCACGTCTCGTCGTCAAACCAGTGCCCGATTTGTAGCTTGGCACACTCTCTTTCGCAGTGTGCAGAATTCATCGCAATGGATACAGGAGCAAAGAGGGATTTGGTAAAATCTAAACGACTCTGTTTCAATTGTTTACGTGGTGGTCACAACTCAGCACGTTGTCAATCAAAATTTCGCTGTAAAACCTGCAATTCTCGGCACCATACTCTTGTGCACCTATGCAGAGTCAATTCAAATAACAACTCGCTTTCGGAAAACACAAACCAATCGTCAGAATCTAATATACCTTCGTCTTCATCGTCTTCATATCCAACTCATCTCGTCACGAACCACACCCTCAATATCGCACAATGTGTGCCACAAACGTTACTACCTACTGCCGTGGGAAAGGTTCTAGATAGCCACGGAAGGTTTCAGCTAGTTCGCTTTCTGATAGACTCTGGGTCACAGGTTTCGTTCGTCACCGAATCTTGCATTCAAAGACTTGGCCTTAGACGAAGCAATGCTCGTATCCCAATAAGCGGGATTGGTGCAACCTGTGCTGGGACATCTAGAGGTCTAACTTCGATGGTCATCGCTTCTCGTTTTGATTCTGTTAGTATCTCGGTAGATACCTTCATTTGATCTAATATAACCTCTGTGATGCCATCTGTTTCATTTGACGTAAAGGATTGGAATCATATTTCAAATTTGAACTTAGCTGATCCTTCATTCAACCAACCTTGTGCTATAGACATTTTGCTCGGTGCGGATAAGGTATGGGAAATTCTTCAAGGGGAAATCGTTCGTGGCTCAAACGGTCAACCAATTGCCCAAAAGACTGTCTTTGGCTGGGTATTAGCTGGACAACTATTTTCGCGCGTGGAGCAAACCGTTCGGTCTCATCACTCAATCTTCGATACCGATTCGACTTTGCAGGCCTTTTGGACAATTGAGGAAGTCGATCCAAAATCAATTAGTTCACCTGAAGACAAAGCCATTGAAGAACATTTCGTTAAAACCCATCGAAGGGGTGAAGATGGCAAATATATCATTAAACTCCCATTTAAAAAGCAACCTGTTTTCGGTAACACGGTCGGGGGCGCAATTTCTCGGCTCTCGGCAATGGAGCGGAAGTTTTCCAAAAATGATACCCTCGCTCAATCATACTCAAAGTTTTTGGAAGAATATTTGTCGCTGGGGCATATGCGTAAGATACCAATGTCGGAGGTTTCGAAGCCTAACGTATTCTACCTGCCACATCATGCGGTCTTTAAGCCAAACAGTGCAACAACGAAGCTGCGGGTGGTATTCGACGGTCCGTTTAAGGACACGGGCGGGAATTTCCTAAACGATTCGTTATTGATTGGTCCACCCATTCAACGAAATTTGTTTTCGGTCTGTTCAAGATTTCGTCGTCACAAATATGTGTTCACCGCAGACATAGTAAAAATGTTTCGACAGATTTGGGTATCAGACGAAGATACTGATTACCAAAGGATCGTCTGGCGGAAATCGCGATCAGATCCTATAGAACATTTTCGATTATGTACGGTGACATATGGAACCTCGTCCACTCCCTTTCTTTCGGTACGTGTCTTAAAACAATTGGCGTGTGATTATCGTGAAGAGTATCCCGTCGCCGCAGAGATACTTCTCAATGACTTTTACGTTGACGACGTTGTGTCAGGTGGAGACACTCTCATTGATGCAATGTCAAAGAAAATGTGCTTAATTGAACTCCTTTCCAAAGGTGGTCTTAAACTTAGCAAATGGCAAAGTAATTGCAAGGAACTTCTGCAAGACGAAGAAGTACTTGCTCAAAATGAAATCGTTTCGCTGGATAGTGAGGCGGATTCTTGGGTTAAAGTGCTCGGGTTGTACTGGAACTCTAAAATCGATTGTTTCTCGTTCCGCTTAAATCTAACACCCAACGAATCTGTCACAAAACGTCAAATTCTTCGTGAAACTGCTCGAATTTTCGATCCCCTCGGTTTCCTCGCTCCCTCGGTAGTGCAACTAAAGATCATCTTCCAAAAATTGTGGCATCAGAAACTTAATTGGGATGATCCTCTCCCAGACTTCATCGCGACACAATGGTGTAAACATCGTCAAGAACTTCCTTCCTTCATTCCAACTGCACGGTTTCTCCGATGCGTCGGCCTCCGCTTATGCCGCGGTGATATATTCACGTCACATCTTACCAAACGGATCCATTCAAACCAATATCATCGCAGCTAAGAGTCGAGTCGCACCAATAAAACAGCTGAGCATTCCTCGATTAGAATTATGTGGGGCACTCTTGCTTGTTTTCAAACGTCTTCGCTTGGTGTGACTCTCAGGTTGTTCTCTCTTGGCTCTCGTCTCCTTCTCGTCGCTGGGATATCTTCGTCGGAAACCGAACCTCTGAGATACTCAATACCATTCCGAGAAATAGGTGGTTTCACATCCGGTCTGAACAGAACCCTGCGGACTGTGCTTCTCGGGGCATAGCTCCATCGGCTCTAGTTCAGCACCCAATTTGGTGGACAGGTCCCCATTGGTTGGGACAAAGTGAAAATCATTGGCCTATCGAAAACTACTTTCAGGAACACCCGGTCCTGTGTAGTCGTTAATGTGGAGCACCCATTCCAAACTCTATTACATCGTGTATCTTCTTGGATGCGGCTAGTGCGAATCGTCGCTTTCATTTATCGGTTTATTTCAAGGAGTCGTAAACTGTCGCAGGCAACTGTACACCAACTTCGACCTGAGGAAATTTACAACGCCAAACGTAACCTGATCAAATGGCTGCAGTATGTTTCCTTTGGGGAGGATATTTCTTTTTACCAGGATCATGGTCATTTCGGTAAGAGCTCGAAAATCGCTAATTTATCTCCCTTCTTAGATGACGAAAATATTCTGCGTGTTGGAGGAAGGATTCAGGAAGCAAACGTCTCGTTTAACGTCAAACATCCAATCATCATACCAAAGGGACATTCCATGGCGCGACTCATCGCTATCGACTTTCACCAACGCATGCTACATCCTGGTGTATCAGCGCTATTCGTTTTGATTAGTCAGGACGCGTCGTTGGTTCCGATGTTCTCACCTTTGAACCATTGTACACTCTCCTTACTCAAATCGAAGCTCTCCTTAATTGTCGCCCTCTTTGTCAAACAACTGATAATAACTTAGATCCACTAACCCCAGCCCATTTCATTCTAGGTGAATCGTACTCCGCTGTGCCCGAACCGTCGCTTGAAGTCAACCAAAATTGTCTGTCTTCTTGGCAATCACTACAATCGAAAATACAAGGCTACTGGAAACGCTGGAGCATGGAGTACTTGACCTCGTTACAACAACGGCCTCGATGGTCACAGCCGCAACGCAATCTTCAAGTGAACGATTTGGTAGTTATCAAGGAAACAAACAGGCCACCTGGGAAATGGGCAATGGGACGAATTATCAACATCCATCCTGGAAAAGACGGACATGCCTTACGTACCGCTAAAGGAAAACTTGTTCGTCCGATTCATAAATTGGCACCACTCCCTATAAACTGAAACTTTGTTCCAGGGGTGGGGGAATGTTCGGAAATAATTTTATTAAACTTGCTTATCACTTTAAGTTAATCACGTCAATATCATAATTGTTATATTTTGCCCAATATCATAGTCATACCCTAACGTAAATTATGTATGTACATATGTATTTTAAACTCTAAGAGAGAATTTGTTCATACAAACACCGATATGTAAAGGGTGGTTAAATTTTAAGGGCCGATGTTGATTTTGAATAAAACACAAATTATTGTCATTTCTTTTTATTATGATAATATTGGTATGGTTCAATTATGTATGGAAAAAAATATCGGCCAAATGGCCGCCGCGACCTCGGCGGCACACCTCCATCCGATGGTCCAAATTTTCGATGACGCTGAGGCATAATTGAGGTTCTATGCCGTTAATGTGCCGAATTATCTCATCCTTTAGCTCTAGAATTGTTGCTGGCTTATCGACGTACACCTTTTCTTTCAAATAACCCCAAAAAAGAAGTCCAACGGTGTCAAATCGCATGATCGTGGCGGCCAATTAACATCGCCCCGACGTGAGATAACACGGCCATTGAATTTCTCCCGCAAAAGAGCCATTGTTTCGTTAGCTGTGTGGCAAGTGGCACCGTCCTGTTGAAACCACATATCGTCCACATCCATATCTTCCAATTCGGGCCATAAAAAGTTCATTATCATCTCACGATAGCGAACACCATTCACAGTAACTGCCTGACCGGTCTCATTTTGGAAAAAATACGGCCCGATGATGCCGCCAACCCATAAACCGCACCAAACAGTCACTCTTTGATTATGATTTGCCCAATTGCGGCAATTCTGCTTATTGACGAATCCACTGAGGTGAAAATGTGCCTCATCACTGAAGATGATTTTCTTCGAAAATTGATCATCCACTGTTGCCATTTCTTGCCACCATTCTGACCATTGACGACGCTTAGTTCTTGAGTCAATTGAACCTTGTAAGCGCGTAAATGCAAGTCTTTATGCATAATTTTCATCAACGACGAGCGTGAGAGGTGCAATTGTTGGGCACGACGACGAGTTGTGTTGGACGGCACTACAGCCAAACTATCGCGAACAGCAGCAATATTTTCTGCAGTACGAGCTGTACGAGCATGCACTGGTGTTTTCACATCTCCTACAGACCCGGTTTGCTCAAATTTTTGGACGATTTTTCCGATTGTACGCACATTTGGACGATTAAATTGACCGAAAAAATCACGAAGTGCACGATATGCATTTTGATTTGAACGCCCATTTTCATAATAAGCCTGAATAACTTTAACGCGTTGCTCGATTGTGTATCTTTCCATGGTTCAAATTGAGTTAGTCTGATATTGAGAAATGTCAAATGAAATGCAGAAAAAAACCTTGACGTTTAGGTGTGGTTCACATTCAACATCGGCCCTTAAAATTTAACCACCCTTTATTATATAACCTACGATCGAACCACTGTGTGCGAGATCAATTTCTCGACCACTTGGATCATGGCAGTGGAACAGATAAGTACCTTGTACCTTCAATTAAAATAAACATTTTGTTAGATTATCGTTTCGTTTTTTTCTCATTCGCTTATCTGAGCACAACTTCTAAGTGCTGGCCCTTCGTTCTTCGCTCATTCATCTACAATATACAATGCATTATCTTTTCACTGCAAATCAGTTTTCGCTCCACACCAACACGGCTTTCTAAGTGGTAAATCTACTACCACCAACCTCGTTGAATTTATATCTGGAGCTTTACGCGCCTTAGAAAACGGAAATGAAGTTAATGTCATTGCCACCGACTTTAGTAAGGCCTTCGACAAACTAACTGCTCTCGGATTCCAACCTAACTTAATTAAGTGGATTGGATCGTATTTGGTCTCACGCCAGTATAAAGTGACCTTCAGATCTTCCGTTTCTGATTACTTAACCGCTTCCTCTGGTGTTCCTCAAGGCAGCCATCTTGGTCCTCTGATCTTTATTCTAACGATCAATGACGTCAAACGAATTATCCTCAATTCTTCTCTGTCAATTTATGCCGATGACTTGAAAATTTTCCAGTGTATGTATATCAGCTCAGGACGATGCTTCTCCACTTCAAGATGATTCGAACAGGTTCTTTATCTGGGTTCAGAAAAATGTCCTTCAACTTAATGTGACCAATTCCCAGCAACCCCTCGTCCTTACTTCCTTAACGGCGAGGCAGTCCCTACTGTATCCTCTGTGTGCGACCTTGGCGTCATTTGCGATTAAGAACTCAGCTTTCGTTCCCACATTGACCACATCATTAACAGAGCTAACTCCACCCTTGGGTTTGTAAAACGGTGGTCTAAAGAGTTCTCAAATCCATACGTCACCAAATCCCTTTACATTACATACGTTAGACCAAAAAAAATAAAAAATTGCATGAAATAAATTTAATAACGTTTAATCGAATATTAGGTTTCAATCTTTGCTCCGATGGTGTTGTCCAGAATAACTGTGAGAAATTTGTTGGTATTGTTGTCATTTTTTAAAATGCACAGTATTTCTTTCTATGCAGTAGATCTAACGTCTGGTTTTCGTACTTAACTTTGTTAGGCTTTTACATCGCACCAGGTTTTACAGCCCTTCTGATTTTTTTTTTTAATTCATCATTCTCTTTTAAAAATAAATTTGTAGTTACAAAATTTCATTAAAATTATAATTATAGGGAATAGTTAGTCACATTTTTTATTCTGCTACTAATAGCGATAAATAGTGTTAATTGCCACTTTAAAATAAATATTTATTATTGTGGCGTGACAATATTTAACTTCTTATTTCAAAATATAAAATGTAAACATAGTAAATAAAAATAAAATTCCAGAATTCAAGTGCCTGTACGATTTTTTGACATGAGCAATTATGCAAGGTAGGTGAGCAAAACTTCAATCTCATCATGATCAAAATCTCGCAGTCATGATTTAACTTAACTTATAAATTTGTGGTGGGTTTCTATGGGTCTTATACTGATTGGAAGACAATTAAAAAGTTTACTCTGGGTATGAGTTTTATAGTGAGTTGTACGAAAAGCTGGAATGTCAACAACATGGCATGTAGTAGTACGCAAAGATATTGGACACATATAGACACCTCTTAATATCTTATAGACTAAATAGAATACTATGAATGTCTTCCTGGCAGTATTTTTAATGACCTAAACAACACCAACCAGCTTTACTTATTCTTCCTATGACACATTTTTGTAAGACGAGGAGTGGCTTTAAATCGGTGATGTAAGCTAATTTCATATTGCAGTTTCGAGTGAAAAGTCCCATTATAGACGGTTATAAGAGTTTTGTTTGAACAGCACTTTCTGAGGCGATAAAAGCACCGTATGGAAGAGCGTAGGTTCTGTTTCAATACCGAAATTTGTTTTGTCCAACTCATGTTATGGTCGATAATAATAGTAGGTACCGAAATACTTAAAGTTTCTTACTTCTTCAATTTGAAAACAATTCGAACTGCGTGTGCCATTTTCCTTAAAAGACTCTTTTATGGAAGACGTACAGTTAATTATGCTGAAACGCGGGCAATCAAACGAGTCGAAGTTAATATTAACGCCTGGAGGCTCGAGCGAAGCCAATTTAAAAAAAATTTTTTCTTGTATTTGCCACTTATCATACAACTAACCTGTGTGCTGGAAACTATATTTCTATCATATGAATATCATGATTGACTTCAGCTATCAGATTCAGAGGGCTCGTTGAGCCATATGCGATGCCAAGAACATCTGCAAAAACTGTGACTCCCTACGAAAGGTAAGAAAAACAAGAAGTTAATAAAAATGTTGAGTAAGATCCAAAACCAACCCTTGGGGTATCAGGGGTTAATAAAAAATCCTTTTATTTGTACTCTTTGCTTGCGATTAAATATGAATTAAACCAATCGAAGATAAAGCCACGAAATTCTGCTTAATACAATTTGTCTAAAAGAATGTCATGAGCAACTATGTCAAAGTGTCGTGTTCCAATAGAGTGTGATACCCCGACAAAAAAAAAAAAAACATTCCAAACGCTTTCGTAATATCAACAAAGAGCCCAGCGCAAAATTTATTATATTATTACCCAAAGCACTAAAGTACCTATTTAGTAGAACAACCTTCCCTTTACCCAAAGTGCACCGGATAGCTTAGCAATAGCTTACACTTGTCTTTTTACAGCTTTCTGAAAAACTTTCGAAGTTGCAGAAAGCAAGGAAATTGCCAGTAATTGTTTGTTTTTTTTTTCGATAACACATCAACACATTTCAGATGATCAGGAAAAACTCCACTCAAAATATTTAAATGAACAGATGTGGTAGTATATTAACTAAAAAAGTGTTAAGTGTTCTACCACTTGATGCCTTACACAACGGATGCAAATCCACATACTGTTTGGTTGGTTGGACTGTCAGCTCAATGAGGCAACGCTTATAGTATTTACTATGCGCGTTGTGGTCCCATATCCGGTTTACAGTTGCACGGTAGTGAAACAATCTGACATTGAGGCTTTAAATAGGTTCAAATCAAAAAGCACCCTTAAATACGGTAATCAGTTTTCTGAGCAAAATTGTGCCCGGACATTGTGCTTTCAAAAATTAATTAAGTCCTTTTTTTAACAGCATTTTCCCATGTTTCACTTGGAGGAATAAGGCGGTCTGTTTTTCTCCTTACAGAACCTTAAAACTGCCCAACAGATTGGATTCTGAGTTCCAAGAAAACGAAGTAAGTGACGCGCTTCAAGGGAGTGAATGCAGTGGTCATATCAAAACGTTTTTTGTATGATATTATAATTCAGTAGCGCTAAAGGGGTTATGAATACCCTTATGATACTATTACACAGCGGTAGTTTGGATGTCGTGATCTTAAAACTCAGGAGGTATTAGTTTTCTGTTTTTTGCTCCGAGGGATGTGTCCAGAATGACTGCGGAGAATTATTGTTATTGCTGCCATTGCTTATAATTCACAGTATTTTTTTCAAACATCCCGATGTCATTATCACTATTTAGTACGATCAACACTTTCAAGCCATATGACCACCCTACTTATGCAGTTGAGTTGACGTCCGCTTTTTCCGCAGTTGATCGACTTTTTTTATTTTAGGTGGATTTCGAAGAAATACTACCTATTGCAGAGGTCCTCATGACGCAACTTTCAAAAAATTTTAATGTAACTTTTTAAGATCTCTATAGTAAACACCAAAACCATGGTCCGTTTAAATGTTTATATATATCTTGTCCGCACGATAGGGGCCGCAATTCTTAACCGAATTGAATGAAACTTTGTACACATATTGATATGGTGAATAGCACGGACGAGTTCGTAAATGGCCGAGATCGGTTGAGGGGGGGGCGTGTCACGCCCATTTATGTAATACAACGAAATCTTGTCTGCACGATAGGGGCCGCAGTTCTTAACCGAATTGAATGAAACTTGGTACACTTATTTATATGGTGAATAGCTCGGTTAAGTTCGAAGATGGGCGTGATCTGTTGAGCGGGGGGGCGTGTCATGCAACTTTATTTTTTTCAAATTACGCATTGACAACCTTTTTGCATCTTTTTAACTAGTATGACAACGGTAATAATCATAAGTATTTTTCGCTAGAAAAAATGTTCGCCATTTTGAATCCGCCATCTTGAAATTCTTTAAAATTGCTCCGATTTCGTTGAAATTGAAAATGTGTATTCGTTTATGGATACTTATTATAATTTCAGTTTTGGATCCACCATCTTGGATTACTTTAATATGATTTAAAAGTTGCATACGAGGGAAATCGACCTATCTTTTGCGGCTGGTGCCGGAAGGTCCTTTTTTATTTGACATCGGGAGTTGACCCTGGAACCTTCAGAGTGACAAGCGATGACGCAACCCTACACCATGGCCATCCATTAACAATGGGTCTAATCACTTTACTTTTTTAAGCATGCGAGCACGAGGACGACGAAGCATTTAGCAAAGTTAATGTTCATTAAAGCACTATTCGATGTCTAACTACAATAGTAGGTACTTCGTGAGATTAAATCTCATCGTTAAAAAAAAACATTAACATCTCAATTGGTCACGCGAGCCGTCTTCTCCTCACAATAATTCCCATAAATGTAACCTAAAGCATTATGTCTGTAAGCCAGATGAATACCACAAAACTGTCCTTTTCGTTTAAATTCACACTCTTTATTATATTCCCAAAGTGCACCAATGCGGTTAAAAGTTTTGCAAAAGTTTGCGCCCATCATTCCCAAATTCTTCAAGTGCTAAACGACTTTGAAAGTATTTAAACGCTAGATGTGAGAATCTTTCTGGAAGGACGCCTGTACTCAAGAAATAAACCCTTTTAATTGTCTATATTAAATCTCAAACTCAGATTGACTTTGAATCGACTGCTCTTGTTGAGGTTTCCTATTAAAAAGAATGTGTTTACTCATCGCCATTGACTTAGGAGCAAGAAATTATTTAAAGCTAGTCACATTGCAATATTTAGAAGCATTTTTTGTAATCTGGATAGGCAGTTACATAGGCATTTCAATCAGTTGTTGTGTGGTCAATTTTGATGAATCTAGCTTAAGCACTTTCTTTTTAACAATTTCATAAAACTTGTTTCGTCTCCACTAAAAAAATCGTTAAATTAGACATAATCTATGTAACTTATTGCCACGAATTATAGGATAGGTTATGGTTTCCTTCTCCGGTTTATTGAATTGAATTAATGAGTTACTTTCCAGCAAATATGTAACCCCGAATATTGCCGCTATTCTTTCAAAACAAATATAAGTCACAGTTCCCAGAACGCAGTGTTGTGGTACGACAATTTAGCCTTCTTTCCACCCTTGTGTAGAGAACTACACAAAAAAGACATATTTTCTTAATTTGTCTCACAAAGTCATTACTTATTATATTACATTATTTGTTGACTTTGTTACTTCTGTTATTCCGCTAAAGGAAAACGTATTTCAAGATGAAAAAAAAGTTTATGACAAACGTTTTTTCAAAAGTTATGTTGTCTTGTAGATTTCTTTATCTTACGAAGAATTTTTCGCTCGAAGCGGCCAAAGGTATTGTGGCGTCCCAGTACATTTCACATTCATTTTTAATAACATTTTGATTTTAACGTAAAAGTAAACATAATTACATCTTGGCAACACTTAGGTGTTTATAAATGGTGGTTAAGTTTTAAGGGCCGATGTTGATTTTGAATAAAACACAAATTATTTAGTAAATTATTGTCATTTCTTTTTATTATGATATTATAATGTTGCCATTTCTTGCCACCATTCTGACCATTGACGACGCTTAGTTCTTGAGTCAATTGCACCTTGTAAGCGCGTAAATGCAAGTCTTTATACATAATGTTCCTCAACGACGAGCGTGGGAGGTGCAATTGTTGGGCACGACGACGAGTTGAGGTGGACGGCACTTCAGCCACACTATCGCGAACAGCAGCAATATTTTCTGCAGTACGAGCTGTACGAGCATGCACTGGTGTTTTCACATCTCCTACAGACCCGGTTTGCTCAAATTTTTGCACGATTTTTCCGATTGTACGCACATTTGGACGATTAAATTGACCGAAAAAATCACGAAGTGCACGATATGCATTTTGATTTGAACGCCCATTTTCATAATAAGCCTGAATAACTTTAACGCGTTGCTCGATTGCGTATCTTTCCATGGTTCAAATTGAGTTAGTCTGAAATTGAGAAATGTCAAATGAAATGCAGAAAAAAACTTGACGTTTAGGTGTGGTTCACATTCAACATCGGCCCTTAAAATTTAACCACCCTTTATAAAACTCTCGTAAACAAATACATACATACTCGATCATATACATCTATTTATATATAAACATATATGCTATCTCTTGCTCTTTGCCGAAATGAAAAATGTTAGTGAGAGTCAGTCCTCGATCTATTTACCCCTTTTTGTAGTTAAGACGTTTTAAATTATAAGAAATAAATGATATTTGCATGCATATTTTACGCACGAGAGTTTTAATCGCTTTCTCGCATTTACCACAGTATCTTCAGCCGCCTTCGTGAGAATTGAACTGGGATGATGAAGGTGATGCATAGAGTTCTTCGGAATAAGGTCTGGGAAGTGATAGCAGAGCCAAGGTTGACAAAGTCCCTTACTATGCAGCAAGCGTTCCTCATCGTCATTCTGCACAAAAGGACGAGTTCGGCTGGAATACTAAAACTAGACAGGGTTTTGTATACCTCTTCCCTATAAATGCTGTCAAAGGCGGTTTTAAATCGATAAGAAGATGGTGAGTATCGATTTGGATTTCTTGTGTTATCTCCAACATCTGTCGAAGTGTACAAATTTGATTAAATGTGGACTTTATCTATAATTTTCCCAGTCATTCTGGACACCACCCTAGGAGCAAAAAGACTGCAAAGTAATACCACCTGAGTTTCGAAATCACTACACCAACACTAGCTAGAGATGATGTCGGATGACCCCTTTGTTAACCAACGGCAGTGCTCGTACCCCTGAAGTGGGTTACTAGCATCGGTGTAGCCGAGACGCGTCCTATGGGCCCTTTAAATGAAGCTGGTCCTCTAGGTTGCGGCTTGCAAGTAATTGCCCGGCCTCGTAAAACATCTGTTACGTGCCAACAAGCCTCCCCAGCTTTCGTACTAAAGACGATGCATAGTTCTCATTAAATAAAATTCATTTCATGGAAAATGCACCATAAGTGTACAAATCGGCACACGAGGGTAGTCAACGTAAGTTTTTTTGAGGATGAGATGAATGTTAAATGAAATTAGCGTACAATTGCATTCTTATCGAATTACACATTTTGGAAGATAGTCAATTTCACCTTATTTGTCGCTACTAGACGGCGATACCTATACACAATTGAAAGTGATACAATAAAAACCAATATTGCTAAGCATGATACAAATTCACTTTCGTTTCAAAGTGACCGCATTTCGGAACCTTCACTCCCTTGCTGAAGAACATGTCAACCACTTAGAAACATAATAGCATCATTTTTTTTTAAACAAAGAGTAAACGTTAACTTATATACGTGACTCGTTATAAGCCAAGACTATCTGCCACAACCACCCCAAACCCTCGGAGCAGAAATGTATTCCCATCGCGCGCCACACATGAGGACTGACAAGTGGCAGGGCCATACTGCTGCCAGTAGCAGCAGAGGCATGGCACTTTTGTTGGCAAAAGTATATGTTTGCACGACATACATACATATGTATTAAAAAAATGGTTTAACCTGTGGAAAATGCTTTATGTCTACAAGCTCTAGTGTGTTGAAGATGGCAACGGAGACTATTGTGATGAGCCCGACAATGACGGTGACTTTTTCAACAAATCAATTGTGTACGTTGTTACGAAACAATCATATCTGCGGGAATATTCATTCTAAAACACATCGCAACTCAGAGCAGTCTAAATAAAAACGGAAATACGAAGCACCAGTAGCTCTAGGAGCACCAGAAGTACCGCCACTGATTTAGGTGTTTGGTTGCAGTAGCATATTTGGTTTGCATTGTCACTTATTCATGAATCAATTAAAAGCAAGTCGTTCGTAACAAATAGAACAGCAATAATCGCGTAAGGAGCGAGAAATAATTTGTTTAGGTGGGGTATATGGGGAGCGGATTGAAAGCTTTTGTTCAGTGATGGTTCACACACTTTAATAAAATGTTTAAGGACAAGGACCTGAGTTAATCAAAAACTGCTGATCAAAGTATGGTTTTGGCCTGTAGAGAAACAACCAAATTACAAATAACGTGCTGGGTCTTCGTGTTGGATACAAATAATTTCAGTATTTTGCCAGAACATGTAACCATTACTGTTAACTGTCGGGAATGGGTGGAAATTGCAGTCAATCATTTTAGGACTGAGATGACGTTTCCTGTTTCTAGTACACACTTACAACAGTCAAAGGATTTGAGGTGTAAAGGTATAATATTGATTATCGGTTTCTACACTTCGTCCGAAAGATTTTTCCAAGAAGCATAGGAAACTACTGTGACAAAAAGTATTGTAGTTTGCCATGAGCGCTTAGCTTAAACCTTTAATTGAGTACCTGAACCCCCACCTACGCGATTTAGTTTTTACGAACTTCCCTCCACATACACGGTGCTTATACGCGGTTCATCTTGTGTTGTGGAAAATGAAAACATGAAAAAAAAACTGTCTGCCAGTAGGCTTTGCATTTATTTTCAAGTTCTTATGCGCATCAGATTTCAGTGCATTTTCATATTTTTACTGTTCTGGTTGATAAAGCAACCGAGCATCCTTAAGTTTTTCAAATCTGTCGATGAGCACCAAGCTGGGACGTGAAATTCAGTGCCTTATTTTCTATTTTTTTGTTATGAATTGCTTTTGTTTTTCATTTAATTAAATTAAATAAAAAAAAAAAAAAAACTGAATAAAATATTTATTTTAAAATTGCTTGTCTTGGAACGCATTTCTGTATTTTCATACAGTTTCTAGTCTCAACATACGCGAATTCGACATACGCGGTATTTTTTTGGAACACATCCCTCGCGTATGTGGGGGGATGGTTGTACTTTATTTGCAATCATTAGGAGTGTGACAACAGTTGGTTTAGTAACTTCTTACGGGGTTCTGCATAGGGCACGATGTCTGACTTTAATTATGAAGAATAGCATTTCTCTCGTCATTTGCAACTTGAAGCTCCGATTGTGACTACTAACTCTACGCGGACCCAATCGTCCAACAGTTTATAATTTTTCGACAATTTATACGTCAACAATAAGCAGAATTTACTACCAGCTAAGTTTAAAAACACTGTTTTCGCCAATAATAGACGATTTTTAGTTCGGGGCTATAAGCTGGCAATGTGTTAACTATGTAGACGATCTTCGCTATTCGAAACACACATGAGTTTTCACATATTTAATTGTTGTAATTCACTCGGACTCAAGGGGCTATGAAGGATCTTATGATGTTATTCACAAAGCGCGATTGTTGGTGTAGTTCTTATGAAACTCAGGTGATAAAAGGTTTCAGTTTTATCTCCAAGGTGTTGTGTTTTTTGTGTTTCATTGCTTAACCCATTTTCGTCCGCTAGTTGACTTTTCAACGAACGAATTTAACCAATTAAAAAAAAACTGTTTCAATTTCTAGGAAAGGTATGAGATGAGGCTTATGTCAAAATAAATTTTGGTCCATTGGCTTTCAAAATAAACACAAAAGGCCTTATGTCACGGCACCACAAACGACTACACTCTTTGCTACCTCGCATGGTTTGGTTGTGCCGTCGCGAATTTCCTCACTGTTACTTTATCCAATGCTCAAAAACCTGAAGTTTAGATTTGAAAGTTAGATATTAAGTTTTTGCTTTATCTAATGCTTAACAACTAAGTATCTTACTTTCAGATTTAAACTTTAGTTTTGGGCCATTTTCCATTTAATTTTACAGGCGATTATTCATGTTATAGGAAATTGATTTCTGTACATTAAAGTTTACGAAAAACTAATTATAAACGTTCACAACACAAAAAATTTGTGTTTACTTACAGGTCATTCCACGAAGCTTCCACTAGGTTAGGTTCAAAATTGCTGAAATTACTCTTTGGAGTGGAACAAGTCTTATGGCAAGACATTTTTTGCAGAATTTGATACAGATTGCGTATAACGGAACTTCAAAGATTGGAAAACAATCAAAAAACCAAGTCTTTTTCTATATTTCAAAAAATCGTAGCTTTGGTAGGTACTGCTCATCAGAACTTAGTGATATATACCTCGTTGAATTCAGGAAAATGTGAACTTTCAAGTTTTCAACATAATTTTTGTTTTCAGGATGAAGGACATTCCAGAATATCCTTTTTAACATGTATCCTTAAATAACTCAAAAAACGGTTTTTAATTTTCTTTATTTTTTTTATATATTATAGAGAGACTCATCCACTATCTTCAATCCAAATATCAAGTTGAGAGTCTCTCCATAATATGTAAAAAAAAATAAATAAAAAAAATTAAAATACCTTTTTATGACTTATTTAAGGATACATGTTAAAAAGGACATTCTGGAATGTCCTTCATCCTGAAAACAAAAATTATGTTGAAAATTTGAAAGTTTATATTTTCCTGAATTCAACGAGGTATATATCATTAAGTTCTGATGAGCAGGACCAAAGCTATGATTTTTTGAAATATAGAAAAAGACTTGATTTTTTGATTTTTTTCCAAACTTTGAAGTTCCGTTGCACGCAATCTATATCAAATTCTGCAAAATATGTCTTGCCATAAGACTTATTCCACTCCAAAGAGTAATTCCAGCAAATTCGAACCAAATCTGAGGGGGGTCGTTCAAGCCTCCCCATAAGGTTCGGCGATTTGTCGTGGAATAGCCCTTACATGTGAAAAATGTACAATTAATTGTTGCCAGCAACCGCAAGATGGCACAACACTGAAAGTACCATCCAAAATGTAGTTTCGAGAAGATTCTTTAGGTAAGGTTTTGAGGGTGGTCATGGTGTACTGGTTGCATCATCGCCTGTCACGCTGAAGGTTCTCGCTTCGAATGTCGAATCCCGATGTCAAAAAAAAAGCAGATCAAGGGCGAAAAAAAGCTGACGTCAACTCTACTGCATAACACCAACGCAAGCGCTGTGTGAATAGCATCATAAGGGTATTCATAACCCCTTTAGCGCTAGTGAATTATAAAAAAGAAAGAAAGTAAGGTGGTCATATGGCTCGAAAGTGTTGAAGGTACTAATGACATCGGGATGTTCGAAAGAAATACTGTGAATTATAAGCAATGGCAACAGTACCAAGAATTCTCCCCAGTCATTCTGGTCACCACCCTCGGAGCAAAAAGACTGAAACCTTAAAACACCAGAGTTTCAAAAATCACTACACCAACACTAGCGCTGTGTGAATAGCATCATAAGGGTATTCATAGCCCCTTTAGCGCTAGTGAATTATAAAAAAAAATAAAAAATTTGTTACATGTAATTACCAGTGGTCAGTGTCACTCATATTCATACTTCGAAAGGATTTTTTTTACTGACACAAAAAAAAAACAACATATGGTCTTATGTCTCAAATTTACATATATAGCGTTATGACGCTTTCGAAAAGCGACACGCTGCGATTGCGATGATGAGGATGATGACGTGCGCCCTGTGTGCAAAATGTAGTCTACGTAAAACCTGAAACAGCAGTGATAAAGAATTGAAAACCACGATATCGTTCCGAAGGGCGAATTATTCAATTTCAACAATAATATCACCGGAGCGGATGAGAAATTTAATTCTACTTGCAAATCAATGATAAACCATCAAAACCGAACAACCGCAAGCATGGCGAAGATGAATTATCAACATCGGCGGATGTAGGTAACTGCAAGTGATCTTGGCAATACCAATCTGGGTAGCGAGCCGTATACACCATTGTGTGATATTAGTCTGCCGAAATGGAAAAAGCCAACAAAAAAAATCAAGTAGGTACGCACGAGATGCGAAAAATGTACCATTGGGTGAGAACGTAAAGGCTATGATGGAAAAAATAGGCCAAAAATCCCTGCGTGAGCATTCGAATTGTTTCTCGACGATCAAATCATTTAACAAATAGTCACTCACCTCTACGCAAGGCAACACAATGTGCAGGAAGAGACGGTCGATGTGTTCAAAATGAAAGGACTTTTTGCCAGACGATGACTCTGTATTGGTCAGTTCAAATGGATCCTGGTATTTCGAATGTGATACAAGCGGAGAGCCGAGGCACATTCAAAACAATCAAACTATTCCTTAATTTATGCAGTAACGATGAACTTGATACAAGTGATCGCTTCAGCAAAGCTTCGTAAGCGCCTTGAATCAATTTATGCAGTTAAGAATATTCGTAACTTTGCTTTCCAACGATAAGCAAATCGTACCGTATCTACTTTGGCAGATATCATCTTCTAATCTTTATTTGTGGCAAGCCAAAACCTTTTGGATTCAAGTACTGGTGTTTGTTTAGTAAAATACTATTGGTTCGATGGGCCGATAATGCAGACGTGACTTTAGCCACGAACCACGAACATTTGGGGCCAATAAAAAGCGCTCGCCGGTACGACCGTAAGGCCAAGAAAACAGAGACAGTGCCGGTATATGGGTGGCGTGGATTTGCATTCGAGGGAAAAAGTGATAGTGGCGACTATATAATCATAGTCTCAATTTATTTGAATTTTGAAACAATTAGATATGAATAAAATAATAATACATTTCTTTTGCGTTGACAAAATTTCGTTGAAAAATTATCCCTTAATTTTAATTTGATATTTTGATATTGTTTCCGGCCAACGGTTAAAAAATCGACCATCCCATCCCAATCAGCCGGAAAAGCAAACAATTATTTCTCGGGGTGCTAATAAAACGCCCTTTGAAGTCTTAAAATTTTCTAGAAAAAAAATGTCCTTGGCCGAGTTGGGACCTGAGGATGAGTTAAACCTGAAACTTTTAGCATGACAAGCGACGATGCTAACCATTACACTACGACCACCTGTAACTTTAATCCTACAACGCTGACCCTTCTTCAACCAAACTTATAAGCGTTGCTTATTAATATCAAAGCCCAAGCTGCTTAGAATGAAATATACAACTGAATTGCATTACCCACATAGTCGTATGGCTGTTGCATTTAGTGGCCTCCGTCGTGTGTGAAAGCTCCCACTACACTACACTGGAAACGCTTTAAAACCTTAAACTGAGTAGGTCACTTTTTACGTTTTAAAAATACAAGAGTCACAGAAACGCAATTATCGCGTGGGACTACGATGCTCCAAGGGAACACAATACAAACCATTAATATGTTCTTATTATGGTCTGCCTTTTCACCATATTCGTTTTCAAAGTATTCGATTACCTTGACAACCAAGTCCATATGAATTTTACAGAAATCAGCACTCCCACACACAGACACACCTAGTACAGCTCTCGTGTTTTGAAATACAATTAGGAAATCACTCAGGACACTGTGTTGTTGTAGTGATCTATTTTGAAAAATAATTGATTCCACTTAAATTAAGAATATGGTACTGGTACAGCGGGATACATAGAAACAAGAGCTCTGATAAGATATTATTTTGTGGTCGCACATCCATCCATCTATTTCCGTGTCTGTTGATCCAAAATAATCCTTGGGGTTGGATTTTTTTTCTGGTTCATTTTTTGTTGCGTTTCTCCTGTTACTGTCGTGTTGTATGTTCTTGAAGCAGAACACAAAGCTGTACACTTTGCTGTTCTAGGATTAAATAATAAATCATAGCATTTATTACACAGGTGCTATGTTCGCAGGGAAGCACACAGAGCTCCAACAGAGAAAATACTATCGCTGTTATCCTTAATAATAATTTGGATAATTCTTTGTACGGTCGCAAATTGTTTCGAATGCTTTGTTTCATTTTTCGTAAGATGAAAAATTGTGAACTTACAGGAAAAAAGAACTTGGAAATCGTGGGGGAAAACCTGTACAAAACATGGTGGATACAGGAGGGGGAGTGTGTGGGGAAGGTGAGAACAATTGAAAAAAATAAGAAAAATAAATAAATACATACCTCAATATTAGATGAGTTTCGGGGAGTTTAAGGGTGTTGGTTTAAAAGCACCAGTGTAGGAACATATGGAAACTGTACGAATTGGAAATAATCCTGTCGAATTATACTTGTTTAAAAAAGTGTATAGTTGGTATTGGTTGTGAAATTACATAACTCGTAGTTTTTAAAATTTAATAATTTGGTGATGTTAGTTCATCGAATACTTCAGATTTTATTGCATCTACGGATATTCGGAATGCTTTTGAAAAGCTTGTGTTGGAATTAAAGTGAATAATAGAATCTGTGTTGCCTAAATTGGATTCACAAAAACCGTCTTCCGACAGAGATTTAGGCAATTGACAAAGACACTGAGATGTGATTTCCTGACATCGTTTTTGCAAAAGTGTTTGTTTAATTACTTAGTGTTTTATTGCGATAATTCTTTGGACTGTTTCTGAGAAAGCTTAAACTATTGTTGTACAGTCGGAAACGGATGAGTGCAAACCAGATAAGTGCAAAAACCGCCTTAGTGCAATGCCTTTAAAAACCCCTTACCAATTCGCAAATTTCTCATACAATAATGTTTGGATGAGTGCAGATTTCTCATAAGTGCTCGTCACTTTGAGCACCCAAAATATTTTAGTAACCAAAAACACTCTGATAAGTACATTAAAAATGTTATTCTCTTTTAAGGAAAAATTCACCATCTAAAAGTTACAACGAATTCAAAGATTAGCATGTATCGGTATCACCGGGGCTGTGCAAACCTGCCCCAGGACAGCCCTAGAGGCAATTTTTGACCTTACTCGATTTCAAATATTTGTCAAAAAAGGACTAGTTTGGTATACTGATGGATCAAAGATGTACTCCGGTGTTGGAGCTGGTATTTATGCCCCTAATCACAAAGTCTCAAAGGCACTTGAAATGTGCCCTTGTGTCTTTCAGGCAGAACTTCATGCCATTAATACCTGCGTCAATAGTACTCTTGACTTCGGTATAAAAGGGACAACCATCAACAGATGCACCGATAGTCGGCATTCCCTGATCGTGATGGACTTCTTCGGGTTGGAGGACGCATTAAGAATTCTGCAGTCTCGTTTAATAGCACTCTATCATACTTCCCAAAACTTGTAATGCAGTTTCTCTTATTATAGCCGATTTTCACCAACGCTATCCACACTCCGGATTATCTGCAACTTTCGCATTCGTTCGGCAACAATTTTGGATTCTGGGGAGCCGAAACCTGTTTCGCAAAATAATTCATCGTTGCAAGATGTGCTTCATGCAGCGAAAATTGACAACTCAGCAGATAATGAGTAATCTTCCATCCCATCGAATCCAATCAAGTCGTCCATTCTCTAATACGGGCTATGACTACGCTGGACCACTTACAATTAGGCTTTCTAGATGTTGAAAACGAAAACTTTCAAAAGCTTACATCGCCTTATTTATTTGTATGGTTACGAAGGCCATACACCTGAAAGTGGTGAGTGACCTTGTCACTGAAGCATTCATCGCAGCTTTACGAACATTTATTGCCCATCGTGGGAAACCTTCGAACATGGATACCGATAACGGAACGAATTTTCAAGGGGCTCGTCGCTGTTTAACGGAAATGCATAAGCTGGCTATGTCACAAACACACAACGATATAATCGCATCCGCTATCATCAAAGATGGAATTTCATAGCATTTAAACCTCCATCAGTGCCACATTTGGAGGCTGCCGTTAAGTCAGGGAAGGTGCATTTCCGCCGAGTCATTTGAAGAATTGTATACCGTTCTGTATCAAATTGAAGCTGTCCTTAATTCTCATCCTTTATGTTCTATGTCTGAACCCGATTTAAATCCATTAATTTCATTGCGCTTTCTCGTAGGTGATCCGCTCACAGCAGCCCCCGATTCAACTCGTCTGGGTACTCCACCAAGCCGGCTATCGCAATGGATACATCTTCAAACTATGGTTCTGTGTTTTTGGAAAGGATGGTCTTCCGAATACCTGACGTCATTGCAAGAACAACCTAAGTAGCAACCACTCAACCCGAACCTAAAGCCTGGAGATCTAGTTGTCGTCAAATAGCCAAATCTTCGTCCCACGACGACATGTGTAGAACAATCGTCGTTTAACTATAGTAATCCAGTTTCCTCAATTTTTTATTCATGGATTATTAAACAGCGTTGTTTATTGTTTTAATTTGCTCACGGTTGGGATTAATTTATTTGGGATTTATATTATTTAGAGGAACCAACGATTGACTCCATTTGATTTTAAGAATCAAGGATGATGCTAATTACAACTGTGTGCAAAATAATAGCAGTGCTACTATAGAGGAAATATAAACTTAGTTTAGCAATAGTATTAAGTGGATTATGTCAAAGTTTTGCAGCTGATCATGACGGTCCATTAATACTCTAAATACTTTATGATGTTTCAGCTGAACCCTTCCTCCAATTTTATATTACCGTTACACAATTTAAAAAAACCACAGTTTTCGTCTGTGCAAAATAAAAGCAGTGTTTTACAAAATCTCTTCTAATTGCTAAAACTTTTTAAGTACAAGATACGTTTTAATTCTTTATTGTAATAAGTAAGTGAACTGAGTTATAAGCATTCAAAATTATTCACTTTCTACAATTTTGGTGGTCAAAAGGGGTCAAGGAAAACACTGTAGCCAGGAAAACGGTAGTTGATAAAAAAAAATTCCTTGAAGAGGGTAAAATCTATAAATTTATATAAGAAGCACTTTCCTGCTCTGCTAAAATGATAGTAAATGATAAAAAATGTAATCAAAAAGCAGAAAAACGTAGGCGAAAATAAAAAATTCAAGAACATAAGATGAAAAAGATCGTTCGCTTAGCTCAAACAGATACTTTTGCGACATTTACCAAAATTAAACAAGATTTTAATCCTCAAGTTGACCCTTCTACAGTAAGAAGAAGACTGCTGGAGGCGAAATTGTTTATAAGGAGTCCAAAAAATACTGTCGTTGCACAGTAAAAAAAAAAAAACAGTTAACTAGGGACCATTACAATTGACCGATAACCAAATGGCGACACATTTTGGGGCCAGACGAGTCTTTAGTGGTCTTCTTTGGCTCCAGTGGACGAAGGCAATATATAAGAATACCAAAGAATGCCGAATACAATCCTCGGCTTGCGACGCGCACTGTAAAACACGGAGGTGCAAAACCTAATGTGTGGGGTTGCTTTGCTTATTACGGTGTAGGACCTTTATACTGGATAAAAGGCACAGTAGATGAAAAATTGTATGTTGAAATCATGCAGTCGGTCATGCTTCCCTACGCGGAATGGAACATGCCACTTTTACGGATCTATCAGCAAGATAAAGACCCCAAACACACTTATGTATTAGCCAAATCCTGGTTTTCAAGCAATGGGGTCAAAGTTATATGGTGGCTGGCTCTATGTCCAGGCCTTTATACTATTGAAAACCTCAAGGCCGATGTTAAGGAAGGTGTTTTCAATACAAAACCTAAAGCCGTTCAGGCATCATGGTCTGCAGTGCAAGCTGCGAGGGCGGCCATTCCGCAGGAAAGGTGCGGGCATCCGGTTGAATCCATATCACGTCGATGTGCAGTTGTACTCGCAAACAAAGGTCAATCAACAAAATATTAAACTATTTTAGGACTTTAAATACTTTTTTCGCGAAAAAAATAAATTTTTAAGAAGAAATTCAACTAAAATACACAACACTGCTATTATTATGCACACTTACTTTTTTGATTTTTTTATGTTTGATGCATTTTTTTTGTTAAATTGATCTATAATTTTTTTTTAATTTTTATTTTTCGATTCGTTATTTAATGTAGAAGTTATAAAATAAAAAATAAACTACATATGTACCATCAATACCATTTTTATTTTATAACTAAAAGTTTACCATGTAGCACTGCTATTATTTTGCACATAGTTTTTTTTATTCGCTGTAGTGGTATTAAAATATAATGATAAATAAAAATATCATCAAAATCGGTTTTTTTCTTTTTCATATCTTATTTATTCCTCTATTTATTGGCTACACACCAAATTTCACTCTCCTATGTAGCTATACCGGAAGTCCGACATCCTTCTGTTACACGCTGCGGCTATTTCCATTTGACGGACTTCTAGTAGACATAGGAACTTGAAATTTGGCATGAAGGTAGGCCATGGGATAAAACAAAGGGGAAAATTACTGAAAATTAAAAATTTATAACCGTAGGGGAAGATCGGAACCCTTCGAACGCGGGGCACATTCGTACAGTAGTTATAAAAGACAAACGAAAAGACGTGGGGGAGAGAAGCCGCCATTATGTCAATGTAGTTTCACGCCATTCGCACCGGGGAGAGTGAAGTAAAAGGCGACATTGTATTTTCGCGCTCGGTTAGTAATTTTGTTACCAATGTTTTTGTTACTTATTACACTAGATATGTTAAGTTTTTCTGCACAGTATTTTTTCAGTAACTAGTAAATATCCCTAAGACGTGTTTTTATTAACTAATTTATCCAGTTTGCATATTAATATTAACCCTTAACCACCTAGCATACGTCTCGCAGACGCCGACGAATTTTTAAGCGTGAATATGCTTCGTAAACGTGTACCTTTTCCTCGCGCCTTTCAGTGCCGCGCGGCCGGTCGTCGTAGTCGGACGTGAGCGCGTTTGTCTCTTTGTTGATGATGAATGTTGAATGTTAATTTTCCTGTGCCTTTCTTATTCTAATAAATAATTTAATATGTTCCTGAACCGATTTTAATTAAAAACTAAAACTTAATTCACAAAAATTTACAAATGCGAATAATTCTGTTCCGGGGTCTCATAGACGTATGTTAGGTGGTAGTGTGACAATAACAGGTGCTAGGTGGTTAAGGGTTAAAGGAGGTTATATTTCATTATTATTTGGTTAGTGAGGCACTTTCGGACAGAACCAGGTGGGGCACATTCGTATGCCTAATCTGTTATTGTTATTCTGTCTACCGTCTCTATAGTCGCGTTGTCTAGGGTCTTGTCCTCTAAAGTACTATCCTCTGCCGTCTTGGTTAGGGTTAAAGTTATTGGGTTGATGCCGCAGGGGTTCCTCGAAATATTTTATAAAGGGGGATGGGGTTGGCCCCTGGTCAAGTTCGAGTAAGTGTTGGGCTGCGTCCTTCATTGTCGAGTGTCTTGCGCTGTCTAGGATGAGCCGTAAACGGTCATTAACTCTTCTCTTTAGAAAGGCTAGCCCTCTGGGGTCGTTAGTAGCGGTCAGAGTTGCTCTGGTGAGTTCACCGTGGCAATTAATTTTGAGCTCGGTCATTTTGTTGGCAAGGGTTTCGACGTCCGTGATAAATTCCTTGACCGGTCGGTTACCCTGAGTTGTCCGACTGAGTTTGGTTAATATGAGCTCGATGGTCTCTTTGGGTCCGCACTTCTCGAGCAAGATCTTTTTAAATTCGGTAAAGCTTTTGGAACTGTTGTTTCCCAGTTCAGTAAGGCTTTCCCTTGAATTTTCCATTTAAGCACGAATCTAATCAGGGTTGTTTGGGATGTGGGGGATAAGTTATCGTGGTAGAACTCGATACTGTTAAGAAAGTCTCTCAGGCTTTCAGACCATTTGTTGTTGTCGTCGAGTGTCAGCGTCGGCAGCCTTTGGGCCGTGTTAAAACTGAAGGTGTCGTCGCTCATAATAGTAGTTGTGGGTGGCTCGATAGAAATGGGAATTGGCACTGTTGGGGTTTGCTTGGGCGTGTCTGGTCGTTCGCCGTCAGTATCGGAGGTGTCGTTCCGAATACTGTTATTAACTAGTTCTTCAGACTTGCTCATGTGCTCGCTTGCCTGAGTACTCATTCGCTTCAACGCTATGCGTTCTAATTCCGTTAGCTTCTTCTGGTCCACGCTGGTAAATGCACCGGCAAAAGTGTTCCAGAGTAGCTGAATCTGTTGGAGCTTCTTTTTGGCGTTTTCAGAGGTTCTAGAGCGGTTGGGCACCTTCTTGAGGCTGGCGTGACACCGGGCAAGTTGTATTGGCGCGGTTTCGAGTTCGAGAAAACTCATCGACCTAGTTTCCTGATTAAAAGAAGGGAGATGTTTTTTTTTTTCTTTAGAGAAGGGAGAAGAAAATCGGACAATTAATGGTTTTATACTTTTTTTCTAACGATAAAAGAAACGTGGGTTTTTTTTTTATACTATCTATAGTAAAATATTATGTTTTTTTTTTCTTTTATTTAAACAAAATCTTATCTTAAGAAGGTGTTATACCTTCGGGGGCCTGGCTTCTAGTTGATTGATGACATCTGATATTAGTTTTCACCGCAGGTGGTGGATCCTTAGGTACGCTAGTCCTACTAGAATGGCGGTTACGAACATGAGGCCAAGGATTGTTGCCGTTTGGTCCGGTTGTTGGTTGGACATGGGCGCGTTCAATAGCTGCGGTCCGGTATTGATGACCTCGGATTTACTCTCGCGGCTTCCCATTCCGGGCTAGGCTGGATACCTTGTTGAATAGGCGGTGGAAATCGGCCTCTTCTTGCTTTTTCTTGGCCTTCTTTGCGAGGCGGTCTTTACGCAGAGTCCTTCGGATGTCTTTGATTTGACTGGCGTACTTTCGGCGGTCTTCGGAGCTGGTGCCGGGGATGTTAGTCAAGCGATGTATCTCCCGCAGATTCCGCTTGACCTTGGCGGTTCGGCATTCTCTGGTCTACGGAGGTGCAGGAGGTGGCAAGCTGGTCAACTCGGCTTCTTTTTGTCGCAACTGGCGGCTTTGGCATTCTACGAGGGTCAGCTTCTTGGGCTCCTGTTGTAGCGGTGGAGCGGTGTCTGATATGGCGGTTTTTATCTCCGGGATCTTCAACAGTCGTTCAGCCTCGGCAACGTGCCGAGCGGCTATGGCCAGTATTTCTTTTCGGGAAAGAAAGGGTTCTTCGCCTGGCAGGATCGCCATGCAATAATCTCGTCGGTCCTGGGGAGGGATTACGCGGTAATCAAGTTTAGTTTAGTCCCTAGGGCAAAAAAAAGTTGGCTATTGCGCCGTCGTTTGCCTCTATCAGCTATTGCCGACGATAGAGCATGCCGAGACCGAATTGTCTATTTCTAAGCGAGTAGCTCTTTAAAATAAAACAACTTCAGTTTAGTTCAGGAGAAGAACTCATTTTTATTAACTGACTCGGGTTTTTATACGCAAATTATACATTCAATTCTTTGTTCAATTTGGTTCAATCTTCTTGATTTTCCTACCTTCGATAATTGAACACCTTTTTCGTACATATTATCATGTCAGCATTATTATTATTATTATTATAACTTTATTCAAAGATAAATAAATTATACATTTAATACAAAATAGGTAAAGCGCTAGCTACCAGGGCTTTCGGCTAGGATGTCAGCATTATTTTTCCTTGTGCACTTGACATCACGCCGATGCATGCATTGCAACCTGAACCCGTCATAATATTTGGTATGTCGCCGTTGGTTTGCATTGACCAGATATGTACACACAATTGGAGTTGTTGTCTTTGGTGCGAGGAAAATGTATTTATATATACCAGGTGTATTTAGTGCATAGTATCATATTCGGCATTGTGGGAAATGCACTCGGTTATTTTGGGTAGGTCGGGTACATGTCGTGTGCGATGGATATAAGCTTGCAAGAGAGTTCAACTTCCATTTTAGATGAAGATAAAACTGATTGTTACAATTTTGAAATGGACACAAGACAGTTGACAATTGATGTGATACCAGACAACATTAAAGACAGTTCTTTTATTTTAGTTAAGTACTCCCGATACTGTACATATGAAAGTACACTGCATGTGGGGCAGATTCGTACGAATTCCAGATTGAGTTTAAGTCATAACTAGGTACTCAATAAACAAGAGATATAATCACCTGACAATTTTTTATATTAATCTCACATAAATATACTAGTATTATATGCAATCAGTTGATTTTTTAATGAAATAGTCGAAATAAAAAAAATGAAATGTAAAAACCGTACGAAGGGTCACTAGCTTCCCTTAATTTGATAAAATTGCAATTTTATGGGATTTAGAAACATTTATCTTTTTCGTGTATAAACGTTTTCACGTTAAAATTGGATTATACCACCCTAATATGTACCAATATGAAGATGACAGAGACATTTAACTTGAAGGAAATCATTGAATAATTATAAGCATTGTTTCATACATACAATGTTTACTCTAATTAAGAAAAACACGAGGATCAAAAAGAAGCAGAGACGGCGATAACTACGGCATATCGTCTAAAACGGGGCAAATGCCATAAAACATACTTATAAGGAATATCAAAGCTAAGATAATTTTTACTTTGGTGGCAATATAGCAAGAATCGCAATACATTCCTCGAATTGATGGATTGCGTTTCAAGTTGGCTAATGGTCAGCACAGAATGATTGAATTTTTAATGATGAAAAATAAGTTGATAGATATCAACTTAAACTGCTTCTAAGCCTTTCCGAAATAGTTTCGAAATCTTTAAATAACTTTTAATGGCTCAAAAAGCAATAAAATTGATTTAGATAGGTACAAATTTCTACACATTCGTTTCAACACTCTAAAGATACCCACACGCAAGTCTTAATATTTCTATTACCCCAGATAAATTACACAATTACGAGACCCATCCGAAACCACACAAGAGCATAGATTACAAAGTTTTCTTAATTCTAACAACAAAAAAAGTTTCAACCATTCCTCCAACCATATCGCTTTTAACTATGGCGGCAACGAAACTTTTCCCCGTTCCAAAAGCACAGATCTGACTGTGTAACCGATTGCCATAGAAATAGATAAGGAAGCAACAACACCAATATCCTTCCAACCCGATCTCCCACATACAATTGGGGTGGAAAAAGGATAAAATAAATTAAAATATCCTGCTTCTTATTTGCAAGTGTCAAAATGTATTCCTTGTGGGGGGAAGAAGGCACATATTAACACTTTTCTCTTTGCACTCATTAGAACCACAAAAATTCCCACGGAGACTTAACTCTAGTTGCGGCACCATCACTCTCCGTTTTATATGTACACAGTGATATAATGACAACTACAACTACAACTATGTGAAAGGATCAGAAGCAGAAGGGAAAGTGAATCTAAACAGAATCCAGCCGCAAATTTTCGTTACCAAAATGTTCGCCTCAAAAAGTGGAAAATTTATACACGGGATAAAAAGCAAACAAACTCTGTTCTGTAATGTCGAGAGAGAATAAATATTTCATATAATATCATTTTTATCAGGGAGCACGCTTTCTAAAGTGATACATACACATACGATGTATGGTATAGCTACAATTTATACGATGAATCCGAGTGCACCTTATACTGTGTATCAGATGGCATGGTTGTATTGTGTGCGTCTATTGATGAGGAATTGCTACTTTTTTTCCACACGGGTGTGCTTCTCATTCGAGTTGCTCGCTTATCATGTTACAATCGGATCACGACCTAGGGTACTGTTGTTTCCTTTATATCGACAGAAAAAGCAACAGAAGCGGCATTGACAGAGTAGGTAAGGGCGGTGATGCGAATTATACATACATACATAGTAAAGGAGGATTACAGTGCCTCTTTTTATTGAAAATTTTCGCTTTCAGTTTAGGTTTTCGTTTTCTTTTCAATTTGATTGACGGGGATTTTGGAAACAGTTTTAGTTGGCATATGTACATACTTGTTATCCTTGCTGTTATTGGTATTGAGATTTTCATCAAGTGGACCGATAAAATCGAATGCTTTCAGTTAGTTTACCACCTGCGAAAATGTGATTTCCAACGGGAAGGCATGGGAAGCTACAACTTTATAATGTTAGTGACTATTTAAATGGTGTTCAAATAAGAGGTTGTATTAAAAATTTGAAATAAAACACATAGATAAATAAGGGCATCATTGATATTATTATTTCAATACTAGCTTTTGTCCGCGTGGAATTTAAAATACGACCAATCTCCAAACAGACTACTTTCTTCTGCTGTAGTGAAAAGACGTTAAAAACCAATTCTTGACACAAATTTACTTATCAATTAACCTTTCTTCAGGCCAACACCGGGCCACATTTAAGAACCATAGTAGGACTCTTCTCCTGTATTTAAGCAGCTTTTAATTCTATCTCCACAGATTTGGGCACGATGTGTAAAAATATGTACCTTATTGCCCAAAAAGTAGGTCATGTTTCATTGTTCGTGGTGTAAAGTAGATCGGCACATGAGGTGTGCACTCTATAGGCGGCCCCTTCGTTGCTTGAAGAAAATGAATTACCAACCAGTAGATTCCGTATAGAATACCTTAGCATTCTTAAGCGACCGAATTTTCCATTCCAATTCCAATTACCCTTTAAAGTCTGCTTTGCGAAGACAATCAATAAGTTTCAGGGGAAGACATTAAGTTTGAAATTTTAACACTCAGCAAACATTGTAGCAGACTAAAAAAAAATTATATTATAAAAAAGTTTATCTTGTATATGTGCATGCACTGAAACTACATGCTTTATTATACCAGACGAAAAACTTAAACAAATTTGAGTTGTATTTAAGTTGAATATATTTGGAACGAGTAAAGCAGGTTTTTGTTATTGGCAAAATAAAAACGTCTCAAAATTATATAGTGTTATACGTTTAAAAATATGGCCTTATGTCACAACACCCTTTTCAAGTCCACTTTATGCACAGAGTTCTTGCGGTTAAAAAAAATGCTTTTGGAATACAATAATTATAGATTATTTTAATGTATTTATATATATGAAAGACAAATTGCTGATAAGTCTAACGACTAGGTGCAATAATTGGAAAAGCGATGAAATGTAAAGATAGCCTTACCGTTGGGAAAAGAGGAAAAAGACAGAAGGTGTTAGTGAGTACAAATCCCACGCTGTTACTGTGTACAGACTCAGTTTCGTCTTTAGAATTTTACCAACTCCCGGCGTAAAAAAAATAAAAATAAAAAATGTATTATTCTCCATCACACATTTTGATGAGCAGAAAGTTTATTTAAGTTATTTTACTGGAGTGTTCATATTCGTGTAAGTAGTCCTGAATGTGATTTTAAACGAGATTCATATCATATACACACACGAAAAAGGAGCAAACTACAGGTAAGTTTCCGCTTTATCTGCTTCATCTTTATGGATCATTTAACAATAGTCCGCCAATAAAAAAATTAATATTGAGATTTTATTTATTACCTATTTTATTGTGCAAGACGAAAAGATAAAACAAATGACACCTAAAACGTCGAGCTAGACTTAATTGATGTCGGCCGATGTGCATATTTTCGTGGCACAACTCTGCGCTGCAACCGCATTAGCCGATGACGTAACCGCAAGATGTGTCAATATCTTAAAGATGATTTGTTCAATGTTCTATTAAATGCAAAATCGTGCAGTTAATTATTATTTCATAATATCAAAAAAAAAATATTGTTACTGATGGTATTTAACAGTACACATATGTGGACTGCGGCTGATTGCAGAGTAAAAAAATGTGAAATTTCTAATTTTTTTATACGTAAATATATATAGCTTGTAGCAAAAGCTTAACCTGTTGCATAAAAATTAAAAACTCTACTGTTTTTTGTGGTACTTTGAAAAGCAATTAAATATTTCCATTAATATAACATTACACCCGAAAGCGAAGCACAACCAGGATTTCGACACCTTGAGGCATTTTTGGCTCTCTACAACCAGGAAAATGTTCTAAGCCAGCAAAACGCTCTTTTGTGATGAGAGGCTTTACTTTTCTTTGTTTGGAAGGTTCCAGAGTTCCTGCATATGAAGAACTCTCTTGTTGTCTTTCCTTTTAGCCGTCGTTATCTCTCCGGCTTCCCGAATCCACTGTGCAATCTACTAATCTTACTCATCAGATAGTCTAACATAACTGTCATTCAAAAATTGAAACACTTTCTCCCTTTGACGTTTTTGGGTAAATCTGCAATTTTGAGATCAACCGAACAGTTATGTTTTAACAGAAAATCAATTGGAAATCAATGAAAAAGAGTAGAACGCTTAAAAATTATATTAGCAAGATAATGCCAAAATACACATATGTATGTTACTTGGCAGATCAACTTCTTTTTGTGTTAACAGCCAAAGTACACATATGTGTACCTACCTGACATTCAAGAGTAAATAGCTAGTAATTATTTATGTAAACTGCAAACATTTTATATCTGACACATAAAGCAATGTATCTCCTTCATTATTTATTTTTAAAAAAAAAAATGTTTCATGACCTTCCAAACAGTGCAGCTCTTCTTCTTGGTGCTTGGTTTTAATAAAAACAATAGTTTCGCCTTCGTTACCAATAATATTGTAATCAAAAACGTGTATGTATAAAAAAAACAGAGAAAACTATATATGTGGACTTTTTCAGCGAAATGGTTAGAGGTTCTCTACCCAAAGAGTCGAACTCAGATTCGAATTTAGCGGTAAAAAAAACAAGACAAAATATTTATTGATACAAAAACCAGATAAAGAAATACATATTCGAAAATAGAAGTTTGCTTGTCAAAAAATGATTCGCCTTCGACAAAAATACAAGCAAAAGTACAATTCGTATAAATACGAATAAATGTATGTGTTGGAATTTTTCCCTTATTTTTTATTTTTTTTTGAATTTCTCAATTTACTTTTGATTTGTTGTTTTACTATACATTATTTATTATTACGAATTTGTTGTATTGTGTTACGAGAGCTTGCATTTGAATGCGGTTATACGTACACAATATATACAATATTTATATTTTTTAATTTACATATACCTACTTATATACATCATATGTATGAAAAAAGGAACTTAGATTAACCTTTTGGGAAATGCATCTTCTCCACCTGACAATTCTGAAGAATTTTCACAAACAGATTTAACCATAGGTGCAATCGTTCAGCTGCTTTATCTTCTAAATTTTGCCTTTTGCTCTGTAAGTTTGTATATCCGAAAACTTACGGTGTTATTCCTAGCTTTGGTCTTGTCCCGTTTTGTTAGCGCAGAGCATTAAAACAAGTTCTAGAAATAAGTTCATCATTTTGTTAAAAAAAATGGATATCAGTTCTGAATATTTTAGGATTCTGAGAACCTCACGTACGTTTTAAATTTAAGGAATTTAAAATGCTATTTAAAATAGGTTAAATAGCATTTTAAATGCCTTTCCAATTCTTTACTCATCTCTTAACCAAGTTCGATTTCAGTTCAATCATCCCTTTAAAAGTGTTTAAACTACTACTATAACCTGAACATTAGACACCTAGTATGTACACTAAGGGTAACATATTTCTCAGCCCTTAACTGATGTCGTGGGTCCAGTGGACCTATGTTCACACTTTAAACGTGTGTAAACAACGCAACGGTCGCCGCAGCTGTTTCTGCTTTACAGTACCTTGCTACAGAAAGTCGAAGTGTGCACAGTGAGAAGGACGCACTTCACTCGCTTCTTTAAAGGTTAGTTTCAATACCAACATGGGTCCCCTGGACCCACGACTATAGATACGTTAATTGTTAATTTAGTTAATAAAGTTTTTTTTTATTTCAAGTATTTCTAATAGCAAGTATCAGTAGCAATCAAGAGTATATGATTAAGCAAAAGTTAAATGAATTGTCCAGCGATGAAGACGAAATTTGATCAAATTTAAGACCTTTGCGTGGTAATACTCATTCTGATAGTGATTTTTCGGACAATGATGAAGAATTTATATTTAGAAGCTCTGAAATTGGAGAGGAAGAAAAGAAAAAGGTGTTCTCTGCGTCCGTCTAATAAAAAAGCCAAGACTGTGCACCTTTGTGCTACGTGCAAGCTGCCCATTGTTCAAAACAAGTGTGCCTCTCATGCACATAAAGCAGCTCACTTTGACCAATGTCAACATTTTTCAGAAAGAATATTTTCAGTTTTTGTTAACATAATATTAAAGAGTAAGTTTTTTAATTGAACACAAATATTTTTTTTTTTTTAGTTTCTTTTGTTTTATATCTATTTTTTTAAATTACGTGTTTTTATGATAAGTATATTGAGACTTATTAATGAAAATGCAAATTTCAAATAAAAACGAATGTTCCTGCCGCTAATTTTTAAAAATTACATTTGTTGTTGTTAAGTTTAAAGTTTACTAAAACAAAACATTTAAAAAAATTAATACTTTTATTCTAATCATATTTTAAAACAATTGGGTCCAATGGACCCCACGACTATAGAAGCGTTCACTATTTTCACGACATCAGTTAAGGGTTAACCCCTTAAAATAAATTTACAGGCCAATATAAAAAAAAGACAAGGGTTTTTCTAAGACTGTTTTTTGCTCCTTCTACTACAATACTTCAATATGTTTTATATTTGCGAGTTTGTGCCTTGTGCTTTAAAGTTCTGCGCTCGCTTCAATCCCAAATGGATCCACTGGCCTCAGAATGCAATGACAATTTCTAACTATAATAGTCAACACGTTATGCACTATCCCTTAGTACGAAATTAAGACGAGATGCTGGGCACAAAAACCGCTGATCCTGATTTATAAGTGGTATAAAAAAAAACCCAAAAGATCCAGGTTGTCCTTAAGGACGGGTTGGTTGGGTAACAAATTCTTATCAAAGTTCACTGTTTCTTAAGAATAAATTATGCAAGTATCATAGTACCTACCACATTCGATATAAACAGGCAGATATCTGCTTTTTCTAACCAGTTCAAAGAAGTGTACTTTATCCACTCTATTCTTAAAAAAAAAAAAAAAACAAACTTAAGCGATTGTTTTATTAACAACATATCCTTATAAAGGTTGTATTGAAATTTGTCAACATCAAGAATTCATAAAATCATACCTGCGACAACATTGCTTGTTACGAACATGCAAACATAATAATCAGTAATATCCACAAGCTGGAGTATACATGTATATGTACATTCAACTAAACACGAATCAAATAGCTTTCGAAATTAAAAATTAAATTATCAGATGTCATAATGGCGCTTATTATCATACTGCTGAAAAAGCGAACTAAAAAGTGAATGTACTTGCTAGAAAACATTAAAATTTCAAAATTAATGCAAAAAAGGGTTTACGGAAAATGCAATATATTGCAGCGAAGATAAACCAAATACACTTCTTTTGTCTTTGAAATGATTTACACAGTAATGATTTACGACTCGATAAAAATATGCAATTTACATACGAAATTCATAGTTATATTTCAGAAATTTCTTTGACTTTCAAAACTAAATATTTAAAAAAATAGAGCGAATTTCAAAATTCGTCTCGAATTCATTGGAGATATATTTATTACTTGTCGATAGAATCTAATATCATGAAATTTGTAAAACGTTTTACTATTCAAAAGTTGCACGCCGTTTTGCAGTTTTACCAAAAATCTGGAAAAATGAATTTTTTTAAATAATTAATAAACGGAAAACATTTTCAAAAATCTGGGGTCGAATTACGGCATTCGTGATCGAGTCACGAAAAAACGAGCATTATTTCGCCGGAATGATCGTTTATATGTAAAAATGTTCATTTTTTCGTGACGAGTTACTCGATCACGGATGCCGTAATTCGACCCCAGGTCGACTTCTTTTTAGAGAAAAATCATTTCAATAGGTTCGGTGGGAGTCTCAAAAACTTGGTCGCCGTGTTGACAATTTTCCGTTTTTGTTAGTTTTTTGGGCAGAGGTCTTGTTAAGTCACAGTGTCACGAATTTAGCGCGGCACCTCGGTTTCGAGTCTATGATGTATTTTACGTCAAATAATCCTGAAGTGATACGTAAAAATGAAGCTTATATTTTGAATCAACAGACCAAAATCTGAATGTATCATTCAAGAGTTTTCAGAAAACTTTTTTCATCGCAGACCTGTGCTATTTATGTATCTACTGTAAGGTTTATCGAAGGGTTACACTCCTTCACGATGCCTACCGCCCTAAGCCGTATAAAGCGCGACTCGCTCTCTTATGCTGTTTAAAGCGCAGCTCGCTGAAAGGGAGGCAAATTATTGCCGCAATGAATGAGAGTCGAGATTAACTTCAAAACCGGTTTTAATTTCCAAAAATGTCTTCTATTTATATAAGAAGTCTTACTATTGAACTATTCGATTGTAAGCATAAAATATCTGAGTAATTGACTTGTAGCTAAAATCATGTTACAAATGGTAGTTCATGGTGAGTGTAATGGACAAAGTGAATGAACCTCTAAGAAGCATGAATTACTGTCAATGACGATCGAATGCCACTTGACACTTTCGGATATGTGGAGCGATACAATGTTACGTAATGGTTTTCTCGTACATTGTGTGCTTGCATTGAATCACAATACACACATATACATATGAACATGAAGATACATTTCTATATAGGTACCTATATATAAAGATAAGTCCTGACTGACTGACTTAACATCGCTGTGCCCAAACCGCTGGTGCTAGAAGTGTGAAATTTTGACAGTAGTTTGCTTTTGTGACGTAGATACCCATTAAGATGTTTGTTTTTTTTTAAATTCAGCTCCTAAAGGGGAGATACAAGGTGTTCAAATTTGTATGAAAAAGAAAATATAACTTGGACTTTGGAAATGAATTGGTAAATTCAATTTAATTGATTGGGTAAATTCGACAACATAAAAAAATGAACATGTATTTTATTGTTCAAAATTATAAATGTGGACTAAGATACAGAGTGTTAATTGTCCATTTATAGTATGCACAACTGTAGCCAGCGTCATATCGGTTCGTGATCGTGTGTTGTTTTCGCTTTGCCCAATTTTTCTATTTTTTTATTATATCCTTGCTTCTATAGAAATAATACGTAGCAATTCAAAAAAAGAGGGTATGATTTAGTTGCATGGATCTTTAAGTGTCTCTGACCCTATTACTGTTTTTTTTTTTTTTTAATATTGTAATGGCGACACCTTTTGGTACCTTTTCTCGGGGAGTTCCATAAGGACGGACGATAGCGGTCACTACCGCAACGCGCGGAAGGCAAAGGCGGCGGCTATGTGACATGGTGGACGAGACAGGCGTCCGCTGACTAAACTTATGTTATGATTCCATCTCACGAAACGCTATGAGAAAGGCGTAGCAGAATAACAAGATTTAAAATTAAATCGAATCTAACACGTGCGAAGCCGTGGGGAAGAGCTAGTATATGAATAAAGCCCGGCATTGCAAAAATAATATTTATTTTCCAAGGGGAAACATATATTGCGCCATCGCCATAAATAGCGAGAGCTATTTCCTTGCAATAAACATACAAGACAACTGAATGTATGTATCTCAGTTTATATAAGAAAATATCCATCAATCTGACACCTAACTAGTTTTCTACCCTCTCCCTGATGCATGCAACGTAAAACCCTTAAAAAATTTATTTCCAAATGGGAGACTACTATAATCCCACATGAATAAAATTTTCTTACCAAAGTGTGACATATCCTGTTCGTTAGAATTGCTTGGCTCACAGTTTCCCCAATGTATCAATCCAACAATATTGATGACTCTCATTAAATGAAGAATATCCTTACGTCTTAGTTTTATTCGCGTCATTTTTCACTTCACTTCACCGGAAAAAAAAACTATTACTTTTTACCACGGATAAACAACAGCCATGTCATTCATTATTCTATTTCGTAACTCTTGCACACGCTAAACCAAACAGAAATCCTTCTTCTCATTGTCAATGTCTAACGGGACTACAGAGGTGTGTAAGATTAAACACCTTCACTGCTACACCACAAAAGCAAAGGTTATAAAGCAATAAAAACAATTGTATTTCTTTGACTTTTATTCCCTAAAAAGGAATAGAAAAGAAAATGTTTTTTTTCTTAAATCATTCAATGACTATGAAAATAAAATTCAAAATAATAGACTGGGAGGACCACTGAAAAAAAAAGAACAACGAATTTGCACTTGTTTATCTTTTATTACAATGAGACTACCACCATCACCCTTATTGTCATTACCACTAAACAGTAAACAGCAACGGCAAAAGAAAGCGCGCGAGGCACAAAAGATACAAAGATTCTCGTTTAAAACACTTTTTTTCGCACTTGAAAATTTTTCTTTTGTTATCCTTTTTTATTTTCCTTTGGCTGCTACCTCCTGGCTGTTGGCTGCTTTTTTTCTCTCTTTGGAGTAGTAAATATACTCGACACCGCAATAAGGATAAAGGATAGGTAACTTGTTAAAATGTCACCTCAATTGCTTGCAAAAAAAGGAGTACGGTTTGTGATATCCTTTTGCTCTTTGTTTGAATTAAATAATAAAAAGGGAAATTGTTGGGACTTCTGATGTGCGTGTATTTTTGTGCTTATCTATGGTAAAGAGGAGGAACTTTAGGTCAAAGTAGGGTCGAGATTGACCATAATGACACTGTTAACAGATGTTGTGCATTGAATTGCAAAGGGACTCTCCTTCGAATGGTAATGATTACTTTCTATTCTCTCAATTCCCAGTTGAAGGCTATCACTGGGATCTGAATGTTGATTATTTGTCAAATCCTTGTCACTTTATATTATTCAAATGGAAGAAGGAGAACTAACAATAAGCTTCTTTTTTTATCAAACTTTAGCGATCACTTAATTACGAGTGTCACGCGACGAGTAACATTTTTTCATTTTTTTATTGTTACGTATTCGCAATGCGGTATTGGATTTGATATTGCCAACCACTCTGTTGATTGGTGTTATCCTGTCTGAGAGTGCTGCATATTTATTGCAGGTGATTGTACGCAATGATAATGACCGAAACTAACCACTGACACTGGATATAAGGAAGTTATAAACCAAATGTTAATGCTGTGAACCTAGTACTACGACTTGATGTCAGCGACACTTGTGTATCTTTTGCTTTTAAAAATTCTCGGCTAAAACATCCTCTAAGTAAAACCTAACGCGACCACAGTCGGCAAAAGTTAAAACCAAACTAAACTAATTTACTTAAGGCACACACTGATTATTCAAGGAAACAAGGATCATGAGAATATATTTTCTGCAGCTACTGCTATGCTGCTCTCTTGATGCTCTTTGCTATAGACCTGCTGCAGCTGTTTTACTCTTAAGCAAGAGAGAATTGAACAGACCTTTGCAGACTTTATTTGTAACATGCGCAGATCATTTTTAGTACACATTTTTTCTCTTATTTCGTCCTTTTAAGAGAGGAGAGTGAGATATCCTGCAAAGTTGAGTTATCAAAAATCATATGCAACAACACAAATCTGCCAACCGAATTGAATGAAAAAAAAATAAAAATAATAAAAAATATAAATTAAGACGGCAGTTTGCCAAAAATCGTTGACTCGACTGAATGTGGCATTCATCACTGCGTGGTCTGCAGCGTATCTTGAGCATGAAACTGGTTATAGGGATTTCGGCACGATGTACATTTTCTGTTTGCACCACGCTACTCAATACGGTAAATTATGTTAGTGATGACGATGATGCCGAGGACGATGATGATTATTTGCGATTACCGCATGCGGTTTATTGCCGAATAATGATTGTAAGGCGATGAATTTTATGGATACAATCTGCAGGCTAATGTAGATGAGTGAATATTATCTTTTGTTGAATATTTATTGCCTTTTTAATGGGATACTGCAGCTGTGATGTGTTTTTCATCTTAATTTAAACGATGTCTTAACTTGCATAAATAACTGCATTTTTTTCATAATACTGGGTGCACTCACACATATGAACATAGCCTTAAGCTTCGTTCAATGAGAAAAAAGGCGAGGCAGAGCAGCACAAATTTGTGAAAAATGACAGATCAAGTTAGCACAGAAAAATACAGGCAAAGTCATATATATTACCACATTATACCACTACAGATTAATTTTATCTAATTATATGTCGATTTCGTCCATTTTAAACAACAAAAAATCGAGTTAATTCACAAACATTACCAAACAAAATTCAAACTTGCAATCACAGCTGATTTTGACGTTACTCTCAAATCTGTTTTAACTCAATAAAAGGTGCAGAAAATCAGCTTAAAGCAGAGTCGTCGAACACAAAGCAAAACAGAGTTGGACAGAAATTGATCTCATTGAACACGAAAACCTGTAATTCTCTTAATCTGGACTGAGCTGAGCAGCCTCATTGAACAAAGCTTTAATCATCTAGACTACCAGATCTAATTTTACTTTCTGTGGTGATCAGGTTAACGTCTTTTACGAGCTACTGTCTAGATTTTCGTAGTCTCTCTCCCTACGTTTGACTTTAGGCTTTCTTTTTTTTTTTTTTGTAATTTCCCAATTTATATTTACATCTGTCCTGGGACACTAAGTAATTGTTTTAAAAGATGCAATGGGATGTACATATGTACATTTAGTCTTAAGACCATTGTCTTACAGAGCTTTGTTTTTGTACAATAGTTATACAATACTATTTGTATTCAAGTCTGAGCATATATTCTTACGGTTACAATAAGTAGTTTAGAAATATTATTTTGTGTTCGATTTTTTTTATACCTATACATTAAAACGATTACGTTTAGCAAAGATACACAAATTAATTATACTTGACATACAGATATACATATAGCGTAGTTTTTATTTCATTGAAGGTCAACTGGTCTGCGTCTGCGTGGTTTGATATTGTTATATGTGCACTTATGTTACGCGTGCACATTGTACCAATGCGCACTATGTTGCTCGTGCACATATAACATCTCGCATACTGAGCACATTCCTCACTGTGGCATCAAATATCGAGTCGCAGTGAGGATTGTCGTTCACGCGAATTCTATTCCTCTTCTCCATCTTCGTGGGAAGATCTAGATAAGAGGAATGGAACTTCTGCAATAGGATCCCCCTTAGTAATAAGTAATGTTTTAAGTATTTTTCCGTTTGTTAAGCAGTCGATTACAAGCACTCAATAAAGAAGTTGGAAACAGAAAAACGAGTTCGGGTTTTTCTATAACTGGTGCAGTCGGAAACTCGGTATTAAAATCTCTGACCAAAGAAGGCAGAAGAAAAAATCGACAATTCGGTAAAGTGTTCCATATTTCTGATCAAAAAAGGCAGAAAAGAAAAGAAAAAAAAATTCTATTCCATAGTTCTGACCAAAGAAGGCAGAAAAGGAAATAAGTCTGTAAAACTCGATTAAGCATTTATTCCCTATCCCAAAGAAGGTGGAAACGGAAAATGTCTGTATAGTGAACAGTTCGTGAAGTAATATACACGTCATGTCATACGAAAAATAGTGAAACGAAGTGAAATGCGCTTCTCATAAAGAGATTAAGGAAACAGTGTAATAATTATAATAAAAAAAAAGATAACAAAGGAAACATAAAAAAAAAAAAAAAAAAAAAAAAAGCGAAAATAAAAACACGTGGAAGAGTACAACAGTCATAAACTAGAAGATACAACGTCATCTTTATCACCATCGTCATCGGCCAACATAAGAAGCACAGTAAAGTTAAGTTATATCTAATTCTTTTTTCATTTTCTTTTATTACTATTATAATTTAAACGGGACTATTTTATTGTAAAATGGAAGGTCTTTCTATCGCTGAAAGAATTAAAATTGTCTTAGACTTTGTTTCTAAATTACCAGAATATAGTAGCGAGGAAAATAATTTAGTAGAATTCATTGAACGGGTGGACGCGATCATCCCCACGTTGGATGAATTTAATGCTAACAATAGAATCGTACTAACAGGGTACATAAAGGATAAAATTATAGGTAAAGCAAGGTGTACACTCCAAAGGCATGGCAGGTTAGATACATGGCAACAAATAAAAGAAGTTTTGAAAAATAGTTTTACCGAAAGATTATCACCTGATATCAAACAAGTTTAAGCGACGCTATTAAAATAATACTGGAAGTAAATCAACAAAACTTTGGACCTAATGGTCAAGTAAATAGAGAAAGGAATTATTTAATAAATATACAAAACTTAAGCAGTAGTAACAGCCTAAGGTTCAATAGCAATAGAGACCAAAATCAACAAACTAGAAGTTTTAATTCGGATAGGTTTAACAACCAACAAGTTAGAAATCTGAATTCCGATAGGTTTAGTAACCAACGAAGTGGAAATAGGAACTTTAGACAAGACAGACCTCAAACTAACAATAACGGTTACAATAATTACAATAACAGAAACCAAAGCGGACAATCTAGACAAAGTAATAACAGAAGTGGTTATTCACGAAATAATAGAACCAATAATTTGGAGCCTATGGATATTTCTAATAATCAAGGAAATTTTCACATAGAAGCCTCGGAAGTGACATGCCCTATATAACTATAGACAATCCCTTGAGAATATTGAGATTCATTATTGACACAGGTGCTGCATTCAGCTTAATTAATCAGTAAGTCAAAGTGGAAATCAGCAGTAGACATATCCATTAGAGCTTGCAAACAAGAAATTTCTATTAAAACTAAGTGCTCGTTTCCGATCTTCAATGAATTTTATGTTCCGAACTACTATGTAGAATTTCTGGAATACAACTTTAACGACAAATACGATGGTCTAATAGGCAACAACATCTTGTCTAAATTAAATTGTTTTATTGAAATCAAACACCGAATTACTACACAGAATAATGTTCCAATTTACTCAAAACTCTACCGGTACCCCGAAATTCACCGTGATGAAGTAGACAAACAAATACATAAAATGCTTAGACAAGGTATCATAAGAGAATCGAAAAGTCTTTGCAATTCGCCTATTTGGGTCGTTCCCAAGAAAATGGACAATTCAAATGTTCAAAAATGGCGGATTGTAATAGACTATCGGAAACTGAATAACATCACCTTTGATGGTAAGTTCCCAATCCCTAATATCGAAGATTTATTCGATAAGCTAGGAAGGTGTAATTACTTCACGACCCTAGACCTAGCTAAGGGGTTTCATCAAATAGAAGTAGACCCCAGAGATAGGGAAAAGACTGCATTTTCAACTGCAACAGGGCACTACGAGTTTAATGGAATGCCTTTTGGCTTAAAAAATTCGCCCGCAACGTTCGAAAGGATGATGAATCATGTATTGACTGATTTTATAAACAAAATTTGTATCGTTTACCTCGACGATATTCTTATATTTTCTACAGGAATAGAAGAACATTTAAATTCTTTGAATCTAATCTTGAGAAGATTATTGGAAGTGAATCTTAAAATTCAGCTAGATAAATGTTCCTGTTTTCAGAAAGAAACTGAGTTCCTCGGGCACATCGTCACTCCCGAAGGAATAAAGCCGAATCGAAAAAAAAGTTGATGCTATACAAAAAATTTCACTGCCTTAAACAGTTAAAGAAATAAAATCATTTTTGGGAATCACGGGCTATTACCGCTTATTTATAAGAGACTATTCTAAAATTGCGTATCACATGACTAAATATTTGAAGAAAAATTTAAGGATCAATTTTAAGGACGAAGAATACATTCATTCATTCAAGCGATTGATAGAACTATTAATGAATGATCCTATCCTTACTCACCCTGATTTTTCAAAAAAAGTTCATTTTATTGACAGATGCTTCCAATTTTGCTATTGGAGGAATCCTTATGCAAAACGACAAAGTTATTTCTTATTATAGTAGAACTCTCAACGAACACGAGCGTAGGTACTCAACAATTGAAAAAGAGCTTCTTGCTATTGTGGCAGCAACTAAGTACTATAGACCCTACATATTTAGTAGGAAATTTACTATAAGGACCGATCATAGGTTTCTCATTTGGTTGGATTCATCGAAAGAACCAAATGCAAAGTTACAATGTTGGAAAATAAAATTAAATGAGTTCAACTACGACATCGAATATATTAAAGGTAAATCAAACGCTGCTGATGAATTATCTAGATCACCAAATTTAGAAGTTAATAATAATGAAAGAGACGAAGACAACGACTCAAATTTAGCTACGATACACAGCGCTGCAGAAGATAGTTCAAATTATATACCTATTACCGAAAGACCTATAAATTTGTACAAAAATCAGATTTATTTGTATACGAATGCCAAGGAAAAGGTTGTCCATAAAATCTTACATAAAAAGGTACAGAATATTATTCACATAAGCATTGAAAGTAATTTAATAGAGATAATGAGAAGAATCCTAATTAATAAGGGGACAATGGCTGTATATTGAGAAGATGAAAAGCTTTACATAGAATTTCAGGACAATTACGTCAAATATTTTTCCAACAATACTAGATTAAAGTTAATCAAAACATCTAATATTTTAAAAGATATTACAGATTACAATGAAATACTGACAATTATTAATAACTCACATGAAAGAAATAATCACAGAGGTATTAACGAAGTGTACAATGAGCTAAAAGGATCTTATTTTTATCCCAATTTACAATCCATTATACACAAATTCATTAATAATTGTAGAGTTGGTAACATTGCCAAATTCGAAAGACACCCGATTGAATTCAGAAACGAATTAACTAAAGCAGCAAAACATTTTAGAGATTTAGTCCACATGGAGATTTGGTTACCCGAAATAAATAAATTTTATTTGACTACTATCGATAAATTTTCAAAATACGGCACAATCCACAAACTTCAGGATCGTAACTGGCAGTCTATCCTGAAAGCCATTAAAGAAAGAATACGATACTTAGGGCAAATGAACGAACTAATATCGGACAGAGATACATGCATTGTCAATGCTGCAGTCAGGGAGTTTCTTACAGAAAATAAAATAGAATTTCATAAAACCACAGCTACTCTGATATCGAACGGTTGCATGGTACATTAAACGAACATTTGCGCATACTTAATGCATCAGGAGATAGATCAGAATTGGACGATAAACTAGATAAAATATTAGTCATATATAATAGAACTATACACTCATCTACAAAATTAAAACCAATTGACTTCATTACAAAAAATTATAGCAAGGAAGACATTAGTGAGATCTATAGGAATCAAATCATTAGCAAGGAAAATCGGTTTAATAATGATCATAGGCAGGAAAATGCAAACCAATGTGCGAACATTATTCAGAACAGAACAGTTGCGAAAAATCAACCTAAATATAAAAAGTTGAACAACTTTACAAAAGAGGGCAATTATATTGTTGATAGGTCAAATAAGAGGAACATTAAGAATTATAAGAAACAGGTTAAGCGTAGATACAAATATCAAGATTCGTAATTTCATAAAATGTTATTATGTCCATCATATTCTATTACAATTTACTCCTGTCATAACACAAACCATAGAGGTACAACCCATAAATAACGAGTATGGCTACACTATCGTGAAACTGGCGGAGCTTAACGTTGTAGACAATTTTACTAAGATTCTGCACCTAGTGAACGTGACAGCTTATGAAGAAGCAATTAACATAGTGGAAAAAAAATATCAAAACTTTCAAGCAAAAACTAACCGACGAAGACTATAACTTGCTTCAAAGAGAATTAATAACAGGAAAGCAAAATCTTGCATCCATAATACCACCAATTCAGGTGAGGCAGAAAAGAGCACTTGTTGATATTTTAGGTTACGGTTTAAAAAAACTGGCAGGTACAATGGACGATGACGACGCTTTTACTATATACGAACATTTAGACAATTTGGATCAAAACACGAAACAGACAATTGACGAATTAAATAAACAAGTTATCATAAATAACAACTTAATAAAAAATCTTAACGATATTACTGAACATGTGAACATCCAAGAACGCAAAATTAACACACTCTTATTCAAAATCAATACAGAAACAAATAAAACTATATCCGAAATTGATAATTCTAAGTTTATTTTACATAGCTACATATGCCGACATTAGTACAATTAATAAGCAGTTAGAAAAATTATCAGACATAATTTTGTTGAGTCATTTGAACGTGTAAGGGCATAACATACTGACGGAAGAAGAAGAAGGCAAATATAACATAACAGTAGAAATGCTCCCACATCTTCGAAGGGGAATCTTTTTCAGGAAAAACTTAATCATTGCTATTGGAGTGCCCACTTTTACGAAAGAAAAATTTCGTAAGGCTTTAATAATTCCTTATCCTTATGATAAGTTTGAACAGTTAGATTTAGACACTCAAGTCATAATTATACAGAAAAATCATATCTACACTTATAATGAAAATGTAATGTTATGAAAAGATCTTAAGCCACATGACAATAATTGTATTAGAAACATATTTCAAAAAGAAATCAACCAAATTACAACAAAATTGCATTGAACAAGATTTAACTTTAAAAGATAACAATCTTATAAAATTTACCAATTGCGAAATCAAAATTAATAATTCTACATTTATTAACAAAATTGAAAAATTTTTGAGCAGTATTGTAATTCCAACTGCATACACCAATTTCAGAAAGCAACTTGATAACGTTACACTTAAAGAGTTACACCTAGATACAATAAGGAACAGAGAAACAATCAAATATATCAATAGCAAAACAACTATTGCAAATCATATTTCCCTAACTTTAAATTTAACAATAATTTTATTTTTATTTTGTGTTGCTGTGTTTTTGTACAAATTTTCAAAAAAAAAAAAATAGAAATAATGAAAGAAAAAAAGAAAAAACTAAAAGTAACGAACCAATGTGCACTATGTTGCTCGTGCACATATAACATCTCGCATACTGAGCACATTCCTCACTGTGGCATCAAATATCGAGTCGCAGTGAGGATTGTCGTTCACGCGAATTCTATTCCTCTTCTCCATCTTCGTGGGAAGATCTAGATAAGAGGAATGGAACTTCTGCAATAGGATCCCCCTTAGTAATAAGTAATGTTTTAAGTATTTTTCCGTTTGTTAAGCAGTCGATTACAAGCACTCAATAAAGAAGTTGGAAACAGAAAAACGAGATGGGGTTTTTCTATAACTATATGGTTATTTGGTGATTTCTGCTTTGTTGATTTCGTCTCTAACACTAGGTATCTTGAGGTCACGATGTATGTATGTATGTCTTCGTTAGGGATATACCAGGGTGCATTGACAATCGTCCGAAGTATTTTTGATTGTAGTCGCTGTATTATGTCGATATTTGACTTGGCAGCGGTTCACCATATTTGAATGCCATAAGTCCATATCGGTTTTATCACAGTTTTGTATATTAGTAGTTTGTTTTGCGTCGAGAGTTTGGAGTTTTTTCCTAGAAGCCAGAATAGTTGTCTAAATTTATTTTTAAATTGGTTGCGTTTTTGAGTTATGTGTAGTTTCCATGTTAGTTTACTGTCTATTATCATGCCTAGATATCTCGCTGAGTTGGCTGAAATAATATTATTTAAGGTGATAGTTTGAGTGTTTGAGTTCCTTTTTGTGGTGTATATATATAACTTGAACCGTTTTTTCCTCGTCAATTTTTATTCCCCATTTTTGAAACCAGTTCATTGTTTTAATTAGGTGTTGTTTTACTTGGTTTGTAGCAGTTTGTAGGCAACTGTGTGAGGATAGAATCACTGTGTCATCTGCAAAGGTTGCTAGCATGGAGTCCTGTGTTATTGGCTCAGGTATGTCCGCTGTGTAAAGGAGGTAGAGGGTAGGTCCTTGCACACTGCCTTGGGGGACACTTGCGTCGATTTCGCGTATGTTCGAGATTTCGCCATTGTATTGCACGTAAAAGTGCCGATCATCCAGATAGCTTTTGATAAGTTGGTGATATTCCGGTAGCATTGTCCTAAGTTTGAATAAAAGTTCATTGTGCCATACACTGTCGAAAGCTTTTGCAACGTCGAGGTAGAGTGCAACATAAAATTTTTGCTCGTCCAAGTCATTTAAGATTTTGTTTGTTACTCGATGTACCTGTTGAATAGTGGAGTGCTTTTGACGAAAACCAAATTGGTGGTCCGGGATAAGATGTTTCTGTTTCAGTGATATGTCAATACGGTCAGAAAGCAATTTTTCGAATATCGTCAGAAGACTAATTGGTCTGTATGATGAGGATTTTGTAGCATCTTTTCCTAGTTTCGGGATTGCAATTATTTTAGAAACTTTCCATACTTTTGGGTAATAGTTTAGTCTTAGAATTGCATTGAAAATATTTCTGAGATATGTAATGCCTTTGTCAGGAAGCTAATTGTTTTAATATTTGTCCTGAAATTAAATCATATCCGGGGGATTTCTTGCCTTTAAGCCTGTTTTGTAGGTAGTATTTAATCTCTTTTGTGAGAATTTTCTTTATTGTCGTATTCATGGTTGTGATGTTATTTGGGAGAATATTTTGAGCATCATTGGAATTAGTAAATGTTGTTTTGAAATAGTCTGCTAATGTATTTGCTTTATCGGTGTTTTTTCTGGACTACGTTCCGTCGGTCTTCAGTAAAGGCGGTTGATGGGTAATTCCTTTTTTAAGTTTCTTGTTCAGCTTCCAGAGTAAATAGTTTGTTGCTTGGGTTGCTGTAAGATTAGTCAAGAATGTGTCAATGTGTTGGTTATTATTTGTTTTCAAAAGGTCTTTAAGTTCTTTAGTTGATTTGTTATAATTTGCTTTGTCAAGAGGTGATCTGCTGCATTGCCAAATCTTTCGTAATTTTCGTTTTTCTTTGATTTTTTGTCGTATTAGTTTCGGTGTATAGGTGAATGATTCATTATGTTTGATATCAGGCGTTGATTTTATTGCTGTTAGGTGTATTAAGTCATTAAAGTAAATTATGGCGCTTTCGAGGTCTTGATATGACTTAAGAGGAATCCTTAGGTCAATGCTTACGTCAATTTCTTTGCGGAAAGTGTCCCAGTCGGTTTTATGGTTGGTTAGAAAAGGGGTAGGGCCTCGGATTATAATGTTGGTGGAGTATTCAACCATAATGGGAGAGTGGTCAGACGGAAGATCAAGGCGAGATTTTATTTTTGAGTGGTTATGGTTAGTGTCCTTAGTGATACAAAAGTCTATTAAGTCTGGTTTTTTTTTAATGTCAGTAGGCCAGTAGGTAGGCTCTCCAGTGCTTATGACCTTGCAGTTATTTTTTGTTAATGCTCCCATAAGATTTTTTCCTTTTTTGTTGGTTAATCTTAAACCCCAGTCTGCATTTTTTGCAGTGAAGTTACCTCTCGCAACAAAGCGTAGGCCCAATGATTTGATGTAGTCAGAATACTGTATTGTACTAATTGTGTGTTTAGGTAGGCAGTATAACGCAGATAATATTAGTGGTCCATACTTGTCCTCGATTTGAAGTGACATAGCTTGTAAATAATCCTTTTCACATTTCTCTCATATTTCATACTTAATATTTTCTCAGATTATTATTGCTGCACCACCGTGAGCTCGTCCACTAGGATGGTTAATGAAATGAAATGAGTTTCTGATATTAAGAGTATGTCAATAGAATGGTCAAGTATACATTTTTTTAATTCCAAGGCATGTTGATAGCTTTAGGTGAAAACATTTTTTTTTTACGCCAAAAATGTGTATTAGAACAATTAACGAAAAGTTAATGTATACAACAAGTTCTGTGCCTCTTCACTAAGTGGAATGCAACTTGTTTTTGGTTCAGGTCTTAGATTTGTGATTTCGGGACCTAATGATATAGGAAGCTTAAGATGGATAACATCCATATTAGTTGTCAAACGTGAACAGTTGTTTCCGTTCTTGTACTCGCTTCTTTCTTAACCTACTTTTTGTATGCGCCTTTAGTTTAATCTGGTTCTAATTGCTAGTACCTTTCTTGCAAAAATATTCATAATGAGTTATTACTTCTGCTTAAATGGAAATCCCACAGTTTATTATATTTGTGATAAAAATAGCAATTCTAACCCTTCTAAAGGGTGGTTAAGTTTTAAGGGCCGATGTTGATTTCGAATAAAACACAAATTATTTAGGAAATTATTGTCATTTCTTTTTATTATGATAATATTGGTATGGTTCAATTATGTATGGAACAAAATATCGGCCAAATGGCCGCCGCAACCTCGGCGGCACACCTCCATCCGATGGTCCAAATTTTCGATGACGCTGAGGCATAATTGAGGTTCTATGCCGTTAATGTGCCGAATTATCTCATCCTTTAGCTCTTGAATTGTTGCTGGCTTATCGACGTACACCTTTTCTTTCAAATAACCCCAAAGAAAGAAGTCCAACGGTGCCAAATCGCATGATCGTGGCGGCCAATTAACATCGCCACGACGTGAGATAACACGGCCATTGAATTTCTCCCGCAAAAGAGCCATTGTTTCGTTAGCTGTGTGGCAAGTGGCACCGTCCTGTTGAAACCACATATCGTCCACATCCATATCTTCCAATTCCGCCCATAAAAAGTTCGTTATCATCTCACGATAGCGAACACCATTCACAGTAACTGCCTGACCGGCCTCATTTTGGAAAAAATACGGCCCGATGATGCCGCCAGCCCATAAACCGCACCAAACAGTCACTCTTTGTGGGTGCATTGGTTTTTCGACTATCACTCTTGGATTATCATTCGCCCAAATGCGGCAATTCTGCTTATTGACGAATCCACTGAGGTGAATTTGGACGATTAAATTGACCGAAAAAATCACGAAGTGCACGATTTGCATTTTGATTTGAACGCCCATTTTCATAATAAGCCTGAATAACTTTAACGCGTTGCTCGATTGTGTATCTTTCCATGGTTCAAATTGAGTTAGTCTGAAATTGAGAAATGTCAAATGAAATGCAGAAAAAAACTTGACGTTTAGGTGTGGTTCACATTCAACATCGGCCTTTAAAATTTAACCACCCTTTAGTTTTAACTTTTATTAACAAAAACTCAATTGCAACTGCAATGATGGCCTTGTTGATCTATTATAATGTAAGCAACAAATGTTACCAACATAACTGCGGTAGAAATGGTACTACCAGAAGTCGATTTTACGTGCTATTTGCGGAGTACTTACTTACTTGCTTGCTTAAGGTGGCGCTACAGTCCGGGCTGGACCTGGGCCTCAACCAACAAACGTCTCCAGCCAGCTCGATCTTTTGCTAGCTGCCTCTAGTTTCGTACACTAAGTTGGTTGAGGTCCCCTTACTTATCAGACAAGCAACTCTTGGAGAGTCAGAGCCGAAACAAATGCCGCCTTCCATCCTTCACGGCCCCCGGCACACTACTTCCAGTTTACTAGATCAAGTATTTCTATCATCCTCAATAGTAAGAAATAAGTTTTTATTTTTGTTTTGTTAAAAGAACATGATATTGTATTGTATTGTCTTTTTATTGTAGCTGAATTAATATATTGTCGTAAAACTACATTGCACAATTTACAGAGATGTGGTATATATACTTCCTTGCTACTGAAAATTTAATAACAATTTGTTAACAATTGATCTGCAACAAAATATTTGAAGGAAAATGTAATTAAAAACCTTCATTAGCGTATGAAAATAAACCTAGAAACATAGGATGAAGAGAGGGGTAGGCGGAGGGAAGCGTAGATTATACGAACTAAGAACAAAAACAAGTAAAGTAACAAGAGAATAATTAAAGATGTAAACAAACGGCAGTAAGTTCAACTAAATAAATAAATTAATTAATTAATTAATAAATAAATAAAATAAATCAATTATTAAACAGCTAGGTTAGAAACCAAGCAGTTATCAGAAGAACTACATGAAACGTTTGTCACGCACACACACAGACTACAAAGAAATAGGATCCATTAAGTTTCATCCTAGGACGATCCTGGGCAGTCATCAAAAATCAGTCGCCGACAACGGATCGTTTCCTTCCTTACTCTGTATATTATTGTTGTTTTGAATTCCTTTAAATAAACGCGTGGTAGTTAATAATAAAGACTTGTGCTTGTGTACGTTAATATCGGCCTCTAACACGTTGTCTCGATCGAATAATTTTGTTATTCTTGTTTGTACTTTTTCAACGTTTGTAATATTATGAAGCTCATCAGTTGAAAAACGCCATGGCAGCTCTATGATCATTTCTAGAAGATTATTTTAAGCATTAATTTTAATCTTCGAGCCATTGAAGTACGTCAGAAAGGTATTCAATGCAGATTGCAAATTGGTTTCAATCTTGGAATCAAAAGCATCCGAAGAAAGAATACAGGTATCATCAGCAAACATAGCAGATTCATAATTATTAAGTGGTGGGAAGTCGGATGTGTAGATGATATATAGGGTAGGGCCAAGCACAGAACCTTGTGGGACACCTGTACCAATCGAGTAATCCTCCGAAAGCCAGTTATTAACGGACCCCTTATAAGTTCGTCCGGATAAGAATGACTTAATAATTAGGATCAGGTATGTCGGGAAGTTAAATGAAATAAGTTTGTGCAGCAAGCCATGATGCTATACTGTGTCAAACGCTTTTTCCAAATCGAGCAGTATCATACCTGTACTTCTACCTAGAGAAAAGTTTGTTTTAATGTGATTCGAAATGCGGTGAACCTGATGAATCGTATTATGTTGAACCCTAAACCCAAACTGCTCTGGTGGTATGATATTACAGTCGAACCGCCTCTAACTCGAATTTTTCGACCTTACTTTTGAATTTTCTTAAATTTTTTATAGAAAAATCATCCTCTAAGTCGAAACTCCTGTAAGTCGAAAATCCCTCTAACCCTCCATAGTATTGCAATCGGCCAAAATAAAAGGTTCGAGATTTTGACAAAGCGATACACTAGAGATCATTTGCACCTGTTTTCGAAGTGATGTTTGTGTGTGCGTGTGTGTATGTGACAATTTTTTTCTCCTTGGATATCTGAAAAACGTAACAACGTACGATCATGTGGTTTTTTTTACTTTATTTGTCAGCATGAAACTTAGATCTGATAAATTTTGGGTAAAATTGGTCCACCGGATGCTGAGATATGAGAAGAAATGCTCTAGAAAGGTGTGCCGAACATCGCAAGCACGTTGTGGTGTATATCGGAAACAATTTTCGCTGTGATATAACGCAATATGAGGTGGGAAGTACAGGACTGACTCCCCAGTAGATTTTTTTCTTTTGAACTGCTTGGTTTTTGAGTTAAAGCTTGATAATCTCACTCAAAAATCAATCAGTTAACCCTAGAAAGCTAACCTTATTTTGTACTTTGTTAAAGCTAACTAGGAGTAAAATTTACTCCCTGGCAATTAATAGATAAATGGTTATGTTTAAGTTCTTTGCTGAAACGAAGTTAGATTTAATTGACAAAAGATATTCAAATTAATGAGTTTAAAGTAAATTTACGGGCATAATGTGGTTGTATATCGCTTTTTTTTGCGCAATATTTTCTTCCGCCTGCTAAGTTATGGTTTTCGGGTGGGTTCACGTTTGTAAATTTTACTTCCTAGAATTGAAAAATCACTTGAATAAATCAAACGAGATGCACTTTTTGCAAACCCTTTTCACTAGACTGATGCGTAAATAGATTACGCAAACACGAAAGGTCAATCATAGCCCTTTAAGTTTTGCCCGAAAAAGGCTTTTTTTGTTCACCACGGGAGTAAAATTTGCGTAGGTTAGCTTTCTAGCGTTAAAGAGAGAAAAATGTTTTTTTTGTCGGCGTTTAAAACAGAGGCACATCAATAGCACTTGCCAGTGTAGTAAATGATAATGATAGTGTTAACTACCCTCAAGAATTTATTATTTCTCTCAACCCTGCGGGTCTTCCGAGGCCATAACAAATAAATTTGAAAATCGGCACAACAATAAAACTTGTCAGAAATCTAAGTCCCCCAAACTTTTGCAAGAGCAAGCGATTTTAAGTCAAGAAGTTAATCAATAACATTATAGAAGCTAAAATTCTAACTGGATCCGAAGCCAACAAGGATGCCTTATTCCTAGAATTCCAATGATATCAACGGATTTCGCTTTTCAGTTTAGACGTTGCAGTTCCCCATTAAACAGTGTTTCTGCATGACGATTAATAAGGCTCAGAGTCAATTATTTAAATTTATTGGGGTGGATCTTATGGTCAACGTTTTTTTCCATGATCAGAAAAATCTGTGTTTGCTGCTTCCGCCAAACAATAAAACAGTAAACAAAGCATTAAAATAAGTAAATAAATTTATATACATACATATATAAAAACTTCAACAATGTCTGTTTTTCGTACAATTATTTCTGTGAAATTTATTTTTCTGGATACGGTAAGCATGTTTAAGTTTTCTGTTTTTTTATTTTTTATATTATGTCAAAAAAAGTTTTTTAAGAACTTCGCGAAGCAACGCCGGCACGGGTCTGCTAGTAGTACATATGTACATACAAATATGCATACAAAAATATGTACATATTTACATGCGGTGTAGCCATAGCCAAGATGCGCTCAAGGCCTTGCTCAATCCACTTACAGGATCCAAAATACATAGTTAAAAAATGCGGGACTAGTTTGAATTAAGTCGGAAGGTGAATCATTTATGACTCGTCTAGGTCCTAGAACATATGAGGTTACCAGAAATTAAACCTGCCGGTATTACAATAGGCCTATGTTTGCGTCTGAGTGTTCCAGCTAGGGATGAGCGATGTTTATCGATATTCACAAAACATCGATGTTAAGGGACTAAACATCGATGTTTTAACATCGATGTTTAAGCACGTAAAATATCGCATAATCGATGTTAAGAACAAAACATCGACCTTCGATGTTGGCAGAAGACAACCGACTCTTAAAAAAAGATTTTGAATAATTTTTTATTTTTTTTTTAATTGACGACAGCCTGCGTTGCCTTATACCTATATATTACTATGAGAAGAGGTGGTATAGCTGCGTTCCATTGCCTTTCGCTTATGATAAAGTACTGACTTTGACTGATATTTAAGCTGCACAGCTACATCGACAACCTTTGAGAGATTGTTTTCAAAAGCGAAATATTATTTTTACAGTCAATAGACAAACAATTTTGGAATATTTGATATATGTATGTACATACTTGCTGTATGTATATTACATAACTAGCTGTACCCGCAGCTCCGCATGCGATAAATTATATTAAATTTTAATCTGCCGGTAGACTACATTAATAGCTTCCAGGTTAAGTGTTTTGATCAGCGGCTTGGGACTTGTTGAAAGTTATGACGAAGAAACCTTCAATGTGAACTGAAGCCCTGCTAGCACACGGTGTTACCCCCTCTCTTCTCCAACCCATCAGCTGTGAACTAACTATTGAGCCGATTTTAATAACACACATACATAACCAGCGTGGACAAAGACTGTGCAAGAACTACACACTGGCCAACAAAATAAAACGGATCGTCATGATTTAACAGCGTGAGTGTCCAGCGCCACCTATCAAATTGCTATTTTATCGCATTTGGAAGCAATTTCCCCCCCCGATTATACCCCTTTTAGAGAGGTTAGAGTGGAATATTTGAAGGAGTAACAATTTTTTTGGTTATTACTGCAAAAATGTCTAAAGTGCGTTCTAATAATGAACAGCGCTACCTGTTGATTTTTTATGTACTAAATTTTATACGCTCTATAATTCTAACCAAAGGTTTCTGGTTTTTTTTTTAACAATCGTTCGTGACGTCCATAGGCCTTCAACCTTTAACTTCTAACATTTCTAACACACAAAAGTAAAAAAATCTTAAAATGACGATAACATTTTTTTCCGACATCCGATTTTAATAAAACAAAACCTATATGCTGCTCCAAATTATGCTCTGTTTACCTGTGAAAACTACATGAAAATCCGTTCAGTAGTTCGGAGATGTGCGTTAACAAACAAACGGACAGACAGACAGACAGACAGAAAAGAATTCTAAAAATCGCTAATTTGTGTTCTTTTACTCTTCTTTAGTCGCCCCCTTTCTTTTTTTTTTACTTTTTCTTCAATGTAAAGACACACCGGGTTCTACTGATTTATTATATGTATATGATATCCCTAAACTTATATTTAGCTACGTAGTTTCGGAGATGTGCGTTAACAAACAAACGGACAGACAGACAGACAGACAGAAAAGAATTCTAAAAATCGCTAATTTGTGTTCTTTTACTCTTCTTTAGTCGCCCCCTTTCTTTTTTTTTACTTTTTCTTCAATGTAAAGACACACCGGGTTCTACTGATTTATTATATGTATATGATATCCCTAAACTTATATTTAGCTACGTACTTTTATCTTCTTTTTGTTAAAACTTGTTCCTGATTGCTAATAAATACGATACCTAGTAGATGTATTCAAGTATCTGGTTTTTTATCCCAATAATCGGCATTCTATAAATTTGTTCTAAAACATCGATGTTTTGAGTAGAGATGCCACGAATATTCGGCTACTATTCGGTATTCGGCCTATTCGGCATAAATAATATTCACAAGAAACTTTATTTAAAAAAAAAATCAGCATATTTAATAATTAAAATTTATAAGGGGTAGATTGTGATGAATGAAAACATTTCTTTCAGCGTTTGTTTCCTTCTTTCTTTCCTTCTCCACCACGCGAGATTTTGCTGTTACACAGCAAAAAAACTGCCAGTTTTTTGTCTTTACTACAAATTTCATAATATTCCCACATAGGTGATTTTTTAATAAATGCTGCCATTTCGTCAAGCATTCCGCGAACAATGATATTTTTTAAGCTATACACACTTAATAAACAATGCGTGTTGTTACACGACCTACTCACAAATGAAACAAATATGCCCATGGCACAGTTACTGCATACACTTCAATGATGCAGGTCGGAACATGTCACCCGCAAAATCGATTAAGTGTCGCCGAATATTCGGCTATTCGGCCGTGAGCCTAGCCGAATATTCGGTATTCGGCAAAATCACTATTCGTGGCATCTCTAGTTTTGAGTTCGATTATTATCGATCATCGATGTTCAGTCGTCGATGTTGACCAACATCGCTCATCCCTAGTTCCAGCATGGTGCTCCGATACTCTAACAAAATTATAATGACCGAGGAATTCAGGAGTGCTTTTTTTTTAATCAGTTCAGAAGAGTGCAAAGTGATCACCATATTCTTATTATTATTATTATTATTATTATTGTTCCGGAGGGCTGAACAGCCCTTGGCACTGCAGTTTCTAACGAATCCTATTTAACAAGTAAAGGTTCTATTTTATTAACTTTTTTTTTTTCTCGAGGGTAGGTGAAAATCTTACATAGACACTATGAGGATAGTGTCTCATAGTAGTGTCAGATTCCTAATGACTAAAAACACCTCCCTTCGATTTAAGTTCGTTCGATATTGCAACTAAGTTAAAACTTATCAAGCAATTTTTTTATCACGAAATAAAACGTTTGGCAGGTTACATTCCAATGAAAGATCCTGCATGTTCCGCAATTTAATCGCGGTTAGTCCTTATCTCGCCAAGTCGCAAGGTTTTGTTTTTGTAGTCGGCGAAATAAATTGCTATCATCCAAAATAGCTAGGACTGTGTTGTTAACATGTCCCATTAGTCGGTTTCTATGATTTCGCGCGAAGCTTCTAGTTTCCGCTTCGATTGCAGGAATTCCGAGATCTCTGTGGATGTCGTCGTTTCTGGAATACCACGGTGCTTGGACAATTTCTCTAAGCACTTTATTTTGGAATGTTTGTATGATATTCGCATTGGTTTTCTTGGTACAACCCCAAAGATGTATACCGTAGGTCCATACCGGCTTTAGCACTTGCTTGTATAGAAGCAGTTTGTTCTCGGTACTGAGCTGGGAATGTTTTCCGAGTAACCAGTACATTTCTCTATATTTGATTTCGAGTTCTTTGCGTTTCATTTTCATGTCCGAATTCCACTTCAGCTTTGCGTCTAGTGTCATTCCCAGGTATTTGGCTTCGTTAGCAAAAGGTATTTGGGCCAAGTTTAGAAAAATTGGCAAGTCATTCGTTTTTTTATATGTGAAGTTCACGTGGACGGATTTAGTTTCGTTGAGGGCAATCCGCCAGTCCCTCGTCCATTCGTTAACTTTATTCAGTGCGCTTTGCAATTTTGCAGTCGTTTCTTTGACTGTTTTACCTACTGCAAGGATAGCGGTGTCATCGGCAAACGTAGCAAGGGTAGTGCCATCTTCTTTCGGTATATCACGAGTATATAACAGATAGAGAAGCGGCCCAAGAACGCTTCCTTGCGGTACGCCGGCCGAAATTTCTTTAAGCTCCGAGTATTCGTTTCCATGTCTAACACGGAAGAGTCTATTCCCGAGATACGATTTTAGAATATCGTATAGGGAGAACTTGTCGTAGCTTGCATTTAAGGCCATCGTGCCACACCTTATCAAAGGCTGGCGAGACGTCAAGAAATACGCTTGAGCATACCTTCTTTTCTTCTTGTGCTTTCTCGATTGCGTCGGTAATTCTATGCACCTGGTCAATCTTCGAATGCGTACTCCTGAACCCAAACTGGTGGTCAGGGATAAGACGGTTTCCTTCTATAACCGGTTGAAGGCGCCTTAGTAATAGCCTCTCGAAAATTTTGGATATGATTGGAAGAAGCGAGATTGGTCTGTACGATTTTACCTCATTTGGCGGTTTTCCTGGTTTTAAAACCATTATAATTTCCGCACCTTTCCATTGGCACGGCATGTGTTTTAATCTGAGTGCGGCATTTATTATGTGGAGAAGCTTGATTAGTGCTTTCCTAGGTAAAGCTTTGAGAATTTCTCCGGTGATTAAATCATAACCAGGAGCTTTCTTAGGTTTTAAATTCACGATCTCCTGTTTAAGTTCTTGTAGCGTTGCACTTCTGAGTATTAAATCGTCAGACGGTAATTCCGGCCTGTTAATGTCGTCGTAAACCACTTGACCATCGTGCGGTTTGAAGGTTTCTTCCAGATGAGCAGCAAAAACGTCCGCTTTTTCTTTATCTTCCCTTGCCCATTCATTTTGATTTATTTTTAAAGGCGGCGAGGGGATTTTGGGCCTTTTGGTGCCTTTTACAGCTTTCCAAAGTGAGTAATTGGAATCTTTTTTCGCTGTAAGACTTTCAAGGTAAGAGCCTTTCGCACGGTTCTTAAATTCCCCAATTGTCTTCTTCAACAAATTGGACAATCGATTCAAATGTGCTTTGTGTTCCGGGGCACGACTCTGTTGCCATTTTTTACGCGCTTTCCTCTTTTCTCTGACCAAATCAATAATTTCCGGAGGATATCGTAAACCGAATTTGTCCGGCGTTTTCCTTGGGTTGGGCGTATTATTCCAGGATGCAAGCTGTATGATCTCAACGAAGCGGTCAACTTCCACCTCAAGTTCATAGGGTGTCGTGAGTGGAACGCTCAGTACAGTATTCTCTTCAGTTTCGTTCTTAAAGCCTTCCCAGTTTGTTGTTCTACCAGTTAGTCTCGCTGGCTCTAGTTTATAGGCTGGTTTTTCGCTCAATGTCAAAATAACTGGGGAATGATCAGACGACAGATCAAAGCTCTTTTCAACTTTTATGTGATTTGTAGATATTCCTTTCACAACGAAAAAGTCGATCAGGTCAGGTATTTTCGAAGGATCAGCTGGCCAGTAAGTCGGCTTGCCCGTCGAGTGGAAATCACAGCTGAACTCCATACCTGCCCCATAGAGTATTCTTCCTTTTTGCAAGATGTATCTAGAACCCCAGAACGTATGTTTCGCATTAAAATCGCCGCCAATAATGAAATTAGGTTTCAGCGATTTACACACATTAGTAAAATCACTTTTTTCTAGCGTGTAACACGGAGGACAGTAGATAGATGCGATTTTAAGAGTACGCTGATTGTTTTTAACTCTAATTGTGCACAGTTGCAAGGTTTCAAGCTCTATCTTCAGGTCTTCGAATTGTTCGATGCAGTCTTTAATATACAAAGATGATCCGTCTCTCGCTTTCCCCGAGGGGTGACAAGCGTGAAAATCATTATAGCCTTTGATTTTTAAATGTGATCCATTTTTCACGTGAGTTTCAGTAATCAAGCAAATGTCAATATCTTTTCCACGCATGAATATTTCCAATTCATCGAGTTTTTGCAAAAGTCCGTTTGCATTCCAAGTACATATTTTTATCATTCGTTTTTCATTCATATTCTAGTTGAAGTACGCGTTTTCCGTGAATTACTTTCGAGCTTAACTAACCTATCGAGAATAATTTTATTTATTTTGCTTTGCTCTTCAAGTTTTGACAGAATAACTGAGAAAATGTGAGAAACAGGGTCTGTAGAAATTTCAGCTTTTTTTGGTTTTTCGGATGCCGCGGCCTGAGCGTAAGTCTGCACTCCTGCTGTCCGAGGACCATTACCCGATGACTTTTCTAATGGTAACTTTCCAGTACCGTTTCTTTTCGGAATAGGTGTCGAGGACTTTTCTGTTGTCACTCTTTCTCTCACCTTTTTGCGCTCAGAACCCGGTGGTTTTGGTTTGAGTACTTGCTCTTGAGCCGTCTTACGCTTTGTTTTAGTTAGCGGTTTTGTTCTTGCATTCTGAGGCTTTAGGAGCGCATCTCTCCGTTTTTGCAACTCCTTAGCTACTTCACAGCCTCTATAATTTGCCGGGTGCTTTCCCTTACAATTGACACAGGTTGCGGAGGTTTGTTTGTTTACTCCACAGTCTTGGGAGAGGTGATTTCCGGCGCATTTCACACATCGCGGTTCTTTTTTGCAATACATTTGCGTGTGATTAAATCCTTGGCAACGTTTGCACTGCGGAATTATTCTTATATTTCTACGCATGGGCTCAATTTTGACCACGATATTTAATATAATTTTAATTCGGTAGATATCTGCGATATTATCAGACTTATCGAAGGTAAGCATAAAAAGCGGAAGTCCACGTCTTATCAGGATGTCCTTGTCTATTTCCGATTGTTGCTTCTCCTTCCTGATGATATTTACGGCATCAAGAATTTTAAAGCCTTTGGCTTGAAGGTCGTTCATAACTTCTTCTTTGGTGCATGAGGGGTGGAGTCCCCTTGCTACAACACGATGTGGCCTTTCTGACTTAATTTCGAAAGAATACCACTGGATCTTCTCGGTATTAAGCTTTTGGGATACTCTGCGATAGTCGTCGTGGTTATCGACGTTAATTTTCCACGCATTATTCCTCAAAGATGTAACCCTTAATTTCGACGTTAACGTTTCTTTGAGGAGGCTGTGCAATTTATTATATTCCGCTATCCCGACGACGTTTATTGGTGGCGGTGGACGAGATTGCGCTCGAAGTTGTTTTTCTTGCGGTTCTTTATGATGAAGAACCGGCTCTTCGTTTCTTACTAGGTCTTTTCTTTGAGACCCGATTCGTTTCGCGTTCTAGCTCTTCTTCGTCGGTGTGGTATTCCGGGATAGCTAAGCGTGCTGGAGTACATTCGCGTTCTTTCTGCAAATGTGTATCCCTTAGGAACTTAGATCCATTTCGTTAAGCTTGTTTCGGAGTGCTTTATTTTCTTCCTCGAAGCTTTGATATTTCTCTGAGTCCCGTTTTTCGCGCGCTGGCGCTCCCGGCGGACTTCTTTTCCCGGAGTTATTCGATCTTGGTGGAGGAGATCGAGAGCTTTTGCTTTTTGAAAAAGGGTCATTGGATTGCAATAAGTGGCAACATGTGTACCACCCCAACAAGAAATTCCATACTGCAACTTTGATTTTATTAGGCAATTATATGCTAACTTTAAGATCGGTAGTTGACAGTAGAGGCTGAGATGATAGATTTGTCTAACAATCTGGTTTAAATATTGTTTTAGGTAGAAAGTGTGCTCCTTCCAACTAAGCTTTTGGTCCAATATAATACCTAGGTATTCAGAGTTGTCAACTCGTTCAAATTTAAAGCAACTGTCACCATATCTAACATAATCCTTCAAAGTTGTAGTATCATGTACATGTGTATCTTCCAAAGAAAATCTCAAACAACTGGGTGAGTGGTAATGGTAATATAGAGGCAAGTCTTCACATAATATACCCTTGACATTGAAAACCATAAACTTAGTTTTATTACTTACTAGCTGTACCCGCGACTTCGTCCGCCTTGATCTAAAATTTCTTGCCGTTAAGCTTGACCCGCGAATACGTTCATGTGGCATAGCTCACAGATTATGTGATGTGAGGATTGTTTTTTTTTTTTTTTTTAAGAAAGGTGGAAAGCATCGAAAGCCTAAGTGTGGGATTTTAACCCGAACTAAGATCACCTCTGCCTCCAATACCTATTCCCCATGATACTACCCTCTTTCGATCTCCCTACATGCTGGTTATGAACATGTGTGCAATAGAACGCAAGTGTGTCGAAGAATACCGTACATGGGTGTATGCGTGTCCCAGCGTGTTTGATTGGGAGTGTAATTACATTTAAGCTGTATGTGTTTTTGTCGATCATTGATAGGTTGGCATTATCTACTTGCAATTTCGTTCTGTTGTCTATCTCGGATTTCTCTTCTTTCCCTTTCCAGGTGTGTCAGCTCGACATACATGCTTTTGGCAAAAATCTACACTGCACTCCACTTTGTCTATATCTCCCGTCACTGGAAGAACACATGCCCCACGTCTTCTACTGTGTCTTCCTACCACCCTCATCAACATCAAGGGCACGTGAGTTGTGATGTCAAAACAGCGCACCCGCGCTAATTGTGTCTTGATAGGACTTTACCAGGCAATCACTTCTATAAACCTACCTCTACTGTGTCTGCGCAGCACGGATAAAGTGGAGAGTCAGCGTTATTGAACCGATCGATTTGATTGGAAATAGCAATTCCCGTTAAGACCCGTGTAACGTAGAAGTCTATTTCTCCATGCTTGTGCCTTGTCCAAGTTTCGGTAATAAGGATAAGACGATATGTCCATGACAGTTCCAACTCTGGTTCCAACTCTGCTCCCATTCTTTCAGGCTCCTTGATGTTTCGTCGTGCGCTAGTTCACCTTCCTTCCAAGTCTATCACAAAATTGCGACTTTATTTCTCTTTCCTGACACTTTGTTCTTAACTGTAGTACATCCCGAAACACTGCACTATCGTCATTTAAAATGTAGCTTTTAGAGGAAACTGTTGTCTTTTAAATTGAAAGGGCAAATTGTTAAGTGTCATAGGAATGCGAGGAATAAGTGCGCTCTCTCCTTTGGCCGTTCCAGTGAGAATTGTAGCCTTGATCACATTTCTCTCCAACTCGGTGATGCACAGCCCGGTACTTTTGTATAGTCTTGAAGCATCAAGGTAACGTATCAGCAAACCGAAGCATCAGTTTATGAGAGGGCATTCCGGATATCTCTTAGAAGTTAAAAACCCTGCTAATTAGGTCGTAGCGTCGTTTGCGGACATGATCTGCCTCATATTCTCGAAGCGTTGTCAGATGTACATACATACTTGGAGCAGAAAAAAATATAATACCGCGCCTCAATTGTAAAATCGTAGGACGACTCTCGAATAATACTCGTACTTCCTACTACTCCGCCAATATTCGGCCTAGATCCTAAACTTGGGGTGTTTCAATGGATCTTGAACAAAACCAAGCTGAAACTTACCCACCTCACTCATCACACTTTCATTATTTTCATGTCCTTACGAATTCCTCCCATAGCGGGGAACACCATGGGATCCATTCAAATACCTAACATCGTCAAAAAAAAAAAGATTAGTAATTTGCTTTTTATTTACATACTCTACGGCATTTTTTATTCCTGCAGTGCGATACTTTTTTTTTACCTACTCGAAACTGAATATCTGCCACACCAACAACTAAACCACCATAAAAACCCTTTTCCCTATGAATAGCGAGTAAGTTCCGATCATTTAGAGGCAAAGATACACATACCCACCACAAATAAAAGGAAGCAACAAAAAAATGGAAAAGGGAAAAACCACCCTTGTTGCGCACACAATCATGATTTACGATCCCTGCGATGTGCCACTGCATGTGTGCTGCGCAGGTCACTAAATGGATGTTTCCTAAAGAAATATGAATTTTAAGAAATACAAATTAAGAAATAAAAATCAGTCTATGCGCTTCTCCTGGACATAGACTATCTACTCACGAAGTTTCATCAAAATCCGTTCAGCCGTTTAGGCGTTACGGAGGAACAAACATCCAAACATCCAATCATCCAAACTTTCACATTTATAATATTAGTAGGATAATCAATTTATGTTGCTTGAACTAACGCCATAGTATGTCTTAATCGTTATTAACATCCGAAAATAAATCAAGATAGCTTTTATTAGAATACTAGCTGACCCGGTGAACTTCGTTCCGCCTAAAATTGATTAAAGTATTAATGTCTCTTTCGAAAGTCGAGCCTCCCTTTTGGTTGAAAGAATAAAACTCTTTTGGAATTAAATTGAATTCAATGCATTTTATTAACATGGAAAATGGATTTCATACATTTCAGGTCACTGCAACGCTTTGTGATAAACAACGTTGTTTGTTTTGCTGTCCGGTGCGTAAACAAACAATGCAACGCCACGTACAATTGTCCATGCGAAAAGCAAGCAAATTCTAGATTCTGACCACACACTTGCAACGATTGGCCTTGCGATTTGTTAATTGTCATAGCGAATGCGAGTCGAACGGGAAACTGAATGCGCTTAAACTTGAACGGCAAATCGGTCGATATTATTGGAACATTTAGTTCCGACCATGCATTGCGAATCTGGATTGTGAATCATCAGCGTAGTTACGACTTCATACAATTCCGGGTCGGCTTCTTGATCGGGCATTTCGGCGCTAAATATTGAATTAACTTGGTCCGGTCGGATTTTCTCAATCAACCAAAGCAGAATGTGGGCATGCGGCAGTCCTCGCTTCTGCCATTCGACCGAGTACATTCAGCAACGCGGTTGTCCAAAAATATTGTGCTTAACGATGAAGTCTATGATCGTTTTGAGTTTTTGTTTGAAAACTCGTGCGGTGATGTCGAGGCGGTCGCTCGAAGTTTGCCCAGGAAGTAAAAGCTGCGTAATTTCTGGCCATTTCGGATTGCAGGTAAACGTGAGGAATAAGTGGGCCGTCCGTAATGCCGCACATATGTCATTGCGTCCTGCGCATATTCGTACATATGCCTCGGGCTTCCAACATATGTCGCTGATAGAATTGTCAACCGGCCGATGTTTGCTGCTGCTGTATCTCCATCCAAATTGATGGCATCTCTCATGTACTCTTACGAACGCAATTTACTTTGATTTAATCGAATGAAATTGAGGCGTTCTGTTTCAATCTTGACGTACATGTCGACGCAATACTGTTAAAACAATTAGCTATATCTTAACAGATGATTGTCGATATTCTGGCTAATCATCTAGCGATATGCATAGAAGTGCATGCTGCCAGCCTGTTTATTTGTTTCATGGCCTGAAAGATAATCTTATTGTTGGTTGGTGATAAAGATATTTAAGAAAACTCAGCAACTAACCGGTGAATGGGGTTACCATTTTAATTTCAAAATGGTAGCCATCATCGCCTTCCCAAAACATTAGCGGGTATTGTAATGCGTCGTATGACCGGTGAGTCTCCATGACGCGTTGAAAATGACCGTTATCACGTCGCTTGAGGATGTCGCGTGATTCCACAGCACACCACTGCTACTTCATCAATTGTGGGAGCATTGAATTGTCGTGCATGGGCACCACCTGGTCTTTTGTGTGCGCTGATGACGATTTTGTAATGACCAGAAGGCAACGCTTCCAATGCCGTTTTGAACATTTTAACCAACGCCTTGCGTTCGTGTAGAAGTTGTTGCAGTTGTTCGATGATCCCACGTCATCGCACAACGCTGATTGAGTTCATCATTTAAGTTTCCAAGGAAATAAATCTGAAGCAATTTATAATCCTCATTTAATTGTGGCAACAGAGCTCCTGCACGATGGTGGAATTATCCTTGGATCTGAATATTGAAAGGGGAATGAGACAATTGATCCTCATTGGACATATGGAAAAGCTCGTCTGACGACATTACCTTAGATGTAGGATTGTAAACGCGTTCTTGGATAACAGTCGCTCCAAGTGAAGTCATTTGGAAGCAGCCGTTATATTGTTGGGTGTGCGCAAGGAAATGGCATGGTTGCGGATGCATTACAATGCTGACAGACGACATTCAATGACCCAATATTAACGCACGGAATGATCCAATGAGCTAGCCAAACTACGACAGCATTCAAGAAAGCTGTATAATGTGGCCAAAAGGACGAAAGTTCCCAATGACTGGGATCACTACAAAGAAAGCAAGGACCGGTTCAAAAATAAGACTACGTACGCCAAAAGGGACGCGTGGAAGAAATTCTGCATCGAAATATAATCCACAAAAGACGCTTCGAAGCTAAGAAAAGTGTCAAAAATACATGTGACACCAGGACTCCTGAAAAAACAGGACGGTTCTTGGACGGAATCCAACTTGGAAACACTTAAGATCCTCATCGATACCCATTTCCCAGGCTGCTCTTTCATCAACACACCCCCCACGTAGAGGGTCTTGACCTCCACCTACAGTTACAATGAGCTGTGTTACCTACTAATAGATGAAAGAAAAGTGGACTGGGCCATCAGCTCCTTCTCTCCATACAAAATACCTGGACCTGACGGCATTATACCAATAATGCTGCAGAACACCAAGGAATACATCCTACCTTGGCTTGTCCAAATTTCCCGAGGATGCCTAAACTGCACCCGCGTGCCGAAAATCTGGAGAGAAGCAAGGGTCATATTCATACCCAAAGCAGGAAAACCCAGCCACATAACCCCCAAAGATTTTAGGCCAATTAGCCTCACGTCTTTCCTCTTGAAGACACTGGAGAGACTAATAGACATTCACATCCGCTCCAAATTGAATCCAAGAGACGTTTCACAAGCGCAGCATGCGTACATGAAAGGCAAATCAGTGGAAACGGCGCTGCACGAAGTGGTGGCAACGATCGAAAAGTCGCTCCACTATAAAGAATTCACTCTTGCAGTCTTCTTGGACTTCGAAGGAGCCTTTAATAACGTCACATTAGAAGCTATTAGAACATCACTAGATCTACTACATATCAACCCAATCTTATCTTACTGGAAAGAAAACATGCTCAAAACGAGATGTATACACTCAGAGCTCAGGGAATGCCAAATACATGCCTTGGCCTCCCGAGGCACTCCACAGGGAGGAGTCCTATCACCGTTACTATGGGTCCTAGTAGTAAATGAGATACTAATGAAGCTGGGAAACAGTGGAATAAGGGTCGTTGCCTATGCCGACGACGTAGTCATTCTGGCCACAGGCAAGTTCATACCCACTATCACAGAACAGCTTCAGTCAGTCCCAAACACTCTAAGCAACTGGGCCAAACGATGCGGCATAACATAACATAAATCCTCAAAAAACAGAACTGGTCCTATTCACCAACAAAAGGAATATCCCAATATTCGAACTACCGAGATTAAATGAACAGCAACTCCAATTATCGGAGAGAGTAAAATATCTGGGATGCATACTAGACCGCAAACTGAATTGGAAAGAAAATCTAACAGAAAGAACGAAAAAAGCTTCAATTGCTTTCTACGCATGCAACAGAATTTTCGGCAAAAAATGGGGGCCCAAACCTGCCACCATCCACTGGATGTACATAGCCATAATAAGGCCCATTCTTGCGTATGCATGCCTAGTCTGGTGGCCAGCCGCGGTAAAAATTACAAATCTGAACATCCTTACAAAGATTCAGCGAATGGCTTGCTTCGGAACCACAGGTGCAATCTGAACAACACCGACTGCAGCTCTCGAGATGATGCTGGGATTAATACCTGTGGATCTTTGCACAAAGGAAGTGACTGCGAAAACTGCGCTTCGCCTTCAACAACTCAACCTTTGGAAAAAAGGCCTGACAGGTCATCTAGCAATCACCAAGTGGGTAAACATTGAAACCATAACTGACTTTTTACCACCGACCCCGGAATTCAGCCTAAACCTCGAACTCAAGATTCCCTCCAGAGAAAACTGGACAGAAGGAGAGGTCATTAACCCCAACCATATATCCATCTTCACGGACGGGTCAAAAATGGCCAGCATTACAGTGAAATTCCAAAAACTTGCGAACGAGAGATGGACTTCACTTACAACATGCCGCACCTCAAGAATGCTTTGGACAGAACTCAACAAGACAAAAACGAAAGAAATCATCGCAGTCAACCTATCACTTCTCACAGGTATTATAACAGGACATAACCTGCTAGCGGCCCACCTAAAAAGAATGCGACTGATCACAACAGATCTATGCAGAGGTTGTAGCGACATAGACGCGGAGGAGGACACATTCCACCTCCTATGCGAATGTCCAAGCCTCAGTAGAAATAGGAAGACAACCCTCGGAGAACATTTCTTCAACGACCTAGGTGAATTGTCGGACAAGCTACCGATAGCCATCCTAAAATTCCTTCGGAACTCGGTATGGTTTAGGGAGTTCAATTGAAAATCAACATGCTCATCTGAAATCGAAATGAAATTGAATTCATTCATTTTTTTTAGGTACCCCACACCACACCGGGGAACACAATGGATCCGTTGAGATCCGAGTGAGGCTGTACTTAAGTGCAGCCACCCCTACAACCTAACCTAACCTAACGCACGGAAGATCATTGTATGCGAATGTGGAACCATAGCGAAATGCAGCTCGATTTAAGTTGAAAGGTGGCGCAAGTGTCCTTCGCTCTTCACGTCGATTGAGAATACGTTGATCTTGAACATTGTTTGCATGACGGGTGGCTCTTACTACATGATCTGCTATTTCCGCTTCGTATCAATCGTCAATGTGGAAATATCGAATACACTACTCAGCTGTCAAACGTAAGTCTGAGAACGTAACGCCATCTGTTGGCGATCCCATTTTCGTGAGGGACAAAATTAGCCGATTGTCAATTCCACAGTGTTTGTCATTCCTTAGAACAATATTAGCCGTGTTTTATTATTCCCGGATCTGGATCTGGATCTCATCAGGATAATAAAGCCGTATTTTATTATCGCCGATGATCCATAGATCATTGATTTGTATGCACTACAACAACAACACAGGATCCTGGTATTGATCAAGATCAATTTTCCTGATCTAAAAATTAGTTTAAGTTCTAACAAGTAGATGGCATTTGCTATCCTAAATTTGGGAAGCACTGATTTATTAACGACAAAAGCTCTCGTTAGAACAAAAGAGAGGTGTAGCAACCATCTCTTTTGTTCCTCTGTTAAAAAACTGACAATTGACGGCTGACTTAAATTTTAGTTAAGCAAAGGCTGAAACCCTCCATAGTTAAGGCGCAAAATGATCTAAGTTGTTTTATTATCCTGTGAAGATCCAGATCCAGATCCGGGAATAATAAAACACGGCTAATGTGTCATCTTTGGATGCGGTAGTATACCTCCGTTAGATAAGATGATCATTTCGAGAGTGGTCATAGTCGTACACCTGCACGGATGCCGCCTTTCATAATAAAGCTTTCGACACTTGTTCTCAAATTCTACAGAGCTTCTGATACTTTTTTATTTGGTTTTGCATCCTGATCAGTAAAAGCTTTATCTATAATAAGTGTTGTCATGTTTCTTTTAATTTAGTTTGAACATTAGTATTTTGTATTTAGAAAAACATTGGTATTTATAAGCATGAAAGAAAGATTGAAGGAATCGGAAAAAGTATTAAACTTGGCCTGTTTTTTTTAACGCATTTTTATTATTGTAATTCATTAAATCTTACATGCTAGACAAAAAAGGCTTACAACTAGCTAAATTAACTTAACTATGCTATTCTAACTTACTGGCCCTACACGGGCACTCCAAGCTAAACTTAATACATATTCTATGTCTTTCGACGTAACCTAACTTACTTTACTTATACAATCTAAGGACTTTACTATTGAAACTAAGAAAATTTATTCTGGAAAAGAACTTAGTAAATGGACATTTTTTATTTTTTCTTAAAACTCAACTAAAACTTAAAACTCCCTTAAAATAAGCCTTAACCTAACTTAACTAATTACGTAATTAAATACGTACCTTTTTTTATATTTTGATTGTTTTTTTTTTTTTTTTTGATTTTGCGCTGTGTTTATTTTTTATATTTTTTTGTAATTTTTTAATATTTTATAATTTTTTTTTTGTGATTTTTGATTTTTTATTATTTTTTTTTGTATTTTTGCGATGTGTTTTGGTTTTTTTTTTTCCTTAATCTACCTTAAAATAAACTACCTATTCTTAAACTATGTACGCCGGCCATAGCCAGCTTTGCCCACCTATGGGCTAACCCGGATCGAGAGGGTCCGACGAGGGAGTTCCCTCTCTTTTTGACAGCCACCAGAAAGTCTGGTCCGGACAGTTGTCCGGGCAACATGTAAGATTAGCGGCACCGCTAACCTATCCTGGATCAGACCCTCCTGGTCAAAATACAGAAAAGCCTCTGGGGGGACGAAGCCGTTAAGGCGCACCCTCTCATGGTACATTGGATTGGGGTAGTTAGCCCCGGAGATCGGGTTGTTGACCGAGTTCATTGCTCTTGCAATGTGCCCTCGCGTAAGCTTCACAAGGAAATTATCCACTCTGATTAGGTCCGCCTTGTTGTAGAGGACCTCATTGGAATAGAATTTTCTGTATTCAGACTCTGGTGTTCTGTATAAGCGAAGGCAAGGCCTAAGACAAGTCCTCCTTTCCATCAAGCTTGCTCGCACGTTGAACCACACGGGACAACCATATGTTAGCATTGGCCGGATAAAGGCCGTTTAGCAGATTACCTGCACCCTCGCGTCGAGTTGGCTGTTGTAAAACAGTCTCTTTGTAAGGGCAAAAGCAACTCGGGCTCTGGTCAGAGCAGCATCTACATGTTTGTTAAAATATAGATATTGATCTAGCCAGATCCCAAGGTATCTGACTACAATTCGACTCGCTAATGGTTGCCCGTGCTGTCCCACGATTGCGAGGTTTCGCCAATTCTTTCTGGTATCCCTAGAGGCCCCAGACAACGACGTACTAAACAGAATAGTTTCCGACTTCTGAAAATCGATTTTCAACTTTCAGTCGTCGCAATATCCCTTAATCTAATCGAAGTCACGCTGCAAGAAAGTGACAATGACCTCGATCTTTGGACCTGATCTGTACGCAATCAAGTCGTCTGCATACGCAATAGCATGTAGGAGAGGGCCTACGAGATTAAATATGGTCAGGAGTGACTTGTGATTCGTGACAAGTTCAAATGTTCGACCATGGATATATTGGTGAAATTTCTGAACACCAAATATTATAGAAAGGGCCTCCTTCTCTATTTGGCTAAACTTCAGCTGCAACGCATTCGGTGTTTTAGAGGCATGTGCGATGGGACGTTCAGAACCATCCGGATAGTGATGCAGCAACACTGCTCTGATTCCGCGGAAAGATGCATCAGTAGCCAAGACGATAGGCAGTTCATCTGTGTAATGCATGAGGCGGGTGGTTTCCACAATTTCAGCTTTCAGCTTATTAAAAGCCTCTTCCTGGCGGCTAGTTCAAATAAATCGAACATTTTGCTTCCTTAGCTCATTTAACGGAGCTGAAATTTGAGAAAGATTATTCATAAATTTTCCATAACACATAACTATTCTAAGAAACGCCAAGCACAACCAATGCGAGTTGAAAAATATTAGGAGATTTTAGCTTCAACGTGTGAAAAAATGAAAGGATGTTGGTATCTAATGGCAAACGCGGGTACTCTTATTCAAATTGTTCAACATCTGTGTATATTTTTGATAAAATCTCGCTTCTTCTAATAGCGGCACTGCCTCGATTTGCTTCCCGCACTTATTCTTCAATGCTATCTAAATACAAGCTCAAAAGTGAGTCATCTGTGGATGTTACGTTAACTTGGCTTGTTGAAGTAGTTGGAATATTATCGGGGAGTGTTGTTTTTGTTTCTTGTAGAACTGGCGGAAAGCTCTTCATAGAAAATATTATGAGGTTTATATTAAACTAGCTGTACCCGCGACTTCGTCCGCCTTGACCTAAAATGTCTTGCCGTTAAGCTTGACTCGCGAATACGTTCATGTGGCATAGCTCACAGATTATGTGATGTGAGGATTGTTTCTTTCTTTTTTAAAAAAAATGTGGAAAGCATCGAAAGCCTAAGTGTGGGATTTCAACCCGAACTAAGACCACCTCTGCCTCCAATACCTATTCCCTATGGTACTACCCTCTTTCGATCTCCCTACATGCTGGGTATGAACATGTGTGCAATAGAACGCAAGTGTGTTGAAGAATACCGTACATGGCTGTATGCGTGTCCCAGCGTGTTTGATTGGGAGTGCAATTACATTTAAGCTGTATGTGTTTTTGTCGATCATTGATAGGTTGGCATTATCTACTTGCCATTTCGTTCTGTTGTCTATCTCGGGTTTCTCGTCTTTCCCTTTCCAGGCGTCTCAGCTCTACGTACATACTGAACTCCATTTTATCTATATCTCCCGTCGCTGGAAGAACATATGCCCCACATCTTCTTCTGTGTCTTCCTACCACTCCCATCAACATCAGGGTCACGTGAGTTGTGATATCAAAACAGCGCACCCGCGCTAATTGTGTCTTGATAGGACTTTACCAGGCAATCACTTCTATTAACCTACCTCTACTGTGTCTACGCAGCACGGGTAAAGTGGAGAGTCAGCGTTATTGAACCGATCGACTTGATTGAAAATAGCAATGTCCCGTCCGTGTAACGTAGAAGTCTACTTCACCATGCTTGTGCCTTGTCCAAGTTTCAGTAATAAGGATAAGACGAAATGTCCATCTCTGCTCAGGCTCCTTGTTGTTTCGTCGTGCGCTAGTTCACCTTCCTTCCAGATGTATCACAGAATCGCAGAATGTCTCTCGGATACTACTCGTACTTCCTACTACTCCGCCAATATTCGGCTCAGATCATAAACTTGGGGTGTTTCAATGGATCTTGAACAAAACCAAGCTGAAACTTACCCACCTCACTCATCGTCATCACACTTTCATTATTTTCATGTCCTTACGAATTCCTCCCATAGCGGGGAACACCATAGGAACCATTCAAATACCTAACATGATCAAAAAAGATTAGTAATTTGCTTCTTATTCATTTTTTATTCCTGCAGTGGGATACTTCTTTTTACCTACTCGAAAAACTGAATATCTGCCACACCAACAACTACACCACCATAAAAACCCTTTCCCTGTGCATAGCGAGTGACTTCCGATCATTTAGAGGCAAAGATACCCATACCCTACCCACCACAAATAAAAGGAAGCAACAAAAAAAAGGAAAAAGGAAAAACCACCCTTGTCGCGCACACGATCATGATTTACGATCCCTACAATAGTTGCGTTTTTTTGCAAGCGTATATACGCTTAAATTATAAGTGCACAAAAAAACGATCATCGGCGCTTAATAATTCATCTTAAAAAACTTGGCAGCACAGATGACATTTATGACATTTGTGACAGTCAGCTGTTAAAAAATTGAAAATAATTGGAATTGAACATAATTTGGATAAAATACAAATGAGAATGGAAAATACAGAGAATACGCACACCTAATAAGTGTGTATTTTTGTTTTTCTTGAACCTATGTGTATATGTATGTTCATACAAAAATTAAAATTTTCCATTTTTTGTTCTCAGCCGTTTAATTTTTTGCCAGGCTCATATCAAAGTTTTGACAATTTTCAATTTGTTGTTTTTTTTTTGTTTCAATTGTCAAATAAAATGAATTTATGGATGAATTTTATGACGTTTCTTAGCAAATCATCGATAACACATAGAAAATAAGGGTTGGAAGCATTGTTTTTATCCGCGCCTATTTCACAAGCGGCGATAATTATCCCCATCTAATTAGACGGATATAGGTTTTGTTGTTAGTGTATTTTACATGCAAATTAAAAATTAAGCGTATATACGCTTGCAAAAAAACGCACCTAATGTTCCACTGAATGTGTGCTGCGCAGGTCACTAAATGGATGTTTCCTAAAGAAATATGAATTTTAAGAAACAAATATTAAGAAATAAAAATTTGTCTATGTGCTTCTCCTGGACATAGACTCACGAAGTTTCATCAAAATCCGTTCAGCCGTTTAGGCGTTACGGAGGAACAAACATCCAAACTTTCACATTTATAATATTAGTAGGATTGAATTTTTTGTGATCTTTGAAGACGAAACAAACCCAAAGAGCAAAACAAACACGAACATAAGATGGAAGAAACGATTTTTACATTCATATTCTGTTTTGTATCTGTTTCTTGTTTAATAAATTTTTCGCAATTTTCTTTAAATGAGTTTTCGCCAAGGATTTTTGATTATTGGTTGTTAAATGAATTTTACCTAAAAAATATTTATAAATTTAAAAGATAACGTAGATAAACGAATAATATGTAATGTCTTCCAGAAATCTGTATTATATCATTTTGACACATGACACATGAGCCACATGTTCGTTTTCATTGAGCTTACATTTTTTTGTTAGGTACTTCCTTTTTTTTTCTCTCTTCTCCGAGATGTCGTTAAGATCGCATCTCAATAAAAATTATATCATCTTACTTTATATCTCGCGTTTTTTTTCTATTAACCCTTATGTCAATACGACATACCTGGGTATGTATTTGCATTTTCAAATGCAAAAAGCATGGTGATACAATCACTAATCGCCAATTCTGCATGCTAACTAAGGGACAATTGTAAATGAGATTTTTTTTTTTCACTCAGCGATATCTCTCATTGATTGACCGGAACCTAAAAACAATAAAGTAAAGGTTTCTCTCCGACCAAGATCGAAAAAAGTAAGATAATGCAAATCGGTTATTAAGTGACTATTTCAAAATCTCAACATCTGAGAGTAATTTAAAAACCTCTGAAAAGGTTGAGAGTTATTTTCGAGCTCTGATTATTATCTATTGCATGGGCATCACGTTTTTCGTTTTAAATCTTACAAGTATTTTCATAGCTATTAAAAATTCACAATCACAAATTTTTAGGACTATCCTCCTACATAGTGTTAGGAATCTGTATGGGAAGAGGAAAAATTATTTTTTACTTTTTAGTCCGTGGTATTTAAAAAAATTTATTTTATTTAAATAATTTTTGTAATCATAACTTTAATGTTAATTGTTTGTTTTTTAGTAAGAGCTACTTTTTAACTTTATTAGAGCGGAAAGTTTTACGGTATATTCAAATTCGTAAAGGTCCTAATTAAGTTAAACTTAAAGAAATTCGCAATCTTTTTGGTATGCAATTAAGTTATTTACGAAGGAACAAACTTATGTCGCAATACACAATTGTGCCTCTGTAATAAGGTGTTGCAATAATTTTGTCACAAAATTTTCCTTTCTTTTTTTTGGAGTCAGAAGAGATTTTCTTATGTTTTTTCTTTATAATTATTAGAAAGACTTTTACAGTCATAAAACCAAAATCAATATAAAATGATAAAACTTAAAATGTACGCCCATTTATTTACATTTTTCGAATTGCATTGTATGTCGCAATAATTGTATCAAAAGAAGCTACCAACAAAGAAAACTACAAACAACTACCCGTGACGTGCTTATTTAGTTTTGTTATAGAATTTACCCATCACATTTTAGTTCTTAAGTCTAATTTAAATTATCATTTTCATACAAATTTAAACACGCTGCATGTCCCCTTTTGGAGCTGAATTTCGATGTCTGAATGGCTACGTCAGAAAAGGAAACTACTGTTCCAATTTAACTTTCTAACATCAGTCGTTTATGCTCAGCGGCGATGAGTTAGTCAGTCATGAGTTATCCTTTTATATACATTATCAGTCTCCGTCTGGCTTTCGAGCAATAAACATCGTGTTTATTTCTCTTCCCTGGTAGCTCTCCAACTCTCTCAAACCCACAGTCATATTAACCGTCTACGCACAAGTGTAGACTTCTTCCTTTTCTCTCTCTCCGTTTTCTACTTTCGAGAAACCGCGTGTGTCAAACCTCGTAGAGAGTTAATTTCCCTTCTACCCCTGCCAAATGGCCCCGGGGCCGAATATGAAGCCCGGGAACCGATTTAGTGGCCTCCCAGTAGATGAGCCTCCGGTTTCCCCACGGCCGAAAAAACAGAAAACATCGAATTCACCAGCTTGGGACGAATTTCCCTCTATCCCTAAAACAACAGCACCTAAGAACCCAAGATTCATCCTAATCTCTCCCACAAACCCTGAAAAACCACTGACATCAATCAGCGTGTTTTTACTCAGAAAAGCTATCGATGCGATAAGCACCGAGTACGAACATGTTTCCCAGCTAAGAGACGGTAACCTCCTGATATTAACCAAAAATCAACGTGTTGCTGATAGATTTCTAGCTATCAAAAATCTATCCAATTTATGCCCGGTATCAGTGACTCTCCACAACCGGCTTAACTCTTCCAAAGGCATCGTATACGCTCCTTGTTTAATCAATGTAGAAGAATGCGAAATTATCGCTGAAATGCGATCCCAGGGTGTTACCGAAGTATGTATACAAGTTCACCAAACTTTTCGAAGGCAAACAAAGAGCAACAGGTCTGATCCTATTCACATTCGATCGATTCCAAACACCTGATACCGTGGAAATAGGATGGTACAATGCTAAGGTAAGTGAATACATCCCAAACCCCATGAGATGTCGCAATTGCCAACTTCTTGGACACACAACCAAAAAATGCACAAAGAACCCTGTATGTGAAACATGCAACTTTCCCCCGCATGCCCCAACCAACTGTACCCGCATAATGTGCTCCAATTGCCTAGACCCCCACCCATCCTCAGACCGAAACTGCCCTAAGTTTATTCAAGCGAAAGAAGTGCTCATTATAAAATCCAAAAAAAAAAATGCACCATGGCAGAGGCCAAACGTCTATATAGAGAAAACAATCCAACAAGTTCCATCCTTAAAGAAAACTCATACTCTGAAATAACTCAACAAACAAAAACCGCATATTTAACCAGCACCAACTCAATCTCTTCCCCACACAGCAATATACCGTCTTCACCAAAACTACCTCTACCCCCGCTAACCCAAAAAAACAAAAATCAAACTCAGAACGAAAAAAACAATACAGATAACTCTCCCATAGCAAGTACAGACACAACCAACCTCACACAACCTCCTATCATACCCATTCGAACCCCATCAACAAGCTCTGCCCCAAAACCCAACAAACCTAACCACTCAGCAAAACAAAACTCAACAATCTCAACTCCACTCTCAAACCAACCTTCATCTCACTCAAACTCGATCAAACCAATTGACACCAATCAACCAATTAGCGATTCTATGAAAATTTCCTCCATCGCAAATGCCTTCTCCCTGAAAAACTACCACACATCTGACGTCTCCGACTCGGATTCGGAGGATAATCCATAAACAACCTTCAACTACACTCACTGTAAGTCTTCATCGACAGTGGTTGCGCAACTCAGCTCGCCTGCCTCATAGAGATATGAGACAAAGGCGAGTGGGCCGCGCGGTCGATGGAGACATACGGTGAGTATTTCTTTTCATTTGCAGTTCTACTCTTTGCCCAATATAATAAAATATATTGCCCCTAAGATTCACAATATGACTGCCCTTAAAATCCTGCAATGGAACTTGAATGGTTATTTAAATAACCAACACGAACTGCAGTTATTAATAAATGATCTCAAACCCTCCATCATCTCTTTACAAGAAACACACTTACCTGACAACTCTAAATACTCACCAAAGCAATACACTCCCTATTATCACAATTTCGGCACTAATATAATAGCCAAGCAGGGTACCGGGCTTCTAGTTCATAAGTCCATCCCCCACACGCCAATCCCAATAAACTCAACGTTATCAGCAGTTGCAGTCCATATCGAAACAAAAATAAAGTTTGCAGTAATATCTATTTACATCCCACCATCCCAACCGTTCTCGGCTCTTGAAATAGAGAACTTAATAAAAATGTTCCATACCCCAATTCTGTTAACAGGAGACCTCAACTCCTGGAGCCCCCTTTGGGGATCTCGTCTTACCAACGCAAGAGGTAAGGTGGTAGAGAATGCGCTAACATACTCCAATCTTATTATACTCAACGATGGTAGACCCACCCATTTTACGACTCATAGAACCTTCACCCATATTGACCTATCCCTCCTCTCTCCTCAACTGTATCCAATTAGCTCATGGACTATTCTCGATGACCTGCATGGCAGCGACCATTTTCCGATAATAACTACGCTAAAATTTGGGACTCAACACACAAGCTTAAAGCGAGCCCCAAGGTTTCAAACAGATAGAGCTAATTGGACATTATTTCAAAACATCGTATCAAACTTATTAACATCCAAGGACCCTTCCCCAAACATAAATAAAGAAACCGCGATAATACATAAATGTCTTCGCACGCAGCTATCCCCCAAAGCCATAATCTGCCGAAGAGAGTTTCTGTTCCATGGTGGAACAACGAGATTAAAAACCTTCGGCAAATCAAACAGAAAGCTTGGCAAAATTTCAAAAAACACCCAACTGAAGCTAACCTTATAGCATATCGTAAGTCCAACGCGCTATTCCGAAAAGCTGCTAAAATTGAAAAAAGAAAGTCACTCGAAAAATTTACCTCGACCATCAATCCAAGATCATCATCTAAACAGCTTTGGGATAACATCAAGTCCCTCACTGGGAACTACGTCCCTCACTCTATAAAAGTGATACAAACCCAAACACAGACGCTGTGCCACCCGACAGACATCGCAAATCACTTCGCCAAAGCATGGTCTGAATACGCCAAGGACTCTAACTTCTCCGCAACATTCCTTGAAGCCAAATACACCGCCTTAAGTACTCCTTCACCCGATTACAATATCCCACCAGCAGCAAGAAAAATCTAACTTCCCATAAACTTTATCGAACTTGAAAACTGCCTGGGAACGGTTACCGGTAAAACACCTGGGTATGATAGAATTTTCTACCCTATGATAAAAAACTCACCCGCAACACTAAAAAAGCGCTTAGTCTCTTTATATAACAAAATCTTCGACAGTGGTATTATTCCCCAAATATGGAAAACCGCAAGTGTGGTACCAATCCGAAAACCCAAAAAAAAAGCGACGGAAGTCAACGGCTACCGTCCAATATCTCTATTACCGTGCGTCGGCAAGGTCTTAGAGAAAATAATATCAAAACGCCTCCTATGGTACTTAGAGAAAAGCAATAACATCGATATCAACAACTGATGCCCTACTGCATATAGATCACTTCATCGCAACTGCTCTGGCATCAAAAAATCATATCTCAATCCTGTCAATAGACTTCGAAAAAGCCTTCGACAGAATTGGGATACATTTGATCCTTAATAAACTTATTGACTGGAAAATTGGTCCTAAAATATTTAGATATGTAAAATCATTTTTAACTAACAGAAAATTCCGAATTAAAACAAACAATGCGTACTCTTACTTAGCAGATTTCGAAAGTGGAATCCCACAAAGATCTCCACTCTCGGTAATAATTTTTATTATAGCATTCAACGAATTAAGCGAAATCATATCGAGATACAACACAGTTCGGCACTCTCTGTATGCCGATGACCTATTTATCATATCTAAATGCAAAGATAACGTCAAACTTACTGCCATATTCACAGAAATCCTTACAGAGATTGTCGAATGGTGCAAAATCTCCGGAGAAAAAATTTCCTTTACGAAAACCAAAATCTTACATATTTGCCGAAAAACCAGCTGCACTAAAAATATATTAGTTAACATTAATAACACAGACATCTGTAAAGTTAACGCATTAAATATATTAGGTATCACCTTTGATTGTAAATTTAGTTTTAAAGACCATTGTTTGTCCCTTAAGAAAAGTCTAGCTACCAGAACAAACATAATTAAGTATCTCTCATCTAAAAACTGCAACGCTCACATAAACTCACTCATAAGGGTCATAAAATCAACCATCCTATCAAAAATTGACTACGGCTTAGTAATCTACGGCAAATGCTCTTAAACAACGCTTCAAACCATAAACCCCGAGTATCACGCAGCTGTAAGATGTGCTCTGAAGGCTTTTAGAACAACTCCCGTCAAAAACATGCTAACAGAAGCCGGCCTGCCCTCAATCGAACAAAGACACGAATACCTTTTAGCTGCACTAATCCCAAAACTCACAGGATCTCATAAGTCTCCAATTCTAGAAGATGTCAAAAGGTCGCTATCCTATAAAAAAAATGCCTAAACTGCAGTCGACAATACTCAAGACGCTCCATACAGCACGATCACTAGATATCTCAACAGATCTGCAACCCCACAGCACGCCAAACTTTCCACCATGGCTACTACCTGAAAATGCGATTATAAGCGTCCTAAAAGATCTTCGCAAGAACCATACCAACACTCTAGTTTCCCACGCTAAGTTTAATGAGATAACACACGAACACAAGGCAACAAATTGGACGCTAGTATTTACCGACGCATCCAAGACAGAAAACTGCACAGCCTTCGCAGTAGTTAACGAGAATGGAAAAGTGTTGAAAAAAGGATTGTTACCAGAAATCTGTTCAGTATTCTCTGCAGAGGCACTTGCTATTTGGCAAGCCACCATATCATTTAACAAACAAAAAATGCTAATCTGCTCTGACAGCCTCTCTGTAATTTCCGCAATTAACAACATCGGTAACAAGACTCCAATAATCGAAGCTATCAGAGATAATCTAATAAAACACAAAAATAACATTAAAATCATGTGGGTCCCTAGCCATATCGGCATTAAAGGAAATGAAGAAGCTGACAAAGCCGCCAAATCAGCAACACAAGAACCACTCACCGTCTTCTACACACACAACAGCAAAGATATACGAAAGCAAATACAAAACCTTTGTATCACCAAGAGACTTGAGATCTGGAGAGACTACTCCCACCACTACTCAGCAATCAACCCTAATGCAGAAATCGCAGTATACCCCGCAGACTGTCATACAAACATGATGAGGTGCTTTCTTCGACTTCGCATGGGTCACACCCACATAACACACAATCATCTATTAACCAACAAAGAACCACCAATCTGCCACCTTTGCTCAGAAAACTGCATTCTATCTATGCGACATCTACTGGAATGCCAGAAAATCAAAGACAGAACAAGCATATTACTTAACTCTACTTTGAAAGACATATTAACAACGACCACAGAAACAAATATAAGAAATGTCTTCAAAATATTAAAAAACCTAAAACTAGACACCTCATTGTAATCCTATCTTTATTATTCATCTTCATTAGATTTATTCATTGTATTTATATCTTTAATTATTTATAGTATTTAATTATAATATTCATACGTTTAAATGTTTAGCCGAAAGCCCTGGTAGCTAGTGCTGTAACTTCTATTGTTAATTGTAATTAATTTACTTAATAATAAAGGAAATAATAATAATAATAATAATAATATATACATTATATTGTAGATTAATGTGTTATATATCCTTGGGAGTATCTGTGAGACAAAACTTATCTATCGTATCGTATTTGCTTTGTTTGCATATTTTGCATTAATTTACTCCTTGATTTATCAATTCTCTGAGCCTTGGACAATTATATACATGTATGTATTTCAATTCCTTGATATTTTTCTTCGATGCCCAAATGACAAGTTTCTTATTTGTGATATTCTTTGATTACTATTTTCCTGGAGAATCACATACATCTACAGATTGGTTCTAGTTTATCAGATTTTGGTTTAATTTATTGTATTCGCTATTATTCGCAGCGTAGATTCCTGTAACCTTTCTCTCTATGTATGTAACAGTTTTTGGTTTAATTCTTTGATACCTATTTTAATTTAACTTCTTTTTTTAAAAGGTCAATTTCTATATGGCAAACAGTGTTGTTCCTCGGCTCGTTGTTTTCAATTGTTGACACTGTGATGTCGACAATAGCGTAGTTAGGTTAGGTAAAATTAGGTAATAGGGTTGGCGGGAAATGAATTTCTATCTCCGCCACACATAGGTCAATGTAGACCCAGGGGATTCAACCCCCCCTTACAAGGAACCATAAGCCTATGTTCTATGGAGCTAGTCCGAGACGCCGATAAATCTGTGTATGTCGACCGCAGACTTGTCGGACATTTCTTCTAGGTCCTAGGGTAGCACGAAGCTCTTTGCGACAGCGATTTACAAGCTTTGATTTTACTTCAATGGCAGAAATCTCTCTTATTGCTGCCTGGCTGTCGATGAAAAAGGTAATATCATCCCGTGGTAGTGCCTTCATTGCAACCTGTTGGGCAGGTGTTATCACTGCCAGGACCTCTGCTATGGTCAGGGAGTCTGATTGATACGGACAACCCGAGAGTCTCGGAATAGAATCCAGCACCCACTCCTGTGTCCATTTTGGATTCATCCGTGTAAACAGAAGTGGTTGGGTTATTAAATACCTGATTTTCCTTCCATTCGTCCCTGCTGGGAAAACAGGCTGAAAATTGTCTTTCAAATTCTAAGTAAGACGTCATGTAGTCTATGCATACAGTATTGCCTACAAAATTGCTTAAGATCCGTGTTTGGCTTATGCGAAGTTCACTTTTTGCAGCTGATTTTTGCACAAGTAAATCAAGCGGGAGTAGATTGAGTATTGTATCGAGTCCTGCTGTGGTGGTGGTTCTCAATACGCCAGTGATGTTGATGCAGGCTATCCTTTGAATCTTTGTTATTAACTAAAGGTTAGTTAATAACCACCACACAAGGCTACCATAGATCAATATTGATCTTACTACTGCCTTGTCAAGCCACAGGATGATTTTAGGGCTAGGACCCCAGGTTTTTCCGAATATACTGTTACAAGCTTAGAAGGCTACCGTTGCTTTCTTCACTCTCTCTTTAATGTTGAGACTCCAGTTAAGTTTCCTGTCAAGTATTACTTCTAGATACCTCACAGAGTCTGAAACTTTAAGCGGAGTACCTTCAATGGATGGCATCCTGAATTCCGGTATTGCCCTTTTGTTGGTGAATAGGACAAGCTCTGTCTTCTGCGGATTAACCACAAGTCCGCAGGGCTTGGTCCAGTTATTTATTACCTTCAGGGCACCTTCTAATTGGTCACTAATAGTGGATAGGAATTTGCCTGTTGCTAGTACCGAGAGGAAGGCAGAGTAGCTCCTTGTGGAGTTCCTCTAGAGGCTGATACCTTAATTTGTATACCTCCTAAGCTCTGAGTTAATGTGTCTGTTCCTTAACATGCACACTATCCAGCTAATAATGGTATTGTGTATGTTTAGATCTGCTAATTCTCTTTTTATAGCGTCCATCTGGACGTTGTTGAAAGCGCCCTCTGTGTCCAAGAAAGCAGCGAGTGTGTATTCCTTTACTCTGTGATTATTCCATGATGCTCACAACACTATGCAGCGCAGTTTCGACGCCCCTACCTTTCGTATATGCATGTTGGTTTGAAGATATATCTCTAGGATTCAAATGGCTACTAATGTACATAGATGTCAATCAACCGTTCAAATGTTTTTAAAATAAATGATCTCAGACTGATAGGTCTGTAATCTTTCGCGATGGTGTGACTGGGCCACTTTGACCTCCCGCCATGACTTAGGTACATAACCCCATGTCAGGCTGTTCAGGAATATGTTCTTTAAGTATTTTGTTATATAGCTTTCGCTTTTTCTCAGAATCTTAGGGAAGATGCCGTCTGTTCCCGGAGATTTGTAGGGAGAGAAGGAGCTTATAACCCAACTTATCCTCATAACTCGATTGCGCCATTTCCTCGGAGTTGCATCCCGGAAAATGGGTTTCGAGAAGTTGTTCCAGTGTCTCTTTGCAGGACTCCGTCCAGCGTCCGCTAGACTCTTTAAGGGAGCCCAAAGCAACTGGTTTCCCTGCAAGGACCTTTCTGAGTCTGGCCGATTCGGTAGTGCTCTCTATCTCACAGAAAGTTCGCCATTAGCAGCATTTTGCCTGCTGTGTTTCGGCTTTAAACTTTCCTTGACTTGCTTTATAGCTTTCCCAGTCTCTGTCTAGTGCGTTTTGCTACATTGAAAAGTTTTCTTGTCTCTTTTCTTATGCTATGCAGTTCCTTGGTGTTTTTTTGCTCTTACTTTTCCTTGCTTTGTCTAGAATTCTAGTGAGTTCATCGGCGGATCTGTCTATATTAACAGGCCCGTGAGAGCCGCTTGTCTGGAGCGTTCTAGTAATTTTGTCTACTTCCATACTGAAAATGTCCCAATTAGTTTTCCTGTGGTTTCTATACGGCGTGAGTAGGTTCTTGGTATCATCCTATGGTCGGAGAAGGTTTCTTCCTTCACTACCCTCTATTGGCCTAATTCTAATGTTTTAGAGTAAATAACTATATTGATTTCAATAACCTCTTGCATGTCCCTAACAACAAAGGTTAGTTTGTTGCCCCTATTCGCAACCAGTAAATTGTTTTCGATAAGGAATTTAAAAAGTGACTCATCTCTTACGTTGATATTTGAGCTACCGACAGTAGATGATGGGAGTTACCATCGCAGCCTGCCACCAAATCCAGTTTTTCCCGTTTGACTTGCTCAACTAGTAGACGCATTAGTGCAGATGATGGGCCCTTTGTCGCGTCATATGGCATGTAGCAGGATGGCGAAATCAGCAGCGGGAGTCGTGCTCGTTCATACTTGACCACCGTATGATTTGCGTCGCTGTAGGTACATATATAGAAGAAAAAGATGAACCTGTCTTCTAACTACTATACATGATCTTTAGGTACTGCCTGTATTTACCTGTGTTGTTTTATACAGTACCAGGTCCTTAGCGTGAAGTCCCCTTATTTTGTCAACCGTGACCCAGAGTTTTTAGATAAGGGCGATGTCTATATATCTAGCATCCATGAGGTAGACTAGGTTGGCACTGGCCTGAAGGTTGTGATGAAGGTTTATTTGAACTATCTTCACAGTTTCTCTTAGACCCCTCTTTACTACAATAGCGTAGTTAATGTCGTCAAACTCGCGAACGCCGAGGCACAGAGTCCAATACATGAATGCAATTGCCTAAGGGTTTTTGGTAGTGGGTATCTAGCGACAGATTCTTTATGACGTGAGTTTGGTTCAATGCCCTTGTGGCTTACGTCGTAACTATTATGACAAAACTTACACTTTGGTAATCTTAACTCAAGTCCGTATTTTGCAAATTGTTCTAGAACAGATTTTAAAAGCAACAGGTGCTCATCTAGTTCAGTTGTTGCCAGCAAGATGTCATCCATATAGACTATCAGCAACCCCTTTGCAATAAAGTTTTTGAATATGAACGTGATGAATCTTTGAACAACTGAAGGGGCATTTTTGAGACCAAATGGCATCATGAAATATTCGAATTGTCCACTGGGTTTGACAAATGAAATAAATTTAATTGATTCATCTGAAACCTTCACTTGATCTTACCCGCTTTTCAAGTCTAATAAAGTAAATTATTTCTTTTCACTTTAATATTCCAGGCAATCTTCGATAGGAGGCAAAGGGTAATTATCCCTTACGGTTATTTTATTTAAGTCTCTATAGTCAACGCACATACAGGTTTCGCAATTTTTCTTTTTGACCAACACTATCGGCGAAGCATACGGAGAATCACTTCTGCACTTCTATTTTATCCTTAAAAGGCAATCTACGTGAATTCGAAAAAACAGGTTGCTCTGTGGTCAACTTTATGGACATTTCATTTGGTTATACTTTCTTTCTTACTATCCAAATAACAATTATGTAGTGTGTTTTCAATAGTATATGGTGTATCTTTATCTAAACTACAACCAATATCAAATTCTTCAATATTTTCTCTACAGATGAAATCAACATACAATGAACAGGAAAAACCATCATCATGATAATAAAAACAATCTACTATCCATGATTCAAACAACGATCCAACAAATTCGAGGTAATCCCCCAAGGAATCATTAACATCTATTATAATATTTTCAGGACCTGTGCAGATAGAGACAGACACGTATTTAGTTCAAACTTGTTTAATTTATTGTCTTCTTTAGTTCATTTATAATTTGCAATCATGAAAAGTTTGGTGTTGAAAAGTCGTAATAAATCCCGAGTAAAAGTGGTTTAGGTAAAGGATCTTCCGAAACTATGAATATAGACAGAGTATTAGATTTAACATAAAGTGAGAGTTCACAGTCAATTTTTGAGTTTAGTTCCACCAAGACTGTGAAAATCGGAAGTAATTTAAAGATCGTTAGCTATGTCAAATGGTATTAGTTCTTTACTAATGAAGCTGACCAGACTGCCACTATCAATCAGAGAAACTCAATTTATGACTTTTCGACTACAGAAAGCAATTCTTACAGCTTGTTATGCTTCGATTGGATGCATTTCTTCTGCATCATCTGGTTCGCTGCTGATGGCGTTCACTGACTTCTTGACGAGCTGCTTGCAGTCTTTGATCATGTGGTCTTTGTTGCCACAGTGGAAGCACGATCCCACGATGCTTCCCGGCTGCTTACACTGGCTGGATAAGTGCCCACATTGTGAGCAATTTAAGCACCGGAAATCGGAAGTAGAGTTGACTGACACTCCTGCGCACTGAACACTAGTCATTGATGGGCGATGGGCGAAAGTGGCTTTTTTCATATTTTAACAGAAGTTCTTAGAGTTCATCTAAGTTTTTTGCAGTGTAGAGCATGGAGGCGTATGCGGTGTTGTCTCTCAGTTCTTCAATCACGGCGTTTACTGTTTCCTCCTCTCCTAAATTAGCCTGTGCAGCGATCTCCTTCATACAGAGCATATAGCAGATGATGTTCTCACTCGACAATCGATGGCGCTTTTACAGTTCATTATAAACGTCATTGCTTAACACGTTTCGTTTGAACTGCTTGATGAGTTTCTCTTTTAGGTTGTCATAATTGGCAGCAGTCGATGTACTCAGAAAAATCAACGCAGTTCCCGTTAGCAAACGGCGAAGGCACATAAATTTGAAGTGGTCATCTTGTTGGCCAATTTTGACCACGTTCTCAAAATCCAACAGCCACTTTTCGATTGGATAGGAGTTGCCACCAGAAAACTTTGGGACAAGAGGGTCCACTTCAACAATGGAAAGTCTTTGGATGTTTCTTCCTCCAGCTCTTTCAGCTCCTTCCGCAGCAGCAACAACCTCTTCCTCTTTTCTAGATTGGCGATTTGGTCGTCTATATTGTCTTCACCTGAACCACGTGCACCGCCAGCATCGTCATTCTCCCCATCAGCAGACGCCGCCTCGTCGACAACTTCGGTTTCGTGATGACTCCCTTGGGCATCTGCGGGGTTTAACAAACAACGCAGTTGCGTCATAGTGACAGTGGGAGCAATGGTGATAAGCAATGTCTGCCTCCTCTAAAGCACTCACTAGGTCAGCTTTCGTGACTTTTTTCGCCATTTTATTAATCCGCACAAAACTTTTTAGGTTAAATTCACAAATTCCATCGACCCCACACCTGATGTAATAAATAATTACTTTTTTATCAAAATTTATCATTTCCGTTTTCAAATACAATTTCCATTCAATAGTTTCTTTTCGTTTCAAATACAACTTCAATTCAATAATATATTTTCGTGTCCAATTTCAAAAGCACAACTTCAATTCAATAATTTCTTCTTAGCTCAAAGCTCAATTCAACACTGACTTTGTTTTTCAGTGAACAACCGAAGGAATGGGAAAAAAAAGGAGACACAGACACCAAAGCATACGTGCAAACAAAAAAAAAACAAAAAGGAATCACACCACTTGAGTTCCTGCTACCAGAGCATACAAAAATGAATCGCGCCACTTGAGTGTTTCCTTTTTATAACGTTTCACACTTTGGGTTAACTGTGTATCCCTGTTTTCCTTCCTTACAACTACTCTGTATTCTCTCTCCCTTTTTTTCTTTTACATTACAATTTGATTTATAATCCAGATATTCAGATATATGTATGTTGAATAAGAAAGTTGGAAGAGTTTACAGCGAAAACGCGCAATCATTGTTATGGCGAATAAACTCTATTGTTATAAATTAATTTATGGTAAAGAATAACCTAGTAAAGCTGTAGTGAAAAAAAAAAAATAAATAAATATTTTAGCTTTGAAATTAGTCACTCCTAGAAATAAAATTGATTGCAAACCTAAGTTGTCTAACCGTAAAAACCTGCGTTCTATTACATAAGTTAAACATATAATAAACATTTACATTTATTTTTGCGGTTAGATTTTTTAATTTTTAATGAATGGCTTTAATCGTACATGTTTTATTTAGGGGAGAACGGGTTTGGCTGTGATGGGGGAATAAAAATGGCTTGATAAATATATCGAACTGAAAAAGGGAAAAATGTGTGTAGTGTTTTACATACCTATAACAGCATCCAATCAGTTATGTTGAAGCCACTAATATCTATAAGTGTACGTGGTTAAATTATTATGTTTACGTAAATATATACAGACTAGCAGACCCGTGCTCGCGATGCTTCGCGAAGTTATTAGAAATACTTTTTTTGTCATAATATTAAAACAAAAAATATTAAACATGCCTCAAAAGAAGCTCAGCTGTAATTTCCGGCCACTCTGGGTTGCATGTCATAGTTTCCTATGAAAAGATCTGACCGACCATGTTTCTGACATATGTATGTCATTGCGTCATGAGTTTTTTGGTGATCTAGTGAACGTAGATGGCAAAATTATAAGTTACCCTTTATTTCGAGGATTAAGATTAATATCATTGCTAACAGCATCTTCGAGATCAATATAATTATCAGCTTTCAGAGTCTGCTGATGAGTTCTTATGAAAATAAGCCTATCTGTTATCATTTTAGCTGCCATATCCACCACAAACTGACTCAAAAGCTTACCATTAATCTATAAACGTAAAATTTCCTGCAAGAAACAGTTTTATTTGAATTTATTTGGCCGGTTGCAGGTAAAATTTGTGGAATCCTTATGCAATAACCGGCCTCACCGCGAATGAACATTAATGTGTATTGGAGTGGGTCATATGATTAATGGATCTCCGAAATACGTTGTAAGTGTCCACCTCTTCTATGTACAACAATGTCTCGGGGACTCTTATCTTCATCCAACAATAACACGGCAATTTCATTTGCTGTTGAAGAATTAAAGTGGCCACGATGTTCATTTGCAGGTTTATGGTCAACCTTAATAATAACTTTGAAGTCTGACAAATTTGGAGGGAAATGTTTCAATGTGGTCTTGAATATTGTATATACTCATTTTGAGAGACCTTGAAGTATTTCTATGATCTCCCGTTTGAGATTAGGAGCCATGTTTTGCTGCAAAAAGATCTGATCCGCTTCCGAGATGAAGAATATTTGGAGGAAGCTTGGATTGCTTGTTTGGGGGAGCAAGCTTCCGATGAGGTGGTATATTTGCTCTTGCACTTTAAAAGTCGGCACGAAGTTTCCTTCTTTTATCTGTTTTCAACCAAAAGATGTGATTTGGAGTTGTGTATTATATGACCTCTCATTATCAAGGAAATGTTTGCCCTATTGCCCAAAAACTGATTTACATTTGAAGTGTTGAAACTTGCTGTTGCTGCATTTTGATCACCATTTCCATGAATTCTTCTCCAATAATCTCATTGATAATTTAATATTTTCTGTCTCTGTGAAGGCTGTTCACTTGAATGTTGTAAAGATTTCTTTTTGGCGTTACGGGATTTCTCTGACAAATTTGTATTTCTTTTGATCATTATGTTTTCTTTATGATAAAAAGGAAGGCAAACAAATCTTAACTTTATTTTCTGTATGTTCTTTATCATAAACAAAAAGTAGGAAAATTAACCTACAAATAAAGAAGGTTAAAAAACATTTTCTTAACGTTGTCTTGTTCTTGTATTTGGTACCTACGTAATTCAAAAAGATATTTTTTTAAACAAAAATCGGGGAGATTCTAATGAAGCTACTCCAATTGTATCGAAAACTGTGTAAAAAATAAATAAAATCATGTCATTTGTTATCCAATACCAATGTTAAAGGGCATTTATCATTTTCCGCTTAAAAAAAAATTAACATGAGCATATTTAAAATCAAATCCACAATCTGTTTCAGTTTTAATTCATATTTTTTCTTCCTATCTACATAATTTTACTCACTTTTATTTCTACCTTATCGAGGTTTTTACTTTTGGATGAATTGAGTTGAGTACAAACAAAGAATGGGATAAGAAATATATGACTCGTTTCACTTCAGTTTGCCGATGAAAAAACATACTTCCCTCTTTAACCTCTTGGTTTTTGAGTGAGACTATATAGCTTTAACTCAAAAAAAAAGCAGTTTAAAAACAACTCTACTGGGGAGCCAGTTCTGTACTTCTCACCTCATATTGCCTTATATAACAGCGAAAATAGTTTCCGACACACACCACAACGTGCTTACGTTCTCAGCATCTGCTAGACCAATTTTACCCAAAATCTAACCAGATCTAAGTGTCATGCTGACAAATAAAATTAAAAAAAGACCTTCCGGCACCAGCCGCAAGAGATATGTGGATTTCCTTTGTATGCAACTTTTAGTTAATATTAAAGTAATCCAAAATAGCGAAATTATAATAAGTACCCATAAACGAGTATACATTTTCAATTTCAACGAAATCGGAGCAATTTTAAAAAATTTCAAGGTGGCGGATTCAAAATGGCGGGAATTTGTTTCCAAAAATATGCTTTTACTATCACCACTTCTATACTATTAAAAATGAAAATGCAACAATTATTAATGCGGAATTTGAAAAATTTAAAGGGGTGTGACACGCCCCCCTCCCAACCGATTACACCCATCTACGAACTCAGCCGAGCTATTCACCATACCAACATGTGTACAAAGTATCAGTCAATTCGGTTAAGAACTGCGGCCCCTATCGTGCGGACAAGATTTCGTTGTATTGCATAAACGGGCGTGACACGCCCCCCTCTCAACCGATCTCGTCCATCTACGAACTCGTCCGAGCTACTCATCATATCACCATGTGTACAAAATTTAAAATATTAGGTTAAGAACTGTGGCCCCTATCGTGCGGACAAGATTTCATTGTATTGCATAAATGGGCGGGACACGCCCCCCTCTCAACCGATCTCGCCCATCTACGAACTCGTCCGTGCCATTCACCATATCAACATGTGTACAAAGTTTCATTCAATTCGGTTAAGAATTGCAGCCCCTATCGTACGGACAAGATTTCGTTATATTGCATATACATATACATACATATATATATATACAGTGCGCTCTCGATTTTTGCAACCTCGATTTCTGCAACCCTCGATATTTGCAACCAACGTAATGGATTTACTTTTTTCGATCTTTGCAACAATTTCAAAAAAAGTTCTCGATTTTCGGAACTTTGAAGTTATATGACACAAAATACATACATACATATGTGTGCCTACGGCTACTATGCATTGTCGCAGGTAAGAGCAAGCTCTTGACGACATCATAATCCAGACGCAGTGCCGTTACTTGCGTCTAGATTTTTTTTTGGTTTGAAAAAGAAAATAACCTTATGTGAACTAGGGTTTTGCACTGGTATTTTGTTTTTTACGCGACTGTATATGTTTATGCCTATATTTTCATTTCGGGGTTGGAAAAGGAAATTGATGACCATTTGTCGACATATGTACTTACTAGCAGTTCACCCGCTGCTTCGCACGCGTTAAATACATACTAAGGTGTATACTAAGTCGCTAGAAATCATCTGTAACAATGTAGTTTTCAAAGATAAAAGGAAGCAAACAATTTCACCATTTCAATATTGAATTTCTGAAATCGGTTCAGTAGTCTCATCGTACACACCCGTTCGCCGTCGAATTACTTATAAACTGCGAATGCATTGTAAATAAACTACGTAGTGTATCCATAGAAGCAAGAATACGATCAAACAAAAATAAACGAAAAAACTACCCTTGCGCAACTCGGCAAAACAAAAACAACAAACGATCACGAACCGAATGTGCCGATGGCTATGTTTGGCATACTATAAATTTAACACCCTGTATCTTGGCCCGTAGATATAATTTTGAAAAACGGTGAAATACGTGTTTCTTTATTTTTATTGTAGAATTTACCTACCAAATTTCAATTCTTAATTCCAATTTAAATTTTTGATTCCATGCAAACTTGAACACCCTGTATCCCCCCTTTTGGAGCCGAATTTCGAAAAATCCTTTCTTGGTGGGTGTCTACGCCACTAAAGAAAACTACTGTCCAAATTTCATGTTTCTAGCTCTAACGGTTTGGGCTGGGCGTTGATCTGTCAGTCAGTCAGGGAAGAGTTTTATATATACATATGTATAGAGATGTACATACGTATTTTTTATTGAATTTTTTTTTTTCAGCTATTGGAAACCCTAACTTTTATTTCCTATCGGTTTCTACGGTATCTTATAACAAGTAACAACACATTGTTATATCAAAAGTGTCTGAAAAGTCGTTCGAGACAGTTATAGTTCTATATAGCCTTTCAAGAGGACAGAGATAAAACATCAATTCATGGTGTGCCAAAGTATTTGTTGTTTGATTTGAAAATTTGTACTTTCAAATGTTTCTTTTTCTCTTGAAACTCTTAGACCCAATTCACATACAAGTGGCGTATGGTACTGGCGTGGTGTAGGCGTAGTACAAACATGTGCCACTTGCATGTTCTCTTATATGTCAATACAGACCGAGATGGCGTAGCTTGAGCATGATTATAGTCCGTTTCAAATCAAAAGCGACAAGGAAAGTTGCGCAGAGAGAGCATCGAAAATTGTGCTCTCTTTTATTGACTGCAAAATGACATGTACGAATCGGCTGAGCTTTCTTGATTTCCTTTCAGATTTTATTCTACCGATTTTTACTTACACGTACACTTACCTGTTTAACTTGGAAAAAATCGAACTCCGTTGAACAAACCACTTCATTGGTGAACACCCCTTTTTGTGACAGCATTTAAGTACTTCTTGCAATAATTGTATGTGTAATTAAAAAGGGTTCAAAAAATAAATATACAGGCACACATTTACATAAAAAGAAACATGTTGCTCTAGTTTTTTCAAAGTTTCAAATTCATTATTTCGAGTTTAACTCATATCAGCAAAACATTCTTGTTTCTTTTCAACGCCATAAGTGAGAAGTAAACAGTTTCAAAAAACATGTCATTACCATGTTTACTGAAAAAATAATAATCCCTACTTCATGCATTTTCTCTACACTCAGTTTTCGCATTTGGCAACATAGACTCTTTATCTTTTCAATAAATTTAGTCAAATCCCATTCAAGGATCTCTTCAGTAGGAGTTGACGATCGGCGATTTTTCTCCTGTTTTGTGTGTACACAAGAGAGGATGTCTGAAAAAGAGAAATCTTGCGCGAGTTTGTCGCTTTTGATTTGAAACGGACTATACACCATCTCTGTCTATATCGGCCCTTATCAGAACATGAAAAAAGCACATATTCGCACGACGCCGGCAACATTCGCTGGTTGTGTGAATCGGGCTTCAGAGTTTAGAATCTCTGTAAAAGTCAAATACATTTTATAAAATATGGTTGCAGTTTAATTAATTCTTCGACACAAGAATACCGGTTGGGTTTTCGATTTTGTGAAGTGCGCTAAAAGTTTATTTTTATTTTTTATTGATTTGAAATGGGCTCCTTAACACAAAACAAATAGTAATTTAGTAAGGAAACTATTATTAACAAAGTTATTATTAATTAAAGTTATCGAAAGGACCCGTAGATTGTATTCAGTTTCGAGGTACATATATTCACAGTTATTAAATTATTCACAACCGGTTAAATAATGTTAACAATTAGAAATAAACAAATAAACATTATTACGTTATATATGTTTTCTCATTTTTTATTTTTTGTATATGAACAGAGTATGCAATATAAGTATGTGAGCACTCTTGCAAATTCGTAGGTGTTCATAGAGCTGGCATAGGCGCCTGCCTATGGCAATTAGCACTTACCCTTAGCGGAGCAACGAAGTTTCGCGAGCGTTTAAGCCCCGCGGAGAAAATGTTGAAATCTCTCTAACCCACGAAGCGCCCCACCCAAACACTGTTTGATTCGCCTCTATTTTGAACTTATGATGAACTTTTGCATATTCTTTGACAAAATACTTCTCGCTCGTAGCTCGGAAGCTACATATACACTTTTGCTGGATTTAAGTTAAGATTTATTTACATGTTGAGGTTGTGGCGGAATAGATTAAAAATTGTTTCGAATCTGTATTTGTGTGACTAATAAATCATATCTTTCAGTAAATAAAAAAAGTTTAAAAAACTTGAATTTAATAAAATGTATAAAAACATTTTTAAACAAATGCTGTTGATGATAGTAAAATTATTGTATATCGTAATTTGTATTTGTAATTAAGTAATTTAATGATTGACACTTATCTCAAAACAACACGTCTGAGAACACTACACTTTTGTTTAGAAACCTAAGCTCAAATATATAAGTATTGTATATAACAAGAATTGTCTATAAATATGGGAAACAAGAAATAAAGAACATTCGATTTTATAACGTACAGGGAAAAAGTGGTTTTATTTCAAATGCAGTCCACTCAACACAAAGTCATTTGACTTACAAATGCTACAACCAATCTGATCTCCTTTTACTATATAATAAGTAGCTAAAAATTATTTATAAGAGTGTCGTAAAGAGTGTCCACAAATAATATTGAAACCATCAACTTATGGATCCCTATGTGTACTAAGAGCTGCGGCTGTACTTTTTCCATTTTAATTTGAAGTCTATCTAAATGGTATGCTTCAAGCTGCCTTGGAACAAATGGTCCGCCCGTATAACGTCTCCGTTTCTATGACATCTGAACTCTATGATGTGTTAATTCCAAATCAGATTAATGATGCTTTAACTAATGACGAATGTGTACAAGCAGCAGCGGGATCAGTTACACCGAAAATATAATTAACGAAAATGTAACCGTCAAAAATAAAATCTGAATCGAGTGCGAAAAAAAGCATTGGGCCGCAGCAGACTAAAACGTCAGTTATTACCACCTTCAGATCAAGTCCAAAATCTTATCATTAGTGACAGTGCTGCAGCATAAATTGCTACCTACTAATGCTTTGGCAGTACCAATCGCAACTCCTCTGACGTCAACACCGAAACGTCAATGAATTCATTCTTATTTTCGTCGACATTAAGTGTACACGAGCAACCTTACTTTCAGTCGTTAAAACAACTTTTGTATATTAAATAAATAAAAAGTATTAGTAATATTAGAAAAAAGTGTTTTCAAATAAACTACCAAATTGGTGACCCCAAGACGTTCACAAACACACGTAGAAATCATCTTCATTAAGAACTGCAATAAAGGAACCCTACGACGTGTTCGATACATAAAAAACAACGGTATAATCCAAAGTTAAAAGCCACGCTAAGTTTTCAACGGTGATTTACAACTTCATTCTTTTTGTGCTAACCTTTTTAAATTTTCATACAAAATGACTGACGGGGCTGGTACTTCCAACACGAAAACACCAGCACTGCAGAAATTGGAAACAACCGTTCACAATGGAGCAATACAGCTACCAGACATCACGACCGAGACGGTGGCTTAGGAGTATATCAACAGATGGATCGCGCCTTTTGGCGTATCGAGAGGAGTCACAAGCGATTTAGAACGGCAGTTTGAGTCAAATATTTTCAAGGACCTAACAAGGTAACGAGGCATAACACATTTTAAATCAACTCCTTATCATCCACAGGCCAACGGCATGATCGAACGATGGCATCGGACGGTTAAGACATCAACCAAGTGCTACGAAAATGATAACTGGTGCAACCATCTCCCTATAATTCTCCTAGGACTACGTTCAACTGTAAAAAGTGGAACAAATCAAACGCCTTCCAAGTTGATTTATAGAGAAAAAATTAAGTTGCCTCGTGAGTTCCTCCATCCTAAACCTATTGTGTCTACAAAGTCCGAATTGCTGAAAGAATTAAGAAGGTCGATGTCAATGCTCATTCCAATCCCAGTCATACACAAAGACAAGTCACAAATGTTCGTCCGTCCAAGACTGCAAGATTATAGCCATCTATTCAAGCGATGTGATAAGGTAAAAACGCCGTTGAAAGCCCCCTACGACGGACCATTCAAGATTTTGAGCAAGGGTGGCAAGTTCTACAAACTCAACATCAAAAGACGATCGAAAAACATCTCGCTGAACAGACTCAAACCTGCATTCATCACAGAAGAAACAGATACTTACAAGTAAAGCGTTACCACCGGAGATGTTAATAGCAACTTCGAAAACAACAAGAGCGGGTCGCAGAGTGGTAATAAATATAAATAAATAAATAAATAGTACTTGTGATATTGGAAAAAAGTGTTTTCAATTAAACTGCCAAAGCGGTAATGAAAACTGACGAAAGATAGTCCAACTTCTCGTGTGCATATCGAATCAGGTTCAAGTGACGCCGAAAATATGCTTCGCGATATTAAGAGCATCACAAATGCAGATACTGATTAAAAGCGCCGGGCGCTCAGAAAATACTTGTAGCAGGATATTGTTTCATTCAGAACAGGTTCTTAGAGCTGTAGTTTAACATCCTCAAAATCAGATGAACTCAAGTCACTATTCTCAAAGAATAAGTTGTACATCTAACGTTATAAGTTTTCTGGTCTTATTAAAACGAAAATCGACGAGCAAAGAGAGAACAGGACAATACCGTTAGAGGGAGAAAATTAGAATTGGTGAACCAAATAATTTCTTTATTGTGGCGGCTGCAACTGAGTATGAGAAATGCATGTTGCAGAATCCGCTTGGTTACGCATGCAGCTTATATGATCGAAATTTATTTAGGGATGATCAAAGAATAGTTACAAGCCAATAGGTAAATATTCTCGTGAACCATTTTAAGGACGAGGATGTCAACTTATTTTCTGTATGTAAAACCTGCGCATCATCACTGAGCAAAAAAAAAAAAACAACTCTCTCGCGATCAAATAACTATCCACCATATTCTGCACATTTTTCACCTTTACACTGCATCACTGATAGGCTTATTTCCATAAGATTGCCTTTTATGTAGCTAAGAAGACTTCGGCATTAATATGGGAGCTACGGTATAATCGAACAAGTTATCAACGTTCCAATTGATGTTAATAACACGGTTATACAGCTGCCTCGTGAAAATCATAGAGAGAGAATCGATCGTAGGGACGTTGTTGATGTTGGATGGATGCATTACCAGGTGGCTTGTTCTTATTCGTGCGATTTCGTGAGGCGATGTTGTTCCGTATATCCAAATATTGCTTACGACTTACGCATGTTGGATCGGATGATTTATGTGGTCCGTTGCAGCTGGCACATTTGATCGTTTGAGGAGAATCACAGTCTTTAGTAGTTGGCACAGAAACTTTGAACGTGGCAATGCATCGAGCTGTGGCTGTAAAGCTGACAATTATGACATTTTGTGAGTTTGGTGGGGTTATGTTTTTTGAAATCCCAGCGAATTATTGTTTTAAACATACTAGGATCATTTTTTTGGAGTTCGGTCAGTTTCATTATTCCGCGTTCAATGTGAGCAATGTATATATACTGCATGGAGTTATTAATTTTCGATTTTTAAGTTATAGCTTTAACGTCAATGCACTTGATTCCAAGTGATATCAGTTCCACTTTTAAGTTCGCGGTACTGTAGAGATCAAGATCTGAAAGCGTAACTTTAAAAGGTCTATTATCTTTCCGCTCATGGAACACTCAGCCCAATTATGCAAGTCGTATTTGGGTGTCACATACGAACTTACTCGTATATTGTTATTATGAAGTCGTGTTACTACGAACATACTCGTACGCTAATGTCTATTTTGACTCGTATTCTAACGTCACGAAAGCATCGGACGCCATCGCATACGATATACATACGATATACGGTATACATATCGGTTATTATGCAAATCGAATTTAGTCGTATTTTCTCCGTATTTAGTCGTATTTCCTTCGGCTGTGATTTTTTAAGTGAGGCTTAACGAAATTAAATCAACAATCAAATAACATGGAAAATAAACAATTGTAAGGTCTTGAATTGTAATTATTAAATGTTAAACAAATTAATTTAAACTTGTACTTTCTAGAAAATTCACTAACAGGAACCAATTCGAAGCTTTGGTGTCTGCTATGGAGGAGAACGTGGACATTGCAAGAGGTCACGGAAAAAACGTGCAAACGATAAAACGTATGCGAAGCATGTGATCACATACCTAATATAATTTTGAAAATTTAAATGTATACCAACTATTCTTGATTTAACTTAAAAGTACCAGCATCACGTTAATTGTGTGGTAGCCCTTTCTACTGTAATACAGATGTTGTATTTCTTTTTTTGGCTTTATAATTCGGAGGTGTGTTCCATCAACACATCCAATATCTCCTGGAAATCCTGTTCGTTGGTAAAAACTCAATTTGGCTTCTTCTTTTTCTTGCCTGCTCATTTCAAACCGTATCCACTTTGGACAAATGTGTTGATCAAATATAGAAAGGATTTCATTTGGAATATTGGAAAATGTTGGCTGTGATATTCCTAAAATGAAATCGTTTCCAACACCAGTTTGATAACTTCCTTCTGCGAAGAAACGAAGCACCGCTAGCGACTTCAAAACTGGTGTCACAGATGTTGAATGCACTCTTGCACAAAGGTGTGGTGTAACATCATCCAAAAGATGTGAAAATGCTTCTTTTGACAAACGGAATAGTTTTATAAAACTGCAATGGTCAATTTGTTTCTTTAGCCTAAGAAATTTGTATTTCATGTTTTGAAAAATAAGCACCATGAATTCGGCAAACTCATTGGGTTTGAACTATCCCTTATCGATCTGCGAATAATTGCCAATTTTTGAGGATTTTCTTCCACATGTCATCAAAGAATAAATCAATTGAGTTCATTATTTTTTTTATTTTCTGGGTAATTTATTGCTTGTTTTTATCGATTAATCTACACTTTGATAATAATTTTTAGCTTTTGTTTATTTGAAAGTTTGACAGTTGTCTATTTTGAAGTGCGATGCCTTGCGTTCCTAAAATAGTGAGTCGTATTCAACGAGTACGACTTGCATAAAGCCAAACGAAATACAACACGATACGAGTACGACTTGAAGTGAAATACGAGGTACGACTTGCATAATTAGGGTGATTTTATTCTTTTCCTGTTTTACTTTAACTCGCTGGTGCGTGTGTGCAGTGCGCTACTGCCGGTGCCAGCCCGTTGTCCTGTTGAACGGTGTATTGAGGATCGTTGGTGTTGACCCTCGCATACTTGTATGTACATAAGATCGCGCATACGGTTGAAAATGGTTGCGTGCATGTGTGTATCTTCTGCTGTACATGTGCAGTGCAAATTTTTGTTTTTGGGTATTTTCATTCCGATCGTCAACATCTAATTTGAAACTGCAATTTTAGTTTATGAGGGCAGCGGATCCCTTCATTTGGGCGCATTTAACATCACCACCCACCTTTCACTTTCACTTGTCATTATGTTCTGTACATATTTGTAGTTTGTAGTACGTACCTACCTATCAAAAATAATAAATAGCATTCCAATCCACTTCTAGATATTCCGAATCGCCTTCTTCGCAGTTAGAACATTTAGAATTAAATAAGAATTTTAACGATAAGACTAGACTATAAGGAGTCAAATTCGGAAACACTGGGATTACTTTTATTTATATTCCACGCTTTTATTTTACCAAATAAGTTTTCTAATGGATCCTGATTGAATTTAGTTACATAAATGTAATATAAATCATTATGTTCCATAAATAAGGTTCCTCTTATTCTTATAATGCTTTCAACTGTTAAGGACAAACCTTTGAAACAGAATGATCTATTTTTGCGTTAATCGGCTGAATGTTAAGTACATATACATATTTTCATTTCTGGTATAAAATCCAATTTTTAATCGTTCCGTATAAGTGCTGGTTTTCCATTTAGCAGATCAAAACGCCGATTTATTTTTTTCAGAAATTCTGTTGTTGATTTCGAAAACTGGGCTATGTGGTCTGGAAATTTATTCAGATTGATTAAGGCTTCAATTCCACAAGCTACCGATCTACTTAGGACTTGTGCAGCCAATTTCACATTCATTTTTTTGAACTCAGTACGGTTTATGTGTGCTGATGTAAGTTTCGGACATATTTTGGTAGTACTATTTGTCTCTGTGTTATACAGGTATTCAATTACCTTCCAACTTACAAAACTGGTCAAATCGTATTTAAGCAAGTTGTTCCGAATACTTTTAATAAGGTGAGGAATGTCATACATTCCATATATGGATTTATCTTTTAAATTAAGTTACAGTTTTCTTCGTTAAGATTGAGTTTACTATATAAACAACGATTTGTATGTAGGTCCTTGATCACAGAAAATAGCTCTTACGTTTTGTTTCAACTCTGTGCATATATCAAGACAGTTATATACCTCAATCTCAAGTTGTTTCATAGGTATATTGCTTGGACCAACGACATGATATAAGACTTTCTTAAAACAAACCCGCAATACCGCATAAAACGCCTGGAGTCAGCGCGAATTCCTCTAATGAGTTTGTCTCGATTTTCACGGACGGCTCTAGAACATCCAAAGGAGGCGGTGCCAGTATCTTTGCAGACACCTTAACATTTACTACTCCTTCAGTCTCTCTAATCACTATAGCGTCTTACGAGCCGCATTCACGACTGCATGAAGATTGATCAGTATTGTGATTTATATCGATAGTTAAACTGTTATCCGATTTCTTATATCCAACACATAAAAATCTAATATCATAATGGACCTACTTTTGGTGTAAGTGTACCTCTTCTCAGAACACTACTTTACACTAACTAACTAATTGAGGCGGTTATTATAGTGTACTTCGCACAACCCGAAAGAGCATATCAACCTTAACCGTGTAATCAACGGGCGGTGCTCTGCCTCCCACTAGTACGAAGAGCAAATATTAGCACCAACCCCAATAAATACAAATCTGCCATCGTACCTAAACGTATTTTTACGCATCATCCACCCGCACCGACAGCATGCATATCTACCAGATTTGAAGAATAAGCCTATGGTTGCACCGCAAAAAAACAACAAAAATCCCTTATTATACCCCATTTGAAAAAAAAACAAAGCCTACCCTCATACCTCTCCCTTCTAAGAGTTGAAAGTAAAAAAAAATATAAATTCCTCTTTCGCATACACTCAATTGAGACAAAAAATAACTCGCTATCTTATGAAAAAAAATTATAAACTAAAAAAGCGACGTTGAAAGATTTCGTACTAAACGATATAATATATTCAATTCATTCCTCTTGAAGTAATTTCCAGTAAACTGACAACAGCCAAATACAAAATATCTTAAAAGAACAAACTACAGATCCTTGCCACGGCCACCGCCATCTGAACCTACCCCATTACCCGCATACATACCCATACATTCGCATGTATGCACCAATTCCTTTGGCAGGTAGTCGCAGCACGGCAAGGAAATAGGAAAGCTGTTTTTGCCTTAGCTGGCAAACAGCTTTCATATTCTAAAAGCTGTTTGTCAGCTTTGGCTTGTCAGCTAAGAGAAAAAATTGTTTAATTTTTTTGTATGGTGGTGAGACATCTGTATAGATTCATTATCTGTGATAACAGTTTGTATTATTAGAATCAGACCTCATTTTGGGCACTCTTATAGTTTTTGCATTAATGGGTCTTTCTGGGGATAGAGGATCTTCATCTCCAAATTCTTTTCGAGATCGTTTGCGAGAAATTTTTGTGGTACTAATACGTGTGCGCACACTATCACTGCTAGCGACTGAATGTCCTGGTACATACATATATTTGTTTCACTCTTTAATATTTTCAACGAAGTTCTGGGAACTCCTCGTTTCATCAGGGCATAGTGTTCGTGGAATAGAAGCATTTATCTTTTTAGCCATTGATGCATCGCTTCTCACTAGAAAATTTGAAATTTGTCTCGATTTTTATGTCCCTGTGGTGGCTGCAAGTATTTGTGTAAAAAATCTCTTCATCAGTGTTTCTGGTATCTACCCTTTCTCGTGCGCTTTTGTTCTCGGCTATACAATAAAGTCACGTGGTTACTGCGAGTGATCACTGACATGCGATTTTGATACGATCTTACGCCACTTCTGCCGAAAGTGTGCAGATTTGCAGTATTAATTGTTGTCATATCCAGACATAATAAGGTTTTCAGCAGAAGGTTCCAGGTTCGAATTCCGATGTCACAGAAAAAAAAGTCGGTCAATTGCGAAAAAAAAGCTGACGTCAACTCTACTGTATAGGCATAACACTGGCAGTAGGGTAGGCAATGGCTTAAAAGTGTTGATCGTACTAATGCCATCGGGATGTTCGAAAGAAATACTGTGAATTATAGGCAATGGCAACAGAATCAATAATTCTCCCCAGTCATTCTGGACACCACCCTCGGAGCAAAAAGACTGAAACCTAATACCACCCGAGTTTCCAAATCACTACACCAACACTAGCGCTGTGTGAATAGCATCATAAGGGTATTCATAACCCCTTTAGCGCTAGTGAATTATAAAAAAAAGAGATGGCTATTTTTACTTCCCCAATGAGTAGCGTTAAAGTCGCAGTTTCTTCTCCCCACATTGCTTCCTTCGTGGTTATTTCATTCAGGCCTTTGTACTTAATTAGAATGTCATGTGTCAGGGACTTGGCCTCTGCCATTGATCCAAGAATATTTTCCACATTGGTTTGATATATTGTTGTGTCTGTATAAGCTGTTTTCTTGAGTTCCAAAAGCTGCTCGACGTCTTTCTTGAGCGAGTTACGTGTAGAACACAATGCCTTAAGATCTTTCCGAGTATCTATCACAAGTTTTCTGCTGTCTAGTGACGAAGTTTATGTCGTCTTAGATAATGTTAGCTGCATATTTATTTTAGTCGCTTTATTTTCCGCATTGCTCTTGCCTCTTCTCCTACCAATATGGCCTTCCCCTTCTTAACCGTACTATAGTTTTGCTGTTCTTACTCCTTCAGGCTATTGCTGGAGCAAACGTCTGCAACGGTTTAATTTGTATGAGTTGCGTGCGTAGATTTTATCAATTCTTACTTGATTTACAATTAGTTGCATCTGTTCCTCCGAGGCATGTTGATTTTCTCTTTCAGATATTCAACAGGCTCTGAGATTCTATTGCCGAACAAAGCAATTGGTTTTCGCATTTTTCTGATATTGTAGCTGTTAGTGTCACTCAAAGCATTGCCTTAGGCAGTTGGAAAATCATTTCTGAGATTGCCGCGTGAAGTTAGTAAGTCTTTCTAATCGAATGCTACATGGGGCTCGTTCTGGCTCAACTCAAGTAGAGAAAATAAGTGGGTAATACCCTTCGGGTTGCTTCCACCTAACACCGAAAAACAATGCCGCTGGTTGCAGCCTCCTTTCTATTATCTTCCAAATGAAACTCGCCATTAAAGCGAGATATAATATGTAACAACTTATACATTGCAATTGGTCTTTGTCAAATTTGATTCAGTATTGTCTGGGATTTTAACAGATTAAACACGTTCATATTTTATTCATTTTGATGACTCTCACCAATGTGGATTCTACGTCGGCCTAAACTCTTTTATTTACCCTTTGCATTGACAAAATTGTGTTGTCACAAAACAGTAGATATATACTCGTAAATCGAAAAAAATAGATGTTTTTTCTTTCGAAAACAAGTATAATAAATGTTTTTGGACAATAACCCAAAATAAACTTTGAAAATCCGGTTTTTAACTTCCTACTACCCAACTGAATCACATAAATATACATATGAATGTGTATAGCTAAGGGTGGGTAAATAAAATTTCCGATTTATATCGTTTTTAAACAGTTTTAAATGTACCTAGAAATATTGTATTGCATAGCCATTGTTTTTTGCAGTAAGCTTTGTCATAACGTATTCATTTATTATCAACATTATTTTTATTTCCTTACCTCCCTCATGTTTCTAGTTTTTATTTTTTTTCCTCAGTGTCCATGACCCCCAAACCGGAAAACAATTAACATAGAAAGCTCGCGTACACAATTTATTTGCCATAAAAATAACAAAAAAAGTTAAAAATTAAATAAAATAAAACAATAGGTACTTATTAGTCTTTTTTATATAAATGCTTTATAATCTACAGTATTAATTAAAACTTTATTAATAAGAAGTACATTTTTAATTTCAAATTGTGTTGTGAGTGTTTGACATTTTTATTTGGTAACCGTTTTTTTATGCTAATTATATTGAGAAACATTAACTTTCTTTTTAATAGGATAGATCCAATTTAATTTTTATTTTTTATTTAGTGTAGATCCATGTTGTTATCAGTTGATGACCTTACTATCAAATAAATTGAAAATATGTTCAGAATCCAGAAAAGTAAATATTTTCTTGGTCAACCGCTGCTTGTACGGTTTGTTTAAACAATTAGGGTCCAAACTCCTGACTCAAAAGTCTAAAATCATGCTCTACACAACCCTGATTTTGCCAGTCTTGCTTTATGGAGTTGAATGCTGGACGATAAGAAAGACAGCGGAGCAGAGCTTTCGATCCTTCGAAAGAAAAATTCTACGTTGAATAATTGGTCCTGTCTGCGAGGAGTGCGAATGGAGGGTAGGATACAACCGCAAAGATGTACAAAGATGTGGATATACTCCGGAAGGCAAAAAGCCGTCGACTACACTGGCTCGATCACATCGAGCAAATGAACGAGAATGCTCCAGCTAAGAGACTCTTTGAATAACAGCCAGCTGGTTCACGAAGAAAAGGAAGACCGAACTTCCGGTTTAAAGATCAGGCGATCGCAGATACCAGAAATCTTGGCTTAGTAATCTGGTGACCAGTAAGTGACCTTACTGTAATGGATTTTTTAACGTGAAAACGTTTTACTGGGGGCATTCTATGGAAAAGTGTGACACAAAAAAGATTTCGGATTTCTAGTACAGCTAGAAACTTGAAATTTGGTACACAGGTAGGTATTACTTCACATATTTTTTGTTTTTAAATGCATTTTTATTTTTTAAATTTAGTACTCTTACTTGCTAGGAAAAAAAACGCTTAAAACTAGCTTAATTAACTTAATTATGTTACTCTAACTTACTGGCCCTACACGGGCACTCTAAGCTAAACTTAATTCTTAATATATGTCTTTCGACCTAACCTAACTTAATTTACTTAAACAATCTAAGGACTAAACTATTGTAAAACTAAGAAAATTGTTTTGAAAAAACTTAGTAACAGGACTTTTTGTATGTTTCCTTAAATCTAAATTAAATTGAAACTACGTAATTAAATACGTATATTTTTTTTGTATTTTTTGTATTTTTTTGTATTTTTTTTGTATTATTTTTATTTTTTTTCTTAAATCTACCTTAAACTATGTAAGCCGGCCATGGCCAGCTTTGTCCATCTCTGGACTAGCCCGGATCGATAGGGTTCGACGAGGGAGTTCCCTCGCTTTCCGACAGCCACCAGAAAGTCTGGTGCTGCCGCCCAACATCCCTAATGTCGCGCTCCGAAACCGACCTACTGAACCGGAGGCGCTCCTCAGTGCTCTCAACGACGTCTCGATCGTAGTTGAGTTGCCTTTCCACAGTTGTCCGGGCCACATGGAAGATTAGCGGCACCGCTAACCTATCCTGGATCAGACCTTCCTTGTCAAAATGCAGAAAAGCTTCTGGGGGGACGAAGCCGTTAAGGCGCACCCTCTCGTGGTACATAGGATTGGGGTAGTAAGCCCCATAGATCAGGTTATTGACCGAGTTCATTGCTCTTGCAATGTGCCCTCGAGTAAGCTACACTATGAAATTGTCCACTCTGATTAGGTCCGCCTTGTTGTATAGGACCTCGTTGGAATAGAATTTTCTGTATTCAGACTCTGGTGTTCTGTATAGGCGAAGGCAAGGCCTAAGGCAAGCCCTCTCAAACACCCGAATCCTTTCCATCAAGCTTGCCCGCACGTTGAACCACACGGGACAACCATATGTAAGCATTGGCCGGATTAGGGCCGTATAGCAGATAACCTTTACCCTCGCATCGAGTTGGCTGCTGTAAAACAGTCTCCTTGTAAGGGCAAAAGCAACTCGGGCTCTGGCCAGAGCAGCATCCACATGTTTGTTAAAATACAGATATTGGTCTAGCCAGATCCCGAGGTATCTGACTACACTTCGACTCTCTAATGGTCGCCCGTGTTGTCCTACGATTACGAATTTCCCCAATTCTTTCTGGTATCCCTAGAGGCCCCAGACAACGGCTTCCTAAACAGAATGGTTTCCGACTTCTGAAAGTTGATCTTCAACTTCCAGTCGTCGCAATATAGCTGAATCTTATCGAAGTCATGCTGCAAAAGAGTGACAATGACCTCGATCTTTGGACCTGATCTGTACGCAACCAAGTCGTCTGCATACGCAATAGCATGATGAAGAGAACCTACGAGATCGCTCGTGTAAATGTTGAAGAGGACCGGCGAATTTACTGCACCCTGTTGCAGACCATTTTTAACTTTGAATGTACCAGCAGAAGTCACATTGCCATTTTTCACAATGAACCGTCTACTGGTCAGCATGTTACATAGCATGTACAGCATTGGTTTGCTTATACCCAACCTGCTCAACTTGTAAAAGAGCCCCTCTAACCATACGGTGTCGAAGGCCTTCTCCAAATCAACCAGGCAGGCACCCGTGCATTGGTTCTTGCATTTGTTCCATTGGATATCAGATACCAGTTTAGACGCGGCATGTATTGTATCATGACCCGCCTTGAAACCGAATTGATTATCAGGAATTATTTTATTGTCCTCAACCCACTTAGCCAAAGCTCTATGGACCACCTTTTCGAATACTTTACTGATGTTCGGCAAGAGACTTATTGACCGGAGATTCCCCGGATTGGAGCTATCTTTATCCCTTTTGGGAATAGCGTGAACCACCGCTGTTTTCCAATGCGCTGGATAATGGGCATTATTCAGCGCATTGTTAAACAGAGTGGTATAAATGTCCACCACTACTAGGGGGAGATGTCGAAGCACAATGTTCGATATTCCATCGATTCCCTCTGATTTCTTCCTTCTAAGTGAGTCGAAGATCGTTTGGAGTTCGACCTTCGATATGAACGGGGGATGAACCCTTTCGTTGGCGACGACATTATTTGCCATGTTATCGTCATTGAACTCGGTGAAACCGGTGTTCTCAGATCGCCAGTTCTGTATATCACTTCGAAGGTAGTGGTTGTGCACAAGGACGCGATTCTCCAGGTCGTGGTTCGGGCGAATGCTAGCATTTACCTTATACACTTCCTGGAAAGTCGCTCCTATGACTTCCACTTTCTCCTGCGGATCCTCGACCACAAAGAAGTTGTCATCATCGACTGCGTTCCCCGGATCAATGCCTGCTGTAATCAGTACTTGTTCGTTGTTCGTCGTTCGGGGGATCTTAAGACATGGCAAGTCGCTAACGTTTTTCCTCCGAAATATTTTATTTATTTGCGGGAACATACTCGGGTTGCTGGAATTTACAGCCCGAATTCTGTTGTTCCAATGCAAGTTTACAGAAAGTCTGTAGTTTTCCTTAATTAACTGTTGGACGTTTTTGATCAACGACTTTAGTTGCCTTATCTCCGAGTTTTGTCTGTCAGTAAAACGTCTGTACAAGGTTTTAAGTCTCGACAGCAGCCTACTTTTATGTTCGTGGAGTGCGTCAGTTGTTGCATTGCGGAATGTGTCAACGTTGTTAGTGAGTTGGTACCGAGGTATCGTACTGTCCATCGTTCGTTTGATTGTCAGGTCAAGGTCTTTTAGGTACCTATCAATCTCTTCGTTTGACAGGTTCCTGTTGGTCGGTGGGTAGAGCGAGTTCGAAGAGAGTGCTCTTGTCAGTACTCTGGAGAAGCGTGTCCAACGCGTCCTACTGTAATTGTAGGTGTATGTTGGAACATACTCCTCCAATTCCGCAATTTCGTTAGGAATCCTAATGGCGGCACTAAATCCGCAATGGTCACTGTCATACACAAATGTGTGTAGACAGTTTATCGTTTGTTGGTTCGTGTCGGTCAGTTGTAGCCGTGAGTCGTACAGCAAAAGATCCATATAGGAACCGCTTGTGGGAAAAGACGCACTATCAGTCGCTTTCAAATCGAGTCTATACTCGACACTGTGCAGACCCCACCAATTAAATAGTGAGCTCCCCCTAGCATTTGGTATATGATTTCCCCAATCTCTATGTTTGGCGTTAAAATCTCCGGCCAAGAGGTTATAATTCTCCGCCGACTCCAGCTTAAGACATCGAAAAAGTGTCTCGAGCTCTGAAATAAATAAGATGGATTGAGTAGCTTCAGGAGCAAGATAGCCATCAAGTCACCCACCGCCGCAGGTGCTTTAGGCACGGGGGCCTGTGCAGCAACCTTTGGCTGGTGTTGTTGTACCGTGTTTCCCCGACCTGCCGCCATTTGGGCGTAGGTTGTATGGGGAGTAACGGCTTGAGATGGAATTAGAGCGGACGCGGGTGAACGTTTCACCACGGTTTTCTGCTGGCGAGCCAGGTTTGCTTTTTTTATGTCCTGGTACTTAGGACAACCCCGATAATTAGCGGTGTGTCCCGAGTTCCTACATAATGCACATACGAGTTGGCCCTTATCCGAAGCACCATCCTTACCTAGAATACAATCTTCTGCTTTGTGGTCCTAACCACACTTCACACATCGAGGCTGCATTTCGCAGTTCGACGCCGCGTGTCCGAACCTTTGGCAGCGAACGCATTGTAAAATGCTGTCGCTCCTGTTTAATTTTTCCCAGGTAACAACCTGGTAGTCTAGGACATGGATCTTCCTCAGACCATCCAGTTTGCTTTTGGGGGACAGCTGTACCAGGAAGAACGGTAATTTCCGCTTCTCCCTTTTGGCCCTTGCTGTGATAAACGGCTTAACTCCTACGAACTCAAGCTCGTCGTTGTTCTTCTCTTTGAGCAACTTAAGGAGCTCCTCAGGTTCAGAGGACGATTCCATCCCCTTCAGCAGCATTGTTTGCGGCTTTTCCCCCTTCGGGGTGAAGGAGAAGAACTCCGTCGTCGTGTCCCTCAGGAGATCCTTGACTTTTTTATACTGATCCACTGTATTACAGTGGATCGCATGCCTATCTTCCCTTAATCTTTTAACATAAAAATTTTGACCTATGGCCGACTTACACAGTTCGATTGTGTCCTTCAGCTCAATTTTGTAGGTGTTGATTGGAGGCACCCTCTGCTTCGCTGCTTTCTGCTGTTGTTGTTGTTGTTGTTGCTGCTGCTGCTGATGCTGCTGCTGTTGTTGCTGCTGCTGCTGATGCTGCTGCTGTTGTTGCTGCTGCTGCTGCTGCTGCTGTTGTTGCTGCTTCTTTTGCGGCTGCTGTTGTTGTTGTTGTTTCTGTTGCTGCTGCTGTTTCTGCAGCTGTGGCCACTTGACCTGTTGCGGTTGTTGTTGCGGTTGTTGTTGCTGCTGCTTTGGCAGCTGCTGTTGATGTTGGGGTTGGAGCATCAGCTGACGCTCCTTCTCCCTTCTAGCACTCTGCTTCTCCTTGATGGCTAGAACCCTTTGCTGTAGCTGCCTGATGCTACTGCACAGAGATTCTGCACAGAGATCATCTTCTTCGTCTGACTCAGGGGCCGCAAGGGAGGCGAAGCTATTTCCCCCCATGCATAGACCTTCCCCACCGTCGGAGACTAATGGGTACTCCTTTTGTTGCTCTTGTTGTTTCGGAGCTCCTGCTGGTGTTGCTGGCGCCTCCTCCCTCACTTCCACTGGCATTACTTCACATATATCCAAAAAATTGTGACATCCTAAAATTTCCCCCTCTAACCCCCCAAAAAGGGGGTAAAACTGAAATCGTAAATTCGATTAAACGGCAATTTGAACAATTTACAGTTATAAATTTGGAATTTTCAGTAACTTACCTTTGGTTATTTTCTCAGGCCTACCTGTGTACCAAGTTTCAAGTTTCTAGATCCACTAGAAGTCCCTCAAATAGAACTAGGCACGTTGTGGCACGAAAAAGATCTCGGACTTCCGGTACCGTTAGAAACTTGAAATTTGGTGTGCAGGTAGGTCGTACCTTACGTATACCCAAAAAATTGCGACTTCTTCAAATGTTCCCCTCCAACCCCCCCAAAAAGGGTTTTAATCGAGGGAAAAATAGATTTTAAATCCGATTAAACGGCAATTTGATCAATTTAGAGTTATAAATTTGAAACTTTTAGTAATTTTTCCTTAGTTATATTTCAAGGCCTACCTATGTACCGAGTTTCAAGTTCCTAAATCCGTTAGAAGTCCCTCAAATGGAACTAAGCACGTTGCGGCACGAAAAAGATCTCGGATTTCCAAAACCGTAAGAAACTTGAAATTTGGTGTGCAGATAGGTCATACCTCACATATACCTAAAAAATTGCGACTTTTTCAAATTTCTCCCTCCAACCCCCCCATAAAGGGTTTTAATCGAGGGAAAAATAGATTTTAAATCCGATTAAACGGCAATTTCATCAATTTACAGTTATTAATTTGAAACTTTTAGTAATTTATCCTTAGTTATATTTCAAGGTCTACCTATGTACCGAGTTTTAAGTTCCTAGGTCTACTAGAAGTCCCTCAAATGGAACTAAGCACGTCGTGGCACGAAAAAGATCTCGGACTTCCAGTACCGTTAGAAACTAGAAATTTGGTGTGCAGATAGGTCATACCTCACATATACCCAAAAAATTGCGACTTCTTCAAATGTTCCCCTCCAACCCCCTAAAAGGGGTTTTAATCGAGGGAAAAATTGATTTTAAATCCGATTAAACGGCAATTAGATCAATTTACAGTTATAAATTTGAAACTTTTAGTAATTTTTTCTTGCTTATATTTCAAGGCCTACCTATGTACTGAGTTTCAAGTTCCTAGGTCCACTATAAGTCCGTCAAATAGAAATAGGCACGTTGTGGCACGAAAAAGATCTCGGACTTCCGATACCGTTAGAAACCTGAAATTTTGTGTGCAGGTAGGTCGTACCTCGCAAATATCCAAAAAATTGCGACTTCTTCAATTCCCCCCTCCAACCCCCCCAAAAAGGGTTATAATGGGAGCAAAATTGCTTCTTTTCAATAAAATGGTAATTTTTACACTTTACAGTTATAAATTAGAAATTTTCAGTAATTTGCCTTTGGTTATATTCCAAGGTTCCATCATGTACCGAATTTCAAGTACGCTACGTACTGTAAAGCATTCGGTCTTCGCAAACACGTTTTCACGGAATTCACCGGCTCTAAGGAGCAGCATGGTCTTTTAAACTACGAGTAGAAATATAATTACTGCAGCATTTGCCTGCATGCATTAAATACTTCCGTGCATTGAGGACTAACGTTCGCTAAAGATGATGGCTGGCATTTTGTTACATTTTTTTTTATTTTTTGTTACACTGTTTCTTTTTGATTTGAATCTTTCTGAAACAAAAAAATTAAAAGCGATAACAAAATACCAATATTTATCAGCCTTTCATCAAATTTTTCTCGCAACCCAAAGGGAACCTTATAGGTACGCATAAAATACAATTGGCTTTGCACTTTCATCCAAGATGGTGTCCACTTCAAATCCAACAATTGGATTTTCTACTTTTAATCATGGAAATCTTAATCATCATGATTTGAAATCAAATCAGTCTTAAAAAAAACTCACCCACGGAAGCAAAAAATTATTTCCACTGAGGATACAAACAATCCAGCCGAACACGCCCCATCAAAGGTGTAAAATGCTTCGCACTTTTTAAATTGTCAATGCCTTGACTTTTTCATGAAATGCTGATTGTACCATAACCTCCATACTTTCTAGTACCACCACGTGTTCACCAGTCACCACCTCTAAAGATTTGGAAAATTTGTTAAGTTTTACGTATTTAAAGAAATTTAGAAAGTTATGTTCAGAAAGTACAGTTGTACATGCACCTGTATCTAATTCAAAAACCATATTCTTATCGTTTATTAATAACTTAACCTTAAGTGCTCCTCATTTTGTCTCGTCCACTTAATTAAGGTTGCCCAACCATGCTCCATCATCAGAACTATAACCGCCTTCCTCTTTTTTGCCGTCGGTCGTCTACTGAATTCACCTTGGGTTTTACGCTACGATTCTGTAACTGAAAGCAATCCTTCTCTATATATCCCAACTTTCTACAGTAGCAACACATAATTTCACTCATATGACTACTTCTACTCGAATGCCGTCTCCTGGAGTAATCACGCTGCTCTACCAGATGATCAGATTTGTAACCACGTGATCTCGTCGAAGACCTGCGCTTCTAATTATAACGCCGAATGCTATTGATATCAACAGTGGTTGACATGCTTGGTTGAACTATTCTCAGTTGATTTTTTGCCATTTCGTCAGCTCTTGCTATATCCAGCGCGTCATTAAGGAATCCACAAAAATCACATGGCTCCGCAAACTATTTTATCACCATCACATCATCAATTAACTGAACTCATTACACTCTGTTGAGGATGGATTTAACTTTGCGGGATACCCAAAATGGAACTGCTACTATCGGAATCAGACATCAAAAAGAAAATCTTTGCGAACTAAGTCACACAAAAAAAAAAGAAACGGTTTTTATTCTCATCGCCAATTTGATAACGTATGCACATGTAACTGCGAGGATGCACACGGCCGCCGGGTGAAATCAAACAACCGGCTCGATCAGTGGTTTACGAAAGACCCCTTTATTTGCGACATTGGAAAGTGCATATTGCGGAAATATTGCTATCTGATACATCTCACCGTCTAATTTATAGTTTGTCTCTTCACTAAAGATGATTTTCTTAGCAAAACGGCCGCTTTTCTCTTGTTCTTCCAGCACTCATCTTATGAACCATTTTCGCTTTGAACGGTCTACACTACAGGCTTGAAGTTTTTGCGTCATCCATATTCTGTAAAGATATTTCCTTGAGAATCGCTACAGCGAGCTTTTTGAAATTATTAATTGTCTTGACGGATACAGAATTGATTTCCTCAGACTTCTTCATTCAACGTGGAAAATAAGTAAACAAGGGGTTAGGGACTTAATCATTTGAATGACATAACAGTTTGATGCCCAAATAGACCAGCAAAATATAAAAAAAAAAACTGACCTACTGACTTGTCAAACTACGCAACAGTCCTACACAAGAAGGACTGCATGATAGCCCACCTATCACTATAACTTCATTGTCACACTCACCTAATTTTATTTTTTGCCTCCGGAAACACCTGTCAACTATTAAGCACGTTCTTCTTCTTTTTATATTTCCGTTAACCTATTCGCCTTCATCCTTAATAGACCGTAAAACTCTTTCAACGTAAAATTTTTGAATCGCGTGTCACAGACCATATTCCAATTAGTCAAGTATTTCATGTTGTTTTTAGGTGTTGTCCCGTTGCGTCGGTATTTTCAAAAGCTCTATTCACTCTGCTCTCTGCGCGTTTCCAAAAACTTATTACGTGTCGATGATTTGGCGAAATATCATGGGAAACCGTTCTGTAGTAAACGCCTTTTAGGCACGCGTTGTATTGCACTAAATACTAACCGAACATTTTGCAGGTGATTAATCACGCTTTGGTCATTCGAGGAGATACATATTCGTACGTTATATGAACGACTCTAAGCGTTTCGCCTTCTTGTTCACGAGGTGGTTTTGGCGTTAGGACTATGACTGTGTGCGCGGTGACACAATGAACATGCAATGGCGTGTCCTTCACGAGAAAGACTTAATCACATTGTCAGGGTTGACATCTAAATGAGGGTTTCTCTACATGAAAAATGGATGTGGATGTATGTGTATATCTTGAATTATGTGATTCTGTTCTAGTACGTGTGTTCTTTTTATCCTCTGATCCTCGAAGGGGGGGGGGGGCGAATGAAATGGCAAATGGACCCTCAATTGAAAATGTTTACCAAGGCATGACTAATTTCAATTTATCCACCCTTTTTCTCTGAAAAGCAATTATGATTGCAAAATGATTTTGCGTTATGCTGGTTTGAATAATATCAACAATTAGCTCCCGCCACTTCACTCGGTTGCTTTGAGGAGGTAAACTTCAAGGTTGGGCGATGTAAGAAGTCTTAAAAGGGACTGTATGGACTTTTTTATAAACGAATTTTGGAAAATGGGGAATGGTTGGAATGGGTAATTGATTTATTTATGAATGATTTTCGTGCTTGTTAGTCGAGCGTTAAAGAGTGAGGTTAATGCATAGAGGGGTTAAGAAAATTTTATCTGGGAAGTGGCAAAGCAAACATGGATTTTAAAAGAATAAGAAGGTTAACGAATTCCATATCACATCATTCTACATCCATATCAATTTTGACAAATTTGCCTGTTAATGAAGCTATTTAACCAAAAGGTAGGTTAGTTATCGAAGATTTATTTAATTTTTTAACTATCATTGGCACGGTTAATTGCGAATGGGAGAGTTTGTTGAATATTTATTTCAAAGATGGCCATAAACGGTTATCAAGGTTCTACTCTATCGCCTTTCAGGAAATGTTTCACTTCCTTTCTTGCTCTACGTTCCCAATTTTGATAAACATGACCTCTTTTTGAAATGATATGATTAAGCACCAACTTAGGTAGCCTACCTTGTTCTTTGTCGGTTACTTCAACTGTATATTCAAAGTGCAGTCGTAGAGCATCCAGGAAAGGAGGAAGTACCCCAGTCTCCAAATACAACATATAATTAGGCGTGTTTTTAGGAAGGCGAAAGATTCGTGTTAAGAAGTTTCGAAGTGCTTCATCAAAAGGGTAAAAAAAACGCAAACCTGGGCTCCGTATAATAGAATCGATTTTGCTGTTGCGCAATATATTTTGGTAACAATACAAAGACTTCAAACTTAAGATATTGCGCGTTTTGCTTTCGATAGTTTTACATTAAGGTGTTTTTTCATATCGAGATTTGCAATAATATTATCAAAACTCCTAAATATTTGTATTTTCTCACTATTTCAATACGTTCACCCTGAAGGCTCCACTTTTCGTTTCATGAATATCTACCACTTCCACCTTTGAATATCATCATTTTCGACTCAGGTTCCATAGCTTGCAGTACTCAGTTAGTCTGTATGTCATCAACTGCACCCCGTCAATTGTATTGGATAGGAAGACGATGTCGTCTGCATAAAGCGTAGTTCAGTTCAATTCCTTCCCTCACAAAATCAGTAATGTCATTGACGAATAGGATAAATAGAACCGCGAGTTATCTTCTCTATAAATAAAAAACTTCTCTTTCTTCAAATCTTTACAACTTTATTTATTCACTGTCTAACTTAGACTAATTTAAATCTATGTGGCGTGTTCCCTCCACAACACCAGTCTGTACATAACAGCTCTACACGAGGCTGTGTACATGTTTTCCGCAACACCCCCAGCAGCTTGGCTTACAATCACGGCTGCAGACTGTACTCATGCTTAGTTTGGAGCTTTGTTGTTTACCTCTGCATTTCCGCAGGTTGTTTTTACCAAACATGTGACCGTTGATTGTGAGGTTGTTGATGAAAACATACAGCCATTGGGTGCTGTTACTAGGTTGTTAGCATATTGCTGCATGTAACTCGCGCTCAGTATGCAACATTACTTCATCTCCATTGATGTTTCAAACTGATCAGGGATAAACTCGCTGTTGGGATATTTATCGCTAGTGGAAAAAAGAAGACCAACCGCGTAGTTCGGCTGCTATAAAAAGACTAAAGAAAAAGCTTTATTACACAATAGAGAAAAGAAGTAACAGTATGTATGTACAAAAGTATGTAAGGTAATGTTATGTGTGTACATGGTTATAAATTACTCAACACTCCCACTTTTATAAGTACGTAACACATTTAAATAATAATTCATGAATCTATTTTAGATGTATCTTCAAAATTATGTTTCATTTCGATTTTAAATTTACTTCAATACATGATCTTTTAAACCAATAATATTCAAAAAACATTTAAGGCGAGAGAATCTATTCTTTGCAAGTGGTTTCGTAAAAAATATCACTAAGTTGATTATCAGTATGAACATACTCTATATTAAAAAAAAAACCATCAGCGTATTTTTCACGAATGAAGTGGAATCGCACGTCGATGTGCTTTGTCCGTTTATGAAATTGCGGATTCTTAATCAAACGGATGGCACAATGATTGTCGACGAACAGCACTGGTTTGACCTTCTGATCTGGAAGTAAATCGTGAAGTAGTTGCTTCATCCAAACCAACTCCTTGACCGCTTCAGCTGCTGCAACATACTCAGCTTCTGTTGTTGAAAGGGAAACGCATTTTTGGCGCTGCGATGCCCACGTTATGCAACTGGAGCCCAAGAGAAAAACTAAGCCACTTGTGGAACGTCGAGTGCTTACATCTCCAGCATAGTCCGCATCACTATAACAATTTAAAGTTAAATTTAGTTTGTTTTCAAAAAATATACCATGCTCGAGTGTCCCCTTTACGTATCGAAGGATACGTTTCACCATATTGACGTGAACTCTTGATGGATTTTCCAGGTAACGACTAACACAGCTAACAGCAAACGAAAGATCTGGACGCGTTGCCACCATTAAGTACATCAGGCTTCCCACAGCCTGCCGGAAAGGAAACTCGACCTTATTCTTGTCCATCTCTGCATATTCTGCAGCGTTAATTGATGGATCTGCCGGAGTTGATACCACAGCCGCATCTGCTAAGTTGAACTTCTGCACCACCCTTGCTGCATACTGCGACTGACTAAGGTGGATACATCCATCTTGCAGACGTCTTATCTCCAGTCCCAGAAAGTGTTTAGCAGGAAAAACTTTTTTTTCAAAGTTTTTTTTCAAATAGTCACACAGGCTAACTATGTCTTTCTCGTCTGTAGCAGCCATGAGACCATCATCAATATAAATCGCTGAGAACACCTTCTTGTTGTTACGATGGCTTACAAATACACATGTATCAGCATCGGTAGGTCTTAGGTTGAAATCCTTTAAAAGCTTGGTGAAAGTCTGATTCCAACAACGTGAAGACTGTTTGAGACCGTACAAACTCCTTTGTAGCTTACAAACTCGTCCGCTGTTATCATTATAACCCTTGGGTTGTTGCACGTAAATTTCCTCATCAATGCTTCCATTTAAAAACGCCGTCTTCACATCAAATTGCAGGATGCTCAAATTTTCCGCAGCAGCTATGCTCAGTATGACCCTTACTGATGAGTATTTCGCCACCGGACTAAATGTTTCCGAGTAGTCGATGCCGTATTGCTGACTGAAGCCACGAGCAACAAGCCTCGCTTTAAACCGCATAGTCTCATTTTCTGTAGCATTCTTCCTCTGGTAAACCCATTTCGTGTCCACCAACTTCCGATTTTCCGGCAACTGCACCAACACCCAGGTTTCGTTCCTTTCTAGCGATGAAATCTCTTCATCCATTGCTGCTTTCCAAAATTCAGAATCTTCACAACATGTGGCATCTTCATAACTCGTCGGAGAATCTGTTTCTGCAATTAAAGCGCAACTCTCAGAAACTGTGAAATGCACGTTACCTGTTTTTTGACTTTTGTTCCTGTTTCTGAGCCTACTCTTTATATCTTCAGGTGATTGGACTGGGTTAAGTGAAGATTCCACAGTTTTGCTTAAACCTCCAAAAGCCTGCCCGCACACATCACCCGGAATCTCTGAGCTATTAACATCTTCACTATTATTGTCGCAAGTCAGCTCCGAATTTGCATCAGATGAGTCCACAAAAACCTTATCATTACTAGCATCAATACCATCAGCAGTCTCACTAACGGCCGCTTCATTATCAACAACTTGACTACCAACAACCTCATTTCCTTGTTCTCCCTTTTCAACATGCACTAAAACCTTATTTCCCTGCATGCACTCAACCTTCGAAGAAATTCCACAATTATTGTTAAATACTACATTTCGAGCGATCTCAAAAACGCGCAAAAAATCTATGTTCGGTTTCGAGCCAAACCAAAGTTCATGTGGAGTTTTTCCTTGTACTGTGCTCGTACCTGTTTTATTTAATACATGAACAGCAGTACTAACCGCCTCTGCCCAAAACTTGTAGCTTACATTTTTAGCATGTATCATCGATCTGGCTGATTCCATTATGGTTCTCATTTCGCGTTCAGCTGAGCCGTTCTGCTCCGGCGTATAGGGCACAGTTTTTTGATGTTTAACACACTGCATATTTAACAGCTGCTCAACACTTCTGTTGACACTTCAGACTTTTTCTTCATAAAATAAACCTTTCGGTAGTGCGAAAAATAATCCTTGAATAAGAGAAAGTATTTCGATCCTCCAATTGATTTATGCTGCATCGGTCCACAAACATCTGTGTGAACCAGCTGTAAAATGGATGTAGAGTTGCTCTTGCTTTGACTGAACACAGTGCGATGTTGTTTTCCATACATGCAACCATCGCACACAAATTCACATTTATCTATGAACGGAACTTCGAGATCTCTTAAAATATGTCTCACCTGAGTTAAGTTCTGATGCCCCAATCTCTCATGTCACAACTGTAATGTCCCAGTTTTCTTAACAGCCATATTCGCAAAAACCTGATCGTCATCCAATGTCACTTTGATTAGCAGTTTGAAAAGCTTAAACTCACGCACTCCAACTGCAAGAGAAGTTCCGTTTTTTGTCAATTGGCATTTGAATTGTCTGAGGAAAAACGAAGACATTTGTCCAAAGCGCTATTCAAAGAGAACAAATTAACATGTATGTCTGGAACATACAGTACATCAACCATAAGATTTGGTTTCCAGATGGAATCGACGAAATAGGGCACATTGACGTCACCTTTACCAATGGCATTGATCGTTGATCCATTTCCTATGCGAACGACAACTGGTGTTTTAAACGGTTTATAATTGATCAACCACTCTCTCCTATTTGTCATGTGATCGCTTGCACCGGAATCTAGAAACCACTCTTCTTCTTTGCCAATTTGTTCCGCTGCTACCGTTTCGCAAATAAAAGCTGTCACTTTCTCTGGACAATCTCGCTTCCAGTGTCCCGTTTTTTTAAATATGAAGCATTTGCCCTGCTTGAACTGGTATCTCGCTCCCTTCTCCTGTGGTCTCTAAGAACTTTTCCCAAACTTTCTTGCCATCAATGCATTACTGCCATCCGCTCCGCTACCCGCCTGATGCGACTGAAAACGAGCTTCTTCCATGACTAATCGCGATGTTAAATTATCTAATGTTTGCGATTCTTTTGCAGTAGATTCCCATGCACTAAAAAAATGACTGTAGTGCTCTGGTAATGTCATCAGTACCTTTGTAATGATCATAGAATCGGAAACTTTTTCTCCAACATCTGCTTATTGCTGAACGAGTGCCTGTAATCTAGATATATGTTTAGCCACGTCATCAGCAGGGTCCATTGAGAACATATAGAATCGTTGTTGAAGCATATGAATGCTCTCCTTAGATTTCATTTCATAGACTGTCTCGAGTTTTAACCACATTTCTCTAGCCGTTGTGCAATTCATTATGTGCAGAAGGGGCTGATTTGCCATGCTGGTCACAATAATCTTTTGCGCTTTACTGTCTCCCCGTCGCTATGTGAATTCAGCTGCTGCCAAATTTTCGGACTTAATACTACCTCCAACCACCGGATAAGTAGCACTAGGATCTATATAAAGGGTGGTTAAATTTTAAGGGCCGATGTTGAATGTGAACCACACCTAAACGTCAAGGTTTTTTTCTGCATTTCATTTGACATTTCTCAATTTCAGACTAACTCAATTTGAACCATGGAAAGATACACAATCGAGCAACGCGTTAAAGTTATTCAGGCTTATTATGAAAATGGGCGTTCAAATCAAAATGCATATCGTGCACTTCGTGATTTTTTCGGTCAATTTCGGTCAAATGTGCGTACAATCGGAAAAATTGTGCAAAAATTTGAGCAAACCGGGTCTGTAGGAGATGTCAAAACACCAGTGCATGATCGTACAGCTCGTACTGCAGAAAATATTGCTGCTGTTCGCGATAGTGTGGCTGAAGTGCCGTCCACCTCAACTCGTCGTCGTGCCCAACAATTGCACCTCTCACGCTCGTCGTTGATGAACATTATGCATAAAGACTTGCATTTACGCGCTTACAAGGTGCAATTGACTCAAGAACTAAGCGTCGTCAATGGTCAGAATGGTGGCAAGAAATGGCAACAGTGGATGATCAATTTTCGAAGAAAATCATCTTCAGTGATGAGGCACATTTTCACCTCCTGGACGATATGTGGTTTCAACAGGACGGTGCCACTTGCCACACAGCTTACGAAACAATGGTTCTTTTGCGGGATAAATTCAATGGCCGTGTTATCTCACGTCGTGGCGATGTTAATTGGCCGCCACGATCATGCGATTTGACACCGTTGGACTTCTTTCTTTGGGGTTATTTGAAAGAAAAGGTGTACGTCGATAAGCCAGCAACAATTCAAGAGCTAAAGGATGAGATAATTCGGCACATAAACGGCATAGAACCTCAATTATGCCTCAGCGTCATCGAAAATTTGGACCATCGGATGGAGGTGTGCCGCCGAGGTCTTGGCGGCCATTTGGTCAATATTTTGTTCCATACATAATTGAACTATACCAATATTATCATAATAAAAAGAAATGACAGTAATTTCCTAAATAATTTGTGTTTTATTCAAAATCAACATCGGCCCTTAAAACTTAACCACCCTTTACTTTAATAGATCAGCAGCATTGAGTACTACTTTTATCTGAAACTTCCACAAATTCCATTGTTCCTGACCGGCTAGTTTATCTATCTTAAATTCTCCTTCTGCCATTCTGCTCGATATCAACCAGTAAATTTTTGCAATAAAAACGTTTCCCGAAAATAACCTTTTCCACGTTTAAAAAAAAACCATGCAAAAAAAACCATGCATAAAAAAACCATGCAAAAAACTATGAAAAAAAAAATCATGAAAAAACTTCGCGACTGATCACACTACCGCGATACTGGGCCCATGACCTGTTGGGATATTTATCGCTAGTGGAAAAAAGAAGACCAACCGCGTAGTTCGAGTGCTATAAAAAGACTAAAGAAAAAGCTTTATTACACAATAGAGAAAAGAAGTAACAGTATGTATGTACAAAAGTATGTAAGGTAATGTTGTGTGTACATGGTTATAAATTACTCAACACTCGCCATCCTAAATTGCCATGTGTTAAATTGCTGTCATTTTCCTAAAATGTTGATGAATTTATTAGACATTCCTATTACGTGGAATCTTCCTATTACAGAGTCTTTCGTTAAGTTGCTCTCTGTAGTCTCTGGCTATCTCCGGTGTGCTCAGGGATCCAATGATATACATCTTTTTTGTCGTCTGGTGCAGCTTTCTTTCATTGGATAGACAAGCTATGAATCGGGCTGCAACTAGGTAATGGTCAAAGTCGACGTGTGCCCCTCTAAATGTTTGCACATTTATGATGTTTGACGAGTGTCTTGTGTCAATCAGCACATGGTCAATTTGGTTGGCAGTTCTACCGTCCGGAGTTAGCCAGGTTGCTGTGTGGATTCTCTTATGAGGAAATCTTGTGCTACTTATCACCGTATTACTAGCTGCCGCAAAGTCAGTGAGTGGGAAGCCGTTATCTGTTGTCGTTTCGTGGAGGCTGTGTTTTCCGACCACTCCGCCAAAGATGCCTTCCTTACCAATTTTGGCATTGATGTCCCCGAGCACGGTTTTTACATCGTACTCTTTGATAGAGTCCTCAGCTTCATTGGTAGGAGCGTGTGCACATATGAGGCTAATGTTGTAGAATTTCCCCTGGCGATCGCTTATCGGTTTGAAATCGACGACCCAGGAGCATACTCTTAAATCGTTGTCCTTTTTCGGGCCGTGTCGTCGTTGTAAATCGGGTCCGTTGTCTTCCGAGGCAGTTAGTTCTCTCGTAACAATCCGTTTTTTACGTGGTTGGGCCGCTAACCCCACGCACAACCGCCAAAACTGGTCGGAGTAGAAAAGAACGTGTCCCCTTGCATAGAACACGGCTGCATACATTAGTTCACTATTCAGCGGGTGCTGAGATAGCTATCCAGGGGCGCCACGTGGAGGCTTTGTGTCAACTTGAACTGTACAGTGACAGGGATCGTACCTGGCATCTCTCCTAGTTGAGTGCGTTCAGAAACTTTACCCTCTATGTGCATATCCGTGCCATTGGAGGAGTTGAATCCATCACTCCACCGAAGGGTGGCCTACTACTATCAACCCGGATATAATGGCCCAGCCCAATAATCTTGAGGACAAGTTTCAACAAATTCTAACCAAAATGAAGACTTACTCGAAATTTTTAACTGAGCAATCCACCTTAGTAGTCGGCTTACAGAACTCAGTGGAGGCGATCGGTTCTCGAATATCCCAAGTGGAAGTCACTTAACAGGAATCATTTGACACCAGATTGGAAGCATTCGGACCTTGGAATACGTACCTTCTCCATTTCGATATGGTAGCGAGGGCAAATGGTTGAACAACCGGAATAAAGACGCTCTACGTCGCCCCCTACTTGAGAGGAACTGCGCTCGCCTTCTTCGAAACACTGCAACCGGAGGTGCGTGATGATTTTCTCCGACTTGATGCATGTCTAAGACAGAGATTAAGCAACGAGTACGAGCAGTCGACAGCCCACTCCGAACTTTTGTTCGAAGCAAGGGAATCTTTAAGTGAATTAGCTGATATTCAGCGACTTGTCTACTTAGCATTTCCCGACTGTCCAGAACAGGCTAAAGATCGCATCGCTCTTGCACAGTTTATTGATGGAGTTTTCGATATTGAAACACAACAAAAGGTGCGAGACGATGCTCCAGATACACTAGAAAAAGCACTTTCTTCGAATGTACGCGTAGAGGCCAGCCGCGCAGCAACTCAATTGAGTCGAAGACAGGTTCGAGTTGCGGAGTTTACCCTTTCCTTCATACTACGGCATCGGGAAACCGGAATCGCGCAGCTTAAGGGAGCCAAGACTACCGCGTAAAAATCAGAATGCTCCTAAGACGACCCAAAGAATGAGCCCATCCTCCGATAATAGGCTAAAGGTTAAGCTAGAGCTAGAGCAAGGAGTCAAAGGCAAAATAAAATTCATTCATAAAACGGGATATGGATTTTTTCCGCGTGATGACAACGACGAGGTGGCTTATGTGCCACGCAGTGAACTACTGACACTGGCGACACTACCCCCGTTGAAGGGAAACTTGACGTTAGTGTAAAAACTAATAGAATGTACCGGGTTCGACTTTAGTAAAAGGAAGGCCAAGACTACGAGAAATCGTTATAACTTTATTCATTGAAATTCAGTAAGCGACTAACTAACAATGTGTTTTATGAAGTTAAGTGTAAAGTATAAAGTGGTAAAGGAAAGTAAGTTAAAGGGATAAAGAAAGATAATGTGGTAAGAGTAAGAAAGAGAGAGTTATATTCGCTTAATTTTCAACATCCTCCGCCCGCCGAAATAGGGAGAGCTCCAGTGGGTACAAGAGTTGCACGGGTTTTCGAGTCTTGAATCCATCAGCGAAGCGTATTTCGCAAGCTCGCACATTGCCATCACGACCAGTAAAAGCGTTCTCTATTGTAGCCAATTTCCAGGAAATTCGTGGCTTCCCAGAGTCAAAGAAGAGAACGACATCATTGGGCTTTAGCTGAATTGAAGAATGTCCTTTGCTGTGATGATGAGAACGTAGAAGCTGCATATATTCAGTAAGCCATCGTGTCCATAGCCGACTAGTGTGTTTCATCCTCTGCGTCCAAAGTTGTTGAATGTCAGTCGATGAAGTACTATTCCTTTGCAGATTAGCAACACCACCAATACCAAACAAAAAATGAGCAGGTGTGAGCGGGGCGACGTCTTAGGGGTCGCTACTCACATACGTTAGAGGGCGGGCGTTCACAATGCCCTCTGCTTCGACGATCAATGTTCGTAGTTGCTCGAACGTGAGCCTCGCCTTTCCAATGACGACTTTCAGGAAATTTTTTATTGTGCGAATGAGCCGCTCCTAAAAGCCGCCCCACCATGGGGCTTGTTCCACAATAAATTTCCACCGTATACGCCTGTTTGACAAAAACCTTTGGATTGGCTCCCCTTCAAACACAGGATTAGTGCCATCCAACTTCAGAGCAGTCCTGTGGAATGTACGAGCATTATCAGAAAAAATCGTGGATGGATTACCTCGTCTGGCTATAAAACGCCTCAATCCCATGATGCAGCTGTCGGTGGATAAGGTCGTCACCAGCTCCAGATGTACAGCTCTAATAGCAGCACATGTAAAAACCATAAGATAGCTCTTTACCATCTGATTTGTAGAAGTCTCGAAGTAGTAAAGTGGGCCAGCGAAGTCGAATCCAACACCGTCGAATGGCCTCGCTAATGTGAGTGTTTCTATTGGAAGAGGCCCAAACGGTTGTGAAACTGGCTTGCCCCACAGCTTCTTGCAGACGATACACAGCTTCAGTCTTCTTTTGACAACCTGACGCCCTTTAGAGATCCAAAAACGCTCCCGAAGCTGAGACAGAACGACGTTGATACCTCCATGTAACGTCTTTCGGTGATATTCATCGACTATTAGATCCACCAGGTGTGAATTTGAAGGTAATATCATGGGGTGTTTGAATTCAAATGAGTCCTCGATAGATTGAAATCGGCCGCCCAACCGCACAAAACCATCATCGTCCAGGAACGGACGCAACTGGGATATGTTCGACGTTTTGGATACACACATCCTCACACATTTTCTGCAAAACATAAAGCTCGTTAGTAAATGAAGTTAACTGTATATACCTGAGCCGGTACGCTTCCGCGTGATTAAGTTCGATAGCAGAAGGTTGGGTAAATTCCAGTTCTTGCTGTTTTTTACACAGGTTTATGAAGCGTAAAATGAAGGCAGTTACTCGGTTGTTGTTCCAGGAACTGAAGTTCTCGTAAAATAAGAGAGGCGCAGGCGGTGCGTTAAAGGAAACCGTTGCCTGCAGAAGCAATGCCACTTGTGGAGCATTGTCCGCGATGATGTGGATTTCTTCTTTCTTATAGGTTTTGTCATCTTTGAGCCATGCTGGCCCCTGAATCCATACTGAAGAAGCTCGCAAGCTCTGAGCTGCAATTCCTCTAGTAAGAAGATCGGCTGGATTTTTCTTACCTCTACAATGTCTCCAGTCTGACACGGAGGTAAGTCGATCCCGCAAAAGCTCCGACGTAAAGTAGACCTTACACGGTCATGCTCATGCGTCAAATACTTACATGTGTTTGTGAAAAAGTATCTGTATGCGTCACACACATTTGGTGAAGTCTGCATGATGAAAATCCAACCACTTTTGATTTTCGTCATGCAGCGTAATGATGCATGATGTGTGTAAGGGCTGGATTGACCTAAATAACTTCATTGTGCTTTGTGTCGCTGAAGAGGAAACATGTCTGTCGCTAGCGGATAGTTGAGGGACGATGAAAATCGGGCATTTTTATTGCAATTTATTGGAACTTATCGTTTAATACTGAGTTCATGGGATGTGAAAATGAAAGATTGCAGGTACCGAAACAAAAAATTGAAACAGTATGAAGTTATACTACCAAAAATAATGCAATGCATTCATCCGCTTCATTCAGCGTACATCCGTACACCACGAAAACTCGCATAAAATGAAAATTTGACGTCATTTGATTGAGCTGTGTAAGGGCTAGCATCAATCCACACATACACGATTATTATCGGCATGAGCATGACCGTGTAAGGTCCACTTAAGAGTCTCATCCCAAAGCAATTTTGCCTTCCAAATACATTGAAAAAGAATCTTGAGTCTAATTACTGCCGGTCCAAGCATTCCAAGAGGGTCGAAGATTCTAGCGATCGCTTGAAGAACATTGCGTTTCGTTGCTTTTACCAAATTGGAAGTGAGCAGGGCTTCAACGGACTCTAGTGGCACACCAATTTCGTCGCTATGCACAAACCATGCCAAACCCAAGACCTTTTGTACGCGTGGGGACTTACCTGTGCAAAGAGCTTTCCGAATCTGCACACTATTCGAATTCCATTTTCTGAGATTCATGCAGGCGTTCTTCAGAATTAGCACGGCTTCTTCACCTATTCTCCTTCCTTCGTCCTCTGTATCGACACTCGCAGCAAAGTCGTCCACATAAAAGCTTTTCTCAAGTACTTGACACGTGGAGGGGAAATTCTCAGCACTTCGCGCAAAGTGTAAGCGCAATATAGCAGTCAACAAGAAAGGGCTACAATTAACACCGAATGTAACCCTTGTCATCCGGAATACCGCAGGATTTGGATTGTCGTTGTTGCTGTCTGAATTTTGTGGGACGTACTAGAGGAATCTGTGGCTGTCACGATCGTTCTCATGTAGCTGTATCTGCAGGAAAGCCTTTTTAACGTCTGCTACCATCGCAAAACGTCCCAGTCTGGAGTTCAGCAACACCTTAAAGATATCAGGCAACAGATTAGCACCCACCTGTAGAAGGTCATTCAGCGAAGGAGCATCCTCCGTACGGGCTGAAGCGTCAAACACTATCCGCATCTTTGTTGTTGTACTGTCAGCTTTGTACACTGGGCGGTGGGGAAGATAAAACACTTTTTTCAACTCACCCTCGTTGTGTAGAGAAATCGGTTCGGCTATGCCATCAAAAACCAGCTGTTTAATAGCATCATCATATTCTTTGAGCTGATCTGGATATCTTGATAGGCGAGTCGTCAAAGAGTTCAACCGTTTTAATGCGTGACCTTTGTTGTTTTTTATCGTAACGTCTGGATTCTTCCAGGGCAGAGATGCCTCATAGCGCTGACCATTCTTGCAGATACATTTGGAGATCAAATCATCCGCCAGCTGTTCGTTTTCTGCTTCCTCACTTCGAATGCCAATTGTTGCAAGCGACCAGAATGAAGTGATATCTTGTTGTCCAGAATTGGTAGATGCAGGGCAGCGCTATGTAGGGGAGGAAAGCATGAGTTCTCGTTCAAAATAGTGTTCTTACCAGACGAATGTATTCCTTGCAGCGTCCACCCGAAGATCGCTTCTACTGCTCTCAAGCTAGGCGAAATCCGCCGCTGTTTACCCGTCACTACGGACCAGTAGAAATCGGATCCGATGAGAGCGCTTAACCCAATTTCTGCCTCGACATCCGCATGGCAGGAGTCTGCCAACTGAAGTCCTCGAATAAAGGAGCATGCGGTCTCAGGTGATTTCAATATGTCGATGCAAATCTCCGGGACAACCACTGCTTCTAAGGCCACGCTTTTATTGTTGTATTGACTTTTTATCGGAATTTTCACCTTTTGAAATCTTCAACACGGAGATTGTTCTTTCGATCCAAAGGGGAGCAACGAAAAGTCCACTTCACCAATGGGCAGGAGATTGAGTCTTTCTACCAGATCTTCACGTACTTAGGAATATTGACTGCCGCCGTCGATGATCAAACGAATGAGTAAATGTTTATTATTGCTCGGAGCTGCGGCAATGCCCCGAGCTGTCTTTAAAAAGACATTTGAATAGTTAAACGACGTATTGTAGGCGCACATGGTCGCGGTGCTTGATGGAACAGAATCCTCCTCTATGGCTGTCGGCCTTGATGCAGAATTAAATGCACACAAATTTAACGCTTTAGAAGTACTGGAACTCCCACCTGTTGTTGTTGATGCAGACGAAACTCTTGAGTTGATATATGAGGGGTCACACAATGATGTAAAATGTTTACCCTTGCACTTCATGCAGAAGAGGAACTTCGCACTGCGACACTTTCTGGAAGAATGCCCTCGTTTGCCACATCGAAAACAGCGACCGGATTTTCGCAATATCTCCCTCTTTTCTGAAATGGTCAGCTTGCTGTCACACTCTTTTGTAGCATGTTTTTCAGATCCACAAAATACACACGCATTTTTGTCACTCAACGTCACTTAGCTGATCGCGGTGGTAGGAGTAGAAGCAGGATGTTTAACGTTGGGAATCGTTGAGACAACACGACTCTTTTCCAGGGATTCTACTTCTCGTTTTAGAAATCGCATAATACCTTGTACTTGTTTATCTCCAATTTGCGATAGGGTGGATGTACTTTCTTCGGTCGTCTCGCTTGTTGCCACAACATCTCCATCTCTCTCCGTTGAACGAAAATAATCGACACGCAGTTCAATTGGCAGGCATCGAATTAATATGGATTTGAGCATGACGTAATATTGATGAGTGGGTATTTGAAGTGCGGTGAGAGTGCGGTGAGAGTGCGACAGCAAGCGGTAATAGAATTGTACAGTGTACGCAGGCCTATGACATCTGTTCGTGATTGCATAGGGCGAAGTGAAATTAAATGTTGCATGTTTTTGTCAACTAAGCGCTCGACGTCACCAAACTGTTCCTGCAAGAGGGAGACAGCCGTTCGTAACATGCTCCGGAAGCGGTAAAACCACCAATTATCTTCTTTGCGTTGCCGACTAGAACTGACTCCAAGTAACTGAACTTGTCGGACGATGACAAGCCGTTATTGTCATGAACTGCTGTTTTGAATTGTTCCCAGAAGGGCAACCATTCTTGAAAATTGCCGTCGAATTTTATTAGCTGTAGTTTCGGCAATTTAAGGGAACAATTATTATGTATGACCGATGTGTTTAAAGACAGTTTATCCGAGTTCACTGCGGCTGGAGTCTGCTTTAGGTGAAGTCTCTGAAGGCGCGAATTCAAACGGGCTAACGTACCAATTGCCGTGTCTTGGTAGTCGGCAATCTTTTCCAGCTCTTTGTCCAGTTCATCTGTCCAGAGCAGGTTCATTGTATTTAGGCTTTCATGAGCTGCTGTAAGACGCTGAATAAAGGCAGTGAGCTCCTCCTCTATCTCGTCCAAATTGTTTTCCAAATTGAGCTGGGATTCCTCACAGTTAAGGAATTCTACCGCACTTTTAACAATTTTTGTAACCTGACCTCTATAAGCTGAACGCGCCGAGAGCTCCATTATGCGCGAACACATTTTCGTTTCAGAGTCTGGACTTCGTTTCTATGTTAAGAATTTCGCGTATTATTATTATTATTTTTATTTCTTTGTCCCTGTTCACCTTCCGTCCCGGGTTTCGGCACCATGTAAAAACTAATAGAATGTACCGGGTTCGACTTTAGTGAAAGGAAGGCCAAGACTACGAGAAATCGTTATATTTTTATTCATTGAAATTCAGGAAGCGACTAACTAACAATATGTTTTCTGAAGTTAAGTGTAAAGTATAAAGTGGTTATATTCGCTTAATTTTCAACAGTTAGCATACAGATGGGGGCGTTCAAGACCAGACATTCCATGTACGTAGCTCTAATCTCCGATGTATTGTATTCGTAGAGGTAAATTTAAGGGACGACACCCTATAAGTAAGAGGAGAGAAAAACATCGATGTATTCTATGTATCGAAAAAAATGTCGACGTAGTTGATTTTAACAACGATTGGGATTGGGATTGGGAAATAAGAAAATAAGATATTATCCAAGGTTCTTAGTTAAAATAAGATTTATTAAAATTTCATAAAAATTAATGTTATTTTGTTATATTGAAATTAGACATCCCAATACTTCTTCTCCAAACTTTGCAGGAATAGTATTTTATCAACTCGCTTTCCTTGGATTCTATTGCGTTGTTGATTTAAGACTTGTGTAGCTTTGGAGAAAAGTCTTTCTGATGGCACTGAGCTGGCTACTACAGTTAAGTATTTATATGCAATTTTTATAATTTATTACAGTTTTGGAAATTGTTTTTAGGTGGATTTCGAAGAAATACTATTAGGTGGATTTCGAAGAAATATAAGGTGGATTTCGAAGAAATACTACCTATTGCAGAGGTCCTCATGACGCAACTTTCAAAAAATTTGAATGCAACTTTTCAAGACCTCTATAGTAAACACCAAAACCATGGTCCGTTCAAATGTTTATATATATATACAGTGCGCTCTCGATTTTTGCAACCTCGATTTCTGCAACCCTCGATATTTGCAACCAACGTAATGGATTTACTTTTTTCGATTTTTGCAACAATTTCAAAAAAAGTTCTCGATTTTCGCAACTTTGAAGTTATATGCCACAAAATACATATATACATATGTGTGCCTACCGCTACTATGCATTGTCGCAGTGCCGTTACTATGACGCAGTGCCGTTACTATGATGCGTCTAAATTTTTTTTGGTTTGAAAAAGAAAATAACCTTATGTGAACTAGGGTTTTGCACTTGTATTTTTTTTTTCGCGGCTGTATATGTGCCTATATTTTCATTTCGGGGTTGGAAAAGTTAATTGATGACCATTTGTCGACATATGTACTTATAAGCACGTGATCATTGTAATGTACATGTGTAGTTTTACTTATACATCAGAGTATATCGCGTAAGCCTTTTTAAAGTGATTTAATTTTCTGTTCGATTAATGCAACTTTTCGATTTTTGCAACAGGGTCGTGTTTTCATTAGTTGCAAAAATCGAGAGCCCATATATATATATATATAACGAAATCTTGTCCGCACGATAGGCGCCGCAATTCTTAACCGAATTGAATGAAACTTTGTACACACGTTGATATGGTGAATGGCACGGACGAGTTCGTAGATGGGCGAGATCGGTTGAGAGGGAGGCGTGTCACGCCCATTTATGCAATACAACGAAATCTTGTCCGCACGATAGGGGCCGCAGTTCTTAACCGAATTGACTAATATTTTGTACGCATGTTGATATAGTGAATAGCTCGGCTGAGTTCATAGATGGGCGAGATCGGTTGAGAGGGAGGCGTGTCACGCCCATTTATGCAATATTTTTATCCGCACGATAGGGGCCGCAGTTCTCAAACGAATTAATTGAAACTTTGTACACATGTTTATATGGTGAATAGGTCAGATGAGTTCGTAGATGGGCGGAATCGGTTGGTTCCGCAACAACTGCCGAGACTTTCTTTGTGTCAAATCTCCAATCGTTGCAGTTTTTTTTTGAGCATTTGTGCTATATATTTGGATGTATGTCTTTCATCTAGTTGATAAGCTCCTAATGTCACTGATTGGAACTCCGTGCTTAGACCAAAATGAGCTGTGACACCCAAAAATCTGCGCATCTGCATGTCTGACCAAATGTCACTAGTTAAAGTGAGGTGCTCAACATGGGTAAGTTTTGATTTCAATAATGTTGACAAAACATCATACTTGTCATCAAGCCAACATGTCACGGTGGCTCTGCTTGGTATTTTATAATGAGGACATGTAAGTTTGAACAGATTTTTGAAGCCTTCATTCTCTACCATGGAAAAAGGCTAGTTGTCCTTACATATCATATATAAAATAGCATTATTAATTTTTCTCACTTTGTCTCCAGAAGAAGAAGTATATGAATTTATTTCTTCAAAAGTTGTCTTTATTGACTTCTGAATGTTAAGACGTTTTGAAGGTTAATCTGCTTCGCAATCATTGTCAATGTTCGGATCTGCTGGAATCTCTTGGGTGGCATTATGTGTAGATGGCTCTAGATTTAAGATGCTGGTGCTAGCACATTCAATAACTTCATCCATTTCCTTTGTTGATGTACTTGGGCATGTCAAATCCGAATTTATTTTTTTTACACATTTTTAGTTTTTTTTAGTTCTAAATTAGTAGATTTGTGGATATTTTTTATGTGTCCCATTAAATTCGTAGTGTTTCCAGCCGTTCGTAAAATTTTGACATATTTTACACTAAGCTGTTTTATCATCAATTTTTTCAAAATAATGCCAAACAAGCCTTTTTTTCTTTGGCGCCATAATGAAAGAACTCTGAAACAAAAAATATGTTTTTCTTAGTAAAAAAAATTTAGTCGGGACATGTTGTTGTTCTCAATTTTTATCGAAATAAAAATATAAGAATGCCAAAAATTAAAGATACAATTGCATCACTTTGGAAATAATGTGAACTCACCTTCATTTAATTTCACGTTCGCTTAACAAATCGAATAATAATTATTTTTGTAAGAATCAGCACTATTTTGCTGTTTTAATTTTCAAAGATACACAAAAAAGCACAAACAGGTCAAACTGCAAGCTGCAACTAAAATTAAAAGAGAAATTTAACACACTTATTGCAATAACCGTCACCGAACTACCGACCGCGCCAGTTACGTATGGAATAATGGTTGAATTAAAAGTTATCACTGCTTTATATAATTTAGAAGGATATTTAGAAAAGGATCTTGACAAAAATAGGAAACAGGTTGCAATAAAAAAGGCATCCCTGGGATACAATTAAAGGATCGATGCAATAAAAGGGTAATTAAGAAAAGGATCTCTAGGAAGTGATTATATAAATTTATATGCGTTGCGGCTCGTTTGATCTGTTGTCAGCAGGGATGCAGTTAGCGTGTGCACGTAACTAATGTAATTCAATAGACATTTTAAAGATTTGACGTTTAATCCTCAAAATGTGACCTAGAGAAGCTGTTTTAGTATGAGAAAAACCTTAAATTCCTTAAAAATGCACAAAAATTTCCTGTGTTCAATACAAAAGTTTTTGACAATGGCCTAGTACAATTTCCTCCAAATTTTCACTTTTAACAAGCAAATTAAAAGGTCTATGAATCAATTTCTTGATTCAAACCTACCACTACATGCGTTTATTTTTCTTATTCGTATTGGAGTTGAATTAAAGTGGTACATAATTCAACTATGTACAGTACGTGCTTTCATTCGATGCATCGTATGAAATACATCGATACATCGTTAAACATTGAAAGTATCCGATGCATCGGATTGATTCGATACATCGAAAAGTAAACATCGATGTTTTCGATGTATCGATGTATAATGAACAACCCTATCTCGAGATCTGCGATCATCATGTCAATTGCATTTCTCATCGTGTCCAGCGGACAGGACAAGAATAATTGGACGTCGTCAGCTTTCTTGTTCTTTCTTTTTAAATTTTCCTCTAAAATACGTTTCAATTCCTTGCCCCTAGTTCTTCTTTCCTGTTCTAGCTTTTTCAATTATTTTTCTTTGTGTTCATATGCATACGAATGTGCCCCACCTGGTTCTGTCCGAAAGTACCCTACTAACCAAATAATAATGAAATATAACCTCCTTTAACATACAAACAATTTACAAACTGGATAAATAAGTTAATAAAAACATGCCTTAGGGATATTTACTAGTTACTGGAAAAATACTGTGCAGAAAAACTTAACATATCTAGTGTAATAATTAACAAAAACACTGATTGCAAAATTACTTACCGAGCGCGAAAATACAATGTCGCCTGTCACTTCCCTCTCACCGGTGCGAATGGCGCGAAACACATTGGCATAATGGCGGCTACTTAACTTTCGTGCACATGCAAAGGCACGCCCCCACGTCTTTTCGTTTGTTTTTTATAACTACTGTACGAATGTGCCCCGCGTACGAAGGGCCCCGATCTTCCCCTATTGTAGGGGCTTCTTTTGAGACCAAGCTTCCCCCGGATTTAGCAGAGATGGTAACAAGAAATATGAACGACTTAACAGCCGAGGAAAATGAAAACTTGTCCTCGCTGGTTTCCCGTAACCGTTCAGTGTTCGCAGACTCAGCTGACCAAGGTCGGACTTCTATTTATAACCCAGCATCGAATCGATCCGGGGGGGACGATTCCAACCAAACAACCTCCAAGAAAGCTTCTGCTAGCCCGCCAAACAGAAGCGGAATAAATTTTAGAGGACATGAAAGCGCAGAGGATAGTACAACTGTGGCTGTTCAGGTTGGCAACGCGAGCACTCGTTGCCGGAACGAAAGCGGAACGAGCTTCGCCGACATAAAATATTTGTTCCATCTTCGGACACTTCTAACTAGACCCGCAAGGCGACAGGTTGAATTTTAATTTTGTGTAATATAAGTTTAATAAAAAGCGTTGTAATTAAATCAGAGAAATTTGTCTGTCTTTGATTTTGTGAACAACTAAATAACCATCTAGAAGCCCCTGGTGTTCTCCGGTAGTATAAGTTCGGAAAAAAGAAGGGACCCAGGTTTTGTGTATATAATCGTCAATTGAACAATGCTACAAAAAAGGACTCTTACCCATTACCTCGTATTGATCTTACTGAAACCTGGAGACTGTCTTTCAGCGTCTGAGGGAGGTAGGACAACGACTTTCACCGAAGAAACGTTGGCTAGACAAAAAAAAAGACCCAGAAAAGTTGTCCGCTATTCGAAAGTGACCCACACAAAGGAGTATTAAGGAGATCCAGTCATTTATGGGGCTTTTTGCTTACTATCGTCGCTTTATCCGCGATTTTTCAACCACCGCAAAAGCTTTGACGGCGTTACGAGAGAAAAGGACTAAATTCAACTGGAGCACTGCATGAGAGGATGCTTTGCTTCAGCTCAAAGAAAACTGACCACCGCCCCTATTTTCGTCCAGCCGACCGAAACTGACCCCTTCATTCTAGACACAGATGCCAGCCAACTTGCATGAGGATCTATTTTGTCACAAGTCCAAAATGGGGAGGAAAAGGTGATCGAGTATTACAGCAAGAGATTTACTCGAGCGGTAAATGTCATCCGTAGAGAACTATTAGCCATCGCCCATTTCCAGCCATACTTGTTAGGGAGACATTTCCTTCTGCGAACCGATCACTATTCGCAGCATTAGCTGATTAATTTTCACGACCCGGAAGGACAATTGTCCCGGTGGCTAGAACGTTTGCAAGAGTTCGACTTCTCGATGGAGCATCATCCCAGAAAGAAACACCAAAGTGCTGATGCACTCTCCCGTCGCCCTTGTGAGGATTCAGACTGTCGGCATTGTTCGTGTTTGGAAGAGAAGCGACGCATCTCAACCCAGACAAAAGCGTTGGCATTGGAGACGGCAGATCAATAGAAGCGAGATGGACACTTATCAATCGTACGAAGGTGGGTAAAAGAAGGTTGTAAACGACGACCGACGACCGATGAAATTCGGGCTTTGGATCCAAGATTAAAGGCTTATTGGGGTATGTTATATGCACGCGTATTTCGCGATGGGAATCTGTGTCGAAAAGTGAACGCAACTCATGGGGAGTTTTATCAAGTGATAGTTCCGATTTCATTGCCTAAGAAAATATTAAAGACTATGCGCGATAGCCCAACCGGAGGTCATTTTGGATTTCACAAAACATTGACGAAAACAAAACAGCGTTACCATTGGGTCGGATGCTCTCAGGACGTTGAGCATTACTGTAAAGTCTGCGTACGATGCCAGCAATATAAGGAGCCTACGACGAGGAATCGGGAACGACTTTAAACATTTGATATTTAAATAACAGAGATGTGTGGTAAATTTGTATTATTATTTCATTATTTTTTCTATCCAGACTTATAATCCTGATCACTAGCACAGATTCTTAATCGAGATTCCGCCATATTGGATTTAGAATGACATCACGTAGCACAAACCCTTTCATTTGATACCCATATTAAAGGGGTCGTGAAGAAAAAGGTTCAGGCGCCATCTTGGGGCGTCCGCCATCTTGAATCCAGTTCTGAGCAATTTTTAACGTTTCAAGCCTACAGCTTATAAGGAAGTTAGTTTAAGATCAATAGCAAAATTCGTACCGAACAGATACACAGAAAGCGATTTAAGAAAAACGCTTTAACCCATTAAAAGCCAAGAGTGTTTAAAATCAAAATTTTTGAGATTCATTTATTTTATTTGAATAAAAGGAACATAAGAAACTCAAAAAATATGCTAAAATGAAAAAAAAAACAGTTATTCAGTAAGTTTTTGGGACTATACCCAAGCGGGTACAATGGCACAATATGTGGCTCATATGAGCTCAATTTTTTGTTGTATGGAAAATCTTGAAGCAGTCTTTTTCTACACAGAGTGCTATGCCGCATTGCTGGCAAATCCATCTTATTCGATTGTGGCACTGACGACAGCGCAATGGTTTTTCAACTCTCTTTGGAAAATGATTTCCAGCAGTAGATGCTACAGAAGAAACAGCTGATCGCTTGGATAATGACGAAGTCTGCGTTTAATTTCGTAGGTAGTGGCGGACAATGGTGCGATGAAACTCCAGTAAGTCTAAATTAGAATTGTTAGCTGTTTTATACAATTTCCAAGCGTTGACCATAACAGAAGTTATCATTGCTGTGAAAAGCGGCCACCACCACTTTTTACCACGAATTTTTATTCTATAAATATTGAGTGCTTGGTCGTGAAGGTCCACGCCTCCCATTCCCGAGTTGTACTCGGCGATTAGTTTTGGTTGTTTGACACTTATTTTTGCTTTTGCTGTCGAACACCATCGATTGACGGAATGAATCGGCTCAATACTTTCAAAATTTGATCCAATGGTTACGGCGCTGTTGTCATTCCACTTTTTTGAATACCTACTGCGTTTGACTTCAACGGGCATTTCTTTGTTCTTGATTCGCGTACAGTCCCAATAGCTCGAAATCTCATTTTTTTTAGCGTAACCAGCAGATCATATGACGTAAAAAAATTGTCAAAGAAAACAATGTGGTCAGAAGGATTGGGCACTTTGTTTAAAAAGTCAACAACGACTCAGGATCCAAGTGGCATTTGTTGTTTTTCCGCATTGACGCCTTTGGCTCCACAATAGGTGTCAAACTGGTACAAGTAGCCGCAGCTGCTCGTCCGCATCCAATTTTTAAAACCAAATCTTACAGGTTTGCCTCTAATGAACTGCTTTGAAGAGTGGCTGCCAAAGTATCGTACCATTGACTCGTCAATTGAAAGTTTTTCATGCATGTATCCGAATTGGCAGAATTTCTCGGATAAAAGTTTTCCTAAGGGCCTAACCTTAGCCATTTTGTCGGTAGCTCAAATTATTATTGTCAGAAAGGTGGAGGTATTTTTTGATTTCCTTGAATCTGTTCCGGGACATGTTGTTAGCAATGATTGGCGAACGAGTATCTTCGTCTGTTTGCCAATACATATTCTCTCTTGGCATAGAGTGGTAGCCAGTATATAGCAGAATACCCAAAAACGTTTGCAAATCGTGTTCGCTGAATGAAAAATTGTGCGCATTTGCCTTTGACGCATAAAGGCAAGTTTGGTCAACAATCAAATTTACCAATTCTTTGTCAAATAAAGTTTCGAACACTTCAAGTGGCAACTTTCCTTCTAAATCCGATACCATTTTCATCTTGTTTTCCAAGAAAAAGCAAGTGCCCGACATCTCAACCACACAAGATCTTTGTGACCATTTCGAAGAATTCTCACAAGGTTTTGAATGGTTTATCTTGCGGCACAGTTCTTGAAGCGGTATGTCGTCTTCACTATCGCTGCTACAGAATACCTCAGTTTCTCCTGGAACATCTTGCGGCATGATGTTAGCATACAGATTCTCGGAGGCACCTTCCTCCTCATCAGTATTACAATCTGGATCTGGCGGAATCAAAGCAATATCGAAAGTGGCATGGTTTGATGAACTTTCCACAAAATACAAAGCACTACCCAAGTTTTGAAATCTTCGGCCATAAAAGGTTGATGGTTTCATGCTTCCAAATTCCATTTCGATGCGAATAATTATCTAAAAGAAATGCTTCCCTATTAGCCATTGTACTCAAGCGAGTACACTACTTTTCCAACTTACCAAATGTTATCTCAATTATTAATTTTTTTTTTTTTTCAACTTGTCAACAATGTGAACACACAACCTTTTTCCTTCCCAAATCAACAAAATAAATTTCTAATTATGATGCAACACACTTTCTAAGCAGCTAAATCATCGCTAAACTACTAAAAATGCGTGAAACTGCCGAAGACGTATAAAAAAAAAAAAATAACAACAACCGTTATTTTTGGTCGCTTCTTTATTTACATGCAGCTGTTCAGCACAGTGTGTGTGATTGAAACGCAAAAAGAACTTTGCAAATTTGTTTTTTTTTAAATTGAAACAACGGCTTCTTGAATGTCACTGTTTTTCTGTACCTGCTTGTGTACAGTGGCTATTAATGGGTTAAATTAAATAATAAAATAAGAAAGAGAGTTAATAAAAACAACGCCTTGGGGAATTAATTAATTTTGGAAAGGACGGAAGCCCCCATTTAATCGGCTTAATGCAAGCTACACAATTCTTAAAAACTAACTTAAAATTAGACTAAAACAATAACTTAGAACTAAGGTTGGTTGAAGTGACGGAGGAGATCGGATTTGAGGCAGGGGGTTGTGCGGTTAAAATCAAAGACAGAGGGGATTGAATTAATATTCTGCAGCATACGGGAGATCGGTTCATTCGCGCCATAGGAGGTGTGGTGGGTAGGTAGATAGTAGAGACGAGGGGTTCGTAGATTGCGTGAATTAGTATTAAGGGAGATAGAGTTGTGAAGTGACGCACATTCAACGTGACCTGAAAGGAGTCGATGAATGAAGAGAATGTCGGCTGCATCTCTGCGTTCCTCAAGGGTATTTAAGTTAATAAGATTAAGACGGTTTTGATAGGGGGGCAAAATAAAACGGTCGGTCCAGGGCAGACCTCGGAGTGCAAATCGCAGAAAACGGCGTTGGATGCTTTCAATTCTCAAGATATGAACCCGATGATATGGGGACCACACTTGACTGGCGTACTCTAGGAGTGGGCGTACAAAGGTTACGTAGAGGGACCTGGTCACGTATGGGTTGGTGAATTCTTTGGACCACCGCTTTACAAAACCTAGCACAGAGTTGGCCTAAAGGATTTTTTCATCCATATGTAAACGGAAATTGGGCTCCCTATCGCACAGAATGCCAAGGTCGCGAAGAGATTGAACGGAGGAGATAGGTTGGTTGTGCAGAAGGTAGAGTCGGGGTGCCGTTTTGCCGGATTGGGGCCGCTTGTGTGAAAAAGTTATGGATTGGCATTTAGCGATATTAAGTTCCAAACAATTTTTGACGCACCAAATCGAAAAACTATCGAGGTCTTGTTGAAGGAGGAGGGAGTCTTGTGATGAGGAAATGGTTTTGAAAAATTAGGAATCGTCGGCGTAAAGGGAGACAGACGAGTGTTTGATGACCCTATCGAGATCATTAATGGTTAATATTAAGAGAAGGGGACCTAGATGGCTGCCTTGTGGAACTCCGGAGGTGGCTAAAAATGGATCCGAGTGAGTTGACCTAAAACGAACGCTGTAAGAACGGTTATCCAGGTAAGAAGATAACCATTTTAACAATATCGGTTCAAATCCGAGGGCAAACAATTTGAAAAGTATTAACCGATGGGAGATTTTATCAAAGGCCTTACTAAAATCGGTTGCAACTACATCGACTTCATTACCATTCTCTAGGGCTGAGAGGGCAAAGGATACGAATTCACCGAGATTTGTGGTGGTTGATCTACCCTTCAGAAAGCCATGTTGTCTAGGGGAAATAAGTGATTTGCATTGGAAGCTAAGAGCTTCATACAGAATACTTTCGAAGAGTTTGGGTATATGGAAGAGCTTAGCGATGGGACGATAATTGGTTATTTCACTCTTTGGTCCTTTCTTGTGGATCGGTGTTATGTAGGAGGTTTTCCAAGCCTGAGGAAATTCTCCTTGTGAAAGGGATAGACGAAAGAGATTAGGAAGGGGGAGGGAAAGGGTGGAGGAACATTTTTTAAGAAATATGGCAGGGAGACCATCAGGACCGGGTATGTATTCATCATTAAGTTGGTGTAACTTATATTCGGTAAAAGACGGGTCCAAGGTGTGAGAGAGAAGTGGGCCAGTGGAGAAGTTCGGTAGGTAATTAAAATAGGATGGGTCTGGTATAAAGGAGTCGTTGGTGAAAGATTGTTTAAAAAAGGTGGCAAAAAAGTTGGCAATGGTGAGAGGATCGGTTGATGACTTGTTATTGAAAGAAAGGGGGGGAGGAAAACCATCCGAATTTCTTTTGTAGTTAATAAACTGGAAAAAAGACTTAGGATCGTTTATAAGGTTGACTTGCGCATTGTTAAGGTATCGCTGGTAAAGGGAATCATAAAGTTAGGTGAAATGAAGATAAGTACCGAGATAGTTGGAATAATCGGAAAAGGATCTGGTACGAAGAAAAACAGCCCAAAGCTTGTTTCTCTTATTTCGTAAGGAACGGAGCTTGCGATTATACCAGGGGGGGATGTAGATGATGTTTTAAGACGAGAAAATGGAACGTAAAGGGAAAATAAGTTAAATATTTCTCTATAAAAAATGGATAGGGCATCATTTACAGGTAGATTGTGAAAGTCAAAAGAAGATCGGCTTAGATAGTCATTGATTTTGCGAAAGTTTGCTTTATGAAAGTTGTAGGAGGAGAAAGTTGTGGGGGGAGTGGGCTGGGCAAGAGAGTTATGAAGAAAGGAGAGAAGAAGGGGAGGGTGGAAGTTATCGATTGTTGAGAGAGATAGGGGACAAAGTGAGACTGAGGAGTTAATAGAGTCCGTTGAGAAGATAAGGTCTAATTGTCTGCCCATGTAATTACATATACCACTGACTCGACTTAGGCTTGAGTCTGTTAAGCGATCTAAGAGGAGACATTTTTTAGCAGAGCTGGCGTTTGAGGCAGTGAAAAACGATTGATCATCAGACGGAGTCCACTGTAGCTGAGGAAGATTAAAGTCGCCGAAAATAAGGATATCGTCAATGGGGTCAGACAGGTCGATAATGTGGTCGATCGCATGGATAGTAAGATGGTAGGATTCGATAGGTTGAGCTGGTAAAATGTAACAGCACATAACGTAAAGGGACCTAAGGGGGAGTGTAATTTTTATTGCGACATAGTCGACCTTAGAGGAAGAAGATATGGAAATGGGAGAGGAGTCAAGACTGTTGTGAATAGCCAGTTGGACGCCTCGACAAGGGGAATCATCAGTGGGGCGCGTAGGATCGTCATCGCGAAAAACATTGAAAGTAGGGGGCAATAATTCCTGGTGCTTTGTCGGGAATCAGATTGGTTTCAGTCAGTGCATAAATATCAAAGGGAAGAGCGTGAGACTGACGCAGGACCGCCTGGGTTTTCGAGCGCAAGCCTCTTACATTCTGGTAATAAAATGTAAGAGGAGTATTGTGGCGAGAAGGTGAGAGGGATTGTGGTTGAGGCGCAGGTCGTCGAGGCAAGTTAGGAACGAAAAAACTTATCATGGTCGACACGGTTCCGCTGGAGGTGGGAGACTCGTTTAGAGTGAACGTAGTGGCCTAACGCAGCAAGGTCATCAGCCACTTTTAGGGGCGACATGTTAAAAATGTCGTGGTATCTAATAAAAAGGTTCCTGAGGCTGATGGAGTCGGTGGGGAGGCCTTCCTGCTGGATGGAAACCATGACACTTGTTTTAGTTTAACCTTCATAGCAGACTGAGTCAGATTTATCGTGAATCTTTTTCGTATATCTTTCTATCTCTTAGCCTAGAGAGTGTGTAACGACTTTCTGTGGGGTCATCGGAGTTTCACTGTGGGAGGAAAAAGGGGATCTAGGATAGGCGAAGTGGAAGAACCAATTGAAGATGTGTGGTTAGATGAGGGATTGGGAGTGGAATTGGATGAAAAGTTGGGTGTAGAGATCGACGTGGAGTTGGGTGAGGGATTAAGAATATGGGAGTTAACGAAATTAGGGTACTTAGCATCGGTTTTGAGGTCAAAGTTAGGAACTGTATTCGGGGCATGGGTTGAAGGGAACAGCCTTCATGTGGAGACTAGAAACCGTCCAAACCCACTTGATATATAATGAATTATTTTTACAATGCTGGCAATACCCTAATAGTAGAAAAAGCCTTTCTACCTATTGTAAAGCTCTTCAAGAAAATGTAGCAGCTCTTCTAGCAAAACTGAGGGCTCTTCTAGCATGAAGAAAGCTAATCTAGAGATAGTATAAAATCATGTACAAATTTAGAAGACACACTACCTTGAGAATCTGAGCAGTACGGTAGAACACCTCAGCCTCTGCCTAGATTATAAGCGTGTTAAGGAAAATAAATAAAGAGATTTTTAGCAACTTCCAAAACAGCTGTGTTTTCCTCTGCGAAATTCTGCAGAACCAAAACCCGTCCTCGTCTCTACGTTGATGCTCTTTACATTGGCGCCCACCTTGAGGCAGAATTTTGCTGTAAAAAGAAAACACGGAACCACGAAGAAGTGCACGTATTGCAGCCACTAGGCAGAAAGCTAATTTGGCAGCTATGACCACATATACGGAAGAACAGGTTCAACGATTGCTCGCTAGAGTAATGTCGCAATAAATATGAACGGGAAGCTTTAGCAACTGTTCGACTCGCTTTCGTGGAGAAAAAGATCAAATTAAAGTGGAAGAATTTATCGCGACGATAATCGCCTATAAGGATGTTGAACATATTCCCGAGGCAGAAGCAATAAGGGGTTTCCCGCTGCTCCTTGAGGGTGATGCACGAAGCTGATGGCAAGGTATAAAATCCGAAGTACAAACTTGGCAAGATGTTCTTTCCTTAATAAGGAACGCATTTGCACCAACTAAACCTGCGTACACAATTTACCAGGAGATTTTTGAAAGTAAACAAAAACTTAGGGAAAGTACGGATGATTTCATTAGGAAAAAAAGAGCTCTGCTTTCTCAATTACCTCACCCCAAGCCAGCAGAAACCATGATGCTTGACTTAATTTATGGGCTGCTCCACATAACCATCAGAGACGGCGCTCCACGTGAAAGTATCTCAACTTTTCAGGAATTGATCGACAAGGCTAGAGCAGTGGAGCACAGCATGGCTGAAAAGCACTCAGAAAAGTCCGGAAAAACTGAAACCAAGCTGCGTTGTGATTTTTGTAACCTTTTAGACCATACAATATCTGAATGCAGGAAGAAGCAGAAAGCGGAAGCAGAGAACCTTGAATAATCACCTTCCAACCAAGGGATATTTTGCTATAAGTACAAGGCACCTGGATTTTTAAGATCTAATTGCCCTACATGCAAAGATTTGCCAGGTCCTCAAAGGGTGTCATTTAATCTGATTAAAAATACACTCGGCAATGATCTGCCAACGATACCAATTATGTCGCATGGCGAAAGTGGCATCGCATACATTGACACTGCAGCACGAACCAGCGTAGCTGGTCGTTCAGTTCGAACCGCCAACAAAATAAGTCGTGCTCAGTGTCCGCTCTCCCTGTTCAATAATTTGTAAAAATTCAAACAAATAAACCAACAAATGAAATAAAAAATAAATAAACGAAAAAAAAAAAACCGTCAGCAATAAAATAAAAAACTTCACAAAATCAATTAACCTTTCTGCGCCGTCAACATTTTTCCCACTTCTTTTTCCGCATTATTATATTGCATAATCAGTTCTACATTCGCGCGCACTTTTTCGAGTGAACTTATTTTTGTGTCACCGTGTCAACCCTCTTCTGCTTAACTTTGCATTCGCGAGCTTTTTTTTTTTCTGTGTCAGTGTGCTATACTCGCCCATTCACCCCTACCAGTGTACTCTTTTGTTTTTCTCATCATGCCTTCCTGTGGATACAACAACTGCACCCTCACCGCAACTTCCTCTGACATGATTGCCTGCAGAGGAAGGCGTCGGCCTTAGCAGAAACGCAAAAGCTCACTTGTCCGAATATAGTAATCTTTTTTGTTTTTTCTGTGATGAGCGTAAGACCATCTCACTGGCGCACATAATGCTAGCCATTAAGTGTAATAACCAGCAACTTTGTGAGCTCTTTGACATGGTCGCTGATCTCAAATCCGAGATTAATCATAATCTCAAAAAAACAACAGTGCTTTTAACGGACAATTGCGAGTCTTTTAATAATACAATTGAAAACTGCTCATCCGACCACAAATCCGCTCTTAGTGGGGTTAACGAGTCCATTCGGAAGAGCACTAGCAGTATTGAAAATCTGCGGAGACTTATTAGCCAAACAAACGCTGGCCTCGACGAACTAAACACTCAGAAAATACCGAACGCCAATAAGTGCTCAATAGCCTCACCCGTCCTTAGCGCAATTCATGGCGATACATCTTATATTTCTGAGGCACTTACTGCCCACTCCTCAATGGTAAAATCTTTGGAGAATAAGATTGCCAGCCACACAGAATGCATCAATGAACTTCAGCTTGCATTCAGCTCTCGCAGCGACGACTCCGCCACCACAAGGACTTCCTTCAATCAGGTCATGGAAGAGTTTAAACTATTGTCCAGCAAGGCAGATGCTTCCGATCGTCCATCCGTCAGCAGTCCTCCCAACAACAACTCTCTTCGTAAGGAACTCATCAATGCGAATATCGTTGCCGAATTCATCGACCTCTTTGAGACCGTTATCAACTCCCCGGAAATCTCGAACCCATTTTCCACCTAAACGTCGAAACCCGCCCCCGACTCTGGAAGCGTACTACAACGAATACCACCAACATCCCCTAGACCTATCGCTGCTAGACCGATTAGTGAACCTGATAACAACATAATTGAACGGTTCGGAACTTTGTGGTCGCAATCCGAATGGGCCAATCGACTTAAAAAGCTCAACACCAACAACAGACTCTCAAAACTCAACACCAATAATAAACCTGATAACGAAGACTTTACCGCCTACATCGTGAAGATTGCCCCGCATAATGCCGATATCTCCTAGTTGCGCAACTTCTTCCGCCAACGTTTTGCCATCACCGAGGTCAAAGGTTTTAAAATCAAATCCTATTGTTTCAAATTGTACATTCCTACCAAATACGAGTGGCTGTTTGTTAACGAATCCAACGTCCCCGTCGCCTTAGGTAAAATACACCTGACCAAATGAACAGCGTCAGCAACTTCACATAAAACTAAGAAGCCTACAAATAAATCGGATAACTCAATACTCCCTCCTCCCTCCCTACTAAATCCGACCCTAACTGGAAGCTTAAAGTAGGAATTTTCCCCAATTTTACGCCTCAGTTTTATCCATCCACCCCCCATCCCCGTTCCGATACCACTAAGCTATCTCCCGAAACCATAGTAAAACCTACTAAACGAGTGTCTTTTAACCTTGCATCCGTTTGCCGTCCCGTACCTGATCAAACCCAAAACTTGGACAGTGCTCCTGTTGATACCAACGTTAACTACCCAAGCTGTTCCTCTTCAACCCCAACCCGCAACCACATTCCCTTAACTACTAACAACTTCTGCTGCTTTCGAGTTTGATTGTGCAAAAGTAACCATCTCCAAACACCACCTCTACATACTCTGCTGCTACATACGCCCCTCTCAACCAATCCAAGGATACCAGCTTGCCGTGGACGCGATCGACTCTCTTTTCGAAGTGATGGACCCCTTGGATAATATCTTAATCTTAGGCGACTTCAATCTTCCTTTTCTGCAATGGGCTGAGTCTGAAGACTTGTCCCACTTTGTTATTATTAATCCCACCTTAGATAAAGAAGTTCTTTTCATCGATTCTTTCACCGACTCCGGCCTCTTCCAATTAAGAAGCATTACCAACACTTTAGGAAGACAACTCGACCTAGTTTTCTCATCTGATGCCGATAACTGTATCGTTACAGAGAGCAATCATCTTCTCTCCACATTAGATCGCTTACACCCACCTCTACCTCTCACATTTTCATACGATACTGTTAACAACACTCTTCATTCCGAGAAATCATACTGCTTCAATATCCGCAAAGCAGACTTTGTAAAACTAAACAACCTTCTCAGTAACGTCAACTTCAACCTTATCTTGGATAACAACTCTAGCGTCACCATCGACAATGCCCTAGCATTTTTCTACGCCGAAATCGTTGGCTGCTTTATTCAATCGGTCCCATATGTGCCCCAGAAGGACTCTTCGTCAGCCCCTCCCTGGTATAACAAAGAACTACGCTCGTTCCGCAACAAACGTAACAAACTTTGGTGCAGATACCTAATGTCTCGATCCGACTCTGACTACTCCAACTATCGACTCGCATATACCCACTTTTCAGAACTCAATAAACTCCTATACCGTCAATATCTAACCCGAACGCAATCGAATTTAATCGCTGATCCTAAAAGTTTCTACCGCTTCATAAACATTAAGAATAAATCCGATAGCTACCCACCCACTCTAAATTTTCTCAATATATCTTCAGCAGACCCCAAGACAATAGCAAACTTGTTCGCTAAGTTCTTCAACCAATCGTTCTCAGACCACGTCCTCGAACCGGATCACGACTTTTTCTCTTATATGAACAGCTGTGCCCAAACTTCCTTAGTCTCGATGGATATAACCTTACCACTTGTAGTGGACAAGATAAGCAAGCTTAAGGACGATTACTCTCCCGGTCCTGATGATTTACCCGCAATAGTTCTAAAAAATGTGTTAACTATCTCGCTCAACCCCTCACTGCTTTGTTCCAACTATCCATCTCGCAGGGCGTTTTCCCCCAAATGTGGAAAGACTCTTTCATAATTCCTATCCACAAAAACGGTCGCAAGAATGAAGTATCCAACTATCGTCCCATAGCTAAACTTTCTTGCACACCCAAGCTCTTCGAAAGCATTATCTATGATACAATATTTTTTCACTGCAAATCTATCTTTTCCCCCAATCAACACGGCTTTCTTAAGGGTAGATCAACAACCACTAATCTCACAGAATTCGTGTCTCGAACCCTATGTGCACTGGAGAATGGCAAAGAAGTTAATGTTTCTACCACCGACTTCAGTAAAGCGTTCGACAAAATTTCGCACAGCATAATTCTCCTAAAACTCAAGGCTCTTGGTTTTCCTCCGTGGTTCATTATGTGGATCAAATCCTACATGATAAATCGCCAGTACAAAGTCGGTTTTCGATCTTCCATGTCCGATCCTATAAAAGCCACCTCAGGAGTCCCGCAAGACAGCCATCTGGGACCATTGATATTTATCCTATCAATCAATGATGTTGACCGTATCATCAAAGATTCTTTCATATCGATCTACGCTGACGATATGAAAATCTCTAAGCACATATCATGCCTCGCTGACCCTCGCCTACTCCAAGATGACTTAAATAGATTCTCAATGTGGTGCCATAAAAATTTCTTGCAGCTTAACGTGACTAAATGCCAAGCAATCACATACTCTCGCAAGCGTCTCCCCTCACCTCCCAGACCCTACTTTATCTGTAACGAACCTGTTCCCATCGTCACATCTTTACGCGATCTAGGCGTTATCTGTGATAGGAAACTCAATTTCCGTGCCCACATAGATAACATCATAAGTAGAGCCAACTCTGCACTTGGCTTTGTAAAACGTTGGTCCAAGGAATTCTCTGATCCATACGTCACTAAATCCCTTTACATCACCTTCGTTAGGTCTCTCCTTGAATATGCCAGCCAAGTATGGTCCCCGTATTACGAAATCCACACTCTACGAATCGAAGCTGTCCAGCGCAGGTTCATTCGGTTTGCGTTACGCGGCCTTCCTTGGATCGACAATTTCAACTTACCACCTTATCTGGATCGTTTGAGGCTGATCAACTTACAGTCCCTCGAAAAACGTCGTGATGTTGCTGATATACTCTTTATCCATCAGTTATTTATTATCTGGTAACATCGACTGCCCCGCATTACTGCAATTGATCTCGTTCAACATCAATCCACGTAACCTCAGGTCCGTATCCCTCTTTCATCTTGTTTCCCACCGTACCAACTATGGTTTTCACGAACCAATGTCCAGAATACTACGTAAGGCTAACGGCATGCATTACAATTTTAATTTTCACTTTAGTAGATCCTCTCTGAGAAACGCGCTCCACAATCCCTCTTCCCCTCTTAACCATATTTCGACCCGCTCACTCCCTCTACTTTCTCTCCATAGTTTAAGTTTTTAACTGTTACTTTATAAGACCAAATAAAGAAATAATCAAATCATTTAGTTTCCTGCTCCCCACTATCTTATCATTATTATATTACTTTAAGTTTTTAGAATTAAGTGCCATGTAGCTAGTATTAAGCTAATTAAAAAAATAAATAAATAAATCTCTTTGAACACCTTCTACGAAATGGCACCAAATTTAAGCAGTTAAATGCTGACGTAAGCTTTGCCGATGGGAGTATACAGCACAGCGAAATATGCATGGCCTCCACAACAATTATCTTTGGAAACCGGCTAAGGCCAATTACATTTATCGCGCTGCCTAAAGCAAAATAAAACCGAACCCTTATCGGCATTGACTTCCTCGAAGAAAATGGTGTTGTTCTAAATCTGGGACAAAGATGTTGGTATTTTCAAGACCCACCCAAGAAAATTTTTGATTTCTTTGACACCAAAAACACGATTGTCTCACCAACAGCAGCAATGGAACGAGATGTCAAGAATTTCAACAACTGGTTTTAAGAAATCCAACCAATCTCTCCTCTTAAAGGTACACCTAAAAGATTTCAACAGGTGTCAATTTCACAAGTTGTACAGAGTCCGATGGTGCACATGTTTTCTGAGGAAGAACGATTTGGCCCACAACCTTGGGAAAAGATACCCTCCCCAAGCAATGAGTACTCCCCAAACGCCATAAGCGATTCTCTACGTTATGAACTAACACCGGAAAGAAAGGAAAAAGCATCCCTCTTTCCAAAAATGGTGGAAAAAGATACGTTTATGGATACTGAGGAGTACTTCACTGAAATTCTGTCCATGGACCTAGCCCTCAGGGAAGATGACGGAATAACCTTTAGCGATCCCGCGAGGAAACAAATAGACAAACCTTTTCTTATCAAAACGGACGCAAGTAACAATGCCATAGGTGAAGTATTGGTCCAGGGGAGAAAGCTGATGCACGCGAAACAGCTGAAAAAACTCAGGACAGAAACAAAGTCTACGTAGACAAAAAGAGAAGGCCCCAGCCAACTCTGGCTCTGGAATGTAGAATGTAGGAGACGAGGTTCTGGTTACGACACATGTTTTGAGTCAAGCTTCAAAAAAGATAACTTCAAAGCTCGTGCCCAGAAGAGATGGTTATCAGTAGGGCAACCGGAAATATGCAAAAGAAGGTTTTTTTTGGGAGGTCGTATTGGAAATTGGATTACACCGAAATACGTTTTATACAAAACAAAACATTTTGAGCCCTATTCGTTAGGGCATATTTGTGCATATTTAGGGTTTAAATACATATTTTTGCATATTTCACTTTTAAGAGCATATTTCGGCATATTTTTGCATTTTTAGGGCATATTTTAGCATATTTGTGAATTTTTTCAATATTTTTGCTTATTTGCTTTTTTCATCAACTGTTTGTGTGAAGAAAAAAAAAAGGATATTTGCGGAGCTGCACAGAATAGCTGCACACCAGCAGGGACAATTGAAGCACCTAGTGCAACAACCAGATAACTCCACTTTTTGCGAAATATGTTTTGTAATGCAGAAATACAAAAAAAAATAAATAAATAAAAATCCTGCGTCCTTCGGTGTACAAAAAAGAATCTACGTTGACTCGCTTTTGGAGTTATCACTGTTTTCAAAACGGAGCAGGAATAAGCCATCTCTTGGAGTTGTTCAAAAATTTCAAAAAGTGGAGTTATCTGGTTGTTGCACTGGGTGCTTCAATTTGTTCACTTTGTGGCTGCCTATATACAAAGCTGCGCGAGTAAACCCTTTTACCATTTCCATTTTCCATATGACAAGTTATATAATTTTTGTTGGAATTTCCTAGACATCTGAGCATGTGCGAACACTACGTAGCTGTGAAACTACTTTTCTATTTTCGTTTCATTATAGGGAGAAAAATAAAGACCAAAATGTCAAATGTTTTGGAAAAAAAACAGTGGTTTTAAGACTTTAAAAGAAATTTCCAGTTGTCTGTCCGGACAAAATTCAACAGTGAATAAATACACATTCTCTGAGATAATGGCATTTAAATTTGCGCCTATAACATCCGTTGACGTAGAAGGAAGTTTTTCTATGTACAAAAATGCCTTTAGAGCAAATAGACAAAGTTTTCGTTTTGACAATTTAACCAAAATTATTTGCATATATTGCAACAAAAATTTAAATTAATTATAAGGCAAGAAGAATTTTTATATATTTAAGTTTTTCTTATTTAGTTGTTTTTCCTCAGACAAAAATTATTGAAAAATAATATTTTTCCTGAGTTTTCCAGTTTTCAATAGTTTTTAGAGCATATTTTAAGAGCATATAACGTCTTTTTTAGAGCATATTTAAAGCGCTATAAACGGTTTTTTAAGAGCATATTTCCGGTTGCCCTAGTTATCAGTAAGCTTGGAGCTTCAACATATAAGGTTGCCAATAAAGACGACCTTTCCGTACCAATCGGAACATACCACGCCTCCGCCTTAACTACATGCTCCCAGTCATCTAAGGACACCACCAAGCCAATCCGGATGCTGCGAAAAAGAGGAAGACCCAAGGAGTTTCAATTAAACCTGTCGCCTCGTCGAGACGACTGAAGTTCCAGCGGGGGAGACTATAACAACCACATATTTTATATTATTACTAATTAAAGAAAAAAACATGAATTAAATAAAACAAAAGACAAAAACTTGAAATGTAAATTTAAGCCCTTCTGGCAATGCTATGTATGTATATATAAAAAATTATTTTTACAATGCTGGCAATACCCTAATAGAAGAAAAACCCCTTCTACCTAATGTAAAGCTCTTCTAGAAAATGTAGCAGCTCTTCTAGCATGTAGAAAGCTCATCTAGAGCTAGTATAAAACCATGTTCAAATTTAGAAGTAACGACACACTAGCTTGAGAATCTGAACAGTACGGTAGAGCACCTCAGCCTCTGCGAAGACTATTAAGCGTGTTAAGGAAAATAAATATACAGATTTTTAGCAACTTCCAAAACAGCTGCGTTTTTCTATGCGAAATTCTGCAGAACCAAAACCCCTCCTAGTCTCTACGTTGATGCTCTCAACACTTTTAAATATCAAGCGGAGCAGTCTTATTATAAGGCGTGTTTTTTTGAAACTTAGCTAGCCAGTCGTTCATTTAGACGATCCCCAGCCAAAGCCAGCCGATTTTTTATACCTTCAAATTGGCAACTGTCAAAGTATTAAAGGGTGTTCCGCGTATAAAATAAGTGAAAGTAAAATTTAAAACTTTGGAAATGGGTAAACAATTTTATAAATTACTACGTTTACATGAGGATTGAATTCGAATTGAATCCTCAAAAACTATCATATATACCTACGTACCCAGATCGAATTCAATAAGCTTACTCGATTCGATCACAAAAATTTGTGCGATTGAATTCAATTTATGCATGTATACCCAGATTGAAAATCGAGTTTGACAGCTTAAAAAGGTGGAGGGGATTTTTCTCGCAGTGACGTCAGGGAGCAATAAAATGTTGGTTTTACCCTAATTATCTTTCCACCAGTATTGCCATAAGATAAAGTTCCGAACAAAAATTTGGAAATATAAGTATAAAGAGAGGTAAGCAATAATCACGAAACAAAAAAAATGCCTAACTAAAATTGTGTCCATATTAGAAGTAAATGTACTGTCTTTTTCTAATTCAAGAAGAGAAAAGTGATTTAATTCCATTAAAAAGTTAGACTTTGTTCCGGCCTAAGGTGAAGCCGCACCAGTCTGAAATGTGTTGGAAGGACAATAAAACTCGCTTTTCACAACGTTATAATAGTTTAATTGATTTGTTGATCGCTTTGCTGTTAAATTACAAGTGGCGTGTTACTTTTAGCCTTGCCACGATCTAACCTCGGTACATAATAGACAGCTGTTAATTTTACATAGCCTTAGTGGGTTCATTGATCCTTTACATGAATATGTAAGTTAACAATGTATTGCTTTCCCCACCTTCACAATCAGACCATGTATTACGACGATTATCAATGCCCCATAGAACCAGGCTTAAGTTAAAGCGAGATAGATTGTAATCCTTCGAAGCAATCTGTCTCCCTCATCTCGTCAGCCATTATAAAGGTGAATAAACTACATATGATATCGCAAAAGTTAGAGGGAGAAAGATAACTTCGAAAGGACCGATGGTTTTGACATTTGACACTTCTGCAATGTGCTTAAGTAAACGTCGTTGATGGTTTCGACGGGCGCGAGATCTTTATTTATTTAATTTAAAATTTGTGTTTGCGGAATTGTTAGTTCTAAAATGATCATGTTTAAGTGCATTATAACTAGCCATTGATTGTACGTATTTACAATCCTACTTCAATGGCTAGTTCAATGCACAAACATAAGCTTCGGTCTGGCCAGTGTCAGGTGTCAAAACCACCCCAATTAGTACACCATCATTGATAAAAAATTGTTGTTGGGAACCAACATGTTCCCCGCCTCCGGACAGTGTGCTTGTAATGTGCAGTGTGTTGAGTCGCTTCTGGATCTGTGATGTTGTTGTTGTCATCTCTTGGTTTGGTTGGTTGGATCGGGACATCAGTGTGTTTCGGATATTACCTCCGTCATGGACCGATGTTGTGACAAGTTTGTTGAAACGATTGAAAAAAATGCATAAATTAGAAATTGTTTGAAATAAAAGCGTTATAAATTCAAAAATATTTAGCTGCAGTTCGAATTTTGTCGCAGCCTTAGGGATGTGGATATCTTCGTAGGGTGAGTTGAGATCTTGTTCTTTATTTTTTGTATTTCATTGGTTTTTTTATCTTAAATAAGTGTTCTTGCTTTTAATCGAGTTCATGAGGGTAATTCATCGTTAAAAGTTCTTTACGCGATTGGGGTTATTTTACGTGTTGTTCGACGTATTTGAAACCGGCAAGGGGGATAGTTTCGCGATCGGACGCTTGAGAATTGATGTCTCTGTTTTTATGGTCACCACGCGCGTCAGACCATCCGAACCGGCGTGTAGCTCCTGCACTCGAGCAAGTAGCCATGACGATGGTGGAAGATTATCCTCCTTGACAAGGACGATGTCTCCTACTTTGATATCTGGCTGCTGTCGCAGCCATTTTGGGCGCTGTTGGAGAAGGTTGAGGTATGCTGTGCTCCACTGCTTCCAAAATTCCTGGGTTAGCCGTTGAAGATATTTCCATCTATCAAGGCTGTTGATGTTTCTTTCTTTGAAGTTCCTGTCAGGCAACATGCGCAGGGGGGCTCCGATGAGAAAATGGCCAGGGGTTAATACAGTCAGATCATCTGGATCAGACGTCATAGGGCACAAAGGCCTTGAATTGAGGCATGCCTCGATTTGTGTGAGAAGGGTCGCATATTCCTCGAACGTCAATTTGGAAGCGCCAATGGTTCTTTTAAGGTGATGTTTAATGGACTTGACGCCTGCCTCCCACAGACCTCCGAAGTGCGGCGATGATGGAGGATTAAAGTGCCAGGTGGTGTTTTGACAGGCGAGACTTTTGGCGACTTCTGCTGACCATTCCGATGAGATGAATTTGCTATCCTTCCTTAGCTCATTGTTCGCTCCCTTGAAGTTGGTGCCACAGTCGCTGAACAGGTTTGCGCAATTTCCTCGTCGAGCCACAAACCTTCTATGTGCTGCTATAAAGGCTGCTGCGCTGAGATCGCTGACCAATTCAATGTGAATGGCCTTCGTAGATAAACACACAAACACTGCTATGTAACCTTTTGAGGATTTGTTGCACCTGCCCTTCCACATTTTTATTTCGACTGGACCAGCATAGTCAACCCCCGTGTTTGTAAAGGGTCTCGACCTTATGACTCGTTCTGTTGGCAGGCTGCCCATGAGCTGAAATTGCATTTTTGCGTTGTAGCGATGGCATCGAACACATTTGTGGATTGTTGATTTCACCAGTCTTTTTACATTTGTTATCCAGTACATGTTTCGGATTTCCGCCATCATCAGTTGCTGACCGCCATGAAGAGTTTCTTGATGGATATTGCCTACAATTAGTCTCGAAAAATGGTGTGACTCGTTGAGAATTATAGGATGCCGCTGATTGAATGAAATTGGTGAGTTCGTTAAGCGACCTCCCACACGTAATACCTCATCCGCGTCGAGGAAGGGATTCAAGTTGAGAATCGCACTTCCCTTGGGAATAGGCCTATTCTCCCTTAACGCCTTAATGTCTTCACAAAATAATTCCCTTTGTACAATTTTGATGAGCTGATTATGTGATGCGTTCAACTCATCAGTGGTGATTGGATGCGTATCCAAAGGCATCCTTTCACTCGTTCGGAGGTTGTTAAAGTACCTCCGCCATATCGTCACGATGCGTACAAGACGTTTAAGAGTTGAAAATTTTTGAAAAAATGCGTTGTTGATGGGCATGCAATAAGAGACAAGGTGAGCGAAATTTGTACCTATTGTCATTAGTTTGTCGTTATAAAAGGATGTCTTACCCTTATTCCCTTTATTCCTTTCCTTAGTTTCCAGCTCCGTGTCTGTTGGGGTTTCTGGCGGAAGCTCATTTAGGGAAAAATTTTGAAGGAAAGTAGGCCCATGCCACCACATTTCATTGCTGATGAGATCTTCCGGCAACGCTCCTCGTGATCCAATGTCTGCGGGATTGTCCTTAGTACCCACGTGTCTCCAGCGATTCGGGCTGATAAGAGATTGGATCTCAGCAACTCTATTTGCTACAAATGTAGTGCGTGTCGATGGGCTTCCTTTTATCCATGCTAAGCTTATCATGGAGTCGGACCATGCAAAAATTTCTATGTTGTCAAATTGCATGGACACTGAAATGCGATGTAAGAGCTTTGCCAAAAGCAGAGCTGCGCAGAGTTCCAAGCGGGGCAAGGATACTGATTTTACCGGAGCTACTCTGGTTTTGGACGCTATCAGGTGTACCTGTTCTTCATCGGTTCTTACGATTCTGGCATATACGACGGCTGCATAGGCTTTCTCAGAGGCGTCACTGAAACCATGCAGTTGCACCTGGGCGGCGTCTTCATATCCAATCCAACGCGGGATTTGGATGTCCTGCAGTTTATGCAATCTGTTGCGGAGATCCACCCAGAGGTTTTTTATGTCCTGTGGGATGGGTGCATCCCAGGTGCATTCTTCGTGCCAAAGTTGTTGGAGTATCAGCTTTGCCTTGACAACGCATGGGGCAATCCATCCAAGAGGATCAAAAAGGCGAGCAATGTCGGCGAGGATGGATCTTTTTGTGTTGTTTTGAACATCGGGTATGGTTATTTTAAATTTGAAGATATCGTTTGCTGGGTGCCATTGAATTCCCAGTGTTTTTATGGCATCTGGTGTATCGAAATTAAGCGGGAGATCTATTTCCCTTTCACCTTCAGAAACTTGCTCCAAAATCTTCGATGAGTTGCTTGCCCATTTGCGCAGAGGAAATCCAGCCGATTTTAGAGTAGCTAGAACGTCTCTTTGTAAGATGATTGCATTCTCCTCATTGTCGGCCCCATAGATTAGGTCATTGACGTAAAAACCTTCGGTGAGTACCTTAGTTACATGGGGATACCTATTTTTGACATCTGCAGCAAGTTGATGCAGGGTACGCACGGCTAAGTATGGCGCTGATGCTGTGCCGAACGTGACGGTGTTAAGCGCGTGTGTTTTTATGGGCTCTTGCGGTGTTTCTCTCCACAGAATCAGTTGGAATGGAGTGTCTTCTTGTGCCATTCTTATCTGCCTGTACATCATACTAATATCTGCGGAAAAGGCTACCTTGAACTTCCTCCATTTCGCAATTAGGTCGATGATGCCTGGCTGTAGACGAGGCCCTACAATTAAGTGGTCATTCAGGGATTCTCCATTGGAAGTCTTGCACGAAGCGTCGAAGACCACGCGAAGTTTCGTAGTAGTGCTAGCCTCCTTAAAGACGGCGTGGTGTGGCAGAAAATAATGTTCTCCCGGTTCTAGCTGTGCCTCTGTTGTGACTTCCTTCATGTGTCCTAATGTAGAGTATTCCCTTATGCACGCTGTGTAGGACTCCTGTAGCTTCTTGTTGCATGCGAAGCGCTTTTCGATTTGAAAGAGCCGTGCCATCGCTGCCCGTTTAGAGTTACCAAGTTTTGGACGAATACTTTTTATGAACGGAAGCCGGACCTCGTATCTGCCATCACTTCGCCGTTTGACAGTTTGTTGGTAATGCTGTTGACATTCCTTTTCCTCCGGTGTTAGCTTCCGAACCTCTAGGTCCTCTTCTATCTCCAAAAATTGTCTTAATTGTGCATCCAAGGAATTATGGTGATTCTGCACTGTGAGGGACTGAGATGGTAAACTCGTGCTTGTACTTCCTGTCAGAATCCAACCTAATTCAGTCTGCTGTGCAACAGGAGATCCCCTCTGACTCTTCACTACACCTTCCATAATAATTGATGCATATACATCAGCCCCTATCAACATATCGATCTTCCCGGGGACATTGTACGACGGATCTGCTAAGGGTAGTTTCCAGAGGTGACACCACTTATCCTTTTGCACCTGATGAGTTGGCAACATTGAGGTCAAATGAGAGAAGACAAACGCCCTGACATCTAGACAAAATGATGAGTTGAGTTCTGAGAAAATTGTAAGACCAACCTGATAGTGTGATGTGCCGGTGGAAGTTTGTCCTAAACCAGTGACGTTAGCTGATATTCTTTGCTTTTTGAGGTTAAGAAGCTGTGTGGCATTTTCGGTTATGAAAGTAGCTTCAGAACCCGGATCAACTAAAGCCCTAAGAACATGACGTGTTCCATTCGAGGCAAAAACCTTGACTAAGGCGGTGGCTAACAAGGCCCTAGATTGCATTTGGTTGAAGTGAGTGTGGTAAGGTATGTTTGAAGTTGGTGACCCATCGTGTTGACCCTGCAACATGTCCGTAGGAAAAACATGATCCGAGTTTTGGATAAGATGAGCTTGAGTATTGTAATGAGAGTTGTTTTGTCTTTGGACATGCGTGCCTTGTTGAGCGCCTTGGTGGTTGTTGTTTGCAGTGTGTACATTTTGTGAATCTAAATGCAGCATCGTGTGATGTTTAAGACCACATTTATAGCACCGATTGTTGCTGTTGCAGGTTGATGCGTGATGATCGTACCCAAAGCAATTGGAACAAATTGAGTTTCTTTTGACCGTCTCTGTGCGAGTTTTGACGTCCATACTGAGAAACCTTTTGCACTGCCGAATGCCATGAGAGGCCTTACAGAGTCGACAGAGAAATTGTTTGTTCACTTGCTGTGATTTCACGTGAAAGGCATTAGCTTTCCGCAAGGGTGTGAACGAAACCTGTTGTTTCGAGGGTCCATTCAATTCGAGAATGTTCTCCAGAGAGCTAAATCGACCTTCAATGAACGCTGAAAATGTTTTCCAATCTGGAAGAGCTTTGGACGTACCTAACTTATCTTCCCAATCTCTTTGCGTCTGAGCGGGAAGCTTATGAAAGATGATGTATATGAGGATAGAGTCCCATGTCTCGACTGCTATCCCCAAATTAGAAAGTGCATGAATACACTCCGTGCTAGTGTCATGTAAGGCCTTCAAAGAAGGAGCGGATTCATGAGTGAGTTTACCTTGTTCTATTAATATCCTTAACTGAGTATTAACCAATTTCCGTTTATTTTGAAACCTTTCAGTTAATATCTCCCAAGCTGAAGAATAATTTTTGCTGTCAATTGGAAGGTGTTGAATTAACCGCGCTGCTTCCCCAGAGACCGAGCTTTTGAGGTACTGCAGCTTTTGAATGTCAGATAGATCAATGTTCTGATCTATCATACTTTGAAATAGGTTATGAAACTCACACCAATCTTCAAATTTACCAGAGAATGGCCTTATTTGTATACGAGGGAGACGTATATCCGAAATTGAAGACTTTGACGAATTAAGACGAGATGAGTCTAAATTGGCATGACTTGTTTCAGCCAGTTTATCCACTTCGTCGTGTAACTGGCCGATAAAATTGAAATAAATCCGCTTTATCTTCAGATATATTTCATCCGACAGATATTTCTCTTTAAGAGGATCCGCGCCACTATTCGAAATCGCGGTGTGTTCTTTCTTCACCCGTTTGAACACATCCTCTAAGTCCGTTAACCACGCTGTAACACAACCCCTTGATTTTCGCGCCGCGATATCTTTTTGAAATTCTTCGAAGTCTTTCTGAATTTCTTTAAGAGACAACTCTTGTGCTTCAATAGATTTGGCCAATTTCGACATAATGTTTAATGCTTATAATTCACACGCACTGTTAGATTTTACGTTAATTAAATGAATGAACTTTAGTTTTGATGTTTAAATTGTTTGTTTAATTTTAATTACGTGAAGTTTTAATGTGGATCGTAAACTTTTTATTTAAATAATTATTTAAGGAAGGGTGGAAAAGAATTAAATTCCTACCTTCTTGCTCAGCTTGTTAAGTGACCTTAATTCCTTTGTTTCTTGGTTTCTTGGTGGTACCGCTTGATGTCCGTTGTACTCGGGTTGAGGTAGTACCTTTTTGCTTGATGAGCTGTTGTCCTCGGCTTGAGACAGTACTTCTCCGCTTGATGAGCTGGATCTTCTCCGTTGGGATGAACGGCTATTACGGCTTCTGATCCGTTTTCTCCTTTTGGTGTCAGTAGATTGGAAATAGTTGTGGAAGTTCCAATTAAAGGATTCACACACTTTGGACTAATTAAACTTTTCGAAATTTAAAAAACTTTTTTTGTAGACTCGAAGGACCATTCACATTGAATTGGTCAGCGATCTCAGCGCAGCAGCCTTTATAGCAGCACATAGAAGGTTTGTGGCTCGACGAGGCAATTGCGCAAACCTGTTTAGCGACTGTGGCACCAACTTCAAGGGAGCGAACAATGAGCTAAGGAAGGATAGCAAATTCATCTCATCGGAATGGTCAGCAGAAGTCGCCAAAAGTCTCGCCTGTCAAAACACCACCTGGCACTTTAATCCTCCATCATCGCCGCACTTCGGAGGTCTGTGGGAGGCAGGCGTCAAGTCCATTAAACATCACCTTAAAAGAACCATTGGCGCTTCCAAATTGACGTTCGAGGAATATGCGACCCTTCTCACACAAATCGAGGCATGCCTCAATTCAAGGCCTTTGTGCCCTATGACGTCTGATCCAGATGATCTGACTGTATTAACCCCTGGCCATTTTCTCATCGGAGCCCCCCTGCGCATGTTGCCTGACAGGAACTTCAGGCCTAAGGACCAATGTTCCGGCCTAAGGTGAAGCCGAACCAGTCTGAAATGTGTTGGAAGGACAATAAAACTCGCTTTTCACAACGTTATAATAGTTTAATTGATTTGTTGATCGCTTTGCTGTTAAATTACAAGTGGCGTGTTACTTTTAGCCTTGCCACGATCTAACCTCGGTACATAATAGACAGCTGTTAATTTTACATAGCCTTAGTGGGTTCATTGATCCTTTACATGAATATGTAAGTTAACAATGTATTGCTTTCCCCACCTTCACAATCAGACCATGTATTACGACGATTATCAATGCCCCATAGAACCAGGCTTAAGTTAAAGCGAGATAGATTGTAATCCTTCGAAGCAATCTGTCTCCCTCATCTCGTCAGCCATTATAAAGGTGAATAAACTACATATGATATCGCAAAAGTTAGAGGGAGAAAGATAACTTCGAAAGGACCGATGGTTTTGACATTTGACACTTCTGCAATGTGCTTAAGTAAACGTCGTTGATGGTTTCGACGGGCGCGAGATCTTTATTTATTTAATTTAAAATTTGTGTTTGCGGAATTGTTAGTTCTAAAATGATCATGTTTAAGTGCATTATAACTAGCCATTGATTGTACGTATTTACAATCCTACTTCAATGGCTAGTTCAATGCACAAACATAAGCTTCGGTCTGGCCAGTGTCAGGTGTCAAAACCACCCCAATTAGTACACCATCATTGATAAAAAATTGTTGTTGGGAACCAACAGACTTATTACATGAGAAGATGGATTTGAGGGTCTCGGAAGCATTAAAATGTATTTAAAGTTTATGCATTGCTTAAAACTAAGCCGCAAGTTTCAGTTGTAAAATGTAAAAGCGTACCTAAATGTTAAATGTAACAATAACATTTAAAGAAACATAAAAACAACGATCGAAAGGAGAAAAACATCAGACTAAGTGACAACAGAGATAAAGAATATCCTACAAAATTATATGTACGAGTGCGCATGTACCATATCTTTAAGTATTTTAATAAAAATAGCACCAAATCGAATGCCAAAACAGAATTATTTAGCCTAACACAAATGTGAATCTTTTATTAAATGCTTTAAAAAAGTTATTAAAAAATTAAATGAACGGAACACCCTGTGCAGCATTCTGGAATAATAGCCGTGTTTTTTTGATAACTATACTCATTTTAGTCAAAAAAACGATCTATACTCACTTCATCCACAGTAGCAGTCGCACCAACCAATTGGTTTGCGGCTCGATTTCTTTTTCTTCGTTTGACAGTTTGCAAATGTAAAAACCGAGGAAAAGCAACAAATTCGATCGTCTAAAGGTTAATTTATGAGATTTTTCGCGCTCTGGTGGTCAACTTATGTAGTTCTATCCTCACTTGCTGCTACTGGGAAATTTATCCCCACTTGGTGTGTTGTTATTGCTTTGTGTGTAAAATCTTACTGGGCTGGGTATACAGCTATCAAAAAAACACGGCTAATATTTCTGATCTTTTGTCTTTCTTTCACTGCCGTCTTTCTATTGCTGTCTATTTCCCTACTACTGTCAAGAAAACATAGTTACCAACGTCTATAAATAAAAACATCGCTTTTGGCGCCGCCTACCCATGAGATATCGAAAGATTCCTAGCCAGTTGCTTTTGACTGGGGATAATATCAAGAGTTGTAGCCAGCCGGTTGTTGTATTTGTTTAATGTGTGAAATTTGACTTCACTAGCAATTACTGACTAGCAAGGTTTCATAAAAACACGCCTATTATTGTCTGTATTTTAATATTTGTGCATCGAAAGTTCTGGTACCATTTACGACGATTTTACTGAACCGATTTTCATAAATTATATACCGTTAGAAAGTTCTTTCTTTGCAGATGTGCACAGTGATTGTTTAAGGTCGGATAAATAATAAAGGTAATATTCGCAATACAAAGTTAAGTCAACACACAGCAATTTACGCATACAATACATACAAAAGGTACACGTTCAGTACAAAGCCAGTACTCTCATGAGAAGAGAAAAATAACAACAATAACACAGTATAGTCCGTTTCAAATCAAAAGCGACAAGGAAAGTTGCGCAGAGAGAGCATCGAAAATTGTGCTCTCTTTTATTGACTGGAAAATCACATGTACGAATCGGCTGAACTTTATCGATTTCCCTTCAGACTTTATTATCTCAAATTTTACTTACATGTACACCTACCTGTTTAATTTGGAAAAAGTCTAACTCCGATGAATAAACCACTTTATTGGTGCACACCACTTTTCGTGACAACATTTAAGTACTTCTTGCAATAATTGTATTTGTAATAAAAAAGGATTCAGTAAATAAATATATAGCTACACATTTACATAAAAAGAAACCTGTTGCTTTAATTTTTTCAAAGTTTCAAATTCATATTTTCGAGTCAAACTCATATCAGCAAAACATTCTTTTTTCTTTTCATCGCCGTAAGTGAGAAGTAAACAGTTTCAAAAAACGTGTCATTACCATGTTCACTGAAAAAAATAATAATCCATACTTCACGCATTTTCTCTAAACTCAGTTTTCGCATTTGGCAACATAGACTCCTTACTTTTTCAATAAATTTCACAACACATCGACCAATCCCATTCAAGGATCTCATCAGTAGGCGTGGACGATCGTCGATTTTTCTCTGTTTTGTGTGTACACAAGAGAGGATGACTGGAAATTGACTGGAAAAGAGAAATCCTGCGCGAGTTTTGTCGCTTTTGATTTGAAACGGACTATAGTGTCTCGACGTCAAAAAGTACCACACGACACCAAAAGAGAAAACAAAAAAACGACATTATGTCCTCGCGTGTAAAAGAGCTCCAGGAAAGTTGCGCAGAGAGAGCATCGAAAATTGTGCTGGAAAATGGCATGTACGAATCGGCTGAACTTTCTCGATTTCCTTTCAGACTTTATTATCTCAAATTTTACTTACATGTACACCTACCTGTTTAGTTTGGAAAAAGTCTAACTCCGATGAATAAACCACTTTATTGGTGCACACCCCTTTTAGTGACAACATTTAAATACTTCTTGCACTAATTGTATGTGTAATAAAAAAGGGTTCAATAAACAAATATATGAAGGTAAACATTTACACAAAAAGAAACATATTGCTTTAATTTTTTCAAACTTTCAAATTCATATTTTCGAGTCAAACACATTTCAACAAAACATTATTTCGTCTTCGCTTTTGATTTGAAACGGACTATATTTTTCCCTTTATTGCAATTTTTTTCTTCGTTCTCTCCTATTTTTATTTTTTATTGCTGTATTTGTTTTTCCTTTTTCTCTTACAGATGAAAATTTGTAATATGTGCGCCGTATAAGAGAGACCTACGCAGTAGAATTTAAACTTTTTTGGAATAGAACTGACAGGGTGTATTAAGTTTGTTAAAATTGTTTTATGACATCACACAAATTTCTAATTTACAACTCTGTAGATAGTCCAGGAACATGTTTATTTAATGATTTGGTTTCGTGTTGGTGCCTTGTGGCGGTGGATGACTTAAATCCGCAGACGGGGCAGAAATGGCAAATCTTCGAACATTTTACCTTTAACGTCGGTTCAGTCAAATTGTAGTACCTTTTTTAAGTATTTAGTATGAAAGGATGGGAATAAAACTTATATCATTCGAAAGGCAATGTGCCGAAGATGTGCGAAAAAAATCATGTGTGTTTGATCAATACATCTACACAAGGCAACACGTAATAGTGTTTAAAGTAGAATCTTAATAAAAATGTTCGATGTCGATCAATTATCAGATTGGCGTAAATGTAAAGCAAAAGAAAAAAGCTAAACAAAATAATTGTAAGGAAGGAAAACAGGGATACACATGGCGTTTTTCTTTTTTAGTTCAGAGCAGAGCCTGAGTTGCCAAAATCGTGTTTCTTTTTTAGGTCAGACACATCAGAGCTCCGAGTTCATTTTTCTAAAAAAAATAAAAGTACCACTCGACGGGAAACCCTACTTATTGGCCTACGGATAGGAATAAAACTCCTGATCTTGTCGACTTTTTCATTACAAAGAACATATCGTCAAATAATACAGAAGTAGAGGAAGGGCCAAATTTTGATTCAAATCACTGTACAGTACTTCTTACACTTGGCGGTAAAATAATTATGAAAGAAAACAGTCCTAAATTAGTTAATAAACTGCCTGACTAGAACTATAGACTTCAAACAAAATCTGGGAGAAAGTATTCAGCTATCAGAATCTACTGAAAGTGAAGAACAATTAGAAGAAGCAGTGCAGATATTAACACTGAATATCTAAAAGCTACATCGACTACAACTCCTAAGACAAAAGTGAATATAAAACAAAACTTCTATCCAAAAGAAATATGTTAAATTATTACAAGAAAACGATGGCAACAATCAAGGGCACGAAGCAACAAAAAAGGAGTCAATTCTTTAAATAATAAGTATAGAAGATCGATAAGAAACTTAAAAAAATACTCTTTCAAAATATACCTTAATAATCTGATAAATGATGCTGTACATACTGAATACTTCCTTTGGAAGGCGACAAAGAAATTGAGTAGGCCAATAGCACATATTCCACCAGTTAAAAGGAGAGAAGGTTACTGGGCAAAAATCATCGAAGAAAAAATTAATTTACTTGCTGAGTATCTTAAAGGCATCTACCAACCTTATGAAGATAAAGACTCTCAAGAAACGGAAGAATTGTGCGAAGAGGAGAGATATATTCAACCGGTAACCAGTGGCGATTTCTCTCAGTTGGCGACTTTTGCGCCGCCAAACCAACGATTCTTTGAGTTTTAATATGTTTCAGCATTAAGTCATTTTAGTAACATTAACTTTACATAATACAATAAAATTCTGTATAGAATACACATACACTGCACGAACCAATTTGAATTCAAAAATTTCGCGCGTGCAATACAAAACTCGCATGCGAGAGATTTCGCTAATACTCTTGGTTGGCTCTAATTGTAGTCGCCAACCGCTTCCATACAAACTCAGCTACCCTCCCTACCCTCGCTACCCCGCGTTGCTAGTTTTGGTAGAAGATGTATCAATGAGAAGTTGGCGCTACGAAAATCGCCAACGATGCCACTTTTTGTAGGTATGCATGAGGGATGATTGGGTGCAATCTACAAACATACACCCACGGTTTGGTAGCATGAAACACACCAAATGGCTATGGCTACTACGATACGAGTAGACGATCGTCGCCGAAGATTTTTTATTTTGAGTATAGGAAAATGTTCTTGAAACAAATGTTCCCATGTAAAATATCAATGTATTACGTCGTTACTGCGTGCGTTTTTTTGCAAGCGTATACACGCTTAAATTATAAGTGCACAAAAAAACGATCATCGGCGCTTAATAGTTCATTATAAAAATTTGGCAGCACAGATGACATTTATGACATTTGTGACAATCAGCTGTTAAAAAATTTAAAATAATTGGAATTGAAAATAATTTGGATAAAATACAAATAAGAATGGAAAATACAGAGAATACGCACACCTAATAAGTGTGTATTTTTGTTTTTCTTGTACCAATGTGTATATGTATGTACATACAAAAATTAAAATTTTCCATTTTTTGTTCTCAGCCTTTTGATTTTTTGCCAGACTCATATCAAAGTTTTGACAATTTTTAATTTTTTTTTTAATTGTCAAATAAAATGAACTTATGGATGAATTTTATGACGTTTCTTAGCAAATCATCGATAACACATAGAAAATAAGGGTTGGAAGCATTGTTTTTATCCGCGCTTATTTCACAAGCGGCGATAATTATCCCCGTCTAATTAGGCGGATATAGGTTTTGTTGTTAGTGTATTTTACATGCAAATTGAAAATTAAGCGTATATACGCTTGCAAAAAAACGCACCTACTGTAGGTGCTGGAGCTGGGGAATGAGTGTAGTTCGCAATCCATAAGTTATAAGTTAATCGGTTTTATTGCGTGCAGTATTCGTACCGAGTTTGATTATTTGGACTGTGAACTGGAGCCAACCCAAAACTAGGCACCAAGAATCGCCACTGCCGGTAACGGCGAAAGAAATTGCCATAGAAATAAAAGAAGGCAAAAAAAATGTTAGGGAAAAACCTTTTGCTTCCTAGTGGTTTCGCAGTGAAATGACACACTTAATATTTTTTCTCTATATTCCTAGTGGTTTCATGGTAAAATAAAGTGTATTTCTACGAACTGTTATTCATTTCATAATGGTAAACATTTTTTTTTTCGGGTTATTTTCAGTGCGTTGTAAGTGATTTTTTTGTGCATTAGTTTGATGGTTCGTGCCATTTGAAGTGGTTTTATTGTGCAGTTAAAAATTATTATTAGTTAATTGTTTTTTTTTGAGAATGGCAAGTAAGTAAAGCGCGTAAATGCAAGAATTTGTTATTTTGTTGTCATACAAAATATAGTTGGTATGTAGCAATTTATGAAATGCGACCCATTCATCAACGTTTTTGGATGTGTTTTTGGGTGTGAAACCAGTAGGGAATAAACATTTTTTTTTTTAAATTTTAGACAATTACCGTTTTCGTAGATTTGACCTTGAGGTGATGGGCTCGGAAGAATTTCAGATTTGTTTTTATGAAATTCCATCCGATATCGAATTTGAAAGTGGTGGCGAAGAACCGGAAGATCCTGAAGCAAATGTTGAAGATCTATTCGACATAAATGCGATGGAAATCGTTTTTTGTTCTCGGGCCTCAAGAAGAACATGACGAGGGATGGATTAACGAAGATGATCTTCCTTTGTCTGTTCTTCAACAAAAAGAGAGGGCTAAGCGAACCATCTGGACGACGTCAAGAAATTGTTTGCAAGGTACGAAAAAAGAGTTTGAAGAAGTAACAGGTCCCGTTATTCCTGAAGACTTACGCTATGTCTCCACCGCACATAAATCCGAGATTTAGCTGAGATTTATGAACGGTGGCTTCACCGGGATTTAGGATTTATATTGACACTAAGCTTTAAATTTTGGGATTTATTCTGACGTTGGCTGTCTAATCAGCTCTTGAAGCTATCACAATTCCAACCAATCAAGAAGAAATCAAAGTGTTCCTGACAATAAACTTATTGATGGGTGTTAAAAAGCTTCCAAGTTATTGCGGTTATTGGTCATCTATGCATCAACTCAGAGATAATTACATTTGTTCACTCATGTCAATGGATTGTTTTGCCTGGCTTCTTGGGCATATTCATTTGAATGACAGTTTGCGACAACCAAAAAGAACATCTCAAAATTTTGATAAGCTTTATAAGTTGCGCCCCCTCATAACGAAGCTATCGGAAACAGTTTTATCGTCACTGAAGCTATCTAAATTTCAAACTACAGATGAATCAATGATAAAATTCAAGGGACAAAGCTGTTTTCGACAATATATGCCCCTGAAACCTGAAAAAAGGGGATACAAGGTTTGGATCAGAGCTGACGAAAAAGTGTTGTTTATAAGAATTATTTAATAAGGACTCGCAAATAAAATGGGTGACACAATCAAACAGGCCCATTCCATTTATGTATTTATCAGTTCAGTGATCTGTATTTTGACAGCCACAATTTTTGTCAAACTGTTTCTCCAAATAAAGTTTCACTCTCTTATAAAAAACCACAGCTTATGGGCGCATCTCCACGTTTTCCACATTTTTTTATTGTTAATTTTTTTTAAGAAAATGACAAAGCCAAACAAATTAGAAGGGCGAAAAAATTTCGATTCGTGGAGAGTCGAAGCAAAGGCGTATTTGGCAGTCAAGGGCCACTGGAAGTGTTTCAACGGCATCGAGACGGATGCCGATAAAAACTTCATGGCGATACAGGCGCTTAATCTTCTATTGCATCCATCATTATATACGTACACGGAGGGCGTAGAGACAGCGAAAGAAGGATGGGACGCAATTACCAAGGCATTCGAAAACAGCGGCATTGGTCGGAGAGTCGATTTACTGAAACAATTGGTAAGTTTAAAGCAGAGCAACTGCGATTCGATGGAGGATTATGTACACAAAATGGTGGTGATGGCAACTAAAGTGAAGAAAGCTGGTTTGGAAATTGGCGATGATGTAGTGGCATCTCTTATGCTGGCGGGTTTGCCGGACGAGTACCGTCCAATGGTTATAGCAATGGAAAATTCTTCAGAAAAACTGTCGATGGACTACGTACAAAATAGGTTGCTCCAAGAAATCTCTCATGATACATCGAACGATATCGATGCAACGGCACTTATGGCGAAGAACCGTAACAAAAAAAAAAAGAAGACATCATCGAAGCCCACGCACATTGTAACGTGCTATGCATGTGAACAAAAAGGGCATTTTGCGAGAGATTGTCCAAAACGCAAATCTTAATCGGAGCAACTATTTTTTTCGTCTTTCATTGTCAAAACCGATATGAACGAGTGGTTCATAGATTCAGGTGCATCGACACACATTACAATTGACCAACGAAATCTTATAAACGTACGTAATCCACCGACCAGTGACATTGTCATAGGAAATAATTCTCGCTTACATGTGAAATGTGCCGGTGATGTCAAAATTGCATTTACACCAAATAACGGGTCGACGAACAACACAGCCACTGTAACAAATGTTTTGTGCATTCCGGACATTTGTGCGAATCTGATGTCCGCTAGCGCAATGGCAAAGCGTGGCAATGTATTAGTATTCGACGACAAATGCTGCAAGATTTTTAACACATCGGGACAATTAGTTGCAACGGCGCCGCTCATCGACGATCTATATAAATTAAGCTGCTCAACGGATCGACCAGCGACTGCATTGGTTGCAGTAAGTAAAAACGTATGGCATCGTCGATTGGGTCACTCATGCGATGCTAAATTGGAAGAAGTGCGTGCATCGGTAACTGGCATCGATATATCGAACAATGATAGCGGCGGCAAATGTGAGATCTGCATCCAGGGAAAGCAGGCACGTGCATCATTTGGCGAAAGTTAACATCCAGCAAAAGGATTGCTGAACATTGTACACAGTGATGTTGGTTTTTTCTCTCGACGTTCACACAGTGGAGCCAAGTGTTTTGTCACATTTATCGATGACTTCAGCAGAAAGGTGTTTCTCTACCCAATGAAACACAAAAGCGAGGTATTTGATAATTTTCTAAATTTCAAAAATTTTGTCGAAAATCAAAGAGGTCGTAAAATCAAAACGCTGCGCATTGACAACGGGACCGAGTATTGTAACAAGAAATTCGAATCATTGACGGCGAAGTGTATCATTCTTTATCAACGGACAGTGGCACATACGCCGGAGCAAAATGGGGTCGCCGAGGGAATGAATCGAACCATTGTGGAGAAATTACGCTGCATGCTACTTGACAGTGGCCTAAACGATGTCTTCTGGGCAGAAGCGGCGATGACAGCTGTGTATTTAATCAACCGCATTCCGTGTCGTGGTATGAAACACGACACACCAGATGAGCGTGGTGTGATACACGTCACTCCGGAGGAGCGTTGGTCAAATACGAAACCGGATTTATCATCGTTACGCGTGTTTGGGTGTAAGGCATGGTCACTTGTCCCAAAAGTGCAGCAAGTAAAACTGAAGGCGAAATCGATCAAATGCATTTTCATTGGGTACAGCGAACAATCGAAGGCCTACCGATTGTACAATCCGGCAACAAAAAAGGTCATCGTAAGCAGAGATGTTGAATTCATCGAACCGGACACTATCGAGGTAATTTCACCTAAATGTGTTACTAATCGTTCTGTTTTCTCGCCAAAAGCATCCAATCCACAAAAACTTCATAAAGCAAATGGTAACGATTCATGCACCGATTGCTTCAGCGATGATAATTCAAGTGACAACGATTCTGATGACGACGATTGCGACAATAGTTTTAGTGAGGCCCGATCGCACCATTCCGTTTTCAGTGAGGCGGTTCCGAATGACTCGATTCAACATGGCGAATCAAAAATCGCAAATGATATAAAAACGTCATCGAACCTAAATAGTCACATTCAACCTGTTGTGTCAGAGAACCGCAGAAGCAAGGAAATTAATACCGAAGACGAAACGACACACAACGAATCCAGTGAGGCATTGGATAGAGAGAATTCGATGTTTGCGTCGTTTGTGGAAACCGACTTCGAAGTTGCTGTGAGCGAACTGGAGGTTGTTCCACGACCGGTTTCGATTGCTAGCGACGAGAGCGACCCAATACGTACTGCGAATGCAAGAAGTGCATTGGGGTTGTACGCAATGTTGGCTGTTGCATCGGAGGACGTTATCGAACCGAAATCGTATAGAGATGCAAGGACGTGTGCTGATCGTGATAAATGGAATCAGGCAATGGCTGACGAGTATCGTTCGTTAATGGCGAATCAAACATGGGAACTTTGCGAATTGCCACCCGGACGCAAAGCTATTGATTCAAGGTGGGTTTTCAAAGTTAAACGAATTGCTACAGGTGCTTTCGAACGATACAAGGCTCGTTTAGTCATTAAAGGCTCCTCACAAATTAAAGGCATCGACTACGACGAAACCTACTCGCCAGTTGTTCGCTACTCGTCGATACGTTTTCTCTTGGCGATGGCGGCCAAATACAGTCTCACCATTCATCAAATGGATGCGATCACAGCGTTCTTGCAGGGTGAACTCAGCGAAGAGATCTACATGCGGCAGCCAGATGGAGTCAACGATGGAACAAGCAGAGTTTGTCGTCTGAAGCGTACACTCTATGGTTTGAAGCAAGCAAGTCGCGTCTGGAACGACAAGTTGAATAATGTGTTGGAGAATAAACTAAAATTTTCTCGTTCCAAGGTCGACCAATGCATCTACTTCAAGCACTCGGAGCAAAACACCATCATACTGGCGGTCTGGGTAGACGATATAATGATTTTTTCAAGTAATTCAACGATGATGACGAAACTGAAAAAGGATCTATCGTCGTACTTCAAGATGAAGGATTTGGGTGAAGCTAAATCATTACTTGGAATGAACATCACACGACATGCTGGTGGCGCTATTTCCATCGATCAACATTACATATCAACAGTCATCGAGCGATTCAACATGACAGATTGCAAAGCAGCCAGCACACCAATGGACACAAATCAAAAATTGTCTGCAGAAATGTGTCCGAAGACAGCAGTCCGAACAGCAAGAGATGTCAAGGGTTCCGTATCAAGAGGCCATCGGATGCATTATGTATGCTGCGCAAATAAGTCGGCCGGACATTTGTTTTGCTGTTAGTATGCTGAGCCGGTACAACACCAACTATGGTCCAGCACATTGGACAGCTGTCAAACGGGTGCTCCGATACCTCAAAAGCACTATCGACATGCGACTGACGTTTCGTCCTGACAACAACAACGAGATGGTCGGCTATTGCGATGCGGATTGGGCCGGCGATTTGGACAAACGACGGTCGACAACTGGTTACGTGTTTTGTACACAGGGGTGTGCTATTTCATGGCAAACACGTCGCCAGCCTACGATTGCCCTATCTTCGACTGAAGCCGAATTCATGTCCATGACTGCAGCTGTTCAAGAAGCGTTGTGGTTGAAGCGTTTCGAATGTGAAATTTTCCTGAAAGCATCGAAAATCATAACGTTATTCTGCGACAACCAATCGGCGCTCCAGTTGGTGAAGAACCCTAATTATCATGCGCGCACGAAGCACATTGATTGTCGCAAATTCTTCATTCATCATCACTTACATCGTGAAGGCGCTGAGAAGGATGATGACATAAAAATCAGTTTGAGTTTTAAGTCAACGAGCGAAATGACTGCTGACATACTTACAAAGTCGGTAAATCAAATAAAATTAAATAAGTTTTTACCAGAGTATGGATTGAGCAGATCAAATTAATCAATTTCCTTTTGTTTAATCATTTATATATGTATCTAATCATATTTTAATTGAATTTCTTTTGGCAGAATTAATTTAACTAAAAAAAAAATATATATATAGGTACTCGAATTTGATTTGTACCTAGTTTTGAACCGAAATGAATTGTGTAGCATTTGATTGAATTGTACATGAATATTAATTTTATTTGGAGCCCTAGTGAGGCTGTTGTTTATAAGAATTATTTAATAAGGACTCGCAAATAAAATGGGTGACACAATCAAACAGGCCCATTCCATTTATGTATTTATCAGTTCAGTGGTCTGTATTTTGACAGCCACAATTTTTGTCAAACTGTTTCTCCAAATAAAGTTTCACTCTCAGATCTACACCGGAAAAACTACGATAGGTACCGAAGAAGGTCTTGGTTCACGTGTGGTGAAGGACCTCTCCAGGACGTTAGTAGGAAAAGGACATTGTATCTTTTTCTATAATTTTTTTAATTCGCTACGACTTCAAAAAGATTAACAAGCAGATATGATTTACTCCTGTGGAACTTTTCGAAAAGGAAGAAAAAAAAGAACCCACTGATCTGCTAGATGACAAAAATTTACAGGAAGGGCAGTCTGACTGGCGCGTAAGTAAGGACGGTCTAGCATTTTTAAAATGTAAGGACAAGAAATCGGTGCATTTTCTGAGTAATTTTCATGACCCATCAGTTCCTGGAACAGCAATGCGCATGCAAAATGATGGCCATAAGAAGGAGGTTTTATGTCCACAACTTGTAAATGATTATAACAAACACATGAGCTATGTTGATAAGGTGGACATGCTGAAATCCATTTATGAAATAGACCACAAATCGAAAAAATTGTGGCATCGGATTTTTTGATATTTGTTAGATATGTGCCTTTTGAATGCATACATATTATTCAATGGAAAAGCGAATTCGACAACATTATAGCTCAAAGCGTTCAGATTAGCTGTTTGCTCAGGATTTGTTGGGAGCAAGACAGTTAAAATAACAAAAATAAAATCAGGCCCAAGTTCTCCAAGCCCAAGTTCTTCCGTTAGTCATTTCAAGATTAAAGTGCCGTTTGAAAAAAGATTTGACAAATGTGATCATTTGCCAAAACCGGCTCATCGCGGCGGTGTGCACATTGCAGTACAGCATCTGAGCCTCACCGTACAAGGTGATCCTGTTCTTGCTATGAGGTTGGACTTTGCTTGAATGACGAAAAAATTTGTTTTGCATCATATCATAACGTTTGATAAAATTATTAAAAAAATATAATAACCTTCTTTATTTGTTTTCTTTTTTCTTAGTTTCCTACTGGTTACGTGGCGACACCACTTCTAAAAACATTTTAAAAAAATTTAAAAAAGTTAACCCTTTATAGCGCCATGTAACAGATGTGTTACAAACCGTTTCAGAGTTCGTAAAAAGCAAACTATGTGCTTTAATTCATTATAAATCAATGTTACAGCACCGTCAAACACCATTTTATACATTTTTAGTTAATTTCATCTAAAACAGATGGTTATAGGAGCTCGGCGTTGGTTTGAAGTTAAATGTTTGCTTATGCTCGATTTATGTTCACTTTGTTGTCAGAATAGCTCCTCGGGATTTGAGAGACTGTGATGTCGTTGGACAACTTTTTAATCAGGAGTACGGTGAGGGCGGCCTTGGGGATGTTGACGATGGTGTTGCCGATCCCTTCAAAGTATTTCACAAATTTTAGACATAATTACAGCACAATCTCTTTTTTCACTAATTTCCTATTTGAAAATTATAATTCTGCAATTTCACAAAACTCGTGTTTCATTACTTGTGAAAAGCTTTCAAAAAAACTAGGACTTTGATATTTTTACTATGTTGAGTTACAAAGGGTTAAACATTTTTTTTTTTATTTAAATTTATTATTAATAAAACAGATTTCATCTAAATTTCAAAGTTGTAGAAAAATATTTTAAAAAATGTACACCTCCGGAAACAAAGGGTTAATTTGCTAACAGGGGAAATCCTAAAACAATTCCCAGAAAAGGGAAAAAACTAGCGCAGATTATAAATGCTGCATTCACCGAAACTAGGCAAACCACTTACTGAAGTCACCTCATATCGCCCCATATTAATACTACCTACAAATGTTGTCCAAGCTATTTGAAAAGTTATTGATTAAACATCTGCATAAAATAATCAAAAAAAAAAAAATAGGTAATCCCAAACCATAAGTTGGTTTAAGAAATAAGAACTCTACGATCGAACAAAAGCGTATAATTACCGACAAAATCAAAAAAGCATTTGAAGAGAAAAACTTCTGCTGTACTATATTTCTGAAAATAACACAAGCTTTTGATAAAGTATAGCATAAATGACTGATCGATAAATTACAAAAGCATCAGTCAAAGCAATATTCAGAAATTCTATAGTCATATTTAGCTGGGTGATTTTTCAGAATTAAACAAGAAAATAAGTACACAACACTAAGAGAAATTAAAGCTGGTGTACCATAAGGCAGTGTGTTAGGACTTGTATTGTACCTCCAATTTATCAGCGATCCGCCAGAAAGTAAAAAATAACTGTGGCCACTTTTGCAGATGATACTGCTTTTCTTGCCGTGGGAGAAACTGCCGAAGAAGCAGTAAATTAGATATCAAAATGTACTAACAAATTTAACGCATCAATTTCACAAATGAAAGTGTACAACAGGTCCGAGTACATACATATTAACAACAAATGTAATAGAATGCTCGAACACAGCTAAGTTTCTAGGTTCCCTAGACCCCAGATGCCAAACTGCGCTAGAAAACGCACGTAAACAAAAAAAAAAAACACTGACGAATTGAACATGCGTTACAATAAAATGTCCTGGTTAATTTGTTTAATTATTTTAAGATTTCCCCTATTAGCAAACTAAATCCCTGAGCTTTTTTTGCATTGAAGCCTTCTCTTATTTCTTAGGCAATTTCTTTCGCCGTTACCGGTTGAATATATCTCTCCTCTTTGTCCAAGTATAACAAATTGCTGCTTTATAAGCAAGTTATAAAATCAGCCTGGATCTACGGACCCTAACTGTGGGCATGCCCAAGCAAATCAAATTTCCAACCCAAACAAATTTTCTAAAACAAAATACTCGCAAGATAGTAAATGCACCATTCTACTTCCTACTAATTTTATAAATGTGAACGTTTGGATGCTCGGAGGCTTGTTATTTCGTTACTCCTAAACGGCTGAACGGATTTAAGTGAAGTGAATAGATAATCTTTGTCCAGAATTAGCACATAGGCTAATTTTTATTTCTTAGAAATATATATTGCTTTTGGCTGAAAACACACCGGATCAGTCAAAACGTTATTTTTTGACTTACCAAAGAATAATCTATTGATTCCTATGACCCAACACACACCAAAGCAGGCGAATTGTTTTCAAATACAATTTCCATTTAATAGTTTCTTTTGGTTTCAAATACAACTTCAATTCAATAATTTATCTTCGTGTTCAAGTTCAAACACAACTTCAATTCAATAACTTCTTCTTAGCTCAAAGCTGACTTTATTCTTCAGTGAACAAGCGAAGAAATGGAAAAAAAAAGGAGACACAGACACCAAACCATAGAAGCAAAAAAAACAAATAGAAATCAGACCACTTGGGTGTCTATACCAGAGATAAGTCATAACTAGATGCCCAACTTTCCAGGCCATTTCCCAATAAAATCCTGGGCTTTACGCATACTGTCTCATTTTCTTTACAAATGTGCGTAAATCCACGGATTCAACCCGAAATCGCCGATTTATCTGCCATTTTGGAGGAGCTGTTCAATAACTATGGCTTTTTTTCAAATATTTGAATTTAACAGAAAGTTTTGAGGGAAAATAAATATACATTTGTCTGAATTAACATGTTTAAAAAAAGAAATTTCAATTTAGTTGCAAGTATTTTTAAATACTTAAACGGTTTTTGTATTGTAGAACCCATTTCAAGCATATTATTGTGTTCATGCAGAAACGATTTTTTGTTCATCTTTTACGATAGGATCGTAAAAAATAGGCTTTAAAATTATTTGTTGGAAGCAAAACAATGTTTTTTTTTCATGTTTATCAGCAATTATGTACATTTAATTTCGCAGTATCTTTCTCGAGCTCGCAATCTTACTTTTCGGTAAAAATAAACCTGCGCTAAGGATGAAATTGCATTTATAAACAAACAAATTCGTTATTATTGCAAAATTTACACTAAATCGTTAGAAAATTGACAATAATTATAAACTTTCCAGGCTGGAATAACAATTCGTCGACGGGAATATTAATTTTACACCAATTGCCATACTTTACGAACATGAACAGCTGATTTTTTGGTTTAATTATGTGTGGGGAAATTGAAATGTCAAAATATTTAGCCCGCAAATTTTAAAGTTTAATAATTTGCGAGTTTTGTGAATCTGACTGTGTAATTAAATTAGTACGCTGAAAAATTATGACTTAATTAAAAAGGTATGAAATTACATAAATAGCCCAAAAATTGAACCCATTTACCAGTTTTGATGAAAACAAAATAATTCAATTTGAATGTAATTGCTTTGCATTAGCCAAACAAATGTCAAAATGAGAGATATCCACCGCGTCGTTTTTAAAGGGAATATGTAAATTGTTGTTGCTTTTTCTCACACGTATTCATAAACACGAAATTTTGACAAGGAAAAGCAAGATGGCGGTACAACAAAAAAAAATGTAAACAAATGGGTGTCGCGGGGCTAGAAGGAAGGAAGTTGAACATCTAGTTATGACTTATCTCTGGTCTATATTATAGTCCGTTTCAAATCAAAAGCGACAAGGAAAGTTGAGCAGAGAGAGCATCAAAAATTGTGCTCTCTTTTATTGACTGGAAAATGACATGTACGAATCGGCGGAACTTTCTCGATTTCCTTTCAGATTTTATCCTATCGATTTTTACTTACACGTACAACTACCTCTTTAACTTGAAAAAAATCAAACTCCGATGAACCAACCACTTTATTGGTGCACACCACTTTTCGTGACAACATTTAAGTACTTCTTGCAATAATTGTATGTGTAATTAAAAAGGGTTCAAAAAATAAATATGTAGGTACACATTTACATAAAAAGAAACATGTTGCTAGTTTCTTCAAAGTTTCAAATTCATATTTTCAAATCAAACTCATATCAGCAAAACATTCTTTTTTCTTTTCAGCGCCATGAGTGAGGAGTGAACAGTTAAAAAAAAACGTGTCATTACCATGTTCACTGAAAAAAATAATAATCCATACTTCACGCATTTTCTCTACACTCAGTTTTCGCATTTGGCAACATAGACTCTTTAAATTTAGCCCAATCCCATTCAAGGATCCCTTCAGTAGGCGTTGACGATCGGCGATTTTCTCCTGTTTTGTGTGTACACAAGAGAGGATGACTGAAAAAGAGAAATCCTGCGCGAGTTTGTCGCTTTTGATTTGAAACGGACTATATCCCATTTTTTCTTCCTTACAACTACTTTGTATTCTTTCTCTTTGGTTTTTTTCTTTCACTTTACATTTCGGCCAATCTGATTATTGATCGACCTCGATCATATAAATTAAAGAACATTTTTAATAAGATTCTCATTTAAACACTTTTACGTAATACGTATTGCCTTCTGTAGATGAGTCTTCTGTTGGAGGAGTCAACATGGTTTACAATTATTCTGTCAGACACTCGCCAATTAGTTTGGTACGACTCGATTGGATGCATTTCTGCTGCATCATCTGGTTCACTGCTGATGGCGTTCACTGACTTCTGGACGGGCTGCTTGCAGTCTTCGATCATGTGGTCTTTGCTGCCGCAGTGGAAGCACGATCCCACGACGCTTCTCGGCTTCTTACACTGGTTGGATAACTACCCACATTGTGAGCAATTGAAGCACTCAAAATCGCTAGTAGAGTTGACTGACACTCCTGCGCGCTGAACACTAGTCATCGATGCGCGATCACTCAACCACTTTTTTTCATATTTTAACAGAAGTTATTGGAGTTTGTCTAAGTTTTTTTTTTGTAGTGTAGAGAACGGAGGCGTATGCGGTGTTGTCTCTCAGTCCTTCAATCACGGCGATAACTGTTTCCCCCTCTGCTTAATTAGCCTGTGCAGCGATCTCCTTCATACAAAGCATATAGCAGATGATGATCTGACTCCGCAATCGATGGCTCGCTCTTGTACAGTTCTTTATACACGTCATTGGTTGGCACGTTTCGTTTGAACTGCTTGATGAGTAACTCCTTTAGGTTGTCATAATTGGTAGCAGTCGATGTACGCAGACAGATCAACGCAGTTCCCGTTAGCAAACGGCGAAGGCACATAAATTTGAAGTGGTCATCTTGTTGGACAATTCTGACCACGTTCTCAAAATCCAACAGTCATTTGGCTGATTTCGATTAGATAGGCGTTGTCGGCAGAAAACTTGGGACAAGAGAGTCCACTTCAACAATGGAAAGTCTTTGCAGACCCCTGGTTGTTTCTTCCTCCAGCTCTTTCAGATACTTCCGCAGCAGCAACATCCTCTTCCTTTTTTCTAAAAAGGCGATTTGGTCGTCTATGTTGTCTTCACCTGAACCACGTGCACCGCCAGCATCGTCATTCTCCTCATCGGCAGACGCAGCCTCGTCGACAACTTCAGTTTCGTGATAACTCCCGTGGGCATCTGCGGAGTTTAACAAACATCGCAGTTGCGTCATGACAGTGGGAGGATAAGCAATGTCTGCTTCCTCTAAAGCACTCACTTGGTCAACTTTTGTGACTTTTTTCGCATTTTATTGATCCGCACAAACACTTTTTAGGTAAAATTGACAAATTCGATCGACCCCACACCTGATGTAATAAATCGAATTACTTTTTTATCAACATTTATCTTTTCCTCAATAGTTTCTTTTGGTTTTTTGAAACATTGTATTTGTGCAATTCAATAATAATTATTATCAATTCAATAACTTCTTCTTAGCTCAAAGCTCTATTCAACACTGATTTTGTTTTTCAGTGAACAAGCGAAGGGATGGAAAAAGAAAAAAACGTAGACACAGACACCAAAGCATACGAGCAAGCAAGAAGGGATCACACCACCTGAGTGTCTACTACCAGAGCATATCAAAATGAATCACGCCACTTGGGTGTTTTCTTATAGTGACCTTACGTCCCGCATTTACAGATTTGTCGCGCAAAGTCCCACAAAATAATAAATGTAATATTTTTTAAATAACATTGTGATAGTAGCAGATGCACACTTTCTGTAATAAATGCTTTTCAAATAATGCGCATGTAAATGTGTTTTAAGGAAAAATAATTGTCATTTTGGTTTGTTTGTTTTCTTGTTTTCTGTGCTCAAGTAAGTATTTATTCTAAAATAAGCAGATAAGTACATACCAATAACAAGTCAAATTATTTGTTTTTGGTTTATTTAGAATGGCGTCAACATTAAGGACAAATAAAAAACTGAAAAGAGAATGCAAAATCACTCTAGAGATGCAAAATGAATACCCATTTATAAAGCACACGAACAGGGAAAGTTTTGTAAGATGCAATATTTGTGGCAGCGAGTTTTCCATTGCTTCTGGAGAAAAATACGACATAAGCCGGTATATTAAATCTGACAAACATAAGCTTAAAGTCGAAGGATCAATAGTATCGACAAAGCTTGAGACTTTTTTTTTCGAAAAACCGAATTTGGTGAAAGTGAAAAAAAAGGCACTATCTGAAGCCGTCATGGCTTTTCACACATTTTGCCACAATCAGAGCTTTAGATCAATGGATTGCACTTCTAAGCTTTTGCAAAAGCCTTTCGATTCAAAGTTTGCCTGTGCCCGGACAAATGCGAATCCATAGTAACTAATGTGTTGTCTTCATTCGCCATAAAATATTTTGTGCAGACAATGCGAACACTAACTTCGGCGGGTTGTCTTGAAGTGGAAGCAACAATGCTTTTAGTCGATTAAATAGCGAACTGAAACAAGCCATGATTGGGGTAGGTTGCTCGGCTCATATTATTCACAATGCGGTTCAAACCGCTGCTGATTTGCTTCCGGTTGACATAGAAAACATTATTGTGAAAAAATACTCTCACTTTTATATATATACAGTTAGAGTAGAAAAATTGAAAGAATTTTGCTGTGATGCGCACGTCGAATACAATAGATTGCTGGGGTTTTGCAAAGCAAGATGGCTAGCCCTGCTGCCCGCCATTGAACGTGTGTTAACACTATTTGAGCCGTTTAAATCCTATTTCTTATCCCTCGAAAAATGTCCATATTTGTTACAAAAATTCTTTGAAGATCCAAAATCTGAGTTGTGTTTAATGTTTTTACATAATCAGTCATCTTTGTTCCACAATTCTATTTTGGAAGTCGAGGGGGATAAGAAAACTATAATGGAAATTCATAACCAGATTGCTAGTTTAAAGTTTAAATTAGAAGAACGAATGAGCGCACAATTCATTTTAGTTTCTATGAGACACACTAAAGCTTAGAAGAATGTGGTGCCATAAATAAGACATGGTTAATTTCTCACACTTAATGCTTTTATAAAAACTGCTTGCAGTACCTTGAGAAATGAACTTTACAATTTAAGTACGCTGAGCATTTTCAGTGGGCTTCTCTTTAAAAAAAAAGGCTTGAGTGGGAAGAAGTGCAAGACGGTTTTGCCTTTATATTGGAAAATACAAAAGCTGATATAGCTGAAAACGATTTCTTTGATGAAATTGCTTATTTAAAAAAATATGCAAGCTCTCAAAAAATTGGGCTGTGCAATGACTATAACATTCCAATTGATTTGAGGTGGGTTGACGTTTTTAAATATTTTTCTTCAAATGAAATACCCCACAAAAGTCTTCTGTTGATTGAGGAATTGAATGAACTTTCTGTGATTGTTTACGTTTACCTTATTGATTGACTGACTTTTATAGAATGACTAAAATATTCCTATGTAATAATATAAACTACATATAACCAATACTGAAGTATTTTTTTTTGTTGATTTTTATGAAAACAATAAAAAATATGTTATTTACAAAAAAAAAAAAAGATTTTTTTGTTGTTAGAAAGTGTCCCGCATTGTCTTCAAAAAATTATGGTCACTATATGATTTCTTCGATTACGTTTTTGGGTTAACTGTACATCCCTGTTTTCCTTCCTTTGTACTTATACTTTGCACTTTGTACTCTCTCTCTTTTTTACTTCTCACCTTTGTTGGGGAAGTATTGTAAAATGAAATGAATGAAATGTAAATGAAGTAAAAAAAACCGCAAGATCGTACGTTGTTCCGTTCTTCAGATATCGAAGGAGAAAAAAATGGTCACATACAAACGCACATGCAAACACACACGCGCACACGGACATCACTTCAAAAATAAGTGCAAATGATTTCTAGTGTATCCTAATGTGAAGCTCTGTTAAAATCTCGAACTTTTTTTTTTGGGCGAATGCAATACTTCAAACACACACGCGCACACGGACATGACTTCAAAAATAAGTGCAAATGATTTCTAGTGTATCCTAATGTGAAGCTCTTTTAAAATTTCGAACTTTTTTTTTTGGGCGAATGCAATACTTCCCCTTTGGAGGTGGGAAGTAAAAATGTCTAGATTTTAACAAAGCAATCATTTCCACCCATTTTCGAAGTGATGCCTGTGGGTGCGTGTGTGTGTGTGTTAGTATTTTGTTCTCCTTCGATATCTGGAGAATGGAACAACCTACGATCTTGCGGTTTTTTTTGTTTTATTTTTCTGAATGAAACTTATAGCTGATTAGATTTTGAGCAAAATCGGTCCAGCGGATGCTGATATATTTGAAGGAGTGCTTTAAAAAAGGTGTACTAGAAAACCCAAGCACTTTGTGGTGTTATTGGAAACAATGTTCGCTGTGATATAAAGCAATACAAGGTGGGAAGTACATGACTGGCTCACCAGTTGAATTTTTCTTCTTTAACATTATAATTTTTTTGATTCAATGCGTTTTATGACTAGTTGTCAAAAAAAAATGGCTTTGCATACGACCAACACACACCGAATGAGGCAAATGTGTTTTAAACCAGGGTCGTTGTCGATTATTGCACACTTGCTTATGGCGCAACACACACTGTATAAGGCAAAACAAAAAAGCAAAGGAGAAACAGAAAACCAGGCTTGGTTGTCGATAACTGGCCCGTTGTTTTTCAGAAACAAAAATTCGTTGTTGTTGTTTTTACCGTGAAATCGTTTATCTGGGGTTTCGGACTTTTAGTACATCTAGAAACTTGGTGTGCAGGTAGGTCGTACCTCAGATTTATCCAAAAAATTGCTACTCACGTAAATACGCCCTCTTACTCCCCCCAAAAGAGGCACAATCGTATGAACCCTTACAGGTAGATATTTATTGATCTTGTTAAATAATAAGCCTTGCCCTTAACTATTATAATCAAATACAGTCAATCCATGGTTCCTCCAACTAATATAAATACCAACTCAAAGGAGCAGCATAGTCCGTTTTTTAAACCTAACAATGTAAAGTTCAAGTAGGACATCCTGCATTTAAAGAAGTGGATGTAATCAGTAAAAGCAATCTCAATGGACAAATGGAAGCAAATGATACTTCACTTGACATATTTGCATTTTTTTTTTTAGAGTTTTCGTTATTAATGGTCGTAGATACAGCGAAGTTATTATATTTTGCTTTTTCTCAACGCACATCAAACGAAATATAAAACGCAAAATGATTTGTTTTGTTACATCGTATTTCGGTTGGTGTGTGTTTAAATTAAAAACGTTTTCTTGACTATGAATCAAAAAACGTTTTGATTGATCCGATGTGTTGTCAGCCTAAATGATCGGAGCTCGCCCGATATTCACAGAGAAAAGGGTTTTATGGTGGTTTAGTTGTTGGTGTGGCAGTTATTCAGTATTTCGAGTAAGTAGAAAAAAAAAAAATTCCACCGCAGGGAAAGCAAATGATGTAGGGTGTATGAAAAATAAACCAAAAATTACTTATCTCTTTTATGATTATTTCCTTAGTTGGGTGTTTAAATGAAAATAATGAAAGGTTGATGAGCAAGATGGGTAAGTTTCAGCTTGGCTTTGTTTAAGACCCATTGAAACACCCCAAGTTTAGGATCTTAGCTGAATATTGGCATAGTCGTATGAAGTACGAGTGCTATCCGAGTGTCGTCTTTCTCTTTTTGCTTATGCTTGGGCAATCAGAGCGAAAACTGGCCATGTTCGCCCAAATTGCCACAACCTCCTCTGCAAAAGTCTGCTATACTTATTTGGAAGTATTTTCCGAGTGGCATCTTTCTCTTGCCGCCGAAGCTTGGGCACTTATAAAAATTTGTATCAGTGCCTAGATGACAATGATGAAACTACCTATGTATATGTTGGTATTCCGGTTCTGCTAATACAGAACTTGATGCTCCAAGACCATGCAATAGTACCAAGCTGTACATCTTAGAGTTCGCACTTTCAATTTAAAAGACGACAGGTTTCGCTAAAAGCTTTATTTAAAATGACGATTATTAAGTTAAATGGGTAAACATTAAAAGTTGCTGGATTACATTAGGGCACTCCATGCTTTTCTCACGGACAGCTGTATGCTGCCTGCTCGCGAGTATCGAGTGCCCGAAAATTGCATGTTTTTGCTCAACTTTTTATAATGAAGTGTAGCGGGATGCACCACAGTAAAGTACAAAGTAGGGCTCTCGATTCGATCCGTGTATTTTAATACACGTGTACACGTGACAGACACGGGTATACGTGTATTTAGATACACGTGAATTTATGACGTGAATTTGGTTCGTTTCGTGTATGATGTGCTTGTTCTCGGGCCGTGTATGATGTGCACGTACTTGGTCCGTGTACCTGAAGCATTTCATTACAAAATTCATCTATTAATCACATTAAATTTCAATTTGAAATCATTAATTTGTGTATTGGTATTCATAACCCCTTTAACCCTACAAAATTTAAAAAAAAAACAAATTACGCGTGTTCTTGACACGAATACACCGCCACAGAACGTACACATCATACACGAACCAAATACACAGCCCGAGTACGTGCACATCATACCAAATACACGGACCACGTACGTGCACCATACACAAACCAAATACTCGCACATCATACACGGAACACGGCCCGAAAACAAAACTTCCACAGCAGCAACAACAACAACAGCAACAACACCAGCAGCAGCAACAACAACAACAAAAACAACAACAACAACAACAACAACAACAACAGCAGAAGACAAAAAAAACTAAAGTACCACCAATCAACACCTATAAGATGGAGCTGAAGGACACCATAGAACTGTGTAAGTCGGCCATAGGTCATAATTTTTATGTCAAACGTTTAAGCGATAATAGACATGCTATCCACTGTAATACTGTGGATCACAGTCGTTCATTTACCTCCGTGGAACTCAGACGTGTTTCGGCTATTGATAAATCAGTGAGAGTGCTTTAGTAGTGTATTTTGGTAGTGTATTTGCACGTGGCTGTTTGGCACAGTGATAGAGGTTGTGACCGCGAACGATCAACGGATCCAGGGTTCGATTCGCGAATAAAAAATACAAACTTTTTTAATCCATAAATAATATACATTTGAAAAGAGTGCTATCAAAACAGTAACCACGTGATGGACAAAAATGTGCGGTCCGCGCTCTCTGGGGCGGGACCAAAAAAAACAACAAGTGGTAAAGTAGTGACGTCAGCCAATTTGGCTGGCACATCAGGTCACACAGTTACAGGGGCAGCCGAGGGTGCCGTTAAACGGAGGAGGAGGCTAATGCCGACTCCCAGCTTGATAAAACGCCGCTCTCTTTCAGCTTCTACTGAGAAGCTGCCAGTGGAAGTGAGGGAGGAGGCGCCATCAACGTCTGCAGCAGCTAAAAAGCAGCAACAGCAACAGGAGGAGTACCCATTAGTCTCCGACGGTGGGGAAGGGTTATGCATGGGGGAGAACAGGTTTGTCTCCCTCATGGCCTCAGAGGCAGAAGAGGATGACGATGAGCTAGAATCTCTTTGCAGTAGCATCAGGCAGCTACAGCAAAGAGTTCTAGCCATCAAAGCGAAGCAGAGCGCTAGAAGGGAGAAGGAGCTTCAGCTGATGCTCCAACCCCAACAACAACAGCAGCAACAAGAGCAGCAGCCACAACTACAACTGCCAAAGCAGCAACAACAACAGCAGCAATCCAAGTTGCAACAGCTGCATAAACAGCAGCAGCAACAGAAACAACAAAAACAACACCAGCCGCAAAAGAAGCAGCAACAACAGCAGCAGCAGCAGCAACAACAGCAGCCGCAACAGAAGCAGCAACAACAGCAGCAGCAACAGCAGCAGCAACAGCAGCAGCAGCAACAACAACAACAACAACAACAGCAGAAAGCAGCGAAGTAGAGGGTGCCTCCAATCAACACCTACAAAATTGAGCTGAAGGACACAATCGAACTGTGTAAGTCGGCCATAGGTCAAAATTTTTACGTAAAGAGATTAAGTGAAGATAGGCATGCGATCCACTGTAATACAGTGGATCAGTATAAAAAAGTCAAGGATCTACTGAGGGACACGACGACGGAGTTCTTCTCCTTCACCCCGAAGGGGGAAAAGCCGCAAACAATGCTGCTGAAGGGGATGGAATCGTCCTCTGAACCTGAGGAGCTCCTTAAGTTGCTCAAAGAGAAGAACAACGTCGAGCTCGAGTTCGTAGGAGTTAAGCCATTTATCACAGCAAGGGCCAAAAGGGAGAAGCGGAAATTACCGTTCTTCCTGGTACAGCTGTCCCCCAAAAGCAAACTGGATGGTCTGAGGAAGATTCATGTCCTAGACTACCAGGTTGTTACCTGGGAAAAATTAAACAGGAGCGACAGCATTTTACAATGCGTTCGCTGCCAAAGGTTCGGACACGCGGCGTCGAACTGCGAAATGCAGCCTCGATGTGTGAAGTGTGGTAAGGACCACAAAGCAGAAGATTGTATTCTGGGTAAGGATGGCGCTTCGGATAAGGGCCAACTCGTATGTGCATTATGTAGGAACTCGGGACACACCGCTAATTATCGGGGTTGTCCTAAGTACCAGGACATAAAAAAAGCAAACCTGGCTCGCCAGCAGAAAACCGTGGTGAAACGTTCACCCGCGCCCGCTCTAACTCCATCTCAAGCCGTTACTCCCCATACAACCTACGCCCAAATGGCGGCAGGTCGGGGAAACACGGTACAACAACACCAGCCAAAGGTTGCTGCACAGGCCCCCGTGCCTAAAGCACCTGCGGCGGTGGGTGACTTGATGGCTATCTTGCTCTCTATTCAAGGGCAGATGGGCCAACTGCAAAGTCAGATACAAGAGCAGGCGACGCGGGTGGACCAGATCTACGCGCTTCTGCCGGGCCTAACGCACTTCCAGTCGTAATGGATACGCTCGATGAGATTCCCTTAAGGATCCTCGCGGTGAATGTAAATTCATTGATTAGGATCGAACGAAGAGCTGTTCTTTATAAGTTGCTACAAGACCGATGCCCTGATGTACTTCTGGTTAGCGAAACTAAGCTAACTCAGAAACATAAGCTGAGGCATACAGATTATAAAATTGTAAGAAGAAACCGACCCACCTCCATACGAGGAGGAGGTGTTGCGATCTTCATTCAGAAAGGCTTGAAACATAGGGTCGTGTACAGCGGTGAAGTGCGAAGGTTCCGGGTGCTGGAAGCGTGCATCGTGCGCATCTCTCTCCGTAGTGGAAAGAAGTTGTACATGGTCTCGGTCTATGCACCTGAAGCTACTCAATCCAACTTATTTATTTCAGAGCTCGAGACACTTTTTCGATGTCTTAAGCTGGAGTCGGCAGAGAATTATTACCTCTTGGCCGGAGATTTTAACGCCAAACATAGAGATTGGGGAAATTATATACCAAATGCTAGGGGGAGCTCACTATTCAATTGGTGGGGTCTGCACAGTGTCGAGTATAGACTCGATTTGAAAGCTACAGATAGTCCGTCTTTTCCCAGAAGCGGTTCCTATATGGATCTTTTGCTGTACGACTCACGGCTACAACTGACCGACACGAACCAACAAACGATAAACTGTCTACACACATTTGTGTATGACAGTGACCATTGCGGATTTAGTGCCGCCATTAGGATTCCTAACGAAATTGCGGAATTGGAGGAGTATGTTCCAACATACACCTACAATTACAGTAGGACGCGTTGGACACGCTTCTCCAGAGTACTGACAAGAGCACTCTCTTCGAACTCGCTCTACCCACCGACCAACAGGAACCTGTCAAACGAAGAGATTGATAGGTACCTAAAAGACCTTGACCTGACAATCAAACGAACGATGGACAGTACGATACCTCGGTACCAACTCACTAACAACGTTGACACATTCCTCAATGCAACAACTGACGCACTCCACGAACATAAAAGTAGGCTGCTGTCGAGACTAAAAACCTTGTACAGACGTTTTACTGACAGACAAAACTCGGAGATAAGGCAACTAAAGTCGTTGATCAAAAACGTCCAACAGTTAATTAAGGAAAACTACAGACTTTCTGTAAACTAGCATTGGAACAACAGAATTCGGGCTGTAAATTCCAGCAACCCGAGTATGTTCCCGCAAATAAATAAAATATTTCGGAGGAAAAACGTTAGCGACTTGCCATGTCTTAAGATCCCCCGAACGACGAACAACGAACAAGTACTGATTACAGCAGGCATTGATCCGGGGAACGCAGTCGATGATGACAACTTCTTTGTGGTCGAGGATCCGCAGGAGAAAGTGGAAGTCATAGGAGCGACTTTCCAGGAAGTGTATAAGGTGAATGCTAGCATTCGCCCGAACCACGACCTGGAGAATCGCGTCCTTGTGCACAACCACTACCTTCGAAGTGATATACAGAACTGGCGATCTGAGAACACCGGTTTCACCGTGTTCAGTGACGATAACATGGCAAATAATGTCATCGCCGATGAAAGGGTTCATCCCCCGTTCATATCGAAGGTAGAACTCCAAACGATCTTCGAATCACTTAGAAAGAAGAAATCAGAGGGAATCGATGGAATATCGAACACTGTGCTTCGACATCTCCCCCTAGAAGTGGTAGACATTTAAACCACCCTGTTTAACAATGCGCTGAATAATGCACATTATCCAGCACATTGGAAAACAGCGGTGGTACATGCTATTCCCAAAAGGGATAAAGATAGCTCCAATCCGGGGAATCTCCGGTCAATAAGTCTCCTGCCGAACATCAGCAAAGTATTCGAAAAAGTGGTCCATAGAGCCCTGGCTAAGTGGGTTGAGGACAATAAAATAATTCCTGATAATCAATTCGGTTTCAAGGCGGGTCATGATACAATACATGCCACGTCTAAACTGGTATCTGATATCCAATGGAACAAATGCAATAACCAATGCACGGGTGCCTGCCTGGTTGACCTGGAGAAGGCCTTCGACACCGTATGATTAGAAGGTCTCTTTTACAAGTTGAGTAGGTTGGGCATAAGCAAACCACTGCTGTGCATGCTATGTAACATGCTGACCAGTAGACGGTTCATTGTGAAAAATGGCAATGTGACTTCTGCTGGTACATTCGAAGTTAAAAATGGTCTGCAACAGGGTGCAGTAAATTCGACGGTCCTCTTCAACATTTACACGAGCGATCTCGTAGGTTCTCTTCATCATGCTATTGCGTATGCAGACGACTTGGTTGCGTACAGATCAGGTCCAAAATCGAGGTCATTGTCACTCTTTTGCAGCATGACTTCGATAAGATTCAGCTATATTGCGACGACTGGAAGTTGAAGATCAACTTTCAGAAGTCGGAAACCATTCTGTTTAGGAAGCCGTTGTCTGGGGCCTCTAGGGATACCAGAAAGAATTGGCGAAAGTTCGCAATCGTGGGACAACACGGGCGACCATTAGAGAGTCGAAGTGTAGTCAGATACCTCGGGATCTGGCTAGACCAATATCTGTATTTTAACAAACATGTGGATGCTGCTCTGGCCAGAGCCCGAGTTGCTTTTGCCCTTACAAGGAGACTGTTTTACAGCAGCCAACTCGATGCGAGGGTAAAGGTAATGTGCTATACGGCCCTAATCCGGCCAATGCTTACATATGGTTGTCCCGTGTGGTTCAACGTGCGGGCAAGCTTGATGGAAAGGATTCGGGTGTTTGAGAAGGCTTGCCTTAGGCCTTGCCTTCGCTTATACAGAACACCAGAGTCTGAGTACAGAAAATTCTATTCCAATGGGGTCCTCTACAACAAGGCGGACTTAATCAGAGTGGACAATTTCCTTGTGAAGCTTACTCGAGGGCACATTGCAAGAGCAATGAACTCGGTCAATAACCTGATCTCCGGGGCTTACTACCCCAATCCTATGTATCACGAGAGGGTGCGCCTTAACGGCTTCGTCCCCCCAGAGGCTTTTCTGTATTTTGACCAGGAGGGTCTGATCCAGGATAGGTTAGCGGTCGAGACGTCGTTCAGAGCACTGAGGAGCGCCTCCGGTTCAGTAGGTCGGTATCGGAGCGCGATAAAAGGGATGTTGGACGGCAGCACCAGACTTTCTGGTGGCTGTCAGAAAGAGAGGGAACTCCCTCGTCGAACCCTCTCGATCCGGGGTAGCTCACATAGGTGAGCAAAGCTGGCCATGGCTGGCTTACATAGTTTAAGTAGGTCTAGGTAGGTTTAGGTAGGTTAGAAACAAAACACAGCACAAAAACACAAAAAAATAATAAAAAATCAAAAAAAAAAATTACAATAAAAATTATAAAAAATTGAAAAATTACAAAAAAAAAAATACAAAAATAAAACACAGCGCAAAATCCAAAAAAAAAAACAATAAAAATACAAAAATCCACCAAAAAAAGTACGTATTTAATTACGTTATTAGTTAAGATAGGTTAATGTTTATTTTAAGGTAGTTTTAAGTTTTAATTTAGTTTTAAGGAAAATAAAAATAAAAAGTCCAGCTACTAAGTTTTTGTGAAAAATAATTTTCTTAGTTTTTTTCAGTAGTCCTTAGATTGTTTAAGTTAATGAAGTTAGGTTACGTCGAAAGACATAGAATAAGAATTAAGTTTAGCTTAGAGTGCCCGTGTAGGGCCATTAAGTTAGAATAGCATAGTTAAGTTAATTAAGCTAGTTTTAAGCGTTTTTTGTCTAGCATGTAAGAGTCAATAAATTAAACCAATAAAAATGCATTAAAAACGAAAAAACGGCCCGAAAACAAGCACATCATACACGAAAGGAACCAAATTCACACCATAAATTCACGTGTATCTAAATTAGAGCTCTCGATTACACGGATAACTAAGTACACGGATATCCGTGTTTTTAATTTATCCGGATTTCGATCCGTGTAATTATAAATACACGTGTATTTTTTACTACACGGATAGTTAAATACACGGGTATGCGTGTATTTAATTATCCGTGTATTTAATTGTCCGGGTAATTAAAATAAATGTGTTTTAGTTCATTAATAAAAATAAATACGTGAAGAACAAAATAAGTTATTAATAAATTATTGTAAAAAACGTTTTATTCAATTAGTTGCCTATTTCGATACAAAAAACTAAAATATTAACGTTTTTCGGCAAAAGACAAATTTATTTTCATATTGTAAACAATTTTTTTTTTGTTTATGACACTTGTCATAAACTTCATCGAAAAATTATTTTTAATTCCGCACGGAAGCGTGTAATAAAGTCAATTAATTGCCTTGGTATGCAGTTAAGGCTAATTGGTTTGTGCACAAGGATGGAATCAAGGCTAAAAAGGGTGTTAACGCAACAAAACAATTAGTTTAAAAAAAATATGCACATTTATTCAACACTTTGGTTTGAAAAAATGTCATTTACATTTCTCATAAAACAAAAAGTCATTAATGGCAAATGCACTAATTTCCAAAATGTGTAAGAAATCGCCACGATTTTCCAAACAAACTACACACACACATACCCACACACACACAAACTACGCAAATGACAAAAATAAAAATCCGTGTATTTAGAATCCGTGTACCTACTTAGAAACCGTGTATTTGAAATCCGTGTACACGGATAATAAAGTAGAATTACACGTTTTTTAAGAACACGGATTTTTATTTGGCATATTCTAACTACACGGATTCCGGGTATCCGGGTTTTTCAAGTACACGTTCAAAATCGTAGGCTCTAATCTAAATACACGTGTATCCGTGTCTGACACGTGTACCCGTGCTAATACACGCACATCTTAAATACACGTGTAGTACGTGTACACGTGTTCACGTGAAATCTGGAGCACTAGTACAAAGTATCAGGCGAGGGAAATAAAGTTGCAAATTTTTGATAGACCTTGGATAGTAGATTTTAAGCTTTTAACGGAAGAGTGGACATAAAGATGAAGTGTCGCACGACGAAACAACAACGAGCCTGAGAGAATGGCAGCAGAGGTGGAACCTGTTAACCAAAGGCCGATTTACATATCGTCGCATCCCTATTACCGAAGCAAGGCACAAGGATGGAGAAGTGCACTTCTACGTTACACAAGTCTTAACGGAACATTGCTCTTTCTAATTAAATCGATCGGTTTAATTACGATGGCTTCCCAATTTGCCCGTGCGGCGAAGATACAAACGTGGGGCATGTCCTTACACTCAATGGAAGATACTGATTATTGGAATGCAGTGTGCATTTTCGCCAAAAGCATGTATGTAGAACTGAGGCGCCTGGAATGGGAAAGGAGAAGAGTAACGCGAGACGAAATGGCGAGCAGATAATGCCAACCTTACAAGGATCTACAAAGAACACATATATCTTAAATTAATTTACGCTCATCGAGACACTTTTTCGATGTCTTAAGCTGGAGTCGGCGGAGATTTATTAAGATTTTAACGCCAAGCATAGAGATTGGGGAAATTACATACCCAATGCTAGGGGGAACTAACTATTTAATTGGTGGGGTCTGCACAGTGTCGAGTAAAGACTCGATTTGAAAGCTACAGATAGTCCGTGTTTTTCCAGGACCGGTTCCTATATGGATCTTTTGCTGTACGACTCACGGCTACAACTGACCGACACGAACCAACAAACGATAAACTGTCTACACACATTTGTGTATGACAGTGACCATTGCGGATTTAGTGCCGCCATTAGGATTCCTAACGAAATTGCGGAATTGGAGGAGTATGTTCCAACATACACCTACAATTACAGTAGGACGCGTTGGACACGCTTCTCCAGAGTACTGACAAGAGCACTCTCTTCGAACTCGCTCTACCCACCGACCAACAGGAACCTGTCAAACGAAGAGATTGATAGGTACCTAAAAGACCTTGACCTGACAATCAAACGAACGATGGACAGTACGATACCTCGGTACCAACTCACTAACAACGTTGACACATTCCTCAATGCAACAACTGACGCGCTACACGAACATAAAAGTAGACTGCTGTCGAGACTAAAAACCTTGTACAAACGGTTTACTGACAGACAAAACTCGGAGATAAGGCAACTCAAGTCGTTGATCAAAATCGTCCAACAGTTAATTAAGGAAAACTACAGACTTTCTGTAAACTAGCATTGGAACAACAGAATTCGGGCTGTAAATTCCAGCAACCCGAGTATGTTCCCGCAAATAAATAAAATATTTCGGAGGAAAAACGTTAGCGACTTGCCATGTCTTAAGATCCCCCGAACGACGAACAACGAACAAGTACTGATTACAGCAGGCATTGATCCGGGGAACGCAGTCGATGATGACAACTTCTTTGTGGTCGAGGATCCGCAGGAGAAAGTGGAAGTCATAGGAGCGACTTTCCAGGAAGTGTATAAGGTGAATGCTAGCATTCGCCCGAACCACGACCTGGAGAATCGCGTCCTTGTGCACAACCACTACCTTCGAAGTGATATACAGAACTGGCGATCTGAGAACACCGGTTTCACCGTGTTCAGTGACGATAACATGGCAAATAATGTCATCGCCGATGAAAGGGTTCATCCCCCGTTCATATCGAAGGTAGAACTCCAAACGATCTTCGAATCACTTAGAAAGAAGAAATCAGAGGGAATCGATGGAATATCGAACACTGTGCTTCGACATCTCCCCCTAGAAGTGGTAGACATTTAAACCACCCTGTTTAACAATGCGCTGAATAATGCACATTATCCAGCACATTGGAAAACAGCGGTGGTACATGCTATTCCCAAAAGGGATAAAGATAGCTCCAATCCGGGGAATCTCCGGTCAATAAGTCTCCTGCCGAACATCAGCAAAGTATTCGAAAAAGTGGTCCATAGAGCCCTGGCTAAGTGGGTTGAGGACAATAAAATAATTCCTGATAATCAATTCGGTTTCAAGGCGGGTCATGATACAATACATGCCACGTCTAAACTGGTATCTGATATCCAATGGAACAAATGCAATAACCAATGCACGGGTGCCTGCCTGGTTGACCTGGAGAAGGCCTTCGACACCGTATGATTAGAAGGTCTCTTTTACAAGTTGAGTAGGTTGGGCATAAGCAAACCACTGCTGTGCATGCTATGTAACATGCTGACCAGTAGACGGTTCATTGTGAAAAATGGCAATGTGACTTCTGCTGGTACATTCGAAGTTAAAAATGGTCTGCAACAGGGTGCAGTAAATTCGCCGGTCCTCTTCAACATTTACACGAGCGATCTCGTAGGTTCTCTTCATCATGCTATTGCGTATGCAGACGACTTGGTTGCGTACAGATCAGGTCCAAAATCGAGGTCATTGTCACTCTTTTGCAGCATGACTTCGATAAGATTCAGCTATATTGCGACGACTGGAAGTTGAAGATCAACTTTCAGAAGTCGGAAACCATTCTGTTTAGGAAGCCGTTGTCTGGGGCCTCTAGGGATACCAGAAAGAATTGGCGAAAGTTCGCAATCGTGGGACAACACGGGCGACCATTAGAGAGTCGAAGTGTAGTCAGATACCTCGGGATCTGGCTAGACCAATATCTGTATTTTAACAAACATGTGGATGCTGCTCTGGCCAGAGCCCGAGTTGCTTTTGCCCTTACAAGGAGACTGTTTTACAGCAGCCAACTCGATGCGAGGGTAAAGGTAATGTGCTATACGGCCCTAATCCGGCCAATGCTTACATATGGTTGTCCCGTGTGGTTCAACGTGCGGGCAAGCTTGATGGAAAGGATTCGGGTGTTTGAGAAGGCTTGCCTTAGGCCTTGCCTTCGCTTATACAGAACACCAGAGTCTGAGTACAGGCGGACTTAATCAGAGTGGACAATTTCCTTGTGAAGCTTACTCGAGGGCACATTGCAAGAGCAATGAACTCGGTCAATAACCTGATCTCCGAGGCTTACTACCCCAATCCTATGTATCACGAGAGGGTGCGCCTTAACGGCTTCGTCCCCCCAGAGGCTTTTCTGTATTTTGACCAGGAGGGTCTGATCCAGGATAGGTTAGCGGTCGAGACGTCGTTCAGAGCACTGAGGAGCGCCTCCGGTTCAGTAGGTCGGTATCGGAGCGCGATAAAAGGGATGTTGGACGGCAGCACCAGACTTTCTGGTGGCTGTCAGAAAGAGAGGGAACTCCCTCGTCGAACCCTCTCGATCCGGGGTAGCTCACATAGGTGAGCAAAGCTGGCCATGGCTGGCTTACATAGTTTAAGTAGGTCTAGGTAGGTTTAGGTAGGTTAGAAACAAAACACAGCACAAAAACACAAAAAAATAATAAAAAATCAAAAAAAAATTACAAAAAAAATTATAAAAAATTGAAAAATTACAAAAAAAAAATACAAAAATAAAACACAGCGCAAAATCCAAAAAAAAAAAAACAATAAAAATACAAAAATCCACCAAAAAAAGTACGTATTTAATTACGTTATTAGTTAAGATAGGTTAATGTTTATTTTAAGGTAGTTTTAAGTTTTAATTTAGTTTTAAGGAAAATAAAAATAAAAAGTCCAGCTACTAAGTTTTTGTGAAAAATAATTTTCTTAGTTTTTTTCAGTAGTCCTTAGATTGTTTAAGTTAATGAAGTTAGGTTACGTCGAAAGACATAGAATAAGAATTAAGTTTAGCTTAGAGTGCCCGTGTAGGGCCATTAAGTTAGAATAGCATAGTTAAGTTAATTAAGCTAGTTTTAAGCGTTTTTTGTCTAGCATGTAAGAGTCAATAAATTAAACCAATAAAAATGCATTAAAAACGAAAAAACGGCCCGAAAACAAGCACATCATACACGAAAGGAACCAAATTCACACCATAAATTCACGTGTATCTAAATTAGAGCTCTCGATTACACGGATAACTAAGTACACGGATATCCGTGTTTTTAATTTATCCGGATTTCGATCCGTGTAATTATAAATACACGTGTATTTTTTACTACACGGATAGTTAAATACACGGGTATGCGTGTATTTAATTATCCGTGTATTTAATTGTCCGGGTAATTAAAATAAATGTGTTTTAGTTCATTAATAAAAATAAATACGTGAAGAACAAAATAAGTTATTAATAAATTATTGTAAAAAACGTTTTATTCAATTAGTTGCCTATTTCGATACAAAAAACTAAAATATTAACGTTTTTCGGCAAAAGACAAATTTATTTTCATATTGTAAACAATTTTTTTTTTGTTTATGACACTTGTCATAAACTTCATCGAAAAATTATTTTTAATTCCGCACGGAAGCGTGTAATAAAGTCAATTAATTGCCTTGGTATGCAGTTAAGGCTAATTGGTTTGTGCACAAGGATGGAATCAAGGCTAAAAAGGGTGTTAACGCAACAAAACAATTAGTTTAAAAAAAATATGCACATTTATTCAACACTTTGGTTTGAAAAAATGTCATTTACATTTCTCATAAAACAAAAAGTCATTAATGGCAAATGCACTAATTTCCAAAATGTGTAAGAAATCGCCACGATTTTCCAAACAAACTACACACACACATACCCACACACACACAAACTACGCAAATGACAAAAATAAAAATCCGTGTATTTAGAATCCGTGTACCTACTTAGAAACCGTGTATTTGAAATCCGTGTACACGGATAATAAAGTAGAATTACACGTTTTTTAAGAACACGGATTTTTATTTGGCATATTCTAACTACACGGATTCCGGGTATCCGGGTTTTTCAAGTACACGTTCAAAATCGTAGGCTCTAATCTAAATACACGTGTATCCGTGTCTGACACGTGTACCCGTGCTAATACACGCACATCTTAAATACACGTGTAGTACGTGTACACGTGTTCACGTGAAATCTGGAGCACTAGTACAAAGTATCAGGCGAGGGAAATAAAGTTGCAAATTTTTGATAGACCTTGGATAGTAGATTTTAAGCTTTTAACGGAAGAGTGGACATAAAGATGAAGTGTCGCACGACGAAACAACAACGAGCCTGAGAGAATGGCAGCAGAGGTGGAACCTGTTAACCAAAGGCCGATTTACATATCGTCGCATCCCTATTACCGAAGCAAGGCACAAGGATGGAGAAGTGCACTTCTACGTTACACAAGTCTTAACGGAACATTGCTCTTTCTAATTAAATCGATCGGTTTAATTACGATGGCTTCCCAATTTGCCCGTGCGGCGAAGATACAAACGTGGGGCATGTCCTTACACTCAATGGAAGATACTGATTATTGGAATGCAGTGTGCATTTTCGCCAAAAGCATGTATGTAGAACTGAGGCGCCTGGAATGGGAAAGGAGAAGAGTAACGCGAGACGAAATGGCGAGCAGATAATGCCAACCTTACAAGGATCTACAAAGAACACATATATCTTAAATTAATTTACGCTCATCGAGACACTTTTTCGATGTCTTAAGCTGGAGTCGGCGGAGATTTATTAAGATTTTAACGCCAAGCATAGAGATTGGGGAAATTACATACCCAATGCTAGGGGGAACTAACTATTTAATTGGTGGGGTCTGCACAGTGTCGAGTAAAGACTCGATTTGAAAGCTACAGATAGTCCGTGTTTTTCCAGGACCGGTTCCTATATGGATCTTTTGCTGTACGACTCACGGCTACAACTGACCGACACGAACCAACAAACGATAAACTGTCTACACACATTTGTGTATGACAGTGACCATTGCGGATTTAGTGCCGCCATTAGGATTCCTAACGAAATTGCGGAATTGGAGGAGTATGTTCCAACATACACCTACAATTACAGTAGGACGCGTTGGACACGCTTCTCCAGAGTACTGACAAGAGCACTCTCTTCGAACTCGCTCTACCCACCGACCAACAGGAACCTGTCAAACGAAGAGATTGATAGGTACCTAAAAGACCTTGACCTGACAATCAAACGAACGATGGACAGTACGATACCTCGGTACCAACTCACTAACAACGTTGACACATTCCTCAATGCAACAACTGACGCGCTACACGAACATAAAAGTAGACTGCTGTCGAGACTAAAAACCTTGTACAAACGGTTTACTGACAGACAAAACTCGGAGATAAGGCAACTCAAGTCGTTGATCAAAATCGTCCAACAGTTAATTAAGGAAAACTACAGACTTTCTGTAAACTAGCATTGGAACAACAGAATTCGGGCTGTAAATTCCAGCAACCCGAGTATGTTCCCGCAAATAAATAAAATATTTCGGAGGAAAAACGTTAGCGACTTGCCATGTCTTAAGATCCCCCGAACGACGAACAACGAACAAGTACTGATTACAGCAGGCATTGATCCGGGGAACGCAGTCGATGATGACAACTTCTTTGTGGTCGAGGATCCGCAGGAGAAAGTGGAAGTCATAGGAGCGACTTTCCAGGAAGTGTATAAGGTGAATGCTAGCATTCGCCCGAACCACGACCTGGAGAATCGCGTCCTTGTGCACAACCACTACCTTCGAAGTGATATACAGAACTGGCGATCTGAGAACACCGGTTTCACCGTGTTCAGTGACGATAACATGGCAAATAATGTCATCGCCGATGAAAGGGTTCATCCCCCGTTCATATCGAAGGTAGAACTCCAAACGATCTTCGAATCACTTAGAAAGAAGAAATCAGAGGGAATCGATGGAATATCGAACACTGTGCTTCGACATCTCCCCCTAGAAGTGGTAGACATTTAAACCACCCTGTTTAACAATGCGCTGAATAATGCACATTATCCAGCACATTGGAAAACAGCGGTGGTACATGCTATTCCCAAAAGGGATAAAGATAGCTCCAATCCGGGGAATCTCCGGTCAATAAGTCTCCTGCCGAACATCAGCAAAGTATTCGAAAAAGTGGTCCATAGAGCCCTGGCTAAGTGGGTTGAGGACAATAAAATAATTCCTGATAATCAATTCGGTTTCAAGGCGGGTCATGATACAATACATGCCACGTCTAAACTGGTATCTGATATCCAATGGAACAAATGCAATAACCAATGCACGGGTGCCTGCCTGGTTGACCTGGAGAAGGCCTTCGACACCGTATGATTAGAAGGTCTCTTTTACAAGTTGAGTAGGTTGGGCATAAGCAAACCACTGCTGTGCATGCTATGTAACATGCTGACCAGTAGACGGTTCATTGTGAAAAATGGCAATGTGACTTCTGCTGGTACATTCGAAGTTAAAAATGGTCTGCAACAGGGTGCAGTAAATTCGCCGGTCCTCTTCAACATTTACACGAGCGATCTCGTAGGTTCTCTTCATCATGCTATTGCGTATGCAGACGACTTGGTTGCGTACAGATCAGGTCCAAAATCGAGGTCATTGTCACTCTTTTGCAGCATGACTTCGATAAGATTCAGTTATATTGCGACGACTGGAAGTTGAAGATCAACTTTCAGAAGTCGGAAACCATTCTGTTTAGGAAGCCGTTGTCTGGGGCCTCTAGGGATACCAGAAAGAATTGGCGAAAGTTCGCAATCGTGGGACAACACGGGCGACCATTAGAGAGTCGAAGTGTAGTCAGATACCTCGGGATCTGGCTAGACCAATATCTGTATTTTAACAAACATGTGGATGCTGCTCTGGCCAGAGCCCGAGTTGCTTTTGCCCTTACAAGGAGACTGTTTTACAGCAGCCAACTCGATGCGAGGGTAAAGGTAATGTGCTATACGGCCCTAATCCGGCCAATGCTTACATATGGTTGTCCCGTGTGGTTCAACGTGCGGGCAAGCTTGATGGAAAGGATTCGGGTGTTTGAGAAGGCTTGCCTTAGGCCTTGCCTTCGCTTATACAGAACACCAGAGTCTGAGTACAGAAAATTCTATTCCAATGGGGTCCTCTACAACAAGGCGGACTTAATCAGAGTGGACAATTTCCTTGTGAAGCTTACTCGAGGGCACATTGCAAGAGCAATGAACTCGGTCAATAACCTGATCTCCGAGGCTTACTACCCCAATCCTATGTATCACGAGAGGGTGCGCCTTAACGGCTTCGTCCCCCCAGAGGCTTTTCTGTATTTTGACCAGGAGGGTCTGATCCAGGATAGGTTAGCGGTCGAGACGTCGTTCAGAGCACTGAGGAGCGCCTCCGGTTCAGTAGGTCGGTATCGGAGCGCGATAAAAGGGATGTTGGACGGCAGCACCAGACTTTCTGGTGGCTGTCAGAAAGAGAGGGAACTCCCTCGTCGAACCCTCTCGATCCGGGGTAGCTCACATAGGTGAGCAAAGCTGGCCATGGCTGGCTTACATAGTTTAAGTAGGTCTAGGTAGGTTTAGGTAGGTTAGAAACAAAACACAGCACAAAAACACAAAAAAATAATAAAAAATCAAAAAAAAATTACAAAAAAAATTATAAAAAATTGAAAAATTACAAAAAAAAAATACAAAAATAAAACACAGCGCAAAATCCAAAAAAAAAAAAACAATAAAAATACAAAAATCCACCAAAAAAAGTACGTATTTAATTACGTTATTAGTTAAGATAGGTTAATGTTTATTTTAAGGTAGTTTTAAGTTTTAATTTAGTTTTAAGGAAAATAAAAATAAAAAGTCCAGCTACTAAGTTTTTGTGAAAAATAATTTTCTTAGTTTTTTTCAGTAGTCCTTAGATTGTTTAAGTTAATGAAGTTAGGTGACGTCGAAAGACATAGAATAAGAATTAAGTTTAGCTTAGAGTGCCCGTGTAGGGCCATTAAGTTAGAATAGCATAGTTAAGTTAATTAAGCTAGTTTTAAGCGTTTTTTGTCTAGCATGTAAGAATCAATAAATTAAACCAATAAAAATGCATTAAAAACGAAAAAACGGCCCGAAAACAAGCACATCATACACGAAAGGAACCAAATTCACACCATAAATTCACGTGTATCTAAATTAGAGCTCTCGATTACACGGATAACTAAGTACACGGATATCCGTGTTTTTAATTTATCCTGATTTCGATCCGTGTAATTATAAATACACGTGTATTTTTTACTACACGGATAGTTAAATACACGGGTATGCGTGTATTTAATTATCCGTGTATTTAATTGTCCGGGTAATTAAAATAAATGTGTTTTAGTTCATTAATAAAAATAAATACGTGAAGAACAAAATAAGTTATTAATAAATTATTGTAAAAAACGTTTTATTCAATTAGTTGCCTATTTCGATACAAAAAACTAAAATATTAACGTTTTTCGGCAAAAGACAAATTTATTTTCATATTGTAAACAATTTTTTTTTTGTTTATGACACTTGTCATAAACTTCATCGAAAAATTATTTTTAATTCCGCACGGAAGCGTGTAATAAAGTCAATTAATTGCCTTGGTATGCAGTTAAGGCTAATTGGTTTGTGCACAAGGATGGAATCAAGGCTAAAAAGGGTGTTAACGCAACAAAACAATTAGTTTAAAAAAAATATGCACATTTATTCAACACTTTGGTTTGAAAAAATGTCATTTACATTTCTCATAAAACAAAAAGTCATTAATGGCAAATGCACTAATTTCCAAAATGTGTAAGAAATCGCCACGATTTTCCAAACAAACTACACACACACATACCCACACACACACAAACTACGCAAATGACAAAAATAAAAATCCGTGTATTTAGAATCCGTGTACCTACTTAGAAACCGTGTATTTGAAATCCGTGTACACGGATAATAAAGTAGAATTACACGTTTTTTAAGAACACGGATTTTTATTTGGCATATTCTAACTACACGGATTCCGGGTATCCGGGTTTTTCAAGTACACGTTCAAAATCGTAGGCTCTAATCTAAATACACGTGTATCCGTGTCTGACACGTGTACCCGTGCTAATACACGCACATCTTAAATACACGTGTAGTACGTGTTCACGTGAAATCTGGAGCACTAGTACAAAGTATCAGGCGAGGGAAATAAAGTTGCAAATTTTTGATAGACCTTGGATAGTAGATTTTAAGCTTTTAACGGAAGAGTGGACATAAAGATGAAGTGTCGCACGACGAAACAACAACGAGCCTGAGAGAATGGCAGCAGAGGTGGAACCTGTTAACCAAAGGCCGATTTACATATCGTCGCATCCCTATTACCGAAGCAAGGCACAAGGATGGAGAAGTGCACTTCTACGTTACACAAGTCTTAACGGAACATTGCTCTTTCTAATTAAATCGATCGGTTTAATTACGATGGCTTCCCAATTTGCCCGTGCGGCGAAGATACAAACGTGGGGCATGTCCTTACACTCAATGGAAGATACTGATTATTGGAATGCAGTGTGCATTTTCGCCAAAAGCATGTATGTAGAACTGAGGCGCCTGGAATGGGAAAGGAGAAGAGTAACGCGAGACGAAATGGCGAGCAGATAATGCCAACCTTACAAGGATCTACAAAGAACACATATATCTTAAATTAATTTACGCTCATCGAGACACTTTTTCGATGTCTTAAGCTGGAGTCGGCGGAGATTTATTAAGATTTTAACGCCAAGCATAGAGATTGGGGAAATTACATACCCAATGCTAGGGGGAACTAACTATTTAATTGGTGGGGTCTGCACAGTGTCGAGTAAAGACTCGATTTGAAAGCTACAGATAGTCCGTGTTTTTCCAGGACCGGTTCCTATATGGATCTTTTGCTGTATGACTCACGGTTACATCTGACCGACACGAGTCAACAAACGATTAACTGTCTACACACATTTGTGTATGACAGTGACCATTGCGGATTTAGTGCCGCCATTAGAATCCCTCACTAAATTGAGGATTGGAGGAGTATGTGCCAACATATACCTACATTTACAGTAGGACGCGTTGGACACGCTTCTTCAGAGTCCTGACAAGAGCACTCTCTTCGAACTCGCTCTACCCACCGACCAGTAGGAACCTGTCAAACGAAGGGATTGATAGGTACCTAAAAGACCTCGACCTGACTATCAAACGAACGATGGTGATTACGATACCTCGTTACCAACATACTTACAACGTTCACACATTCCTCAATGCAACAACTGACGCGCTACACGAACATAAAAGTAGACTGCTGTCGAGACTAAAAACCTTGTACAAACGGTTTACTGACAGACAAAACTCGGAGATAAGGCAACTCAAGTCGTTGATCAAAATCGTCCAACAGTTAGTTAAAGAACCAATGCAAGAACCAATGCACGGGTGCCTGCCTGGTTGACCTGGAGAAGGCCTTCGACACCGTATGATTAGAAGGTCTCTTTTACAAGTTGAGTAGGTTGGGTATAAGCAAACCACTGCTGTACATGCTATGTAACATGCTGACCAGTAGACGGTTCATTGTGAAAAATGGCAATGTGACTTCTGCTGGTACATTCGAAGTTAAAAATGGTCTGCAACAGGGTGCAGTCAATTCGCCGGTCCTCTTCAACATTTACACGAGCGATCTCGTAGGTTCTCTTCATCATGCTATTGCGTATGCAGACGACTTGGTTGCGTACAGATCAGGTCCAAAATCGAGGTCATTGTCACTCTTTTGCAGCATGACTTCGATAAGATTCAGCTATATTGCGACGACTGGAAGTTGAAGATCAACTTTCAGAAGTCGGAAACCATTCTGTTTAGGAAGCCGTTGTCTGGGGCCTCTAGGGATACCAGAAAGAATTGGCGAAAGTTCGCAATCGTGGGACAACACGGGCGACCATTAGAGAGTCGAAGTGTAGTCAGATACCTCGGGATCTGGCTAGACCAATATCTGTATTTTAACAAACATGTGGATGCTGCTCTGGCCAGAGCCCGAGTTGCTTTTGCCCTTACAAGGAGACTGTTTTACAGCAGCCAACTCGATGCGAGGGTAAAGGTAATGTGCTATACGGCCCTAATCCGGCCAATGCTTACATATGGTTGTCCCGTGTGGTTCAACGTGCGGGCAAGCTTGATGGAAAGGATTCGGGTGTTTGAGAAGGCTTGCCTTAGGCCTTGCCTTCGCCTATACAGAACACCAGAGTCTGAATACAGAAAATTCTATTCCAACGAGGTCCTATACAACAAGGCGGACCTAATCAGAGTGGACAATTTCATAGTGTAGCTTACTCGAGGGCACATTGCAAGAGCAATGAACTCGGTCAATAACCTGATCTATGGGGCTTACTACCCCAATCCTATGTACCACGAGAGGGTGCGCCTTAACGGCTTCGTCCCCCCAGAAGCTTTTCTGCATTTTGACAAGGAAGGTCTGATCCAGGATAGATCGGCAGTCCCGCTAATCTTCCATGTGGCCCGGACAACTGTGGAAAGGCAACTCAACTACGGTCGAGACGTCGTTGAGAGCACTGAGGAGCGCCTCCGGTTTAGTAGGTCGGTTTCGGAGCGCGACATTAGGGATGTTGGGCGGCAGCACCAGACTTTTTGGTGGCTGTCGGAAAGCGAGGGAACTCCCTCGTCGAACCCTATCGATCCGGGCTAGTCCAGAGATGGACAAAGCTGGCCATGGCCGGCTTACATAGTTTAAGGTTATTTTAAGGTAGATTTAAGAAAAAAAAATAAAAATAAAAATAATACAAAAAAATACAAAAAAATACAAAAAAAAAATAAAAAAAAATACAAAAAAAATACAAAAAAAAATACAAAAAATACAAAAAAAAAAATACAAAAAACACAAAAATACAAAAAAATATACGTATTTAATTACGTAGCATGTTAAGTTAAGTTAGGTTAAGGCTTATTTTAAGGTAGTTTTAAGTTTCAATTTAATTTAGATTTAAGGAAACATACAAAAGTCCTGTTACTAAGTTTTTTCAAAACAATTTTCTTAGTTTTACAATAGTTTAGTCCCTAGATTGTTTAAGTTAATTAAGTTAGGTTAGGTCGAAAGACATATATTAAGAATTAAGTTTAGCTTAGAGTGCCCGTGTAGGGCCAGTAAGTTAGTATAACATAGTTAAGTTAGTTAAGCTAGTTTTAAGCGTTTTTTTCCTAGCAAGTAAGAGTACTGAATTTAAAAAAAATAAAAATGCATTTAAAAACAAAACAGCAACAACTGACGCGCTACACGAACATAAAAGTAGACTGCTGTCGAGACTAAAAACCTTGTACAAACGGTTTACTGACAGACAAAACTCGGAGATAAGGCAACTCAAGTCGTTGATCAAAATCGTCCAACAGTTAGTTAAAGAAAACTACAGACTTTCTGTTTCCGCAAATAAATAAATTATTTCGGAGGAAAAATATTAACGACTTGCCATGTCTTAAGATTCTCCGAACGGCGAACAATGAACAAGTACTGATTACAGCAGGCATAGATCCAGGGATGATGGCAACTTCTTTGTGATCGAGGACTCGCAGGAGAAGGTGGAAGCCATAGGCGCGACTTTCTAGGAAGTGTATAAGGTGAATACTAACATTCGCCCAAACCACGACCTGGAGAATCGCGTCCTTGTGCACAATCACGACCTTCGAAGTGATATACAGAACTGGCGATCTGAGAACACCGGTTTCATCGAGTTCAATGAAGATAATATGGCAAATAATGTCATCGCCGATGAAAGAGTTCATCTCCCGTTCATATCGAATGTAGAACTCCTTCCTTCCTACGGTCGAGACGTCGTTGAGAGCACTGAGGAGCGCCTCCGGTTCAGTAGGTCGGTATCGGAGCGCGATAAAAGGGATGTTGGACGGCAGCACCAGACTTTCTGGTGGCTGTCAGAAAGAAAGGGAACTCCCTAGTCGAATCTTCTTGATCCGGGTTAGCCCATAGATGGGCAAAGGTATAGGTAGTTTATTTTAAGGAAGATTTAAGATAAAAACAAACCACAGCGCAAAAATACAAAAAAAAAAATAATAAAAAATCAAAAATTACAAAAGAAAAAAAAAAAAAACTTATAAAATATTAAGAACTACATAAAAGAACATAGCATAAAATCCAAAAACAATAAAAATCCAAAAAAAACCAAAGAAAAAGTACCTATTTAATGACGTAATAAGGTAAGATAGCTTAAGGTTTTTTAAAGGTAGTTTTAAGTTTTAATTTTGTTTTAAGAAAAAAAAAAAAATAAAAGTTCTGGCACTAAGTTTTTTTAAAAAAATACATTTTCTTAGTTTTTTGAGTAATTAAGTTCTTAGATTGTATAAGATCGGTTACGTCAAAAGACATAGAATAACTATTAAGTTTAGCTAAGAGTGCCCGTGTAGGGCCAGTAAGTTAGAATTACATAGTTAAGTTAATTAAGCTAGTTTTAAGCGTTTTTTGTCTAGCAAGTAAGATTTAATGAGTTTAAATAATAAAAATGCGTTAGAAATGAAAATGAATGCATTTACGTTCTCAAACGAACGCGCTGGGATATACATACACCCATGAACGGTATTCTTCGACACCCATTCGTGCTTCGCACATGCATACTCAGAGTTACAAGTTAACTTTATTGAGACAAATTTACAATAGCATACATTATTATTATAATCTTATAATACATTTGGTAGACTAAATGATATGTCTGACTTAAACAAAATTAAAGAAATATATAAGGGATATTTATTCAGAATTCATTACAAGAAAATTGTATTTAATTTTAATTTGTTCACGCTTGCTCCCGGCGTGTTTTCACAACTTTTTTTTTTTTTTTGCAATCTAAACCTAGTGGATATAAATTAAAACTAAAACTTAAACCTAAACTAATAATACCTAATTATACATAAAAAACAAAATACAACTTTGTGTTGCAGATAAGCATATCCATAAGTTGGTTGCAACAGCTTTGAAATCATTAATGGTTCATATAGGGTACTATATGATAGCAAGGAAATTCAAAACTATTGCTTTAAAAACAAAAGCTTAAGTTAAAACGTATTTTAATCAAAGTCACCCCCTATGGTTAGAAGGGGATGCTTTTTCGTAGAACGGTGCTAGCTGGTGTCTATTTGTATCTGGTCTTATCAAGGATACTGAGTTCTCATTTAAAATGTGAATGGTGACAGGTAGTACTTATCATTTAAACTGTCCATGATATTAGAGTCCATTAGAGATCTTACCAGTGGGTTGGAGTGTGAACGGATTCGTTCTAACTTTTTTAGCAGAAGTGTTATTTGCTGCTTCATAAGGAGTGTAACCTGAGTTGCCGCATATATAGTTTGGTTAGAGAACCATTTTTTATCCGGTTTTCTAAACATTCCGCAGCAAAATCTTAAAACTTTTCTTTCAAAAACCTCCATTTCTTTGGCTACAGTGGGTGAACCAAGTTGGAAAGCCGTATGTCAGAATTGGTCTTATAAGGGTCTTGTACATCAAAATCTTAGTTTTCCCTATCATGTGTTTTGAATTAAGTAGTGGTTTAAGTAATGCTGTGACCATTTTTGCTTTCTTAATTACAACCCTTCCATGCTTGTTAAAAAGAAATCTGTTCTGGAAGTATATCCCTAGATACCTTGTTTCCGAACGTAACGGGATTGGAAAGTTATTTATACTTAATGATAAATCTTTGCTTTCTTTAACCGCACGATAATGTCCCTTTCCGCTGGCATTTCTAAAGCACGTGAGACCACATTTGTTTGTATTTATTTTTAGTCTCCATTTTTTAAAATAATTTTCTATAAGAGGAAGTTTTGCTTTAATTTTATTAAGAGCTAAGCTCGGTCTTAAGTCGCTAGCCAATAAAGTGGTATCATCAGCGAAGTGAAGTGATCCAGGATTTTCCGTAATTGGGTCCGATAGAGGAAAGTCCTGAAGATATAATATATCCGAGTATGGATCCTTGGGGTACGCCTGAGTTCACCGGGAAAGGTTCTGTGTGCTCGGATGCAATGTAGGTATATTGAAGTAGTTCTGTTTGATAAAAAACTGTGTATCATTCTTATAAGCCATTTCGGGAAACTTAGTTTTATGAGCTTGAATAAAAGTCCCTGATGCCAGAGCGAATCGAAAGCCTTTTCAAGGTCAATATCTAAGCTCACCGTACACATTTTTTTTCTTAGATTTTGGACAACTTTGTCCTGCAGTATGAGTAAAGCGTGCTCCGTGGAGTTTCCTTTCTTGAATTCAAATTGGTTGTGTGGGATAATGTCCTTATCTTCACAGAAATTATTCAAGTGTTCGGCTAATACCCGCTCAAATAATTTTCCGATGTTAGAGAGAAGCGAGATAGGACGAAAATTATTTACTTCTTTCGCAGCTTTCTTTAAAGCTATGGGAAAAAGCTTCGCTTTTTTCCGAATTTCAGGGAAATAGCCATTGTTAATACAATGGTTAAATATAGATGCTAATAATGTATCCAAGGAATAGGGACATTTTTTCAAAATTAAATTTGAGATCTGATCAATGCCAGTAGATTTTTTATTGTTAAGCGACGTTCTGAAAAGGTTAACGCTATTGGGTGAAGTGAACGGAAAAACTCCTGGATCACAAGCATTGCTAGAGGGCGAAAAAATTAACAGCGTGTTTTCAAGATGTCTTTCCTCAAATTGGTTTATTGCAGAAGAAACTTCAACTTCGAAGCTTCGATCATCGGTGGGTGCTCTTTCAGAATAGTTTGCAGTGTAAAGGTGTTTAAAAGCATTTAATTTGGCTTGAATATCAATCAGCTCTTGACCATTATATGTGAGCGTATCTTTCGAAATATTTGCGCCCAGTTATTATATCTATTTCTTTAAAAGCATGCGGAGATGGTTTTATTTTTCCCAGTCTTGATTTAAAGGAATTATTAAGATCTAGGTTAACATTTACTTTAATAATTGTACTTATGCACTGTATTCTAGAATGCAGTTCAAGGTATTCAGGACTTACTCTATTAAGGTGACGATGGTACAGTCTTTTTAGTTGTTTGAGCCAAATTTTTCTAAGATCAGTCTTTTTAGTTGTTTGAACCAAATTTTTCTTAGATCAATCACTTTTTTCGTAAGATCTGAAATGCAGTGATACTTATGATCGGTAACCTTGTGAATTTTAGAGTGTGATTCTACCTTTGAAATAATGATCGCGTTAAGTTTAGCTATGAAGGTATCTATTTCCGTGTTTGATATGTTTCTCTCAGTTGGTACACCAATTAAGGGCAAAGAGTTATGAAGATTAAGTCGAAAAACTTCCCAGTTCGTGTCTTCAAATATTCTATATGTAGCAAGCAGGTGGGATCAAAATAGGGAAAAAATCTTGAACATTGACTTCTATAAGAATTCCAAAGTGATCGGAGAATGCTGAAAAGGTCCCACAGATTAAGGTACTTGATGGGTTGTTCGGGCTGTGTGCGGGGTTAAGCGATGGAGAAATAAGGAAAAAGTCCAAAAAAGATGAGGACCTGGGAAATGTGGGGGTGTTAGCTGGTATTAAATCAAGGTTTAGGTATGGGCCGTTGTAGAACCAGTTGTTGAAAAGGTTCCCGTTATTGTTGTTGCATACTCAGACATAACACGTCAACGAAGTAGCAATGCGTGCGAAGCCACGGGGGCTGCTAGTGGTTCATAAGCAACGTCGATCTACTTAGAGATCTAGAAGTTGAAATGGTTGAAGATGAGGAAAAAAAGGAACCATAAGACAAACATAGACTTAAGCTTCACAACCGCGTCAACGTAGAAGTGACAGAACTATTTAATACTAGCAATCTGACTAGAAGATTATGAAGGGTAAAACCTTTCGAACTAACGAGTTAGTCAAAAAATAAAAAAAGGTTAAAACAATAGTTAACTGTCCACAGACGAATCTATTTGATTACATAGACATGTTTATGAAAGACAAATTGCTGATGCTGCAATAATTGGAAAGGCTGTCTGTCAAGTTGATGGAAGTCCAATCTAAATTAGAACTTTAGCCAGACCTCACCCCCGTATCATCGTTTAAATCGTCTGGCTTATTGAACTGTATATGAATATATTGCCAAAATGTTGTTGTTAACCAAATGCATGCACTGCTACCAAATAAACAGAACACCCTTACCTATCTATCTCTATATTTGGTAAAACATTATACATAACAAATTTCTATCTCAGCAAAATTTACTCGACCAGAAATATAATGTGCAAGGCAATGGTAAATTAACTTAATGTAAATACTATTTTATCTCTCACAGTCCCAACCACCCACTGGCTTAATACAATATGAATGTGTTTACGGATAGATGTTTTTGTAGGCGTTCCATTTCAACTATTTAAGGTTCATTTGTGTCCGAACAGCACAACATAAACTCACATGCCTTGCCCATAGCCCGAAGGCGCTATACTATCGGCCACTTTTGCGATAGATATAGAGAAGCATTTTTGATAAAGCACCAAATCACATGCAATCGGTGTTCGGTTAAAGTAATTAGGAGCCATGGCTGAATGGAGTAAATTCGTATTTATCTTTAAATCGCCTGCGTTTCGAAACAAAAACAACATAAAAAAAAGGAGGAAGAAATATCCTTTTACATGTATTAGGTACATACAGACTGCAGAGGAGGTGTGGAAAAATACATAAATTTCACATGTAGTTCTTAGTAATTTTTCAATGTTCACTGTTTGTCATGTCTTGGGGATTTATTGTCTCACTTACTGAAGTAAAATAAAATTAAGGAAAGAGACTGTAGAAAAGGATATTATAAAAAAATTTGCATTGTCTTGTTAAACAGACAAAAGGATGAAACTCGAACTAATAGCAGAAGCTTGGTCTAATTTGGGTTTTTGAACGGGTTACATATTTAAAGCACAAAACGTCTTCAATTGGATGCTGACACCTGGATAGTACTTCTACAAAATACATTAAATCCGTACAGGAATCGTTTTCCCCAGTAGCAGGTTTAGCACATCATTCGCCTCAGAGATTTGGATGGTTTTGACATTTCTTTCTATCAGTTCTTAAAAACGTTCAAACTCATCGAAAATCCGATAGATACGACTTTTCTAATTCTCCTCTTCTTCCAAAAAATCAAGGGCCTATTGTGCCACGTTGTTATCGAGTGGGGCAGCAAACTAGAAGAGTTGGAACGAGTCTCTTACCTCCTTGTCTCTACAGCTGCTCTAATAGATATTGTTATATCCATTTAATTTGCCAGGAATTGTTCTAATGACACAGTGTCCAGCTCTATCTACCTTTAATGATTTTCTTGCGGAATCAGTCTGCTCACCGATGGGACTCATCAAGGGTACGATTTTCCAACACTTCCTCTCCATTGCCAACTTTAAGAAGGGAAAGTTTAGAAACCTGTGTATCCTGTTTATCCAGACCGATATGGCCCGCCTACAATAAAAACAGAACGAATGACTTGATCAATAGATCAGCAAGAATCACAGCAATTAGCACGGGCCACTGGCCAATTAGTCCACACACTGCCAAGTTAGGCATCCCGTTCAACCCCCACTGCCTTAGTTACGACAATACGCATGAAAAGGAAACCATATTCCACTTTTTCTATGACTGCCCGGCACAAGCTAGAGCCAGGCACTGGCTAGACTTTATCTTTAACATACCCCCAAAGGAAAAAGTTGACTGATGTTAAATAGCACTATCTGGGCGGCTAATTGAAGTCTTCATTTCGAGAAATCACACGTCCTAGAAATTTGCCGCGCAATAGAGCCATTGTTTCACAACCCGTGTGGCATGTGACGCCGTCCTGCTAAAAAATGAACGTCGCACAGTGGCTCATTTTGACTTTTTTGGTTGCAAAAATCATAACTCTTTAACGAATAAAGATATCTCGACAATTTTTTTTCCTCTTTAAGGCAATTTCCAAGGCTATGTAATTGAGATTAATGCTTTACAGGGTGTTTCACAATGCTGAAATAAGATTTCGTCACCACAAGGGATAAACATAATATTTTACTTTAAAAATATTCAAAATTGTATAATTAAACTAATAACGGCGTGTCCAAAAACCTATCCCAGGCAAAACAATGGTGAATTAATGTAAACGAACTCGTTTTTAAATGTTTTCTTCAGGTGTATCAAAAGCGCATTTTTTTTATTTTGTGGCACATCTGAGTACATAATAAAATATTTCAGTGATTCATTTCAAGTCAAACAGTGGAGGAAAAAGTAAACGGAGCAACATATTTATTTAAAAAAATATCTTCCGGCACTACTCGCAAGAGATAGGTGGATTTCATGTGTATGGAAATTTTTTAATAATATTAAAGTAATCCAAAATGCCGGATCCAAAACCGAATTTATAGTAATTAAGTTTAAACGAGTACATACATATTTTCAGTTTTAACGAAATCAGAGCAATTTTGAAGAATTTCAAGATGGCAGATTCAAAATGGCGGCAAATTTTATAGCAAAAAGTTACTTATGATTATTGCCATTGTCATACTAGTAAAAATGGAAACACGAAAGTTTTCTATGCGCAATTTGAGAAATAAAAAAGGGGTGTGACACGCCCCTTTCCCAACCAATTACGTCCATCTTCGAGATATTCCCCATATACACCAGTGTTCAAAGTTAATTACTCATTACAAGAAAAATGAAAATGTGTTGTACTGTACTTCTTTAATGAAAGAGAGAAGAAAAAAAATTAAATTTGGCTGACCTCTTGAAATCAAATCTCTCTAGCACATAGGGATGCATGTTCTGTTCCCGTACCTGAGTTTTTCAGTACATATATATTTACAAATATATAGGAATTCGTTTTCTTTTGACTATTGCGGACCTTTCTTTTTATACTCCGCCAAAGTCGAAAAGTGTGCCTTAAATAGGGTTTCAAAAAACATTCAATTAAATAGTTTTAAAAAAATTAAAAAAAAACTGAGTTCATTTTGGATTTAAGAAATGAACAGATATGTAGGTATGTCACACAAAATGAAAAAGAAATCATATTTTTAAATCGTATGCCTAGTTTTTGCACTCAAACCAAAAAAAAAAATGCTAAAAATCAATTTTAAATGATCTCAAAAAATTACTCAACTTTGACTGGCTCTACAAGCAAAACTATTGATCCAAATTAAATAATATTTTCGATTATTAGGGTTCCAAACATCTGTTAATCCAGCGAATTGAAAAATGTTTCCATTATAAAACCACCCGAAAATTGAGTTTCGCAACCACTTTTGTCGAAATGAGCCACTGTGCGTCATCCACGTTTATAGCATTAATTTCAGACAAAAAAAAAAGACCTACCGGCACCAGCCGCAAGAGATAGGTGGATTTCCTTTGTATGCAACTTTTAAGTAATATTAAAGTTATCCAAAATGGCGAAATTATAACAAGTACCCATAAACGAGTATACATTTTCAATTTCAACGAAATCGGAGCAATTTTAAAGAATTTCAAGATGGCGGATTCAAAATGGCGGGAATTTTTTTCCAAAAATATGCTTTTACTATTACCATTTCTATACTATAAAAAATGAAAATGCAACAATTATTAATGCGGAATTTGAAAAATTTAAAGGGGTGTGACACGTCCCCCTCCCAACCGATTACGCCCATCTACGAACTCAGCCGAGCTATTCACCATATCAACATGTGTACAAAGTATCAGTTAATTCGGTTAAGAACTGCGGCTCCTGTCGTGCGGACAAGATTTCATTGTATTGCATAAATGGGCGTGACACGCCCCCCTCTCAACCGATCTCGCCCATCTACGAACTCGTCCGTGCCATTCACCATATCAACATGTGTACAAAGTTTCATTCAATTCAGTTAAGAATTGCGGCCCCTATCGTGCGGACAAGATTTCGTTGTATTGCATAAATGGGCGTGACACGCCCCCTCTCAACCGATCTCGCCCATCTACGAACTCAGCCGAGCTTATTCACCATACCAACATGTGAACAAAGTATCAGTCAATTCGGTTTAGAACTGCGGCCCCTATCGTGCGGACAACATTTCGTTGTATTGCATAAACGGGCATGACACGCCCCCCTCTCAATCGATCTCGCCCATCTACGAACTCGTCCGTGCCATTCACCATATCAACATGTGTACAAAGTTTCATTCAATTCAGTTAAGAATTGCGGCCCCTATCGTGCGGACAAGATTTCGTTATATTGCATATATATATATATATGTACATTTGAACGGACCATGGTTTTGGTGTTTACTATAGAGGTCTTGAAAAGTTGCATTCAAATTTTTTGAAAGTTGCGTCATGAGGACCTCTGCAATAGGTAGTATTTCTTCGAAATCCACCTAAAAAAAACAAGAAACAGCCAACGTCATTCGGTAAAGCACCAGCATAATTTTCGACAAAATATAGCCCAATACCACCGCCAGCCAAAGAACCGCACCAAACTGCCACTCGTTCTGGACGTGGAGGTTTTCCCACTATTTCTCTTGGGTTTTCGGAACCCCAGATACGACAGTTTTGTTTGTTTGCGTACCCAGACAAATGGAAATGAGCCTCATCTCTCAGAATAATTAGTCTAAAAAACCATAATCTTGTTCGTAGTGAATTTTCACTATTTCAGAATGTTGTACAAGTGTATGTATATCCATCCACATTTATTAACTTCCTAGCTTTTACTTATCAAAACGTCATTGCAATTATAGTTGAATGTTGACAGTTCAATAATGGTGTGAAATTTAAAATGACACCTCTTGTTGGATGACCCATATATCTTCTTTTCCACTATGGACATCTACTCGTGCTTAAGAGATGACGAAAGCAAAACCATACTCCAAATTTGTAAACTTCCCCTAACGGCTTTCGGTTACAATAATGTTATAAACCTGCCATTTTTATCTACTAATGAGTATTATGCATACACGTCACTAATGATTTTTCCAAAATAGCCGTCATTGTATTTATTAGCACGAAACTTCCGAAAACCAATAATAATATTAAGCTTGCAAAAAGAACTCTTTCACCCGCACACTTTCCGCCCAACCCTAAACCGATTAGAAAAGACATTAAAGTAAAATAGATAAGAGTGTCATTGTAAAATGGTTTTCCAAAGTTTTCACTTTTTCATCACTTCCTGCAACGATACAATTTTTCTTTCTTTTCTACCAACCCTTCGCTGGTGTTATAATCATCAGAAATAACCCAAAACTATACATTCTTTCTTCACTATCTATAGCATAGTGCCTTCGAGTAGACGGTTGACGATTTTTCAAACCCAACCAACGCTAGAAAGGGTGTGAGATAAAAATGTTGCATTCAAGTTCTATATGCACACACATATCCATAGGTACATTTGAAACCCAATTCGCCTTTGGAAAAGTAAAAACTTTCCACCAAGGCACACAAGAATAGTTGGTAAATGTGCTTATGCTAAAGAAACCGACCCAAGTAAGGGCAAAAATGTAGACAAACTTTTCACTTTTTAAACGAGACACAGAGGGATGGAGTTTGATACATATACCCTCACAAAGATGCATACTCTTTAAAAGAAGGAACAATGTAAATACCTTAGACTAAGAAGAGCAACAATAATGATGGAGTTTGGTCGGTTAAAAGAGTGGGGCCCTGTAAAGTTTCCAAGATGCACCCATAGGGGACCCTTTTTCAGACAAATGAGTGGCGAAAGAATATAAGTTGAAGAAGGACTGAAAAAATTAAATGTGTCGAAAGTAGAGCTGAAAACAATATTAATCGGGTATTATGAGTGACAAGCTCGAGAAGATATGAAATTAAGTTTGGTTGAAGCTATTAACCCTAGTGCGGTGTACACCTGAAATGGCCTTATATAGCTATCGTTAACTTTGGGCTATGGGATATCAAAGATAAATATTACCCGCGTTAATTAAGCGAGGAAAGCCACTAAAAGGTTTCTATCTGCATTTGGTTTTTACTCGGATAAAGACGCTTAATTTAATAGATTAAGAGGTGAAAGAAAGTAATTGTCATTTACACTGTCATTGATATCTAAGTCTGACTGTGACAAATATCTAGGACTCATTCTAGCAAGGAAGCTTTTGTGGGGAAGAAATATTGCCGAACGCGCTCGAAAATCCATCGTAGGATAGACAACTAATCTGCTAAAGATCTTCTCCTTACCTATTTAACAGAAATGGCAAGCAGTATGATTTTGAAATCGCATTCTTAATCGGCTTATTGATTTAATGTCAGTATATGTTTGCACGTGCTTACAAATTCAGTTGCATTAAGTGTCAAAGAAGATGCCGGATAAATGTCTACCCTTTAGAGATAATGAGATGTCGTGTTTTTTTTACAGCATTTTTCATAATTTTTTGCTAAAAACGAATAGTTGTTCTCTATATGTCGAGTATTGTACAGTGCACATGGCTTGAACTTCAAATATCACTAAAGAAACCATCATAACTGGAACCAATACCTTAATAAATCATTATTTTAATATTTAATAAGTTCAGAATAAAAAATTACTAAGAATTTCATAAGCCCACATGTTATTAGAATGAGTTCAGTACTCCTTAAGGTGAATCATAATCCCTTTATCGCAAAGCGGTAGTCATAAAACGAAAAACGGCATACATAGCTATGTATAGACAGTCTACTTGCTTCTAAAACTAACAGTGACGCAAAGACTCTATTTGCTGTGAGTGCACCTCCAAAATAAGGTTATTTCCTCAATATGTGGATCACGGATTGCCATGTGAATCCTTAACACTAAATTCACCTTTTTGTGTAAAGAAAAAAGAATTAAAACAAGAAGTCAAAAGCACTCAGTGGTATCTTCCCATTTGTTTTACAAAGTCAATATCTGTGTTAACGACTTTCCATATGCCATGGCATAATGCTCCCTTTCTAATCTAGTCACCTTATTTCACTCGCAACTCACGTAATTCGATTCGTTGTTGGAACAATTTTTCCTGTTTGTTTGTTAAACTCTAAATACCCGAACAAAAAAGGTATTAACACCTACAACCATTTAAAAGTTTTTTTTTCCAAAAAAAGAAAAGAAAAGAACTCTAACACACCGAGGAAAAAAAGTTTTGCTCGATTTCGTGTCACAAATTTGTACGTTCGGGACAGGCCCCATCTTCGAGCCTGTTATTGGCGGCGTGGCGTTAACATTTTCATTATGTAAACTTTATTCATCTATGCAAATCTACTTACCCAAAAAAAAAGATACACGAGAGAAGTGAGATAGAAAAACGTGATTATTTGTTTGGAACCTGTCGTCCTTCAAACGAGACCGGAATCATAAATTATCCTTGCGAGTTGCAAACAAAAAACAAAGTATCTACGCGTAACATTGTAATACGCGAAACGTAATTCATTGGAAAAATATTACAAGCCAAGTAGTCTTTCGTCAGGGGGTGGTGGACTAGTAGAAGGTGAATATGTGGTGATTCCTCTTTTTTTTCGTTTTGAAAATGGGAAAAAGTTTTTGATTAGGAAAAACGCGAAACTCAGATTGGATTCTTTTTTTTTGCTGCTCCCCATCAATGAGGGTTCCTGTTACTCTGTGTTACTACTTCTTTGGGGTTCATGTCAAAACATAAGTTTGTTCTCAAAAACAACATATGGTCGCCTTCGTCGTCCTTGTGCTTGTGTATCTTTGCGTAGAGAAGGAATAGAAAAAGGAAAACAGCGAAAGGATAACTAAATGCGTTATAAATCATCAAACAATGTTGGAAGTGTATGTGATAATTTTGTTCTTTTCTTGGATTAAGATTTATGTGCAGCATTTTAAGATTTATAATATTCGAGCATCTGATATGGGTGCCCGTGATTAAGATATGCTCAGTAAATGCGAAGGGGCCTGGGAAATAAGAACGTCTTCAACTGAGGCAGAGAGCGTTATTTTTTTTGGATCAATGAATGCGATGATGATTGAACGATTGAGGAGGAAGGCATCGTAAGTTTTAATCGCCAAGTCAAAGGTTAGGAAGTTTTTAAACATTCAAAGCGGATGGAGAGACAGAGATACGATATGATTTATTCGGTTGTCGACAGACAGGTTAAAGTGATATGAATCACTGCAGATTTATGGCTAATAAAATAAATTTGCAATCAGTTTATGTCAGCAAATGCTAGGTTTGTTTTCGATTTGTGAAACTTCAAATGACAAGACAGTCTTTACTTTGGAGAAGAACTTGTAATTAGCTTAATTCGGCGCTTTCAGGTCTTATTTTCGCAATGAGATATAGAAAAAGTTAAGTGACTTATTGAGTCACCAGCTGTCAGCCTTAAATGCACCCCGTAGAATTGATTAAAAGCAGTCTATTAGCAACTCAGATCCCTGTCTGGGTCTGGATGAATTCTTTCAATCTCCATTAATCCCTAGGCAAATAAAGGAATGTTTTAAAAATTAAATCACGTATATAGAGGGTTTAGTGTATACCTGTTTGCACATTAAATAAAAGTTCGGTACAGTGAAAAGAGAATATGTGCATAACTGCATATAGGTATACAGTTAAACTAATGCAGAGGACCTCCTTTCTCGTTAACCCTATTACCTATCCTAACCTAAACCAATGCAAAAACATAGCGATATATTTCTAAAATTATTCACAATTGGGAAATAATATGATTATTATAATTATTATAAGTTTATTAATATGTAATTAATTACCATGTTAATTAAAAATTATAGGTAGCGCTAGCTGCTATTGCTTTCGGGTAACATTTTGTGATATTAACTCATTTCTCACTGAAACTATAATAATTTTGTAAATTTTGGCATCACTGAGAGTAAAACATCGCGCATATACTTGTTACTTTAAAGCTAGCAGCCACACACTATCCTGTAAAAGCTCTCCGCAGTTTCAGTGTGGTACAAAATACGTGTACCAGGAGATTAGGTTTATGCATTTTAGTTGAGTTCAGAGAGCGCTTAGTTTAGTTCAGATCTGCTGATTGAACTAGTTCGTTCTAAATTAAAACAACACTGTGAACTTGTTTCCTTTGTTCACTTTGTTGAACACTTTTTTGAACAAGTTCATTCGAGAACTCCACAAGCCTATATAGGATGAATCTTCACTTGAGTTGAAAGGTAACACACTCTACTGCTTCCCATGCCAGCGTACGCGTTGATTTTTTTTATTTTATTTAAAGGCTTACGAAACAAATCATCTACCCGAACTGTTAATTTCATTTCTTTAAGAGTTGCCAAGCGCTCATTTTTTTTTTCTATTTCGCATGACTTTAGCTTGCTGTATACTTTCGTTCTTTTATCCGGTGATCGTTGTTCGTTGTTATAAGTACGTCGAACAACAAATATGTAAAAGACAAATTAGTATAATGAAGAACGAACACGTACACAAGCTGGTTGGAATTTATGGTGCACAGTTTTGTCCAAACACCGAACAACGTGTGTGTTAATGATGATAACCGTTAATTGTACGTTTTTTGTGTGCGTGCATCTTATTTCTATTGTAGTATATATGGGTGATTTAAGAAGTTTATCAAGGGAACTTCTATAAGAATTCATAGAATTAGGTATAAGTTTTCCATGTTTGTAGCAAATAAAGCTCAAAAAAAGAGCGATGAAAAGAAAATCGCGTACATAGTATTAGTGGATAAACTGCTCTCATTTTAATAAGCAGCGTTTGGTCCAAAAAGATCTCTTACTGTTTTCTAATTTCTTTGTTTGCTTTGTTTTGAGAAGTTGTAACTTATTTACTGGGCACGAAAATTCTACACATACATACACGTACATACGAGGTTTCTTGAAAAGGTTTACGGTTCAACACTTACCACATAAAAGGTGATGACATCTTTAAACCTGATTTAAGAATTTTCAAATTACCGTAGCGCCTTAGGGAGTGAAACTAAATCCGCCATCGATCGGTGCAATTTCTTTCTTATTTTGACATAAGAAATCGAGCCCCTCCAGGGTGACCCCTAAATCCATTAGGTTCATATATATCAAGTAAATTCGAAAAGTGCAAGTGAAAGTTACGAATATAATTGTGTATGAAACTAATACAGTCGAACCCGCTTTAATGAAATGGGGAATCAAAACACAAATAATTTGAATTAACGGGTTTTTTTATTTAAGTAGACTTCGGATAACCGAAAAACTATTTTCAAACTTTAAACTTTAGATAACAGAAAAAAAACCTGTTTATTTAAACAAACTCGGAATATCTTATCAATAAATATGAAAAAGTACAATCAGTTAACAAAAGAAAAGTAATTCATTATTTTGTAACAGAAAAACAAAAAACAAACATAACATAACAAAATTCATAAAAGAAAAGGAGCAGTATGTATTAGAGATCACATTCAAGTAAGTTGTATGTACCTTAATACGTCATTGCATATAGTCTAATCATAAGCTATATATCTTGACCCTCCTTAGCATAAACGATTTCATAATTTGGAGTAAAACCAGATTTCTGCAAAGGATTTTTTATAGTTGATGGGCATACCATTCACCAAGCCCTTTTCATCATCTTTAAGCTTTGAAGCAAGTACATTTTTTGTTAAAGTCTGATAAATAATTCTTAATTATCTACATGAAGAAGTTGCTGTTTACTTCCCACCTCCATAAGGGAAGTATTGCAATCGGCCAAAAAAAGAGTTCGAAATTTTAACAGAGCTTCATATTACGATGCAATGGAAACCATTTTCGAAGTGATGGATGTGTGTGCATGTGCTTTCGATAACAAGAGAACGGGATAACGTACGATCATGCATTTTAGACAAAAATGGTGGATTCTCAAAATCGTGTTTTCAGACATAAGCTCTTCTGTCTTATTGCCACAGATATAAACTCAGATAAATAATAGAGATAAAATTCAAAGGTTAAAGGCAAAGATGAAACAAAATCAATACATATAATAAAACAGTAGAGCCCGGTGTGTCTGTACATTGAAGAAAAAGTAAAAAAAAAGAAAGGGGGCGACTAAAGAAGGGGAATAGAACATAAATTAGCGATTTTTAGAATTCTTTTCTGTCTGTCTGTCTGTCTGTCCGTTTGTTTGTTAGCGCACATCTCCGAAATTACTAAACGGATTTTCATGTAATTTTCACAGGTGGACAGAACATAATTTGCATATATTTGCAGCATATAGGTTTTGTTTTATTAAAATCGGATGTAGGAAAAAAAAGTTATCGCCATTTAAAGATTTTTGGAATTTACTTTTGTATGTTAGAAATGTTAGAAGTTAAAGGTTGAAGGCCTATGGACGTCACGAATGATTGTTTAAAAAAAAACAGAAACCTTTGGTTAGAATTATAGAGCGTATACAATTTAGTACATACAAAATCAATAGGTGGCGCTGTTCAATATTAGAACGCGCTATAAACATTTTTGCAGTAATAACCAAAAAAATTGTGACTCTTTAAAATATTCCATTCTAACCTCTCCAAAGGGGGTATAATCGGAGGGAAAATTGCTTCCAAATGCTATAAAATAGCAATTTGATAGGTGGCGCTGAACACTCACGCTGTTAAATCATGACAATCCGTTTTATTTTGTTGGCCAGTGTGTAGTTCCTGCACCATCTCTGTCCACGCTGGGTATGTATATGTGTAATTAAAATCGGCTCAATAGTTTAAAATTCACAGCTGATGGGTTGGTGAGGAGAGGGGGTAACACCGTGTGCAAGCAGGGCTTAATTCACATTTAAGGTTTCTTCGTCATAACTTTCAACAAGTCTCAAGCCGCTGATTGAAACACTTCTCCTGGAAGCTGTTAATGTAATCTACCGGCAGATTCAAATTGAAAATAATTTAACGCATGTGGAGCTGCGGGTACAGCTAGTAAAAAATAAAACAGTAAACATTCCAAAGCATTCAAAGTTTTCTTGGCATTTACACTACAAAGATTGAAAATCCTTAACATATTGACTGTTGGACCAATTTTGGAGAAATTAACTTGGTCTACGTTCCACAAGTATGGAAAGAAGTGAAAGTGGTTTTCATACCCAAGAGTGGTAAATGCTCTCACGTAAATCTAAAAGACCTTAGACCCATTAGCCTTTTTTCATTCTTTCTAAAAACATTAGAGTGACTGATTGATATCTATCAACGTGGCAGTATTGACACTAAACTTGTGTCACCGTCTCAACATGCTTATTGCAAGGGTTAATCAGTGGAATCGGCAATGCACACGCTTGTAGGTAAAATCGAGTTTTCCTTGCATCATAATTTACACTATGGTAGCATTTTTGGACATGGAAGGAGGGTTCAACAACGACAACACATCAGCAATAGCGGATGCACTAACGGATTTAAAAGTAAATAGTTCACTTAGCGCATTGATTAACGTCCTGCTCTCCAACAGGATTATTAACTCAGAGCTGGATGGGATATCTGCCAGACGATCGGTTAGTAGAGGCACCCCACAAGGCGGCGTTCTATCCCCTCTTCTCTGGAATATGTTGATAAATGAAATACTGATATCCGTAAAAGCAGAGGGATGCACGGTGATTGCTTATGCTGATGACGTGGCTGTAACAATCTCAGGAAAGCACCTGAATACCCTAAAAGAACTCCTCCAAAGAGCTTTAAATAAGCTAGTTAGATAGAGGGTTCGGTGTGGTGTGGGTGTAAACCCCCATAAAACTGAATTCGTACTCCTTTCCAGGAATTATAAGATTCCAGTCATTGACCCTCCCTCCCTTAATGGGACAAGCTTAACTTTCTCCAATGAAGCAAAATAATTGGGTCTTATTTTGGACAAGAAATTAAGCTGGAAACCCAACATAAAAGTAAGAGTTAGGAAAGCTACGATAGCACTTTTCTCTTGCAAAAAAGCTATTGGGAATAAATGGAACTTGCAACTTCGTATTACTCAATTCTCAATTTCCCCTGTGACATAACACAATACAAGATGGGAAGTACAGGACTGGCTCCCCAGTCGAATTTTTTGTTTTTGTGTTAGTCCTCAAAATCAATGCGTTGTGAGACGACGAGTCTTGTACTATTGTGTTTCGTCTCATATATTTTCTTTGTTTAGAATTAATTTCACAAGTTCATGTATATCATAATTTATAACTCGTCGGTCGGCACAACTACCTGAAGCAGCACGGAGTGTAGCCGTTTACCCTGAAGCCTGCTCAAATGTTCGATTAATAATCTCACTGTTCCAGAATATATGACTGTCTGATTGATGATGTTTTTACATTCTATTTTTAATAATTAGAATAAAGCGATTATATCACAGTTTTTATCGGCTGAACTGTTAGTGCACAACATCGCGTAAATTGGGATTGGCAGGCCCTTACTAAATACCCAAGAACTGAGCCGGTGTCAAGGGTTCTGCATATAATGGATCACTGACTACGTAGGTTAAAGGGTGCGAATTTTCCACCCTTCGATCTAGATTAAAAGAGTCCTCTGTTGCTCTGATGTATGTTCAGCTCCCAAAATTCGCCCACCAAAGAGCTCATCCAAAAACATCCGGATGCCTTATGCTGAGCGTTAACAGGCTCGATGAGAAAGCCTCAAAATTTAGGGGTTGCTACACTGAAAAAATTATTGTACATAATATTAATGAACGCCATTCATACCGCAAAATTCATTAATTTTTTGAACAAATTCAATGATTTTATGTACAAATTCTTTAAAAAAAAATACTGATTTTATGACCGATTCATTAATCCTATGAATTCGTATTCATAAAAATATTTGTAGGGGAAATTTTGTTTATGAACGCTGATTCTCATTTTAATGAATTTTTTCATAAACTTATGAACTATTCATACAACTGCCGATTACGATTTTTAAGAATAAATACATTGAATTTGTAGGTGTATGTATTTGTTCATTAATAGTATGTATAAATACATAATCAAAGATTTCGAATGTAAATATTCATACACTAAATGCATTGGTGTTTATTTTTATGAATCCACACTTAGTTTCAGTGTATTTATTCATAAAAAGTAGGTACACTTTGTACACTCCAATAAGAAAGTATATCTTGAAGGATGGCCATGGTGTAGTGGTTGAATCATCGCTTGTCACGCTGAAGGTTCCAGGTTCAACTCCCGATGTCAAAAAAAATTTCAAGAACGTAATCTTTAGCTCACTTTTAATGATTTTTTTCATTTAGAATAAGAATTTTTTCATTGATATTATACTCGTTTTTGGTTCAGTGTACGCCATAGTCTACAAGCGTTCGATCCGAATATGCCAAGCACTTCTATCGCTCAGTTGGATGTAAATAACATATCTGAAGACATAAGTGATGGAATTCAATCCATCCTCTATAAACATCAGCAGCAGATGAAAGTGCACACTCTGACGTATTCTACGACTTACGGCCCTGTCCAGATACAACCCCGTTAATTTTTTTATCTTTTCCTGTCGGTCTTCTCTTCATTATTACAAGGGTCTCTCCGTTATAATTTTACAACTATAAGTCTAATTGCCGGAATACTTTCCTTTAATCCTATTACCTGTGTTTCTAGAGAAACTTACCCTCAATAAACACTTATCTTTTCCCTAGCCTCCCATTTAAGCGGTATTTACAGTCTGCCTAATATATCACCTGTGGAAAAACTTTCATTCAGCGTCATGGGAAAACCCTTTCATTCACCATCACGGAAATCGTCTTTCATTCACCATCTTGGGAAGTGCCGATCCCTATGACCACATACACTAATTTATAATTCAAAACCGAAAAAGGAATTGAACCAACTACACCAAACCAAACACAATTTTCCAGCTTTTACTTGTAGTGCTCTGTGTTGTGCATAAAACACGGAATACCTTTTTAGAGGAATTCATTTGTGAGTGATGCAGTTTGTTTTTGCCAAGACAGTCAATATGAGTACATAGTTTGAAAATGGAAGAACAATTTCTTAATATGATAAATGTGAAAGGTAAGATGTTTGTTACTCCGTAACGTTTGAACGGCTGAATTTGATGTAACTTTGTGAGTACATTGTCTATGTCCTGAATTAGTAACATAGGCATAGGCTTTTGATTTCTTTAAAATGCATATGTACTTCTTTAAGAAACAAGTCATTTATTTAGTTTTTATAGAAAAGCAGTGACCTGTACAACTCAGCCAGCGGCATGTATCGTATGGATCGTAGATCATGATCGTGTATTGTGTTTGTTTTGCTTAGCCATACAAGGGTCGTTTTTTCTTTTTTTCTTTTGTGGCTTTCTTTTATTTGTGGTGCGTAATCTTTTCTTTGCCTCTAAATGATCGGAATTTGCTCGCTATTAACTAGAGCTCTCTATTACATGGATAATCAAATATACGGATATCCGTGTAATTATAACTCCACGTGTATTTTTTATTACATTTTTAACTATATTTAATTATCCGTGTAATTAAAATAAATGTGTTAAATGTGTTCCTTGCAAAGATTAAATCATTATCCATTGACTCTTTCCAATTTTTAGTTTTTGTGCTATAACTGCACTAGTGATTGTTCGATCAGCTAGGACATTAGATACTGAGCATCGATTGTATAGGCCGAGTTCTAACGAGTGAAAGAAGATTGTAATGTTGTTTTTTGTATACCAAGCTGATCTTGTTTAAATTCTAAAGCGTTTTTTGCAACTGAAGAGTGTTTAAAATGGCCAACAACTCTGCTGAAATGTTGAATCAGTAGTTGCAATTTTCGTCTTTAAGTGCACTATTGATGGCAAGTTGAAGACTGTGGTCTGCACATGTTATGCTATAGACATCTTCGGGTAGTAAGAAAATGGCATTGACAATATTTTAAGCATTTTCTGAAAAGACAACCGTGACTTTATTAGCAATTGCTCAGTCAGAAAATGTATTTCGTAGATCTTCCACTAAATTTGTCGCTGTATGGCGTTCTTCTACATAGTTCATGTGTGGTGAGAGTAAAAAAAACTTTGTACACTACTAAGCATTAATAATATGTGCAGTTCTATTCAAAAGGTTTCCTGTGACAACGACGACCAACATTCTGTTGTACAGGTTATTCTTTTCGCAACATCCAAATCTCGTCTGATTTTTTTTCAACTGATGATTTAAAGAAGATGAAACTTCTTTTAATTGCTTCTTCTTTGCATGGCTTGTAGTTCGACTCAACAACAGATATGAGGTTCTGAAAACCAATACTTGAACAAAATGAAAGTGGCACTTGATTCATGGCTATCAATTTGGTCAGTGCTTCATGTATTTGTTCGGTTCTTTCCCGATTACACATTCATTTAACTGTGTCACGATCAAAGGGCTGTTTCTTGCGTTTTCTTTTTCCGTATGAATATCTTGCAACCACATCTTAATCTTCAGTAACTTCCATTTTTTTTTTGGTTTATATTTCATTTAGTGAATAGAAGTGAACAAGTTAAGGTTAATACATTCTTAAGCATAATAAAAAGTCTTACATACTAACTTAAATCATGTTCTTAAAATGACAGTTTATTGAGAAATATAACAGATACAACCTGTAGTAATAAAACTAGTGGCGGATGCATTGAACAGAAAAAGACGAAAAGTGAATTCATTGTGGGGTGACAATGTTGTATTTAAAATTAAAAATTTTCAAAATATAAAGTTGAAATACAGAACATAAAACAGAAGATACTTAAAAAAATCAAAGTTAAACCAAAACTCCAACAAGATTATTAATTTCACTGAAATCAAAACTAAATAACCACTTTTTAATTTGTCTGTTGAAATAAAAGGATTTACGAGTACTACGAAGCTCAAAAGGTAGCCGATTAAAAAGTCGAGGTGCTAGAGATGTATAAAAGTTAAAGAAGCGTTGTGTGTTATATTGGAGAATAGTTGCCAAGCATCGCTGATTGCCTCCGTAGTACGGGCCGTTAAATGTTGGTTCAAGAGATAGCCACTCCTTATATAATTTAAGGACTTTGTAAAAGTAAAGGTGTTTAAGAGGAAGTAACTGTGAGCTACAGAAGAGGCAAAAGCTGTGTTCACGACTCCTTTTTTTCCAAATAATTCTTAAAATATGTTTTTGTACTACTAATAAAGGCTGTATTTTATTGTTATACGTCCCCCCCCCAGCAAATGAGTCCATATTGCAGCTTAGATTGAACCAGGCAGAAATAAACTGTTTGTAGAAGCTTACGAGAACAGAACTGTCTTAGATGATACATAACATAAGTTACTGACAATAAATACTTTTTCAATAAGGAAGTATGTTCACCCCAATCTAGGTTGCTGTCGATATATGCACCTAAATATTTAAATGTAGATACATTTTCGATAGAAAAACAATTAGAAGAGCAGTTCAAACTAGAGTCATATGATGGAGAGCAACTGCGCATACTACAAATATCGGCACTAACACACAATTTTTTACAAACATTACTGTGGAAAATGAAAATCGAGGACTGAAACTCAAAAGAAGACAGGTTAAAATACATGAGCTTAGTCTTATCACTGATGACTAGTTTCTGTGAACCAAACCAGTGTCTTAGAATTTCCAAGTCGTGACTAATGTCCGCTACTAAATCCAGTACAGAAGCATTTGAATACGAGCAAGCAATATCATCTGCAAATCCAGTTCTTTTCCCTTTAAGATGAGGGCTAAAGATTGAATTAATGTAGATGAGGAATAACGTAGGACCAAGTACTGAACCCTGTGGAACAACAATCCGAATACTCAAACATTCACTGAAGGAGTCACCTATTTTAACCCTTTGATTTCTATCCTTAAGGTAAGAAGCAAACCATTTAAGGATGAATCCTCTGAAGCCAGCTTTCTCTTATTTGACCAATAGTAGCTCATGATCTACGTTATCGAAAGCTTTTTTTATATCTATAAAAAGCGCCGCAGTAAATTTTTTGTTATTTAAGCTGTCATGAACATGACAACAGAAATTCAAGAGTGCGTCTTAAGTATTATTCCCAGCTCTAAAACCAAACTGATTTGGACTAAAGAATGAGCATCTATCTATATATTTTCATCATTGATATTATATGACTCGTCATCAATGCTTGTTGACGTAGTTGGTGTGCTCACATTTGTAGTTTTCAATTTATGAACTAAAAGTAAATGTCTGCCTATTACACCTGTCGTTCAACCAGCGTTTAAAAATTCGTTATTGCTTTCCTCATCGCACATAATACCAAAAACTTACCCTTACGTTTGACAAACTGCCATACTCAGCTGTATCGTTTAGACATTTCGACAAGGTATTGATGTTCGATTATTTGTTACTCAAAGCAAAGAAAACTAAAATATGTATTTGCTTTAATTAATAAAGGAACATATTTGGGACTAGAAAATGAAAAGGGTGTATAGAATGCATATATTTTAGCAAACGTGATAAATTTTTTTCTTCTTCTTACAACATTGTACTTCCAACGATATGGGGCCTGGTGTGTCAAAAATCCAAGTAGTTGATGGTCAAGCATCAGCAACCATCGGCAGCAGCGAAAGAACACACACAAACACCTTGTCGCCAACAATGTATGTTGATATCGCAGGTGTAGTGCGTAATGATAACCACGCACTGAGTCCACAGTAGTGCGTGGGTGAAACGCGAGTGGCAGAGTGTGTGTGTGTTGCATACTACCGAGGATGTGGATGCGATGGTGCGTGTTGGTAAGGGCGAAATGCAAGTACAGTGACTAACAACTAATAAGTACAATTACAAAATATATGTTTACAAAGTAACTTTAACATTAGAGTTAACAATAATAATTAACAACAATAAACATATGAACATTTTCAAACAGAACACTTCAAAAGATATTGCAAGATTCTACCGTTCCAACTAGGGTTGCCAACCGTACTCTTAAATAGAGTATTGTACTCTATTTCATGTAGGTGTACTTTATAATCTATAATTCTAATAGAATACACAAAAATACTCTTTTTTTACTTAAACTAACTTTTTTCCCTTTTCTCTTCTTCCTTCAAATATACTTTCTAGAACGAAAGTATTTTCAACTCCACTTCATGAACAATATTTCCGCACCATCCATCTACCTGCGTACACTAATGTTAGAGTTAACAATAACAATTAACAACAATAAACATATGAACATTTTCAAACAGAACACTTCAAAAGATATTGCAAGATTCTACCGTTCCAACTAGGGTTGCCAACCGTACTCTAAAATAGAGTATTGTACTCTATTTCATGTAGGTGTACTTTATAATCTATAACTCTAATAGAATACACAAAAATACTCTTTTTTTACTTAAACTAACTTTTTTCCCTTTTCTCTTCTTCCTTCAAATATACTTTCTAGAACGAAAGTATTTTCAACTCCACTTCATGAACAATATTTCCGCACCATCCATCTACCTGCGTACACTAATGTTACAACCTTGTTTTCTTCCTCCTTTGTATAATAAAGACCGTCTAATGTGAACCAAGCCTAACTCAGGTGTTTCTGAACGCTCCTGATGAATTTATTTATTTAAAAAAAATTCGAAACCGCTTAAATGAAATGAGGAATATCCTAGTTTAAATTTCAATTAACCGGGTTTTTCATTTAAGCGGACCTCGGGTAATTGAAAAAAAATTCAATTTAAACGGACTTTGGATAACAGAACAATATTTCATTTGTGTAAACCTGGAACATCTTTTCAAGAAACACGAACAAATGAAATCAGTTAACGAAAGAATATTAATACATTTATTTATGAAATAAAAGAAAAAACAAAAACAAACAACATAACAAAATTCATAAAATCCTGCCTTTTTCTTCTTTTTTTGTGATACATTTCCATTTTTTCATTTAAGCAGAGCTTTTTCTATGAAGAGTTATATATTTTTAAGGAATTTTTTTTTCTCAGTTAACCGAGTTTTTTACTTCAGCGGGTTTCAATTAAGCGGAGTAGATTGTATGAAATTTGTGAACAAGTACACAGGGACAGATGAAATTTTTCATATAAGCGGATTTTTCAATTAAACGAGTTTCAAATAAGCGGGTTCGACTGTATATACTATCTGTTCCTGCTACTTCAGCATTCACTGAGAGTATCCTCGGTCGTGAATGTGAAGTGGCGAGAAGAGAGGAACAGAGCTTCATTAGAATTGATTAAAAATGAGCTCCTGGTCGATATGAGCCTAGAGTTAGAATGTTTAGATCCATACAATTATTTTAGAAAACAACAGAAAATTGTTATGTACTGCAAAAATTAAAAAAAAAAAAGATATATTTTATTAAACTGTACTCTTTATTTATTCTCTCTGAAATCAAATATACTCTATTCCTTCTTAAAAAAGTTGGCAACCCTAGTTCCAACTGACTGAGAATTTACCAAACTCATTCATATAACGAAAGTCTAGGTAGGTACACCGCAACGGATCAAAACTGTTTTAAATAGATAAAAAATAATGGAAAAAATGTTAAGGAACTAGGGGCGGATCGAGGCCTTTTGTGGTTAAATGAGAATATTTTCTGTAATATTCATAATTAAAACTTCGAATTACTTTTAATTTGTAGTTCAGAATTTTATTAGTGCTAAGAATTACTTTTTTTCGTCTCGCCTCGGTACATGCCGTACAATGGGGTCCTTGTAAAATTGGCCAATGAACATAAGCTTTGGACCCATTTCTTATGCCTGATGCAAGAACACCAGCCTTCGCTTAATCTTGAATATATGTAGATAGATCCTCGGAATACGGACGTACTTACATTTTATTTATTTATTTAATTCGTATTCTCTTAAAATATTAAATAACAACAATTTCAGTGGGTGTATAAAGCTACTTACAAGAAAGAAAGAGAATAGCAGTGACATTTTGTATTTAACAAAAAATAAGAAATAAATGTCTCATCAAAATTAAAAAAGAAAATACTTCAAAAATATAATGGGGTGTACAAAGTTAATATCAACTTATTTATTATAAATTCATGAAACAACACATCTAAATGATAGGGCGCAACAAAATTTCAATTTCATTGTGATCAAATTCAAGAAGCCATGATCTAATACTTTTAAGGAATGAAAACAAATTCCTTATGATCCGAATTCCTTCAGGGAGTATATTAAAAAGCTTATAAGATACAATTGTATAAAAGTTTTTGAAACATGAAGTGCGAAACGTAGGAACAGTAACAACATGGCAAGTTTAGCTACGCAAGTAGTGCATATCAGATATAGGACTTTGAAGATATCCTCCTCTCACAAAAAAAAATTTAAAAAAAAATCAATTGTCTCACTGGCAGTATTTTCGTATTTTTAAATAAATCCATGGAATGTGTTAAACGATTAACTTTGCACACGTTTCTTACAGCACATTTTTGTAGAACAATTAACTACTGGAGGTTGGTGCGGTAAGCACTAGTGGTGTGTCATCCGGGACTGAATGATTCAATTGAAGCGCTTCAGTAGAATGAGTGAATGATTCACTTCATTCTTACGCTTCAATGCTTCATTTGCTTCACTCATTCCTATACTTCAATTCATTCATATCGTTCATATCATTCAATTTCGTTCTTCGCTTCTTTTTGCTTCTCTACTTCAATTCACTCCCTACACTTCAATTGCTTCACTCTAGTGGTGTGTCATCCGGGACTGAATGATTCAATTGAAGCGCCTCAGTAGAATGAATGAATGATTCACTTCATTCTTACCCTTCAATGCTTCAATTGCTTCACTCATTCCTTTTGCTTCTCTTACTTCAATTCACTCCCAACACTTCAATTCATTCTTCGCTTCTTTTTGCTTCTCTCACTTCAATTCACTCCCTACACTTCCATTGCTTCAATCACTCCTATACTTCAATTCATTCATACACTTCAATTTGTTGGTAGTTTCTTTCGCTTCTCTTTCACTCTTTACCAATTTTTTTCACATATGGGAGAGAGGGTTCATTTTGTAAATTTATTTCCCCTACAAAATATATTCGGTATTCATTTCATTGGTATATTTTGTTTTTGTTTTTTGTTCGATCGGAGCAAACAGATCAGGGTCAGTGTTGTCACTTTCCCACTAAAGTGGTAGATTTATCACTTTTTTGCTATATTTTCACAATCTACCACTTCTACCACGGAAGTCAAAAATTCTACCACTATTTTAAATAAATCCAGCAATGACAATACAACAAAAATTACTATATTTTTTACAAACATTCCTATTTTCTCTCTACATTTTATTGATATTTTACTTAAATCCAGCCATTTACGAAATCATGCACTGCATTGTTTATGTTTTCTTATGTATTATATATGCCCATTTATAGTGACACTTCATATGGTACACTGAGTTAATAATTGCCTTTATTTTGTCTCATTACACTTGATTAAATTCTACCACGGAAAATCTGAATCTACCACTTTTTTTGGCTTGATCCAGTGTTGCCAGGTTTTTGCGGAGCAAATTCCCTTTTTTTTTATGCAACAAAATTTTTTTCCCCTTTCCTATGTTTCGTTTTCCCCGCTTTTTTCCCCGTTTTTCATTTTCTTACCCTGTCATTTAAAAAGGGGCCTAAATAAAGATGCTCGAGCGGTAAGAAATTGTTAATGTTGTGCAAATTGACGTCAAAAATATTTCCAAGAGTATCAATACATTCCTTTTTTCCATAAAACAGTCGACAATTGTTTGAAGAGTTATTTTAATTTCCTGATAAAACACGTGAATCTTTACATCTTCCGACTGCATTTGTAGATTTAGTTTAGTGAAAAATGGTATGAAGACATTTAAAAAGTCTAGGTAAAGAATTGTATTTCTCAAACAGTTGTTATATTTTTTACACTGATTTTTGTTGGCACTGTCCTCTAAAAATGTTCCCATAAAATAAAGGAGCAAAGCTTGAAATTGCTTAACAATTCTTTGCACTGCTGAATGAAGTGACAACCATCTGTTTAAGGTTACAGACATTTTGAAACTCTCTGAAAACATTCTGACGCTTTGCACTGCAGCTCAAATGTAAATAAATATCACGACATTTCATTCAGCGCTTCATGTGCTGCAAAATGTTAACGTGACAAGTTTTTTTTTAGTGCGTTTAATTTTCCCCGTTTTCAAAGCTGTTGTCCACTTTTTCCCTTTTTGATTGAAAAATCCCGAAAAACGGGGAAAATCCCTCCACCTGGCATCGCTGGCTTGATCTACCACTTTTTGTAAACGGAAAGTGAAAACACTGATCAGGGTGGTTAATTCTTTCTCTCAATAGGGATAAGATTTCTCTCTTTCAGATTTTTTTTTCTCCTTTCGTTGATGAAGATTTATTTCACATTAACAGGGTGTTTGTTATTTTAGTTTGTTTGTCGTATTAACAATTTTTTATAGATAATCTTATATTCATAAATTGATTGATAGACAGTTTAGAGTTATGTTATATCGTCACTTCAGTGATAGAACTTGATAACTCGGCTTTTTATACTTTCGAAAAATCGGCAAAATCGACAATATCCATTTATCTATAAATATAAAGCAGTAAGTCCTGACTGACTCATCATCGCCGAGCCTAAACGGCTATCGCGAGAAAGTTGAAATTTAGACAGTTGTTTCCTTTTGTGGCGTAGGGAAAAACAATGCAGCCACTTTTTTGAATTTTTACTCCAAAGGGGAGATACAGGGTGTTCCAGTTTGTAAAGAAAAATAAATTTAAATTCGAATTAATAGTTCAAATTTGGTAGGTAAATTCTACAACAAAAATAAAGAAACACATATTTCACCGTTTTTCAAAATTATATTCACGGGCCAAGATATAGGGTGTTAGAGTTTGCAGATTTATAGTATGCGCAACCGTAGTCATCGGCACTCGTGATCGTGTGTTGTTTTTGCTTTGCCGTGTGCGCAAGGGTAGTTTTTCATTTGTTTTCTTTGATTGTATTCTTGTTCTTGCTTCTATGGATACATTACGTACTATCATCGCATAAGTATTTTGACAAGAAGAAAGTCGATATATTTTAAGTTTGAGGAATATTTCAAACAAATTAAAAACGGGGAACTGTTATTAGGTGAATAACTAAATATATTTCAGTAATTTTCATAAATTAATTTATTAGAATTTCGGATAAAAAAAATAAATTCACTTTGCACTTTGGCATAATTATTTTGACAGTAACATTTATACTTAATAAGTTCTAATTTTACGAAATGACAATAAAATTAAATCTTTTTTTAATAAAATATAAATCCTCCTTTAGCTTCTATAACATTTTGAAGGCGTTTTGGCACTGATTCTACAAGCTTTTGTAGCATTTCTGCAGGAACTTCCTCCCAAAGCTTGTTTACTTCAAAAATTGTCTCTTCTTTAGTCCGAGTCAAACAAACACTTCTTCTTCCTTTTATGTACGCCCACACATTTTCAATGACATTTAAATCGGGACTTTGGGGTGGCCAGGTAAGTGTTTCTATTCCAATGTCCCGCAAAAAACTTGTGATCATTTGGCTTTTGTGGCATGGAGCATTATCCTGCTGAAAAATAAACGATTCCCCGATGAGACTGTCACCAGATGGAAATGCGTTATCATTTAAGACACTTAAATATTTCTGTTGGTTCATTGTTCCATCAATTGGGACTAAATCTCCATGACCGCTTGACGATATGCATCCCCAGAACATTACTGAACCACCACCATGACTCACGGTTTGCGAAACTGGAAACTTTTCTTACGCGTTTCCTTCGGCATTCGAACAAATCTCTTTTTATCAGATCCATGGAACTCGAATGAACTCTCGTCGGTCCATAAAACTCGATTCCAGAAGCTCGGAGGCTTTTTGAGATATTCATGCGCGAATTGCAGCCGCTTTTTTTTTTTTTTTATAATTCACTAGCGCTTAAAGGGTTATGAATACCCTTATGATGCTAATAATACAGCGCTAGTGTTGGTGTACTGATTTCTGAAACTCAGGTGGTATTAGGTTTCAGTGTTTTTGCTCCGAGGGTGGTTTTTCCAGAATGACTGGGGAGAATTATTGCCATTGCGCTTATAATTCGCAGTATTTCTTTCGAATATCCCAATGTTATTAGTACGATCAACACTTTCAAGCCATTGCCTACCCTACTGTCAGTGTTATGCCTATACAGTAGAGTTGACGTCAGCTTTTTTTCGCAATTGACCGACTCTTTTTCTGTGACATCGGGATTCGAACCTGGAACCTTCAGCGTGACAAGCGATGCTGTAACCACTACACCATGACCACCCTTTACTTTGTTTTTAGGAGTTATATACTGTACTTTTCGGACAACATATGTTCCAAAATTAGATTCAGCAAGACGCCTACGAATTGTTCGTTCACTAACGGGATTTTGAGCATAGTTTTTCATTTGAAACTCGAGATTTTTTGGTGTCAAAGCAGGATTTTTTACGAATTCCCGCAGAAGGTCCCTATCTTGTTTCGGCGTATTTTTCCTTTTTCTTCCCGTACGCGGCAAATTTTGCACATAATTGGTTTGTTTATATTTATTTATCTGATAGTGCACTGTTTGCCTTGATAATTTAATTCTGTACCAATTTGCTTCACTGTCATACCGCTGTTATACTTCGCCACTATAAATGCTCTAACCTCAATGCTTAACTCCGCTTTTTTACCCATATTTCTATAAAAGGAGTTAAAAACAAATAAATTAATCTAATTTAACTTGAATAAAAGAAAAAAAATGTGTTTTTCTGTAACCGAATCTTAAATAGCGCACTGTTAGCACAAATTGACATATACTTCAAAAACGCACGACTCAAATGATTTCATTTATATTGCCTGTTAATAACTTATACCATGGACTTACTCTGATTGCCAATCAGCAACTGCAAGTCGTTCACCGTTAGAAATTTTCTAAACAGAAAAGCAAACACAATTCTGTCAAAATAATTATGCCGATGATTGTAGTTTATTTACAATGCATTCGTAATTCGTAGCAATTCAACAGGGAACGGATGTGTGTATGATTTGGTTGGATGGATATTTAAGTATCTATGAGACTACTGAACCGATTTCAAAAATTCAGTACTGAAATGGTGACACTTTTTGCTATCTTTTACCTTTGAAAGTTCAATAAGAACAGACGATTTCTAATGACTTAGTATAAACCTTAGTATTAATGGTGCGCGTGCGAAGCCGCGGGAGGACTGCTAGTTATTGTATAATGTGGCTACGTCTATCTCGAGATGTCTACTTCTTGCACTGAGTGTTTATCCACTGTTTTGTTTTGAGTTATTGTCTTCCCAATAGATGGCCCCAAGTAGGGAAAATGAGTTGTATTCAAACCCATGCTTAGCGAATCCAGGTAGACAGAAAAGCTAGTTCTAGCATTTAGGTGACGACATATATTACATCCTAGTTAAATAATTCATTATTCCTCGATTTGTCCTTAACCAGGAATCTTCATAACGAAACATAAGTTTGTCACTAGTAAAATACATAAAAACGCCTCGTATCAGTGCACCCTGCATCCAGAAAATTTTTGAAAAAGAACGCTTCAGTGAATGATTCAGTGAACGCTTCTTTCAACTGAAGCGGAGTGAGTGAAGCACTTTAGCAGAATGAAGCATTTTCCCCACCTCTACTAAGCACCACCCCAGCAGCCAATAGCCGTATTTTATTATCGCCGATGATCCATATAGATCATTGGTTTTGTGCGCATTATAACAACAACACGAGATCCTGTGTTGCTAATGCCATACTGCAATTTTGAGTGAAATAGACCATAATAAACCATTTTCATTGTATTGGTAGAATAAAATTTCTTGAGACGATACAAACAACGAATAGACGATAGAAGGCACTGTCTTAAATTGATAATGTGATTGGACCAACACATATTTTGATCAATAATAACACCTAGATATTTAAAGTCCAAAACACTCTCAATTTTAAAACAATCTCCACTACAGCCAACTTCGCACTTGTATTGTGTAAACCTTTGCTCACAACACTTATTATTGAACAACAAAAACCTAGCGCAATCAGGTGCATGAAATATCACATCCAAGTCGGGCGGTACTTGTGTGTTTTATTGCTAATCACTAGTTTATGTTTAGCAAACCAGTACCTTAGTAAATGGACATCATTATTTATGTTTGCAATTAGATTCAGAGGGCTGTCTGAGGTGTATGCAATTCCGAGGTCATCTGCAAATGCTGTTACTTTACCTGCAAATGGTTGTGCAAATAAAGAATTGACATAAATTAAAAAGAGTATTGGACCAAGCACAGATCCTTGAGGTACACCTAAATTGGTTACGTTGGAATTACTTACACAGTTTCCAATTTTCACTACTTGAGTTCTATCCTTTAGATATGACTCAAACCCGCTTTAAAAAGTTTGTGTATTAGGATATTGTGGTTAACCACGTTTTTAATGTCAACGAAAAGCCCAGCACAACTCTTTCTTTGATCCAGTCCCTCGAGAATTACGGAGCAGTAATTTAGCAAAGCTTCCTCAGTAGAATGGCCTGCTCTAAATCCATACTGCATTGGGCTGAATAATTGAATTCTATTAAGGTATGACAAGATACGTTTAGAGATGAAAGATAATAATGATATAGGCCTATAATTTGTTTTGTCACTCCTAGTACCTTTTTTGAATAGAGGTATCACTATTGCACGTTTTAATTTATCAGGAAATACCCCAGAAATAGTACTTAAGTTAAATAGATGAGCTAAAATATCTACAATATTTAACGCAGTTCTTTTCAACACTAAGTTGGAAATTTCATCGCTGCCACAGGATCCCGAATTCTTTAAGGAGTTTATTATTTTGAGAAGTTCGCAGCCCGATATTGTCTCCAAAAAAAACTATTTCTGAAGAAATTCTCCAGATCCTCGGACTCTGTGCAGGAGTTACAAGAAGGGGACAAGAAACACGGAGAAGATGACTGACCAACAGTGGCAAAATAAGAACTAAATACATTAGCTACGGCTGTAGGATCCGAGAGAGTAGAACTTCTGTTTTTTAACATTATCGGTTTACAAGGATCAAGAGTATTATGACCGGCTATGTTGTTAATAACTTTCCATTCTTTGTTACGATTTCCGTTCGCCATCCTTATCCTGTTCTGAAAGCAGTTTTCACGGCAACTGCGAATTTCTTTGTTAACTTGTTTGTTCATACGAACGAGACGAGTTTTTGAAGTTGAATTTAATGGATATTTAGCGCATTTCTTTTGAAGTTTATGCCTCAGACTTATTTTCTTGAGTAACACGTGATTAATCCAAGGTTTAAGTCTAGTATTCGATTTTTTGTGCACAACAATAATGCTAGAAGAGTTAATGTGGTTTTGAAATTTGTTTATGAATGTATCATACGCTAAAGAAGCATTTCAATACTATAAAATTCGGCCCAATTTTCAAAGCGCAGTTTGTTATTCAAAACAAGGAAATCGATTCTAGGCACATTAAGAGGAGAAGAGTCAATCTTTTTTTCGATTGAGATTCCTTCAAAGAGAAGGCCAGTCATGCAATGGTCAGTTATGCCAAGATCAAGATTGACAGCAAAAACATAATTAGAGGGAATACTATTAAATCGACCCAATAAATGATCGAGACATGTGCCCGTTGATGGTCTGGTGATACCATTTATAAAAGAAAAGAGTCCATGCTCCGCAATGAGCGCAAGGTAAAAATCTGAAAAAGAGTTGGAAACTAGTATATCTAAATTAAAGTCACCTAGAATGACTAGGTAACCCCCTCGTTGATTGCTCAGAAAATCAGAAAATTCATCAGTAAATAAATTTAGTGGTTGAAACTGAAGTCTATATACACAGAAAAAATTTAAAATCATATTAAATATGCTGTAAGAAACTTGTATGATATCTGCACTTTAAAGTTTAATACATGTAATATCGCCATAAAAAGGATCTTTTACAAAAACTCCCCCTCCACCTGCAGAATAGGAATCATTAGGATTTGCAAAAAAGGTTTAATTAGGGATCTTATATTCATCAAATTCATAAGAGTAAATCCAAGTTTCGGAAACAAATATAATTTCAGGCAAAAATTTAAAGGCTTCAAGATTTGCAACAAGTAAATCAAAGTTTGCGCGCAGACTACGAATATTCTGATGAACAACGAAAAATGGGTGAATATTTAAATTACAATGGAAAACTCTGCAACAAATGGGACTAAAGGTCTCAGTGGTGAGGTTGTCATTTGTAATGTCAAAAGCATCATCCATGTAGTTGATCATAGATTGCAGTTAGATCATCAAAAGATTAAATAACAACAACCCAACCAGTATCGACCTTCCTCAACAATATTTGAGAGTTTTGAAACCATAAGTATTTAAATTTGTTCTATACTTTGCATTTTTTCGCTGCAATGAAAAGTGCCCTAGTATAATTAATGTAAATATTATTTCGACTACCTTTGCCAAAAATAGATGTGTTTAGTTTCTTTTTAGCAACTCTTTTAGATCGCATAATTTTCCGCTTGGCTTCTAGTGAAGTGAGATGAACACATATGATGTCTTTGTGCAATGCAGTGGAATTGGAAGACGAAGAATTGTTTTTCTTAATTTGTTTTACATAGCAATTCCTGATCTCCTCCGCTGGTAGTGAACGTTCAAAGCATCATTGAAGATTTTGTGTACACTCTGCTTTGCATTGGAATTATTCACGCCTGGCACACCTAAAATCTCGACGAAATTCTCCAGCTGTTTCTGTTCTCTCCAATTCAGCTTGCTCTCCAAATTCATCACCTTCTCATCTTTTAACTGCCTGACTAAGTCCAGAAGTTCACTGTCGATTTTGTTCTTTAGGCTGATGAATTCGTCATACAACAACTGAATCTGAAGGGTTATTGAACTGCTGGGTGTCTGCGATTGCGACTGCGACAGCGAGTTAGTTTGTTGGTGTAGGACTAACGGAGATGTTGTGCGCTGAGGCTTGCTGGTGCACGGTTTTGCTTGTTGCTTTGTTGTTGTTGACTTTTGCTGTTTTTCGCCAGACTGTTGTTGTTTTGCGCTGCAGCTGATGTCGAAGGTTTAACTACAGGTTGTTGTTGTAGAGACAAACGGCGCAAAGCACTGCACTTGTCACAGCGATGTTTAAAATTATTTGCGAAAATGTATTCAATATCGGCTTGCTGAATATTCACACAAGGTCCGTGAAAAAAGAGTTTGCAGTCACTACAATCAACTTTTGTTGTGTCACCGCGATCTATTTTTTCATGGCAAACCGAACACTTCATTTTAGTGATTTTATTGTAAGATACTTAATGTAAATTTGTATGGTTGAGAAAACGATGCGCACCTCACGACAGTCGGAACTCATAATGACTAGTAGTACTTGAACCACTAAAAAACAGGCAAACCAAAGCAAAGCGACCCTTTACTCATACAGTATTGCACAATAAACTGAAACGTGTATCAAAGTTTTTTGTGAGCACAGTTATATTTAAGAGTAGTTAGAACCTTAGACCCATTCTGGCGCGTATCTCGTATTACCCGAAGTTCCCTTAAACAAAAACAAATTTTGGACATGATGAACGGTAAACGCTTCTGCACTATCTCGCGCCAATTATTATCTAACTGATAAATCAGAAAATCGAAAACTTATCGATTGTAATGCAGCCAACAGTGAAGCGGATCATAACAATCCGTGTACACGGATAATGAAGTGACGGATAATGAAGGACCATTTTGTCCGATTTTTCCGATCAATTATCCGTGTTATTCAATTAACCGTACAAATAAGTGTATATTATATAGCTTACTTCGTTCCGCTTTTTTTGTTCAATTAAACGGTGAAAATCAATTAAGCGAGCTTCAACTAAGCAGGGAACACTGTACACGTTTTAAGTTGATATAAACTAATTACACGGATTCCATGTTCACGTGTTTGGTAAGTACACATTCAAAATCATGGGCCCTACTTTTAACAGGGAAAATGTTTTTAATTGTGGTGTAGTTGTTGGCGTGGTTGAAAGAAAAATGACGTAGAGTGCGTAGAAAAAAATTTGACAGGTGAGCCAGTCCTGTACTTCCCACCTTGTATTGCTTTATATCACAACGAGCATTGTTTTAATAACACCACAAAGTGCTTGCGTTGTCCGGCACACCTTTGTTTAAAGCATTTCTTCAAATATCTCAGCATCCACTGGACGGATTTTGCTCAAAATCTAATCAGCTCTAAGATTCATACGGACAAATAAAATGATCATACGTTGTTCCGTTCTCTAGATATCGAAGGAGAAAAAAATTGTCACACACACACACACACCTACACACACATACATACACACACACACCGACTTCAATTCGAAAATGGATGCAGATGATTTCTACGGTATCGTAATGTGAAGCTCTGTTAAAATCTATAAATTTTTTTTTTGCGTGATTACAATACTTCCCTTATAAAGATGGGAAGTGAAAAAGAAAATTACGCTTTAATAGTAGAAGGTCTATGAAAGTAGAAGAAATCCCGAATTTCCTTAAACCAAAAGTCGCAAAGGATTTGAAAAAGTTCTTGGGAACCATACATTTCTACAGAGCGTTTAACCCTCAATGATACTAAAAACAAAAACTCATAGTGGGTAACAAAAAGAACGAAAAACACCAATCATCTGGAACGAAGCTGCGGAAAAAGCATTCCACGCCTGCAAACAGGATTTAGCAAAAGCAACACTGTTGTATCATCCAAGTGCCGGATGTGATGTTAGTACTATACACTGATACTTCCGATCTGTTAGTAGGAGCCGTGTTACATCAAATGGTAGGTACGCGCTTCAGTCACTAGGGTTTTACTCGAAGAAATTGACAAAGTCACAGATACGACCGCTAGCTTACGGCAATGTGCCAAGCCATAGATTAATTTACAATAAGAACCTCCTCGAAGGAACACACTTCACAATCTTAACGGACCACAAGCCGATTATATACGCCTTCCAGCTGAACTCGGAAAAGGCATAGCCCCGACAGCAGTGGCAACTGAACTTTATTGGTCAGTTCAGCACGTAAATCTGGCACACCATGAGCTTAGAAAATAACGTAGTGGACTGGTTATCTCGAATTCAACAGATCTATCTACAAAAATTTATTATGAAGAGATGGCATAAGAACAAGCCAAGCGCCACGAGCTCCAAAAGTACTTGGATCAAGGTTACAATTTTAAAACCGCCTTTAACCTAAAAGGTTTTCCTATTTTTAATTCGGACAGTGGGCTGTATTCCGTTATGTCTCAAGATACCTTCCGGCTGTCAGTCATTTTGCATAAGAGTATTAAAAAAACTGCACAGCCTTCCGCATCCAGATGGGAAAGCCACTGTAAAGCTAATAAGGGAACGATTTGTTTGGCTCATGGCACGGGCCATCACCGAATTTATGCCGACATGCATTCCTTGCCAATGATCAAACGTGCAGCGAAACAACAAAACCGAATGTGGGTTTTATGAGGGTCCGATGCAACGTTTCGGACACGTTAATATTGACTTTATTGGACCTCTTCCTCTACCCAGAGAAAATCGATATTGTCTGCCCATGATAGATCGCTTATCGAGGTGGGCGGAAACTATACCGCTACCAGACATCACAGCCGGTGGCTAGGGAGTTCATCAACAGCTGGATCTCGCGTTTTGGCGTTCCGAGAGGAGTCACAAGCGATTAAGGATGGCAGTTTGAGTCAAATATTTTAAAGGAGCTAGGTACCTAGGCATAACATATTTTAAAGCAACTCCTTATCATCCCCAGGCCAACGGGATAATCGAATGATGACATAGGACGCTTAAGATATCAATCAAGTGCTACGAGAACTATACCTGGTGCAACCGTCTCTCGGTAATTCTCTTGGTACAACGTTCAACATTAAAATGTAGATCAAGTGCACGCTATCCGAGATGATTTATGGAAAAAAAACTGAAGCTGATCCACCGATCCCAATAACACACAAAGACAAGTCACACATTTTTGTCCATCCTAAACTATGCATTCGTGCGAATCAATAAGGTTAGAACGCCGTTGAAAAGCCCCCTACGATGGACAATTTAGGGTTTTAAACAAGGGTGACATCTGACATCTCGTGCCACATTCGACGCGGTTGGACCCACAGGCTGCGTATCTGAGAACGGGAGTGGATTTTCCTTGAGTTTGAAGTTCAATTCTACCCATCTAGCAGAGAAATGTAGAGGAAAAACGAAAAAAAAATCAAAGTTATTCAAAATTCAAAGAGTTGCAACCCTCCCCTCCCTCTATCGAAAGTTGCTACCAATAACTTTTCGAACGGGTTGGGTTACAATCTCAAGTTGAGATGCTAACCACCCAGTGTTCACCGTGTGGAGAACTCATTTCCAGTAGTCCCACTGTGCCCAGGGACCAAGACAAGGCAAGGGATACGTCAATTCATTCATTCATTCTGATTTCCACTGATACCAAGAGCACACTTGCTTATGTTAAATAATAATAGTGTAAGCATGTTAGTATGTTAAATAATAAATAGTTTTTTGTGAAAAAAGTGTCATCCCACCGAAACCGAACGTCGTCAAAATGGGGATTTCTACTTTTATTTACTTATAAAAATTTTTCAATTTCTCTTTAACAAGGTACTGATCCGAATTATAAAATGTGAAGGACAATTTGTATCCACAAAAAACGATTAAAATGACTGTGATATTTATTTTGATAAGGATAAATAAATGGACCTAAGCTTCACGATAATACATATTTTATTTATTTTTTTTTAACATTAAAACCATAATTATTGCGTCTCCATAAACAATAGGTAAATGCCATCATGAACTTTTTGGTAGACAGTTTTATATATATCTCAAGTGTTATAACGATCGTTCGGCCTCCTTGAACCATCCTGAATTCGTGGAGAATTGAGCCTTGTTTGAGTTTTTTTATGGACCTTTTGTTGAGCTCTTTTGTCGTTTTTGAGCCTTTTGTCTGCCTTTTGTTGAGCATTTTTTCAAAGTGTCTTTGAGCTTTTCTCAAACTGTGCTTTTTGTGAGCCTTGTTTGAGCTTCTTTGTGGATTTTTTGTTGAGCTGTTTTTGAGCCTTGTTTGAGCTTTTTCATTTCCTTTTTGTTGAGCTTTTTTTGAAACATGTCTGAGCCTCTTTTGAGCTTTTTTTGAGCTGTTCTTGAGCTTTTTTATCGACCTTTTGTCGAGCTATTTCCTCAGACATGTTTGAGCTTTTTTTGAGCCGCTTCTGAGTTTTTTTGTCTACCTTTGTTGAGCATTCCTTCAAACTGTCTTTGAGCTTTTTTCAAACTGTTTTTGAGCCTTGTTTAAGCTTTTTTATGGACCTTTTGTTGAGCTTTTTTTGGAGCATGTTTGGGCGTTTTTTGAGCCGTTTTTGAGCTTTTTAATCGACCTTTTGTAGAGCTCTTTTTTCAAACATGTATGAGCTTTTTTCAAGCCGTTTTGGAGCTTTTTTGGCTACCTTTTGTTGAGCTTTTCTGCAAAGTGTCTTTGAACTTTTTCAAACTGTTTTTGAACTTTTTTTGAGCCTTGTTTGAGCGTTTTTATTAACCTTTTGGTGAGCTTTTTTTGAAACGTGTTTGAGCGTTTTTTGAACTTTTTTGAACTTTATTATCGACCTTTTGCTGAGCTCTTTTTTCAAACATGTTTGAGCTTTTTTGAGCCGTTTTTGAGCTTTTTTGTCTACCTTTTTTGAGCATTTCTTCAAACTGTCTTTGAGTTTTTTTCAAACTGTTTTTGTGCTTTTTGTGAGCCTTGTTTGAGCTTCTTTATGGACCTTTTGTTGAGCTTTTTTGAGATATTTTTGGCCCTTTCTGAGCTTTTTTTGAGCCTTGTTTGAGCAGTTTTGTCTATTTTTTGTTGAGCATTTTTTTAAACTGTCTTTGAGCATTTTTCAAACTGTTTTTGAGCTTTTTTTGAGCCTTGTTTGAGTTTTTTTATGGACCTTTTGTTGAGCTCTTTTTTCGTTTTTGAGCCTTTTGTCTGCCTTTTGTTGAGCATTTTTTCAAAGTGTCTTTGAGCTTTTCTCAAACTGTTTTTGAGCTTTTTTTGAGCCTTATTTGAGCTTTTTTATAGACTTTTTGTTGAGCTTTTTTTGAAACATGTCTGAGCCTTTTTTGAGCTGTTCTTGAGCTTTTTCAAACATGTTTGAGCTTTTTTGGGCTTTTTTTGAGCCGGTTCCGAGTTTTTTTGTTTACCTTTCTTGAGCATTCCTTCAAACTGTCTTTGAGCTTTTTTCAAACTGTTTTTGAGCCTTGTTTAAGCTTTTTTATGGACCTTTTGTTGAGCTTTTTTGGAGCCTGTTTGGGCGTTTTTTGAGCCGTTTTTGAGCTTTTTTTTTATCCTTTTTTGAGTTTTTTGTCAACCTTTCCTTGAGTTCTTTTCTCAAACATGTTTGAGCTTTTCTTGAGCTTTTTTGGAGCCGTTTTTTAGCGTTTTTGTCTACTTTTTGTTGACCTTTTTTTGAAATATGTTTGAGTGTTTTCTGAACTTTTTTTGAGCTTTTTTTGAGCCGTTTTTGAGCTTTTTTGTCGACCTTTTGTTGGGCTCTTTTTCGAACATGTATGAGATTTTTTTGAGCTTTTTTGAGCCGTTTTTGAGCTTTTATGTCTACCTTTTGTTGAGCATTTCTTCAAGCTGTCTTTGAGCTTTTTTCAAACTGTTTTGAGCTTTTTTTGAGCCTTGTTTGAGCTTTGTTATGAACCTTTTGTTGAGCTTTTTTTGAAACATGTTTGAGGGTTTTTTGAACTTTGCTGAGCTTTTTTTGAGCCGTTTTTTTGCTTTTTTATAGACCTTTTGCTCTGCTCTTTTCCAAACATGTATGAGCTTTTTTTGAGCCGTTTTTGAGCTTTAATATCTACCTTTGGTTGAGCATTTCTTCAAACTATCTTTGATCTTTTTTCAAACTGTTTTTGAGCCTTATTTGAGCTTTGTTATGGACCTTTTGTTGAGCTTTTTTTGAAACATGTTTGAGCGTTTTGTCAGCTTTTTGAGGTATTTTTGAGCTTTTTTTGAGGCTTTTTCGAGGCTTTTTTGAGCCTTTTTATCGACCTTTTGTTGGGCTCTCTTTTGAAACATGTTTGAGCTTTTTTGAGCTTTTTTATCGGCCTTTTGTTGAGCATTTTTTTCGAACATGTATGAGCTTCTTTTGAGCTTTTTTGAGCCGTTTTTGAGCTTTTTTGTCTACCTTCTGTTGAGCATTTCTTCAAGCTGTCTTTGAGCTCAAACTGTTTTTGAGGTTTTTTGAGCCTTGTTTGAGCTTTGTTATGGAAATTTTTTTGAGCTTTTTTCGAAATATGTTTGAGCGATTTGTGTGCTTTTTTCGAGCCGTTCTTGAGCTTTTTTTGAGCCTTGTTTGAGCTTTTTATCGACCTTTTGCTGAGCTTTTTTTCAAACATGTTTGAGCTTTTTTGAGCCGTTTTTGAGCTTTTTTGTCTACCTTTTTTTGAGCATTTCTTCAAACTGTCTTTGAGCTTTTTTCGAACTGTTTTGTGCTTTTTGTGAGCCTTGTTGAGCTTTTTTTGAGACATGTTTGAACGTTTTTTGAGCCGTTTTTGAGCAGTTTTGTCTACCTTTAGAATGGCTTTTGGTGGCTTCTTGTGCAGGTCGCCCTGGTCGTTTAAATAGCATTCACCGAGGGCCGTTTTTCTTTTTCTGTTTGGGAAGTGAGTTGTATTCTCTTCTACGTCTATATTCCCACAGTCTCTGCTAGAGGTGCGGAAAATGCTTCATTTTGCTGAAGTGCATCACTCACTCCGCTTCAGTTGAAAGAAGCGTTTACTGAAGCATTCACTGAAGCGTTCATTTTCAAATATTTTCTGAATGCAGGGTGTAGTGATACGGGGCGTTTTTATGTATTTTGCTGAGGTAATATATGTACAACCGATTTCTGGTGACATATGAGCATCGTTTATGCTTCGTTATGAAGAGTCCTGGTTGAGGGTAAATCGAGGAATAATGAATTCTTTAACTAGTATGTAGTATATATTTTCACCTGATTGCTAGAACTAGCTTACTTGGTCTTTTGGCTACATAGATTCGATAAGAATGGGTTCGAATAATTGTACAACTCATTTTTCTTAGCCATCTAAAAGTAGTACAGTCGAACCCGTTTATTTGAAACTCGTTTAATTGAAAAACCCGCTTATATGAATAATTTCATCTGTCCCTTTGTACTTTTCACAAATTTTCATACAATCTCCTCCGCTTAATTGAAACCCGCTTAAGTAAAAAACTCGGTTAACTGAAAAAAAAATTCTTTAAAAATGTATAACTCTTCATAGAAAAAGCTCCGCTTAAATGAAAATGTATCATGTATTTTTTCTTTCTTTTACTTCATAAATAAATGTATTAATTTTCTTTCGTTAGCTGGTTTCGTTTGTTCGTGTTTCTTGGCAAAATATTCCAGGTTTGTTTAAATAGAATTTTTTTCAATTATCCGAAGTCCGCTTAAATGAAAAACCCGGGTAATTGAAATTTAAACTAGGATTTTTCCTCATTTCATTTCAGCGGGTTCAACTGTACCTAAAAGCAAAACAATGGATAACACTCAGTGCAGAAAATAGACATCTTGAGATAACCATAACCACATTATACAATAGTAAATCGGTACTGCCTTTGTTTGCTTAATGACATCCCCTAGCACAGGAAAAAAATTGTGTGGTTATCCAAAAATTAGCTTCTGAAAAAAGTCTTGTAAATTACAGGTCAAATTGTTTTTGCCTATTTTTCGAAAGTATGAAAAGTCGAGTTATCAGGTTCTAGCACTAAGGCGACGATATTACTCTAAACTATTTATTTTATCTATAATTCGAAACTATTTATCATTCAATTGACGAATTTAGTGTAATACATTAAACAAAAAGGAAGATTATCTATAAAAAATTGCTTATACTACAAACAAACCAAAATAACACCCTGTTACTATGAAATAAATCTTGAGCGAAATCTTATCCCTACTCTCTGCATAGGAGTATGGATTTCGTAATACGGGGACCAAACTTGGCTGGCATATTCAAGGGGAGGCCTTACGAAGGTGATGTAAAGGGATTTAGTGACATATCGATCAGAGAATTCCTTAGACCAACGTTTTACAAAGCGAAGTGCAGTGTTGGCTCTACTAATGATGTTATCTACGTGGGCACAGAAATTGAGTTTCCTATCACAGATAACACCTTGATCTCGTAAAGATGTGACGATGGGAACAGGTTCGTTGCAGATAAAGTAGGGTCTGGGAGGTGGTGGGAGAGTTTGTGATTGCTTGGCATTCAGTCACGTTGAGCTGCAAGAAATTGGTATGGCACCACACTGAGAATCTATTTAAGTCATCTTTGAGTAGGCGAGAGTCAGCGCTTGGAGATTTTCATATCGTCAGCGTAGATCGATATGAAAGAATCTTTGATGATACAGTCAACATCATTGATTGACAAGATAAATATCAATGGTCCCAGATGGCTGCCTTGCGGGACTCCTGAGTTGGCTTTTATAGGATCGGACATGGAAGATCGAAAAAGGACTTTGTACATAATGAACCACGGAGGAAAACCAAGAGCCTTGAGTTTAAGGAGAATTATGCTGTGCGAAATTTTGTCGAACGCTTTACTGAAGTCGGTGGTAACAACATCAACTTCTTTGCCATCCTCCAGTGCTCATAGGGTTCGAGACACGAATTCTGTGAGGTTAGTGGTTGTTGGGAGAAAAGATAGATTTGCAGTGAAAAAATATTGTATCATAGACAATGCTTCCGAAGAGCTTGGGTGTGCAAGAAAGTTTAGCTATGGGACGATAATTGGATACTTCATTTTTGCGACCGTTTTTGTAGATAGGGATAATAAAAGAGTCTTTCCACATTTGAGGGAAAACGCCCTGCGAAATGGAAAATTGGAACAAAGCTGTGAAGAATCGAGCGAGATATTTAGCACATTTTTTTAGAATTATGGCGGGTGAACCATCAGGACCGGGAGAGTAATCGTCCTTAAGCTTGGTTATCTTGTCCACTACAAGTGGTAAGGTTATATCCATCGAGACTAAGGAAGTTTGGGCACAGCTGTTCATATAAGAGAAAAAGTCGTGATCCGGTTCGAGGACGTGGTCAGAGAACGATTGATTGAAGAACTGAGCGAACAAGTTTGCTTTTGTCTTGGGGTCTGCTGAAGATGTGTGTAGCTATCGGATTTATTATTAACGTTGATGAAGCGGTAGAAACTTTAAGGACCAGCGATTAAGTTCGATTGCGTTTGGGTTAGATATTGACAGTACAGTATTATACGAATATAAGAAAAACTGAAATTACAAAGAATCTTTCTCTTTCCTATAAAAAAACAACGGATGTAAGAAAAAACAATTTCTAATAAGCAATGCAGAAATCTCAGAAAAAGTATTCGTCATTGGGCTTAGGTCATGAATCAAATAATACAGATTATGACATGCGCATGTCCCCCATTTTGTATGACGTCAAACGCGCGGAGAATTAAATTATTATAGTAGTGATGTGAGAACTCAACGTAAAAAAAAACGAAAATATGTAAAAATGACAACCTAAAATGATGTCTGCTTTGATTAATTTAATTTATTTTTATAAACTGCAAAGGTATTCTGATGCACAATAAATATTATTGTGAGTATTTCAGCAAAAAAATACTAATCAGAAAGGAAAACACAAAGGAAACAGGACAACTTTAATAAAACCTAATATTTTCTATACAATCCCCCTCTCGCTCCGCGCGTGTGACGTCATGCGCAGAACAGAACAAAAATTGAACTCGTGATGGCATAATCATGGGCTTAGGTAAATAAACCATTTATTCAAAAAAGTGCTTTGCGCAATTTTGAATTCTTTTGAAATGTCTTTTCGTGATTTTCCACATTTCGAAAATTCTTAATTTAGTTTTAAACGAGACCGCGTTTCTTTGGATTTTGGACATTTTGCGAACCGAATGAAAAAAACTATCAAAACCAATTGTCATTTCGTTTGAGCTGTCAATGTCCAAGTTTTGTATGAAATTTGAGGAGGTATTGTATGTACACTCAGAGAAAAACACCGTGTAAAAAATTAAAAAGGCTCTTGTTACACGATGGATTCTCCCATATAGAGTGACAGAAAATTTAGAAACTTACATGATTTTGTTAACATTATGCACACTGTCAAATTAACATGGGTATACTGGTTGCGCATATTTCATAGCACGACTTCTTTTTTAATCAAGAAACAACGAGGTTCGAATGTTTCCATGTAGGTTTAACATGATAAATCATTTTAATTTAACCAAAGATCTTGTAAAATATACGGGGCTCCAATTTTAGATCAACATTATAAAAATGTTAATTTTACAAATTATCACATTAACTTTTTAGTTCATAGGATTAAGTTAACAAGAGAATATGTTAATTTAACAGGGTGCACAATATTAATTTAACAGTGAGCACTTTTGAAGTATAAGGATTGTTCACGTTAACTTAACACTTTATAATGTTAAAAGGGGTTCACATGATCCGGACGGTCATACCGGAACGACGGAATTTTTTCAATGTGAACGCAACAAACGACGGCCTGTCCGGTTTACCGGATAGTTTTCAAATTTGTTTGATATTTTGGTGGTTGGATCGACATACCGGACCATTCGAACGCGTGTCTGTCCGGCCTGGAGAAAATTTCATTTTCGAAAGTTATTCAAAGCGTGCGGCTGTGCGCGCATAATTAAAAGGGCTGGCCGTGCGAACTCGTGTCTGACCGGGTGATGAGCATATACCTGCTAAATATCCTTTGAGGGTAAATACTGAGGGTATTTACCAAAATGCGTATTTGCGTATTTATGTGGGTATTTATTTTAAATGATGTATATTGGGTGCATCGTTTTTATTTAATTAGAAGGAAACAAAAAAAGAATCTTTTGACTTTATTATTATTATTAATTATGGTTTTGTAAATAAATTTTCATTAATTGAGATCACTGCACCAATTGCAATAATAAAGTTATGTTTACTAACGCAATGTGGCGGTTAGTCGTTTCTTGGGTGAGATAGAATCTCTCATATTCATATTTCACATTCATGTTTTCATATTTTGTCGTTTAATATATGGTTTTACTTTCGCCAAAAATTTATTATACGTTTCCGCGTCCATCTTGGGAAAATTCTGTTATCCGCTGGATAATCCACCCAAATTGCTTTTTCTTTCTTTTCTTTCTTCGATTTTTTTTTTCTGAAATTGTATCTATCAGTAGGTACGTACGCGCTGTACGTCCACCATCTTTGAAATTTACTTGAAAAGTGAAATCTGATGGCATTGCCGGGCAATTCGAACGCTAACGACATTGGTCTGTCCGGTAACCACACTGCCAGCCGGTCCGGTATACGTATACCGGATCATGTGAACCCCCCTAGTCAAGAAATAAAAATTCTGTCAAAATCATGTATCATGTTAAAACTTTAACACGATTACCCGTGTTGAAAAACAACAACCTGAGAATTGCTTAAATTCTGGTTGATTTTACAGGATTTTTTCTCTGAGTGTACAGTATAAAGCAAATCTTTTTAGCTATGTTTTTTGAGGAGGTATTGTATTGTACAGTATAAAAAAACATGGTTTGTTTGGGAGGCAATTTCTTATAAGCGTATTTTTTTTGCATATAATTTCAGATATTAGTGTCAGGAAAAACTTTCTTATATCAGTTTTTTTTCTTATAAACGTTTTCCTTTTACCAGTTTTATTAAGTGGGGATTAATATGGGAAAGGACATGGTGCATTGTTCTTTGGTTCTTTTAAGCGTTTTTTTTTCTTATACGTGTTTTTCTTATATCCGTTAAGTACTGTATAGGAGTTTATTGAGTTCTGAAAAGTGGGTATATGCGAGCCGATAGTTGGAGTAGTCATAGTCGAATCAAGACATTAGGAATTTGCGCCAAAGTGTATTACGTTTGTTGCGGAGCGAGCGTAATTCTTTATTATACCAGGGAGGGGCTGATGAAGGGTTCCTCTGGGGTAAATATGGGACCGATTGAATAAAGCAACCAAGAATCTCAGCATAGAAAATTACTAGGGCATTATCGATGGTGACGCGGGAGTTGTGATCCAAACTGCGGCTAAAGTTAACGTTACTGAGGAAGTTGTATAGTTTTGCAAAATCCGCTTTACGGAAATTGAAGCATTAGGATTTTTCGCAATGAAAAGTGTTCATATTAGTGATGCCCTTAAGGATTATTTTTGAATAACGGTTATAACAGTTACAGTTATTTTCCAATACCCGTTATTCTTATAAGTTATCCAGTAACGTTTAGTTATTCAATCCTCACAGTAATTTTTTAAATGGAGATCGAACTATTCGATGTACTGCTCCGTTTCCTTTTGAATATGCAACATGCGCGCTCACAATACTAAATTGATAAACGCACACACTATGCACATGTTGAAAAAAAACCTTTTTTATAAAGCGAGCAAATAAATACGGCACCCATGGGCCACCGTTTAAAGTGCCATACAGACAACCAACTTGGTTGTCAACCAATTTACCAAAACGAATATCAAACACCTTTAATTTTTCTCCAACCGTTATTTGGAATAACTAGTTATTTCGATATTGAGTAACCAGTTATTAAAGTAACTGATGAATAACGAGTTATTGGGCCCTATTGTGAAGATCAATTATCAATTTATAGTTGATATTTGTCAATTTATTTGTTAAAGCGGTATTGCGAGAATCAATTATCAATGAAGTATTGACCCATTGTGAATACGTAACAATTGTCAATTTGAAATTGCTGCAACGGTATTGTGAACGTCAGCTATCAACAATTATTGACAACTGTCAATTTTTCTATCAATCGCAATTTCGGGGTTGATAAAGGCGATACCTACACAGAAATGTAAGTATTTTTCAGTTTTAAAAGTTCGAAATAAGACTATTCTTATTTTCATAAGGGCTAAAATAGTTAGCAATAAAAGGCAACTCAATAGATTGGTTGAGTTGATGGAGGAGAACCCTGATGTTGCAAAAGGATTTTGCTCAAAAACTTGTGCCCAGTCAAAATGGGAACAGTTTGCTACAGAGCTAAATAGCTTAGGACCACCGGAACGAGATTGGCAAAGATGGCACAGAGTAAGTACTTCACATTAACAAGAAGTTTATTTTCAATTTTTAATTCTACCTGTTTTTAGGTATGGATCGACCTAAAGTGCAAAATAAAAAAGAAAAAAGTTGAAAACAGTATAGAGATATCTGCAACTGGTGGTGGTCCAAACAAATTACATCAGTATAACGATATGGAAGAGGCTGTGATTCAAATCCTTGAGCTAAATACTTGCGTGAACCCTCCTGGTAAAGAATTTGGATTTAACGAATCTGATACAGCGTTACCAGGGACCTCTAGTCAACGAAGTTTGCCATACGTTGTTGCCCAAAACGTGGAAAATGCTACACCTCAAAGAAAGGCAAAAACAACACCGCGAATTGAAGAACTGGAACAGAGTCGTATGACACTGTTAGAAGATCAAACTAATACTCAAAAACAGTTTTACGACAACTTGACAAATTCAATGAGCGACATAAAGAAAAGCATAAGAAACATCGAAAATTATGCGAAGAAACATTTTCAACACGAGCGAGAGCATAACACGGAAATCCTAAGGCTAAAAACAGAGAAATTGAGACTTTACAAACAAAACAAAGAGAATAAGGACAACCACAGAAAAGCAAAATTAAAACTAAAAATAGAACTATTGGAGTTCAAAAAGCAGAAGTTCATTATTTAATTTTTGTTGCTTAACTGAACTCGTATTTATTTACCTTTTTTAACTTTAATTTTTGTTGAGACTGAACTCATATGTATTTACTTTGTTAGGTTTAAGTGTTAAGAATGAATTCTGCTTAATTTTTTTTTCTTTTTTTAAGTGTTCTGAATAAACTTTTAATTTTTTATAAATTAAGAATTAACTTTATTGTTTCTCCCTTAAAATACTTACATAAAATTAAGGATCGTATCTCTAATACGCCTGCCTTCATCAAAGGTATCATCGGCCAATATTTCCTCAATGGTGTTATCACTTTCTTCCTGCTCAATACTGTCCATTTCTAGGGTTTCCACTGCATATTTAACACAAATGTTATGTAATGCCGCACATACATTAACAATTTGTGTTGCTTTTTCGGGGGTGTAATGCAATTCCCTTGCTCTTAGCAAACATCTGAATCTGCTTTTCAGTACACCAAACGTTCTTTCCACAATGTTTCTTCAATGAATCTTGATTGTGGAGATCCTGCTTCAGCATTTCTGTAAGGTGTTATCAGATATGGAGCCAAGGGATAACCACCATCTCCTATTGTGAAAAAACAAATTTGTTTAAGTTGCGAAACTTTTAAATGTAATATTTACCAAGAAGACGCAAATCATTACGCCCGTTTCGATAGTCTTCTACGATTTTTGCCTTTAATGAAGACATATTCCATATGCTGGAATCATGTGAAGCGCTGGATGCTTCGCATTAATATATTTTATATACATCAAATGATCACACATCTGAAATAATGAATTTAATTAATTTTCAAATGTATAATGTTTCAGAGTACTTACTACCATGGCATTAAGACTATAGAATCCTTTTCTATTGTAATAAAGGTGTCGTATCTCCCTTTTGGGACAAACAATTTTAATGTGCGTCCCATCCAAACATCCTAAATAGTTCACTCAATATTAACGACACTGTTGGCTGCGCAAGACCAGGGTTGAAGTCGTTTTCTATACTCAACTGGTAGCTCCCTTGCGCGCAGAATCCAAGCAGAGATGCAAGCTTCAAGATGACCGGTACTCCTGTTTGACTTCTGCTTGGTCGTAGTTTCGGTTCAATGTCTTCCAGTTAGTCGACAAATGCAAATTTGGATAGCCGGAAGTTTTCTATGAAGCTGGAATGGAGCTGAGAATAATCTACACATCTATTCTCTTGAGAAGAAATCAATTACCTTCGATTTTCCAGTTCCAACATTAGATGCATCTCACAAATTCCTCCCTATGGCAGCCAATGGCGCATGAACAGTCTCGTCCATATCATCGTCAAAAAACAACTTCACTGACGACATTATTAAATTAATTTTTATTTTTTTTTCAAATAAATTCAAATAACAAATGTTTGAGAACTGTCAAACTTGAGTTCGCATTCACAATAGCTTCATTTTTTCTTTCGTGTTCACAATAGCTCATATTTTTTCAATTGCTTTTCACAATACCATTATCAATTTTAATTGACAAATTTGTCAATCGTCAATCAGTTGATAACACTGGGCAACAAAAAAATAATTATTTTCTGCTGCATTAAATTTTTTATTTGCTTCAATAAACACTTATATTAGACATACACAAAATGTATTTAATTTGTTTGGATTGACTCTGGTGCTTGAGATAAACGACATGTAAGCAATCATTAGAAGAAATATTAACCTACCCTCAAGTTGCATTAATTTGAGTATTCCCAACAAAATTTTGTTTTCCATTCGTGCAGATAATTATAACAGTTTCGCTTCAATTAGATATTAGACCTTAAGGTTATCAATTCGTGCCCTATTTTAAGTACATTGTCCTTTTGATCTTGAAAAATATGAGTTCGTCTCGAAAGTCTTGTATTAACAATACCAACAGTTTTTGTCTTCTATGTGGCAAATTTTTTTCAACAAAAACAAAGAAAAAATATCACAGAGTTTGTGAAATAAACCTACCATGCATACTTTGGGATAAAACTTGCTTAAAAGAATAAATATTGGGTGCCAATACCGTGTGTAAGTCTTGTGTGAAATCTCTGCAACAATGGAGCCAAGGAGTACGTTAAGGGCTTACATTTGGAGTGCCGATGATATGGACTGAGCCAACCAATCATTTCAAAGACTGTTACTTTTGTGCTGTGAATGTGAAAGGCATAAATCGGTACAAAAGACGTACTTAGGTTTATCCTAATGTGGAATCGGCTAAGCCCCTAATATTACACAGTGTAGACTTGCTAGTTCCAGTATTTTCAGGATCACCAACTGCAAACTGTAATGGAACAAGGAGAACGGTTCCACCAAGACATTAGAACAATGGAAGAAAGATACCAAGGCCGATGAGGCAGCCATATGATGGCAGGCTATTGCTGGACTTCAATAAGCGATTGTCCTGAGGAAAAACACGATAGAAAAGCCTACAGAAAAAGTTTTTTGTAATATTTTTTTTATTATTTATGTTTTATATGTTATGTTATCGTTATTATATAGCCGCTCCTATAAGTTTATATTTTAATACATAGGTAATTGCATTTTTTATTAAGACCTTTTTCAGTCGTATAGTTTATAGAGTTTTATCTCATAAACTAGAGTCAATTTAACAAATCTGATATTTTTCTCGTATTCAGCATACTGAACTTATCCAAAATTGACTTCAACATACCATGCCGCAAAATTACTGTTCCCAGTGTAATTGATCTTCGCAATAGGGGTGATTGCTAGGAGTTATTGATATATCGCCCATCACTAGTTCATATCAGTATTGTATGAAAATGCGAGAGATAGAGGTGGATGCAAGCGGTCTAATGTGGAGAGAAGATGTGTTTGGAAATATTATTTGTTTTTATTCAATCTTAATCATTGTTCTATCTTTATCATTGTTGTATTTCAATCATTGCTCATTATCTTTATCATTTGTTCGTTAAGTTTAACCAAACATTGTTAACATTCACTATTGTCTTTATATTATGAACATCAAATTTGTCAGCTGTAAATTCTTCACTTGTTGGTGGTCAGTTGTCCAAGTAAGACAAATAAAATATTGCACCGTTCTCGTTGAACAAGTGGTTTTTTGACTGTCGGTTTTTTTTTTGTCTGCTCTTTGGATTGAGATTAGTTTTTTTCGTTTTCGGATTTCGTTCGTTCTCAGTCAGTTTGGTCTAAATTGAGCCGGATTTAATCGTCGTCATTTTATCTACTAATTATTATCAATCGTCGTCGACTTTGTTTATTCATCATAGTGAATATTGTTATAAACGTGCTAAACTAAGAACAGTGTGGAGTACAGTCTCGTGTTTGAAATACAATCTCGTGATTCAATAGATCTTAATCTAAACTATGAGCAATACAGTTAAATTCGCAAGTCTTCGTGCCAGACGTGGTCGTATGAAGTGTTCACTAACTAAAATTGCTGCCTTTACAGAAAAAATTTGGGAAACAGTGTCGTTGGATGCATTAGAAGTTAGCTGAAAGAAATGTGGAATGACTTCAACATATCGCAGGATGCCTTTTATGAGTTCAAAGGCCACGACGACTATGCTGATCCAGATCCTGAGTACGAGGAATTTGAATCAAAGGTCCTACTGGTAACATCGATCCTACTCTCGGCAAAAAAGGAACGCTTGGATGCTCTATCAAGTAAGGATATGAGCAACCACGTGGTGGACCAGCATGCGAGTTTGCTTAATCAAGTAAATAGTTGTAAATCGGTTCAATAAATGGTACTAGAAGTGCGACTGATAAAACAATTGATGGAAACGGGAAGAAATTCATCGAAATGTGTGAGTCAACCGGTCTTACGTTGCTAAATGGACGGACTAAAAGTGGCGAGCAAGGACAGCTAACATTCTTCAGGGGAACAGTCTGTTCAACAATCGATAACTGTCTGGTACGTGGGTTATGGCAAGATCGTGTAATGGACATAGAGGTTAAGGAAATGACGCACTCAGACCACCTCCCAATATTCGTGGAAATAGAATTGGAGACACGGCCACACGCTCCCAGAGAGTGGCAATTGCTTCCTAAATTACAGTGGAAGGAGAGCTATCTGCGGAGGTACAAATCAAGCTTGGACCTTTTAGTCAGCGTGGTGGATACAAGTGATCTTCATGCTCTTGGAGGTACGGACTCGCTAATATCATGTATCGTGGATGCAGCAAAGCCTTTCCAGTCAGCGGGAACCCGAAAGAGAAAACAATCATGGTATGACTCAGAATGTGCAACAGCCAGGAAAAAATCGTTCGCATATTTGCGATTGGTCAGAAGTACAGGAACAAGTCTCGCTTAGAATATGTACCACGAAGCTTAAAAGGCATATAAAAACATATGTAAGGTAAAACGAAAACAACACACTCAGTTTCTAATACGAGAGCTAGATAGAGTCCGAGATAGTCGCTCCTTCTGGAAGCTAGCTAGAACCCTAAACGGCCGCCTATTTGCAAGGTCAATCGAAATTGAAAAAGATGTGCTGGCTGAACACTTTCGAAATTTGCTTAACCAACCACGCATCTCAGGCCAACTAAGTTATGCCCTTCCCTTTATAGAAAATGCGGCGCTAGCTCGTGCAATCACGCTTGAAGAAGTTAGGAGAGCCATACAGCAATCTAGTTTAAACAAAGCCCCTGGCGAAGATCGAGTTCCATATGAATTTTTTAAATATGCAACAGACCAATTTCTTGAAAAGCTCACAGAGGCATATAATTTTATATTCGATGCAGGTGAGGCCCCGATAAGCTTCAAAAGAGATATTATTTTCCCGCTGTTAAGGAAAGGAGATGCACGCGAACCAAACAATTATAGAGGCATATCATTTATGAACACGGTGATGAAATTATTCACAGGGGTAATACAAGGACTTTTGACTGAGTGGATCCGGCAGAACGACTTACTCAGTGAATTCCAGACAGGCTTTAGAAAGGAGTACTCGACAGTAGATAACGTGTTCGTTCTAACAAGCATCTCCACGTCGTATCTGGAAAATGGGAGGAAATTGTATGCATTCTTTATCGATTTTAAGGCAGCCTTTGATTCGATTGATAGGAAATCGCTCTTCTACAAGCTTAGCAATCGAGGTCTGTCCTCAAAAATGCTAAATATCATCCGAAGTCTCTATGAGGAAAACTGGACCGCAGTATAGAATGGAAGACACGTATCACCCTGGTTCGAGACGAAGATGGGAGTAAAGCAAGGTTGCCTCCTAAGTCCACTTCTTTTTTCACTCTTCCTGGATGATCTCCCAGCAGCGTTGCCTGGGGGTATTATGTTCAATGGGGTCCGCATCAAGCTACTTATGTACGCTGATGACATTGTCCTGCTTGCTGAGACACCAAACATGATCCAACTAATGATCAACAAGTTACAACATTACTACACCACATGGAACTTAACACTTAACACCAACAAGTCCAAAATAATGGTTTTCCGCAATGGAACAGGGATATACTCACGCGAAGAAAAGTGGAGTTGGAATAACGAAGAATTAGAGAAAGTGTCGGAGTACAAGTACCTTGGAGTTATAATAACGCCTCGACTGTCGTTTAAAAAGCATCTGCAGGCAAAGCTCAGGGAATCCAAGATGGCGATAAACACAAACTGGAGAAGTTTTCTCGCTTAAAAAGATATTGCGTCAAGTGCAAAATATAAACTTTTTGAAGCGGTTATGCGGTCAATCATGTGCTATGTAGCCCAAGTATGGGGAATTCTCCAGTACGATGAAGTTGAGCGGCTATTACGATACTTCGTTAAGAAGATGTTCAGGTTACCTGAGAATACGCCTACATACATGGTCCATTTGGAAACTGGACTAGCTCCGCTGTATATGTCCACCTTAAAAATGCATTTCAGCTATATCACGAAAGTGATGACACTGTCAAGGCACCGGCTATCGAACATAGTCGCAACGTATTGTCGCAAAAACCTACAGTTTTTCAGAGAGTGGCAGAGGCTAAGTGATGAACATAACGTGCGGCTACGGGATGAAGATATTGTAAATTGGAAAAGTTCTACGCAGAGGCTGGTGGCTAAGATTCAAGCATCCATATTTACAAATTTCACAGAAGAAGCCCAGCGAAGTGAATCCAGAAGTACATATAGAATTCTTCAACACGATCTTGGAGACAAAAACTACTTTCACGACCGCTACAACATCAACACAATTTCGCAACTATTTAAAGCCAGAGGAGAACTTCTACATCTCAATTACATGCCACACAGGACTGCAGAAAATCAGGAATGCACCTTATGCAACCTAAGGGTGAGAGAAGACATAAGGCATTTTATGGGAATTTGTCCTATATTAGGCGCGATTATAAGAGCTCATTGGGGGAAAGTCACTCTTGAGGAAATCGAAGTTGTGGGTATTTTAAATGGAAGCAACTGGACCCTACTATCAAGCTACATTACGAATGCCTGGAACTATCGTGAACAATTAATGAACGAAGATTTTTAAATTTCCTTCTTATATATTTTTGGATAGAGCGTAAATGAAATTATGGTTAATACTTATTTAACATAACTTATTATGAATTATTATACTCTCTTTACCTGGCTGACGGCAAAAACCCAATGCTATTATATTGTAAAATCTTTGTAATCGGCAGAAAATAATGTATAATAAACTTACTACCTACTAGTTGTAAATCACCAGTACAAACTGAAGATCAAACTTATCTGCCAAAAGTTCGCATCGAGCCCTTTTCAGGGAATTATAAGGAATGGGCTGCATTTCGCGATATGTACGAAGGCTCCGTTCACAATCGAACAAATTTATCCCCAACACATAAATTTCGCCTGTTAAAATCGTTTCTCCGTGGTGAAGCGCTGAATTTATTGACCCACATTCCGATTTCGGATGCAACATATGATCAGGCATGGGATAGATTGGATAAACGGTACAATCGACCACGCTTTATGATTAACAGTTTTATAAAAACCTTTATGGAGTTACCATCTATCCACGTCCCAAATACAAATGCTTTACGCAAGATCTCCGATGGTGCTGACGAAGTGGTTCGAGGTCTTATTTCGAAAAATTCGTTAGATAGGGATCCCTTGCTCATTTACCTGTTGCCTAATAAAGTAGATCCTGAAACTCGGCAGGCTTGGGCTTCGGAGAGTGTAATTGAGGATTATCCAACTATAGATAAATTTCTAACCTTTTTGGAGCGACGGTGTGAGGCACTTGAGAGCTTTCGAAGCACCTTTCGTGATGCTGGCAGGGCAAAACCAGCAGTGGCCAAAAGCATGCATACATCTACAGCATCAACTTGCCCAAAATGCAACGGGTTGCATACTTTACCACAATAAGTGGATTTTCAATCGATGGAGGTGCTCTCAAGACGGGATTTTGTGAATTTAAACAATCTTTGCTTCAATTGCCTGCGTAGTGGACATTCCTCGGCTCGGTGTCCATCCAAGTTTCGATGCAAAAGCTGCAACACACGCCACCATAGTTTAGTCCATCTTGGTTCGGTCGACCCAATCCAACCCAGTTCGTTACATGTCGGCCAAGACAATTCGCAACCTTCAACTAGCCATTTACCTACCTTCATCATCTAAACAACCATTCGATTAATAAAATCCAATATCGGACGCAAACACTTTTACCAACAGCTGTAGGAAAGGTTTTAGATAGCAGGGGTACATTTCAGGAGGTGCGCATCCTTTAAGATTCCGGAACACAAGTATCATTTATCACTGAGGCATGTGTTCAAAGGCTGGGGTTAAAACGGAGAAATACTCGCATTCCTATATGTGGTATAGGTTCGACGAAAGCAGGCACTTCAAGAGGATTGCTATCGATGAAAATTTGTTCCTGTTATGACTCACGCAGCATTTCGGTAAACACTTATGTATTAACGAATGTCACCACCGAACTACCAGCAATTTCCTTCGATATCAGCGATTGGGACCATCTAGCAAAATTGAGACTGGCAGACCCCTCCTTTAATAGGTCTGCTCCGATAGATATTCTGTTAGGAGCCGATACTGTGTGGGACTGTTTGCAAGGAGAAGTAGCTTATAGCCAACGCACTATTTTCGGTTGGGTTTTCGCGGGCCAATTTCCCTCTGACGCTGATCTTAATATATGTTCGCATCATATGACCCTCGACATCGACTCGATTCTACAAGCATTTTGGTCCATTGAAGAAGTCGACCAAAATCAAACATTTCGCAGGAAGATCGAGAAATAGAGGAGCACTTTCTCAAGACACATAGGAGAGACGCTGATGGGAGATATGTCGTAGACCTCCCGTTTAAAGAAACTCCCCATTTTACCGATACCATAACTGGTGCCATTTCGAGACTCAAATCCATGGAACGGAGGTTTGAAAAGAATAGCACCCTCGGTACCGCCTATAGTAAGTTGCTTGAGGAATACCTAGCATTGGGACACATGCGTAAAATTCCTCCCTCTGAAATCCATGCACCGAATGTGTTTTACCTCCCACACCATGCAGTTTTGACGACAGAACTACGTGTGGTCTTTGACGGATCGTTCAAGGACTCTACTGGCAACTCGTTGAATGACTCATTGATGATAAGTCCTCCGATACAACGTAATCTATTCTCCGTCTGCTTAAGATTTCGAAAACATAAATTCGTCTTTACAGCCGATATTGTTAAGATGTTTCTGCAGATACGGGTCTCAGATAAAGATACCGACTATCAACACATAATTTGGCGATGGAATTCATCTGGTCCTCTAGAGCATTACCGTTTATGCACTGTCACCTATGGCACGGCCAGTGCCCCATTTCTTTCAGTTCGAGTATTAAAACTATAAGCTACAGATCATGGTGACGAATCGCCTGTTGCTGCTGAAATGGTAGAAGACGACTTCTATGTAGATGACGTAGTCTCGGGAGGGGACACCTTATCGGAAGCAATATCTAAAAGGCAGTCCTTAATAGATCTCCTCGTCAAGGGTGGTCTCACGTTAAGCAAGTGGCACAGTAACTGCAAAGATCTCGTTCCTGATGAGGGAAATTCGACCCGAAAGAAATAATATCTTTGGACACTGATGCCGATGCTTGGGTTAAGGTACTAGGACTTTGTTGGAATTCGAAGCTCGATTATTTCAGTTTTAAACTAAATTGGACAACTCATGAACCAATAACAAAACGAGAGATTATCAAAAATGTCGCTAGTATTTTTGATCCACTGGGATTCCTCGCTCCGTCGATAATAAGCCTGAAAGTATTATTTCAGGAACTGTGGCATCTTAAGCTCAGCTGGGATGATCAAATTCCAGAATTTATAGCCTCGCGATGGTCTAAATATCACAAAGAGCTACCTCACTTCACTCAGTTAAAAATACCTCGATACTTTGAGTGTGCAGATAAAATGGTTCAACTGCATGGATTTTCCGACGCATCTACATCTGCCTACGCGGCCGTCATTTATGCCCGTTACATGTTGCCTAATGGAGAGCTCGATTCACACATTGTCGCGGCTAAGACCAAGGTCGCTCCTAGTAAACAACTAACGATACCTCGACTGGAATTGTGTGCAGCTTTATTATTGGCTCGCCTGCTCAGGTCAGCTCAAACTTCGTTGAAAATTACCGTTCCAAATGTTTTTGCATGGTGCGACTCTCAAGTCGTTTTATCATGGCTGTCCTCACCAAGTCGTCGTTGGGATATCTTTGTAGGGAACCGAACCTCAGAAATATTAAACACAATCCCACGAAACCGATGGTTTCATGTAAGATCGCAGTCTAATCCTGCTGACTGTGATTCACGAGGCATACCACCATCCACTTTAATAGAACATCCACTTTGGTGGAAAGGACCTCAGTGGTTACTTAAGCATGCTACGGATTGGCCAATTGAGGTAGAGTTCCAGGAACACCCTGACTGCAGACAGGAGGAGAATAAGCAGAAGCACCAATCGTATTTGACACAAAATCGAAATCACCCGTTCGGACATTTGGTAACTCGAATTTCATCGTGGACAACTCTTGTGAGGATTGTTGCCTATCTCTATCGGTTTATTAGGAATTGCAGGAATTCGTCAAGTGATTCTCATACGTTGCATCTAAGGGCAAATGAATTCTATGACGCTAAAAATAAAATTATTCGATGGGTGCAGGAGGAGTCGTTTGGGGAATGTATGAGGTTCTTTCATCAGAATAAACGATTTCCTAAGCAAAGTCAGATCGCCAGGCTAACTCCATTCTTAGATGAAGAACGAGTTCTTCGAGTCGGTGGACGAATAGAACACGCCGAGTTATCATTTAATTCACGACATCCAGTGATTTTACCAAAGGAGCACCTAGTCACTAAACTTATTTTACTAGACGCGCATCGAAAATTCCTTCATCCAGGAGTGACAACGTTGTTTTCCTTGATTCGTCGAGAATTTTGGGTTATTGGTTGCCGAAATTTATTGCGGAAGATATCCTTCGAATGCCTACGGTGCTTCAAGCAGAGAAAAGCTACTAACACGCAAATAATGGGAAATTTGCCTTCACAACGCGTTCAACCAAGCAGACCGTTTTCTCACTGTAGCTGTGATTACGCAGGGCCCATCGCTATAAAAACAAAACTGGGAAGGAAAACACACGTCACAAAGGGCTATATATCGTTGTTCGTCTGCATGAGTACCAAGGCTATTCATTTGGAACTGGTGACCGACCTGACTACAAAGTCATTTTTAGCAGCCCTTCGTCGGTTTGTTGCACGGCGCGGCAAACCGGCTCATATGTACTCGGACAATGGCACTAATTTCCATGGAGCAGCAAGAAAACTCTCTGAGATGCATCATATCGTCATGTCAGAAAACCATAATTCGTTAGTGGAAGAAGCATTAGCACGAGATCATATCACTTGGCATTTTATTCCACCTACATCACCCCATTTTGGCGGATTATGGGAAGGTGGTGTGAAATCCATGAAACAGCATCTTCGTAGAGTTATAGGACCAGATGCTTTTACGTTTGAAGAATTATATACTCTTTTATCTCAGATAGAAGGTATCCTAAATTCCAGGCCGCTTTGTCAAATATCCGACAACGATATAAATCCGCTAATCCCCGCTCACTTTCTTTTAGGTGAACCATACTCTAGTGTTCCGGAACCACGGACGAATCAACCATTGAGCCGGCTTTCTTCGTGGCGATCTATGCAAGCAAGACTACAGGGATTTTGGAGGCGCTGGGCTATGGAGTACTTAACATCTCTACAAAATCGACCGAAGTGGCAACGTGAGGAACGAGACCTGAAGGTGAATGACCTGGTGCTTATTAAGGACTCGAAGTTAAAGTCCATCCAGGCAAAGATGGTCATGTGGGAGTGGTCGATGTGAAGATTGGAAACCAAAACTTTACTCGCGCGATTCATAATTTGGTACTTCTACATATAAACTGAAACGCTGTTCCAGGGGTGGCGGGATGTTTGGAAATATTATTTGTTTTTATTCAATCTTAATCATTGTTCTATCTTTATCATTGTTGTATCTCAATCATGTTCATTATCTTTATCATTTGTTCGTTAAGTTTAGCCAAACATTGTTAACATACACTTATGTCTTTATATTATGTACATCAAATTTGTTATATACATATGTATTACCTCAGCTGTAAATTCTTCACTTGTTGGTGGTCAGTTGTCCAAGTAAGACAAATAAAATATTGTACCGTTCTCGTTGAACAAGTGGTTTTTTGATTGTCGGTTTTTTTTGTCTGCTCTTTGGATTGAGATTAGTTTTTTTCGTTTTCGGATTTCGTTCGTTCCCAAACAAGATGATTGCTCGCTGTAATGATACAGTTATCGGCATCAGATGAGAAGACTAGATTGAGTTGTCTTCCTAGGTTTTTGGTAATGTTTCTTAATTGGTAGATACCGGAGTCGGAGAAAGAATCGATGAAAATAACTTCTTTATCTGAGGTGGGATTTATAGCAACGAAGTGGGACAAGTCTTCCCACTCAGCCCGTTGCACAAATGGAAGATTTAAATCACCTAAAATTAAGATATCATCGCAAGGGTCCATGACTTCGAAAAGAGAGTCGATCATGTCCATGGCAAGCTGGTATCCTTGGATTGGTTGAGTAGGGCGTATGTAGCAGCAGAGTATGTAGAGGGAGCGTTTGGAGATGGTCACTTTTGCACAAATGAACTCAAATGCAGCAATGTGCGTGGTTTTGAAGAGTGTTGAATCGTAGCAATTATGGATTGTCAAAAGACATAGATAATAACAACTGACTAACACCCAAGCAATCCGGCTTTAAACATCAACATAGCTATCTTACCGCCCTCATAAATGTCACTGAAGACATACGACAAGCTCTAGATGAAGATGAGGTCACCTTTTTGTGTCTCCTTGACTTTTCAAAGGCATTTGATACGTTGATCACTCAGTTCTTTGTGACAAGCTTCTTCGGCTGTACAACTTTTCACCATGCGCATTAAACTGATGTCTTTGTACTTAAAAGGCCGAATGCAAGCTGTCGAATCAAACTGGAATCTATCTGATTTTCTGCCAACTACCAGTGGTGTACCTCTGGGATCGATTTTAGGACCTCTTTTGTTTTCCCTCTATGGAAATGATCTTCCGTCCATTCCTCAGTTCTGCTCTCTGCATATGTATGCTGATGATGTTCAACTGTATATGAGTTGCCCATTAGGTCTTGTTGAACACTATGTGAGCTGCTTTAACGACGATCTCGAAGGTATAGGTCCCTACGAAATTGCGTTCTTCTGAACCCCAGTAAGTCGAAATGCCTAGTTATCTCACGTAAACCCTTGGACGTTTCATATCTTCCCGTTATTGTTTTTAACAATGCCCCTATAGAATACGTGGAAAAAGCTAAAAATCTTGGTGTGATCTTTAATCGAAACTTAACATGGGATAATCATATTAGTAGCATCGTCGGTAAAACGTGTGGGATCCTTCGCACTTTGTGGGCCACGCAATGCTTTATCCCCATTAGAACGCGCCTTATGCTCGCAAAGGCATTGGTCATACCTACGCTGACTAATGAGTGTGAACTCTTCTGCCAGTGTAGCTCTTAAGTAAACGAAGACTTAATGTTGCATTTAATAATACGGTTAGGTATATCTTCGGCTTACGAAGGTATGATCGACTGTCGCATCTCTGTCGATGGCTTTCTGACATGCCATTTGATAACTACCTCCAGCTTCGCACCTTTACTCTGTTTTCTAACCTCCTGTTATCCCATCAACCTTCTTATCTCAATGAACGCATTAGAATGGCATCCTCAACCAGATCAAGCCAATTAATCCATCCACGTTACTCATCCCTTACGTCCGAACGTCAATTTTTCATTGATGCTGTCCGACTCTGGCACTCTTTGCCGCGTTATATTAGAAGAATTGATAACACAACATGACTTAAACATGAGTTAAAAAATTATTTTAAAATAACTTAATTCTATTCATTACTTTTATTTTTATTTATTTTTGTTGCATTGCCTTACTTGCTCTTTCTTACTAAATAACGTAGGTTTCATTTAAAAATCAAAAGTTATAATAAAATCATTTGCAAGCTTGTCACTAATTTATAAGATACTATATCTTAATGTGTAAGCATTTCATGGAATAAATAAATAAATAAATAAAATAAAAAATAAATAAAAAACTCCGCGACCTGTATTGTCATCTTCATTATTAAAATTGGAGGACAGATTTGTTTCGGTTAAAGCGAAAATATCATAGAGGAGGTTTTGGGAATTGAGAAATACAGTCGAGATTTTAGTACGCAACTCTCTTACGTTCTGATAGTAAAGGGACTGACATTTAGGAGAAGGTGTACAATTTGAGGCATGTGAATTGGCAGTGGAGTGAGGGTTAGGATTGAAAATAGTTTTTGAAATGGAAACGAGGTCTTTGGAGATGTGAAAGACGTTTTGAACTGACATGTGCAGCAAATGTTGAAAGGTCGTTTGCTACATCAATAGGCGAGATATTGAGACTCTCATGGTAACAGATAAAAATACGCTTCAATTCGTTGTGGTCAATTAGAAGGCCTTCTTGATGGATCGAGACCATGATGTTTGTTTTTGTTGTTCCGCAGATATAGATAGAATCGAGTCTGTTATGCAGGTAAGCGAGACAAAGACGTACGTTTTCATAAATTCAGCGATCTCGCAAACGTGGTTAAACATAGCGCCCATCCTCACCGGCCTTAACAAACTGTTAAGTGAGTTTGACCGTTGGAGGAAGCAATGGATCTATAAGTGATGGTGGTACGCCTGAACTGCGAATGGTAGCTGAAGAAGTAGAAGTGGCGGGATTGAGGGTGTGAGAGTGAATGAAATTCGGGTAGGTGGTATTGCTGTTGCTGGTAGTTGGGGGAATGTTTTTGGAGACAGAGGTTGAAGAGGGACAGGGAGCGGATGGAAGGTTGAAGGAAACGCGTTTGGTAAAGTTCGAGACGATCGTGCGAGATTTTGGTTTGGGGATATTTGAGAGGGCGAAGGGGGTAGTAGACTGACAGAGCCGAGAGGAAAAATTCGGGAAAATTCCCACTTTGAACTTCCAGTTTGGGTCGCTATAAGTAGGAGGGTGGGTGGGAGGAGAGAATGTTGAGCTATTGGATTTATAAATATGCTAAGAAGTCAATTTACTATGCTTATTACTTAAAGAGGAGGGGAGATGTGTATTATTATTATAATTATAGGACTTGTTAATTTACTTATTGGCTATCTTATCTTTGGGGTCAGCGTCAATTAACAAATTGCCAGTCTGTTCTTCGGAGAAGTGAAGAGCCAAGCGTATTTAGAGGGCATCGTCACCTTAGACCATGGAGGTTTGTTGGGCCTTAAGCGAGTAGTAGTGGAGCAGCTAACACCGATTTTTTTTTTCGAGTTTCTCCATTTCAGCACGGGTCCGCACGTACCAGAGATAACACATCCCAGGTGACGATACCTAATGATTATACTCGGTTGGTGCGTAGGCCAAGTTGTACGCCTGAAGACAAAGATCTTACCATGCTTCTGCGATCTAGTCTCTGGGACTTTTAAGCAATTTTTCTTTCACATTTGTTTTAATGTACATGTGTATGCAATGTGAGTACCACCCACTGGCATGTCTCATGAGCTCACTCCGAATTCACTCCGAGCGCCCCTACGCTCGTTGTTGTCGTTCCATAACGCTCGTATGAATGCGCATTTTATAATTTCTACGTTTTCAGTGCTGCGCTAATTCGAAGGGTTTTCGTCTTCGCAATCTTCTAACTAGGTTGGTTTGGTCTAGAAGCTGGAGGGCCTCAGGATTCGTGTGAAGTCGGAGCCGCTCTCCATGTTTCTTAGCATGTCTATTGACTTCGTGTTTTACTAGTTCCATACCCAAGTCCCGGTGGAGGTCTTCATTCCGCACGTACCAGGGTGCATTGACGATATATCTCACTACTTTGTTTTGGAATCTTTGGATGGTGTCCATGTTGGTCTGTTTAATACAACCCTAGAATTGAATCCCATATGTCCATATGGGTTTAATTACTTGTCTATAAAGTAGGATTTTGTTTGAAATTAATAGGCAGGAATGTCTTCCTATTAGCCAGTAGATCCTTCTATATCTGATATCGAGCTCCTCTCGTTTTTTCTTGACATGAGCCTTCCAACAAAGTTTTGCGCCCAGTGGCATAACAAGGTATTTAGCTGTATTCGCGTATGGAATTATTTGGTTATTCATATATATTGGTATATGGTCAATCTTTTTGTTTGTAAAATCTACATGGACAGATTTAGACTCGTTTAATTTTATGTGCCATTTCCTAGTCCAATTTTGGATTTCCTGGATCGCATCTTGCAGTTTTTCTGTAGAATGAATATTGCTTTCTGCAACTGACATTATGGCTGTGTCGTCCGCGAATGTAGCAGTTGGTTTTTTTTTTTTAAGATTATAAAACTGTTTAACAATAGTTTGTAGATTCACAGATTTTGACATTGGCTTTTGCCGTCAGCCAGAAAAGAGATAAGTATATATAACATTAAATAATTTAAGATAACATTTTATAATTTAATCTAATGTGTAGCCTAGCTCGATTTTTCTGTGTTATGAAAATAAACATACAACTTGATTTAAAAAGCTTCATCTATAATCTGCTTGCGGTATTTTAGAGCAATCCTTAAATAGCTATACAAAACTCTCCAGTCTTGACCATTGAGAATTGATTTGATCCGGTTTGGCGAAAGTTCATTTTCTTCCCAGTGCGTTCTTCTTATTTCCCTTAGGACGGGGCATATTCCGATGAAATGGTGGACGTCTTCCCTAACTCGCAGATTGCACAAGGAACATTCCTCATTTCGGTCGGGTCTGTATGGTGCGTAGTTTAAATGTAGAAGTTCTCCTCTAGCCTTAAAAATTGTCGAAATAGTATCTACACTGTTTTGGTCATTAAAATAGTTTTTCTCTCCTAGTTCGTGTTGTAATATTCGATACGAGTGCCGGGTTATGCTTTGCATTGCTTTAGTTTTGAATTCGTCACTGAAGGAGAGCTCTATTTTAATGAGCAACGCTTGTAGACTTTCGCTCCAAGATTCTTCATTATATTGCACAAGCGAGACATCATGTTCCTTGCATAGTCTAATCCATTCCCTGAAGAATTGCCGTTTATAGCGAATAAGGTGCTTTGCAACTACGTGGGGTAAGCGTTGGCTTGGGAGCGACAATGCTTTCAAAATATAGAGGAAGTGAACCCTAAGTGTAAAAATATATACGGGTGGCAATCCAGTCTCGAGGTGAATCATGTAGTTTGGGGAGTTTTCGGGTAATCTAAAAATTTTCTTGACGAAATACCTCAGCAGTCTTTCGACTTCATCGTATTGAAAAATTCCCCATACCTGCGCAGCGTAGCACATAATAGACCTCATCACAGCTTCGTAAATTCTATATTTTTTGCTTAATGCAATATTCCTTTTGCAAAGTAAACTCTTCCAATTGCAGTTTATTGCTCTTTTGGCTTCTTTTAGTTTCTCCTCCATATGCTTCTTAAACGTTAGGCGGGGTGTTATGATGACTCCAAGATATTTATACTCCTTCACTATCTCAAGTCCCTCGTTCTGAAAAACCCATCTTTCCTCTCTCGCCAAACGACCAGTTCCATTTCGGAATACCATTATTTTCGACTTATTGGTGTTGACTTTCAGGTTCCATATATTGCAGTACTGCTGCAGTTTGTTGATCATCATTTGTAACGACGTTGGGGTTTCTGCCAAGATAACGATGTCGTCTGCGTACATAAGAACATTTATTTTGATTCCGGCGAACTCAATTCCTCCTGGTAAGAATGTTGGTAAATCGTATAGAAACAGTGAAAACAGTAAAGGACTCAACAGACAACCCTGCTTAACACCCGATAGCGAATCAAACCAGTTTGACAGACTTTTCCATCCCAGACTGCCGTTCTATTTTCCTCGTAGAGGCTTTGTATTATTTTAAGGACTTTTGTGGACACTCCCAGATTACTTAATTTGTAAAAAAGCGACTTTCTGTTTATAGAGTCAAACGCTGCTTTAAAATCCACGAAGAACGCATTCAGTTTTTTTCCTTTATCTAAATATGTCCTAGCAATACTCGTCAACGTAAAAATGTTGTCTACTGTCGAATAGTTTTTCCTAAAGCCAGCTTGGAACTCGCTTAGTGTACCATTTGCTTCTATCCAGACTGTCAAACGTTCCAAGATGATTCCCGTGAATAATTTCATTATCGCGTTCAGGAACGATATGCCTCTGCAGTTATTCGGGTCGCTACATTCTCCTTTTTTAAATATTGGGAAAATTATGTTTTTTCTAAAGCTTGCCGGGACCTCACCTACGTCGAAAATGTAATTGTATACGGTTGTAAGCTTTTCGAGAAAATCATTCGTCGCATATTTGAAGAATTCGTATGGTATACGATCCTCTCCTGGAGCTTTATTTAAGCTAGCTCGGTGTATGACTCTGCAGACGTTTTGAAGCATAATTTTGCGATCCATTACTTCATCTTTCACGTAGGGTAGGGCATACTGCAGTTGAGCTGTGCTACATGGCGGATTAAGAAGTTGTTTGAAATGCTCTGCCAGTAGAGGTGCTTCAATTTGGATACTCCGCGCGAAGGTCAAACCGTTGAGGGATCTAGCCAACTTCCAAAATGATCTGCTGTCTCTAATTTCGGTTAATTTCTTCGCTAGATGATTAAAGTACATTCTTTGTTTGTGCTTGCATATCCTTTTATATTCCATGTTCGCTTGCTGGTACATAGTTTTTTGCGAAACGGGTGCCTGTTGTTCTTACTAACCGCAAAAAGGCGAATGACTTTTTCCTGGCTGCTTCACATTCCCGATCAAATCATATTTGGTTTCTTTCGCATCTTCTTGAGTTTTGGAAGGACTTGGCAGCGTCCGAGATACAGGAAGTAAGTATATCTGGGCCTTGGATGGATTGCAGTTGGGCTTCATTTAAAGAGCTGATATTAATATCGAGACTGGCTTTGTATCTATTTGCAAATGAGTTCTTCGATTGAATTTTTGGCAGTAGTCGCATTTGTGGGGCAGATGGAGGGGGTCGTGCTTCAAGATTAGCTGCGACAGATAGAAGGAGATGGTCTGAGTATGTAAGTTCATTTACGGATAAATCGGTTACGTATTCTATCCAATTTCTGCGCTCAAGACAGTAATCGATCGTTGAGCAGGCAGTGCCTCTGACAAACGTTAAGTGACCCAATTTGTCGGATTTATATCGCCCATTTAATACTGTTAGCCCAATCGATTCATACATTTCTATGAACTTTTTGCCATTTGCATCTAGTTTTGTATTTTCTGCACATCTTGTCTCATAGATTGACGTACTTAAGAGGCTCGGTTACACTTCCAATACCTGCGTGTTCCCTATCCTCGCGTTGCAGTCACCAACCACCATTATGTCTTCTTTTCCAAATTTGTGAAATTTGTGAAGTCGGACATCCACTTGTTGCAGTTAATGTAAACTGGGACTATGTAGGTTCTGGATTTATCGGTGGTAAGTTCTATTAGGATTCGATTAAGTTCCCTTATAAATTGGCATCCGATATAATCGTTGATATGTTTTTTTATGCCAAATAAGCAGCCCCCACTAGCTCGTCCGTATATAGATGATCTTGTTGCTGGGATCCACTGAAGAAAGGTTCGAATTGCTCAAATTTTTTTTCAACATGGGTTTCAAATAAAAGAAAAATATCATATTTGTTTACGTAATTGAAAAAATCGTCGAAAATCAGTTTATTGCCTAAACTCGCAGCGTTGTAAGAAATTATATTAAATTGACGAAAACTTTTATTATTACTTAAACTAGAATTTGAATTTTTATTTAAAAGGCTGACGGCATTAATATTAAAAACTATTTCCCTGAACGCTATTGTTTTTGACAGTTTGGGAACTACTGCTGGAACTTGCGCCTATTGCTTTAGAGTCTTCACTATCAACTGTCATCTGTTGCAGAAATGACATTCCGGCTTCTTGGTCACACTTCAAGTTGTTTGCGGAATCTAGATAAAACGTGTGTTCTCCAACTTTAAATTTTTCTCCATGAATCTCAGTTTTAATGTTTTTGTTTTTTGCGTTAATGTTGTTTTTTAGCGAAGTGAGATGCCTTCTTCGTATATGCGCTGCCGTCGGATAATCCTTGTGCATTGATATTCCTGTGCCCCTCAGTTTACTTGCAGATTTAAAAATGCGGTGCACATCATCTTTGTTCTGCATTTCCACGATGACATTTTGTATATTTGGATTTTTCGATCCAATCGCACTCACTGATGTAACCGCCGTTTGATTTTCGGTCTGAAGCAAGTCTATACACAGTCATGGTATAAAGAATACATGGTAGAATATTCCGAGTTTCATTGTTGGTTCGTTCTGCGCATGTACGTCACGTGACGACAAAAATGATATCAGCTGTGTACGTTACACAGTATTTTGATCGTTTGAATCCATTATTTTTACAATAATCTTAGTAGATTTCAAATAAGGCATTTATTGAGGGTAATATGAGGGTAGAGCTTTGGAAAGAATGTTGAATCTAGGTAAAGAATATTTAGTTTTATGGCACTTTTTTGTTTTACTCCTTTGAATTGGTTCAAATTAGTCAAATTACCAAAACTATATTACCCTCAATAATTTCATTAACATTAATTGAGTTTTTCCTAATTACCTAAAGTTTCTAATTATCAAGATGCAGTGTAAGTGATGCGATTGAGTTCTCTAATTGAGCGCATACATGATATTATTTTCTTTTTTTGGAATTTACATTTGGAAGCGATTTGTTATTCAATATTTTGATTTTAAAAAACCATTTTACATTGAGAGAACAGTTTCTTCACCTCGTGCTCTAAAGTACTACTTTCAGACTGCGACATTAGCTGTTGAATAAAATGTTGTCCAGTTTTAAGTGTTGTACCATTCGTTTCGTTACATATTTCTTTTAAGTAGGTATTTCAAACGCTGAATAAATTCCTCACTTGGTTTCTGAAGTCCTCCTTCAGACAGCTGATTGGTCCAAGAAAATAAGCTGGATTTAACATTTCAACCGATATATTATATGTATAACCTGCTACATGTTTCAGCGCATCATATTCTTAGTCACTCATTTCTTCGGTCGGATTCTGCAAATGCATTTCAGGTTCTTCAGCGAATCCTGAGAGTAAAGTCCCAGTAAGGATTTCTTCAGACTTTGCGAATGTTTCATCATCTTCATCAACATCATCATCAGGAGCATTGTCAATAATTATGCTATCCAAATCCATTTGATTGTCTTCGCAATAATCGGACTCGTTTTTTGCAGCTTGGGATAGTACGCACTCATTTTTTTCAAGTTTTTTATTATCGTTGCTATTGCAACCGAAAATCGCACACTGCACCATATTTATAGAGGAATAATTCCTCGCACAAACTGAACAACAATACACAAAATAAAAGTGAAATTAAATAAGTTGTCAGCACGTGACGTCGTCATGTGAGAGAGATAGGATAACGATATGCGCAATGTTCTACCAGGTATTCTTTATACCATGTACACAGTGTTTTTGCTTTGTCAGTCGCAGATACTCCAATTTGTGCTGGGAAGTAAATAAAAGGTAGAGTACTGCAAAGTACGCTAACTTGGGGCACACTTGCTTTAATTTCCTTAAGTTGGGAGTACGCACTTTTTTCTTTTATGCGAAAGTATCAGTCTGTAATATGGGATTCCAGGATCTGTGTATGTTGTTTGGGAAGATCCTTTTCCAGTTTATAGATCAGTCCTTCGTGCCAAACTTTATCGAATACTTGCGTTACATCAAGGAAGACTGGAGAACAAATTTTTTTCACTTCCAGTGCTTTTTCAATGATGTAAGTGATACGGTGGACCTGGTCGATTATAGAATGTTTTTTCGGAATCCAAATTGGTGGTTGGGAATAATTTGATTTCGCTCTATAAAAGTTGTTAGTCTTTTGAGTAGCAGTCTTTCAAACAGTTTTGTCATTATAGGCAGTAAGGATATTGGTCTATAAGATGATGCCTCATGAAGTGGTTTCCCAGGTTTCGCTATCATGATAACATCAGTTACTTTCCATAATTGTGGCACGTACTTTATTCTAAATGCGGCATTGATGAGGTTCGTTAGCTTCAAAATTGCCTTTTCAGAAAGCTGCTTTAGAATATCTCCTGTTGTGAGATCAAAGCCTGAGGCCTTTCTTGCATTTATCGATATTTTTATTTCATTTTTTACTTCGACTGTTCAATTTCCTCATCTTCTTGATCTGGTACATCGTCGGGCAGCTCGTCGGTGTCACCTAGATTTGGTTGAAAAATGTCCTCAAGATGTTCTGCAAATCTTTCCGCCTTTTTTCCGTCGCTCCTAGCCCATTTCCTATCCTGCGTTCTAATTGGTGGGATTTGCGTAATTGGCCTTTTTAGGTTTTTTGTGGCTTTCCAGAGAGAAAATTCTGAATTAGTTTCATTGGAGAGACTTCTTAGGTCAAGATTGAATGATTGAATTTTCAATTCTTTGATGGATCTTTTAACTTGCTGCGAGAGATTGTTCAGTTTTTTTTTTGTCCTGCGGAGCTCTGGTATGTTGTCGTCTCTTCCTTCGTCGGTTCTTGCTAATAAGTTGTATGATTTCTAGAGGATAGTTGTTTCCTTTTAGCCTTTTTCTGATTGATAGTGTATTTTCCCACGCTGAATGTTGGATATCCTTAATGAAATATTCAAGCTCCGCATTCAATTGTTCTTTACATCGTAATGGTATAGCTAATGCTATCTTCTCTTCAAGGCTTAGTTTAAAGATCACCCAGTCTGTATTGATAAGCGTTGGGTTGTCTTCCTTTTGGATTATGTTTTCACTTTAGGTAAGTAGGATCGGGGAGTGGTCCAAGCTTAAGTCTAGACTATCATCTATTTGTAGAAAGTTATATACTTGTAATGTTTTGGACTACAAAGAAGTCGATTAGATCTGGGGCCAAATCGTCTCTTCCGTGATCGTATAACTCGTCACGCAAAAATGAGCATTATTACGTATAAACGATCATTCTGACGTAATAATGCTCGTTTTTACGTGACGAGTTATACGATCACGGAAGAGACGATTTGGCCCCTGGTATTTTTTCTGGATCAGTTGGCCAATACGTAGATTTTCCTGTAGATATGGGTTCGCATCCTATTTCCTTTATTGTGCTACAAAATTCTTTTCCTTTACTAGTCGTGAGTCTGGATCCCCAGTAAGTATGTTTCAAGTTCAAATCCCCACCAATTATGGATTTTTTCCCTATTTGGCTAAGAAGTTCCATCTACTGATCTTTTTTAATTTGATGCCTTGGAGGACTATAAATACTCGCAATTACTACAGGGAAATGTTGAGTGATTATGCTTAAAGCCATTGTTTGGAACTCATTTCTTTCGATTTTACAGTTTTCGTAGTGTTGAATATCTTAAATGATGACTGCGCTTCCTTCTCTGGCAAAATTTTCTGGGTGAATGGCAGGGTAGACTTTATAGCCAGGGAGTTTCATTGAGGATTCCTTAGTTAAATGTGTTTCTGAGATCAGGCACACATCTATTTTGTTTATGTCAAGGATTGCATGTAATTCCTGTTTATGCTGTAGCAATCCATTAGCATTCCAAGCCATGATTCGTTTTTGACTGATTTGACTAAGCCAGTGAAACAATCTTCTTTGTTATTTATTTTCATGAGAATTACCTGCAGGGTTTCTATGATATTAACGTTTGGTTCTTGTTCTGGTTTACGAGTAACCTGGGTATTCCTAGCTACATCAGCATAGGTTGTGCTGCCCTTCTTTTGAGGTTGTGGTTTCCTTTTTGGTTGAGGTTGGGGTTTATTCTTTTTTTTATTTTCCTCTTTCGCTATCATACATCCCCTGTACTTAGCTGGGTGCGACTCTCCACAGTGGAAACACTTTGGTGGTTAATTTCTTGGTCTACTGCAATCCTTTTGTAAGATGTGCTCCAGCGCATTTGACGCATCTCGGTTCTTTCCCGCAGTATTTTTGGGTATGCCCATATGCTTGGCAATTTTTGCATTGTGGAATAAGTTTGTTTTTCCTTAACCCTTTCGACCCCGAATTTTTGTCCACTTTCCAAAAAAAATTTTTATTTTATTTCAATTAAGAAACACTAACACAAAGAGTAGTTATGCAAAAATTTAAGTCGCTACGTCCGTCCATTTAGGAGTTAGACAAAGTTGCCTGTGAGCCACATTGGGCAATAGAGGTATAGACAAATTTAAAAACAAGAATTATTTTTTTAAAGAAAAAATTATGTTTTTATTGAAATCTTACAAAAGTTGTAAGTGTGAAGACAAAAGCAATTTTTGTTGTTGTTACATCAAAGATTAACACCACATTTTACACATTTTGATAATGGAGTTTTGAGTTTTACACAGCCTACAACGGCCTTTTTTTTACAAAACACAACCAAGTGCCCATGTTGATCATAACGTTTTGTATTAGAAGGGGTAGGAGTAAGCTTGTTCTTTTTTGAACCACCAGTTGAAACACTACTCGAAGGAGAACTAGCAGAGGAAGTTGGAAATTCACTCTCTGGTACAGTTGAGGGTCGTCCTCGTTTCTTTTGGACAGTAGATGAGAAAGAAGAGCTAGATTGTAGAAGTGCATGTCCAATTTCAAGTTGAAATTGAATGAGTGTCATTTGCTTTCCTTTAGGCTCAAGGAACTTCAGAAAGGTACAAAGGCGCCTAACCCTTTTGTTGCATCTCTACTTCCGAGCTCAGAATGAGCCTGGACAGATGGGAAAAACGAAACTTCATATCCTACTGGAACAACACTCAGGGACTCAGACAGGCTAAAAGAGCCATCCGACCCCTGAACAAATTCACTAAAAATATTCTCAACCATAAAAGGGACGATATCAGAAGACTTGCCGGCTCCCTCACCGGTCAGTGTGGCCTCAGATATCACTGTCATAAACTACATATAGTTCAGGAATCTGAATGCAGGCTCTGCTGAGAGGAAGACGAATCAACCGAACATGTACTATGTGAGTGCGTGGCTGTCTGCAGAGTCAGAAAACGCTTTCTCCACAAAAAATTCCTAACACCGGAGGACATTCGAAATGCCTCGACTGGGGACATCCTCAACTTCATTAGGAAGGAAGAGGACCTCCTTGTCTAACTGGCTCCAAGCAAAATAGATCTTTTAGGTCGCAGTGCCATATGCGATGTTCCCAGGCACTAGTAAAATAGTCTTACATACCACTTCCTTGAGCGGTGGTCCACTTTATACATATCAGAGAGATCTATACCACCCATGGTTTGATTATAGGAAGCGACAACTGCTCCAATATTGCAGAAACATCCTCCTTTTCATCTCCACTTTCTTCGTCAGCAGAAGCATCCCAATCGAACTCTAAAATTCGCGAAATATCTTCTTTACTCAATCCTTTCTGCTCTGATTTCATTGCTAAAACACAAACAAAATGTATACCACAATTCCCCAAAGTTGCTCACAAGCAACTTGCTAATTTCAAAAAATGCTCACTTTATTTATAAAGCTCAAAACAAAAAGTTGATTTCCAAATAAAATACTTTGCAAATACCTCAAATTTTTCGCAAAGAGATTCTCGCCCATGTCGTGGCACTCTATGAAAAATAACTGTAATTGTTGCACTTCAATTTGAGCTGTTTGTTTTGATAACTCTTTCAAACATGTAAGGCTGTTGATAGGTAGTAGTAGATTGAAACAAAATCAATCAGAGCTTTTGATATAAACCGACAATCAATTGAAGTTGCTCTCAGGCAACATTGGGGTCGAAAGGGTTAATGGCTCAATTAACACTTTGCAGTACATTATATAGTTAATTTCGTAGATTTTATTAATATCTTCTTTTGAGTTGAATGTAAGAATGAACATATTCAGTGGTTCTTTGGTTTTCCATTTAAGTCTATTGGCTGCATCAATTACTTTAAATCTTCTGAGTTTTAAGTCTTCTATTATATTTGTTTGTTTGCAGGAATGGTGCAAGTTTTTTGCCTTAACTCGAATCGGCCTTGACTGTTTATTTTCATATGAACGCCAATTATATTTCATCTCCCTTAGGGCATTTGTGAGGGACCTGTATGATTCACCTTCTTTCACGTTAATTTTCATAGTGTGTTTGCCTAGCAGTTTTACATTAAAATTATTTTCAGTTACGATATCTTTAACTTGACCACAGAGTTCATCGTAGTTAGTTATTCCGTCCAGTATAATTGGTGGCGGAGCTGGTGCTACTTTGACTGCTTGTTGCGGTATCTTGGGTGCTAAGATTTTTGATTTTGGGGGATAATTCGTTTAACTTCCTTTTCTTTTGGTTTCGTTTCTTCGATTCAGTCTCTTTTGCCAATTCTTTCTTATCAGTACAATATTCGATTTGATCCTGCTTATTTGGTATAGGATCATTTCCGGTTTTTTGTATGGTCTTGGTTTCTTTTTTTAAATTATTTATTTGCTGTTGCAAGTTACTTATTATGTTATTCAACTGTTTCTTCTCATTGATGACTTTTTGCCATTCAATATACATTTCTTGTTCTCTTTGAGATTTTTCACAGATCTCTTTAGGCAATATCCTGCTTGGATGTGGGATAGTAGTTTCTTCATTGTTTTTCTGTTAGATCTTCGGCTTATGAGCGATGTCCGCCTTCGATTGGCAGTTACCACCACGTGGTGGGGTTCTATGAATACCCATACTGTAGAGTGTAGATCTTCCCCCGTGTGTTGTGTAGTATAGTTTAAGGTGCAGGCAAGATATTCGTTTGGATAAGTGGGTTTGTGTACTAGCTTTTGGAAGCTTTTACTCATGCTCCAACACTTCAACAGGATCCACAAGTTGACAGCAAATTTTCTTTGTTCTTATTCTAAAGAGAAGTAGAAGAAAGGAAATATGCAAAAATTTTTACTTACGATTTTAACTAAGCCCGCCGTTGGACTGATAAAATTGTCCACTCAAAAAATTCCGCGCACAAAACTTAATGAGATAATTTCGAACACCTTTTTAAAGATGCACTTTGTCTTGCGTTTAAAAAACAAAAACGTAGAGCACTTTTGTTTGCTTGTGTCACTCTGACAGTGTTGCCAGTTGCCAGCTAACACCGGTGATAAGAAATTTATTTGTGAAGAATTTGCGGATCGAGGACTCTTTGGCCAAATTAGGAGCGCCTTTTAGGAGGGAGCTAGTGTACGTCGTTTCCTGGGACCTACGTTTGTTGGTGAGGTCCTTGGAGTTGCCAGCTTTCAATTTAAGAAGACGGTCGCTCCATTCAGATTCCGACCACGAAGTTCCGAAAAGTAATATTGTTTTGTCACAGTCGGACGGCTAAGCTACTGCGATGGCGGCTGCGCTACCGGGGTCTAGAGCTGTCAATTGCGCTGTTGTAGGGAGTGACTTCGAGGTATATGGTGAGATTTCTGAGAGGACGATGGGATCGGCAGCATTGGACGCGCTAAGAAGCTCGTTCAGAAGAGAACCATTGTTATAGTGTTTACTAACACATGGAGACGCATTCGCATCAATTTTGTTGGGCAACAATTTCAATTCTTCGATGACTTGGTTCGTTAAGCTCTTGGTTGTAGCAGAATCAGCACTGAAAGAACTGAGAGCAAGCTGTATTTCCTTTAGATGTTCCTCGTGGCTAGCAATCATATTGGCCAAAAAATTAACTGTTGCAGAATGGGCAGAAAGAGTTTCAGAAATCGTTGACATATTTCCATGCATAGCATTGAGAACAGGTGAGGCAAGAGAGTATTTGGGGTTGTGCGACTATTGATGTCATCGAGCCCGGCGTTAGTATGATTGAAAACCGAGAGCACGTTGTCGTAAATATTAAAATTCTTACGCACGGATTCGTTGAGTTTTTAAAAAGAAGATTTAAAGTCCGATGTACAGCTTTCAAGGGCGTTGGTGAGGGATATACAATGGTCAGAGAGAGGAACACTCATTTTATTTAAACTGTGTTGGGTTTCGGATTTAAGTTCATCAAACGCGTCGGTAAGCTCGCATAGCTTTTCATTATTACACTTGATGGCAAGCATAATATGTGCCAGGGATATAGTTTTGCATTCATCACACAAAAAGCATAAAATATTGTTATATTCCATCAGATGGGCTTTAGCATTACGACTAAGGCCAATGCAGATGGGGTGGAAGAGTTTATTACAAATCCCGTTCCATGCAATCATGTCCGAGGATGTGGTAAAGATGCTGCAGTTAGATGAACCACACGAAGGTATGGTAATAGATCACGAAACAGTTGACTTTGACACAAAAACGGGTGTGGATCAAAAAGTTCACGAGTACACTGCGATCGCTGAGGTAGGCAAAACGGGACTGGGAAATAAACATTGGCACAAATAAAAAAACGTTCGATAGTAAAAGGTGACACAGATAAAAGTTGAGTGCGCGATTGCAAACGTTTGCAGTAAAAGAGAATCCTGAAGAGGTAAAAAAAATTAGAGGTGGCGAAGTGGGTAAGAAACAAAATAAAATGATCAGTTTGGGTTAGCACAAAACGCGACTCGATGGCGGTTTGAAATGTATATGTATTCTTCTAAGGTGGACCGCCAGTAGGTTGTGGCATTTGATAATCTCTTTGAAGAGTGTTAAGATTGATCTGTTTAGCGTAAGAATGTGTTCCGTTTTTATTTTGTTAATATTTGTTCAAAGTTTTCTGGATGCGGCATGATGAGAGTGGCCTTCATCTCTCGTCAACTTGTCTTTGGAAGTCAAGTGCAATGCTAGATTTGACGAGAGCTAGGGGTGGCAAGGTTAAGTTAGGTTAGGTAGTAGGGTTAACGGGGAAGGAAGTCCTTTCCCCGTCACACTTAGGTCAATGTAGACCCATTGTGATGCCCTAGGGGTTGCAGCCCCCTTACTAGGAACCATAAGCCTAAGTTCTATCAAGCCAGCCAGCAGCGTTGATAAATCTGTGTATATCAAGCACCGACTTGCTGAACAGTTCTTCTAAATCCTGGAAAAGGTGTCTTCCTAGGATTTTAAATCTAGTATGGCAGAGTGCCGGGCAATGGCAGAGGAAGTGTGGAGTATCCTCATCTACTTCCTCGTCACCGCATCCCCTGCACAGGTCGTCTGCGTTCAGTCCTAGTTTTCTTGCATGGTAGTTTAGCATGTTGCGTCCGGTGATTATATCTATTAAGGAAGATAAGGACTTTTTGTTCATTTGCAGGATTCTATCGGTTTTCTGTTTATCGTAGAATGGCCAAAGTTTCCTGGTTATGACAAAGGAGCTGAGCGCATTCCATTAATCGTTGGCAGTTCTTTTAATTTTGCTCCCAATTTCTTGTTAAAGGATACAAGGTGGGATTTTGGCAATACTGAGTGGTCGACCAATAATCGATCCTGTTCCGAGACCTTCCTGGTCTTCCCCCATTTAATTCCCGTGCATACCTTTGTGTCTCGGGATGCACCAGAGTGTTACGCTATGGTTCGCGATGGGGGTTTTAAGCTCGTCACGACGACGTTTTACAATTTTTGACTTTGTTAAAAAAAAAAAATATTTGGCGCGACAGCTAATACAGAGCCAAGGCTTAGCTTAGAAGCTAAAGCTTCCTCATGACATATTATACTCTTGCAGGTTTGTCATGCCTGCGAAGAGGCGGTGTCGCGAAAAAAAGTTTCGTGATTTAGAGGATCGAACCTGCGTCGTCCTTTAGCAGTCTAACACACTAACTACAAGGTGGGGCAAAATTAATAACCCTATCGGAAGATGTTATAATTTTTGCAAATGGCGTCGTATGTCAATTATATTTGACATTTGTGAACTAGACAGCTGCAGTATACAAACAGACGAGCAATGGAGTGCTATACTCCGCAAGAGCGTGAAATAATTGAAGGGTTGTAAGTCTAAAGGATCTAAGTGCCAAAAAATCAAAAATCAATATTTTTAGGAAAATACAATCTTAATGTCAAGCCTGATAATATCCAAATGGATCCAAGTACCTGTTTCTTTTAAAATTTTACCCACACACAATTAAAATTGTGGTGGAGTCCAAGTTTGTATGAACTTTCACTCAATTGTATTATGTTTTTTGCGTATATCTCTTAATAATAAAATTGGCACTTAGATCCTTCAGACTTACAACCCTTGAATTGTGTCGATTATTTTGACCAATAATCGGTAGGTTGTTAGCGCAGCGTGAATTTCGACGTCGATTTCCTAATCGTGTCGCGCCAACTGGGCAAACATTCCAGCGCTTAGCTACTCGACTCGAACAGACTGGAACCACAACAGACCATGCAGGACGTGGCCGCCACCGGACTGGTCGTTCAGCCGAGAATATCGCGGCTGTGGCTGCCGATGTCACTGAGAACGAAGAAACATCAACCAGACGACGGGCCACGCAATTGGGCATCACCAGACGGACCCTACAGCGAATTTTAGTGAAAGACTTACACATGTTCCTGTACAAATGCAAACAGTGCATCAGTAAATTCCTGCTGACCGTCAGTCGCGTGGGAATTACTGTCAAGCCATCCTCAATCTCAACAACGAAGAGGACGATTTTGTGTCGAAAATCATCATGAGCGACGAGGCGCATTTTCACTTAAGCGGTTATGTCAATAAGCAAAATCTTCGTTTCTGGGACACTGAAAATCCGCGTGTGATGCACCACGAGCCATTACATCCACTCAATGCCACTGTGTGGTGTGGCGTTCACGCGGGAGGAGTGATTGGGCCGTATTTTTTTGAGGACGCCATCGGCAATACGGTCATTGTTACTGGCGAACGCTACAGGGCCATGATAAACGACTTCTTACTGGCGGAATTGGATGAGCGGGGCTTGGTGAACATGTGGTTTCAACAAGACGGTGCAACCGCACACACAACACGAGCCACAATCAATAATGTGAAGGAAGCGTTTCCTAATCGCGTAATCTCCCGTTTTGGCGATTTGGCATGGCCAACTAGATCACCCGATTTAACCATCCCAGACTTCTTTCTTTGGGGCTACTTGAAGTCGCGGGTTTATGCCAACAAGCCTCAGACAATCGCAGCCCTAAACCCTTTCAGACCTAACGGGACACATATGTCCTACGAGCTGTGGAATATATATGTCCCAACAGTAACAGATCGTGGGACAAATAGGTCCCACTAGTTAAGAAAGCTGTATTTCATAAAAAAAATTCATATGAATCAACACTTAATTTTGAGTTATTTAGTTACTGGTGGGACTTATTTGTACCAGTAGTGATTACTGTTGGGATATACCCTGTCCCAGGACATTTTCTCTGCACATGGATATTCTATCACCAAACTTGCAATTTTTCAAATTATTGATTTCATTACGATTACAAATCAGTAACTACTTTATTATTATCTTTCAAAAAATAAATCCGGGCTAAAAGGGTTAAGGAAAATATTCGACAGGAATGCGAACAGTTATCACCGGAAATCTTGCGGAAAGTCATGGAAAATGCGACACAACGGGCACAAAGGTGTATCAACACTGGCGGCAGCCACTTGACGGATATCATCTTTTCCAATTAACAGAAAAAATTGTAAACGTCCAAATAAAGATTTCCATCACTCAAAATCTTTTTTTTTTATGTAGTAAAAATGGAATTCAAAAACTAAATTGGATGATTAATTTTGCACCACTTTGTACTATGCCACAGCGATCACACTTTACTACTGTGGATGAAATGGCTTTAACAGCGACTTGACTGTCTATGCAAATGTGAATGGTTTTTCTAGAGACTAGCTTCATTCACTCAGAACTTTCTCTTCTTTTTGTCTTTTCAGACTGGACATTCCACGTTAGAGAAACACAATGGATCGGTAGAGATTCGATTGAACACACGGTGCAGCCATCTCTTCAATAATTTTACAATATTTGTACATACTATACAGCCTATGACAATCATGTAACCAAAAACTATTACACTGTGCAAGTTTTATGTCAGTCGGGTTTGTGGTCTTTACGTCAATAGGAAAGTCTATGGGAAACAAACAAACGAAACTTTCCTCTTTATATAGATAATATTAGAAGGATTAATTAAAAAGTAAGATATAACGGATATCGTCTGCACAATAGAGGCCGAAGTTTTTAACTAATGCTACACATGTACACCTGTTTATATGGGCGTAATCGGTTGAGGGGGGCGTGCCACGCTCCTTTTTATGTCTCTAATTGCACAACAATAATTTAAGTGTTTCTATTTTTACTAGTATAACAGTACTAGTAATCATAAGTATCTTTTCGCTAAAAAATGTACCGCCATTTTGAATCCACCACCTTGAAATTTTTTCAAACTGCTCCTATTTCGTTGCAATTGAATATGTTTACCTGTTTACATGTATTATAATATCAGTTTTGGATACGCCATTTCAGATAACCTTAATGCTATTCTAAAGTTGCATAGGTTGAAATCCACCTATCTCTTGCGTCTATTGCTGGAAGGTCTTTTTAAAAACCGTATTGAGTTTTTTAATAGCCAGTAAATATTTTCACCTGTCCGTACTTGTACTCTCTGGATTTCTGGATCTCAGCCAATACATTCCTAGCCTTTACATACCCCACATGGTGTTCAACTGAGCTATCGACCTTATGGAAAAACGCCAGAAGACTTAACAACCTGGCGAAACGCACAAAACATCCCGTTGACTGGGACCAATACAAAGAAAGCAAGGGTACCTTCCAAAATATAATAATAAATGCAAAAAGAGCAGGTGCTTCTGCAACGAAATGGAATCCAGCAAAGACGCAGCAAGATTCCAGAAGGTCCTTTCAAAAGCAACCGCCATCCCAGGCTTGATTAAAAAGCCTGACGGCTCCTGGACTGAATCATGCTCTGGGACCCTAGAACTCCTCCGACAAAGGTCCACTGAAATGTCGCCCACGGACCCCAAAAGATCCAAAGCTAATCACCATAGCTCCTCCGCACCCATGCGGACCGAAAGAGCCTTTAGTGATGTGCTGAAGGACCATCTAATTTTGGCTGTCATAGACAGAAGTGACTGCGATGGCAGCATCACTATGGACAGATGGAGGAAAGTGGAAGTTGGCCTGGCAACCAGCTTTCTACAGATACTCGCGGACCATCCCGCCAAATGGCACCAAGGGCACGTAAAGCTGATAGCATGTGCGGATCAACGGTCGGCAGATCTTTTTAAAATCGCCATCGCCAAGCTGGGCGAAGTTTGGAAGGGGGCTCAGCTCGAGGTCGTTGGCAGGGACCAGATTCCCAGCAGACCGAGGACTCGCTCCTGGATACCGGCTGAACCCTCCAACCCAGCCACAATACTCAAAATCCTACAGGTCTCCAATCCCAGTCCTCCGACGCATAATTGGAAGATTGCCAAGCTGGAGGAGCCTAGGAGAGTTTCTAGGCAGGCGACGATTGTTGTCAACAAAGAATCCCTGGCTCCCCTGGCAGAAGCGGAGGGACAGGTAAGTTATGGCTTCGGTGCCATAACCCTCCGCGTCTACAAAAAAGACGAGGAAGACCTGGAGAAGGGAGATCCTGCTCCCTCTGCCCCCGCTGATACACCATCGTCATCATCTCTGCCTAGTGCGGTTTGTGATATACCGGCCCCTAGCGCAACTGTTTCATCCCCAGAAACAACCTCCATATCGGCGGTAAGTTATACACCGGCCCCGACTACACAGGTTAGCATTAAGCCGGCCACCCTTAGACCCACAGTGACAGATCCGGTCGTTGATGGCCTAACATTGTCCGACCTGGATCTGTCCAGCGGACTAGACAGCCCCTCTGCCTCCGACATGTTTACAGAGTCTGAAGAGGAAGAGGCTGACATCACGGTGGTGGAAGTCTCTGTGCCTAATTGTAGCGAAAATGCTGCGATTAGCACAGATTAACCTGCACCACTCCAAAGCGGCCTCTGCCGCCCTCCTTCTCCGGCTACAGCAAAACGGGGAAGACGTCGTCCTGGTCCAGGAACCCTGGGTCTTTAACGACCTAATATGCGGACTAAGGACTCCTACCCACAATATACTCTATGTGAAAAATACAGGTAAACCAAGAGCCTGCATTTTAACCAAAAACGCGCTTAATGCCTCTACACTCTTTAATTACAGCGATCGTGACATGGTGACCGTAAGCCTCGAAATTAGTTCCCGGAACTACTGGCTAATTTCAGCTTACCTGGCTCACGACCATCATGGACCACTCCCTCCGGACACCCTGGGAAGAACGATCGCCGACGCAAGGAGCCATAAAGCTGTACTTATCCTAGGACGTGATGCAAATGCGCATCACACAGTATGGGGCAGCACTGACATCAACGAAAGAGGTGAGCAACTGTTTGATTTTATTTTAAGTACTAACCTCGTCCTCTGTAACATCGGCCGTGAGCCGACTTTTATAACCAGTACCGCAGGAAGTTCTGGATATCACTCTGGTGTCCGATCACATCTCTCACAAGATTCTGAATTGGAAGGTGTCTAACGAACACTCCTTCTCCGATCACAGATATGTATATAGAATTCGGTCTAAATGACCTCCCTCCGATCCAATCAGCCTTTAGGAATTACCGGAAAACTGATTGGATTAAATATAGGGACAGTGTGGAATCCTCGGCCATAGCCGGATCTCCTCTCCCTCCCAAGAACACCAATGAGCTAGATTCTCTAGTCAGGAAGCTCACAGGAGCTCTTAACCATGCGATGCATTCCTCGTGTCCCCTAAGCAAACCAAGGGGAAATCAAAAGCCCCCATGGTGGAACCAAGAAATAAGGACCTCCCGTAAGAACTGCAGGCGACTCTTCAACAAAGCCAAGCAGTCTCGTGACACTCTAGACTGGGCCTCATATAAAGAGGCTCTGAAAGCTTTTAAAAAACTAGTTAGGAAAGCGCAACGGAAGTCATGGAGACTCTTCTGCGGAAATGTGGAAGAGATCTCTGAGGCATCAAGACTCAGGAAAATCCTATCCTCTACTCCAAGAACTAGCAGTCATCTGAAAAGAGCTGACGGATCTTGGACCTGCACAGATATCGAATCCCTCACTCTTTTGATGGATACTCACTTCCCTAACTGCTGCATGGCACCTAATGATTCCGGATCAACCCTTCCAAGATCGCAGCCCTGCAGTTCCAACATCATAACTAAAGCAGAATCATCTGGGCAATACGCGGATTCAAACCATTTAAGTCTGCAGGACCAGATGGCATAATTCCTGTTGAGCTTCAGCACTCAATGGATCTAATCCTCCCTTGGCTAACTGTCATCTTTAAGAGCTGTCTAGAATTAATCCACATCCCCAAGGTATGGACGGAGATCAACGTGGTCTTCATACCTAAGGCAGGCAAAAGCTCACATGTTAATCCCAAAGATCTAAGACCAATTAGTCTCTCATCGTTTCTGCTGAAAACCCTAGTGAAACTCCTAGATATATATATTCGCCACAGCATTGACCCCAACAGGCTGTCGGCTTCTCAACATGCGTACAACAAAGAGAAATCGGTTGAAACGGCCCTGCATTCGCTTGTGCGCACCATCGAAAAATCCTTAGATTGTAAAGAATATACTCTAGCGGTCTTCCTTGATATAGAGGGAGCTTTTAACAACGTCGAACCAGGGGCAATTACTACTGCACTTTCAAGTCTCGGCATTGAAGCCTCGATTGGCGCTTTTATAGGTCAGTTACTTAGAAAAAGGACTATCACCTCTAAGCTGGGCGATGCTTCAGTTCAGAGACTTGTGAGTAGGGGCACACCTCAAGGGGGTGTGCTCTCTCCTCTTCTTTGGAACCTAGTAGTGGTGTGTCATCCGGGACTGAATGATTCAATTGAAGCGCTTCAGTAGAATGAATGAATGATTCACTTCATTCTTACGCTTCAATGCTTCAATTGCTTCACTCATTCCTACACTTCAATTCATTCAATCCGTTCTTCGCTTCTTTTGCTTCTCTTACTTCAATTCACTCCCAACACTTCAATACATTCTTCGCTTCTTTTTGCTTCTCTCACTTCAATTCACTCCCTACACGTCCATTGCTTCCCTCACTACTATACTTCAATTCATTCATACACTTCAATTTGTTGTTAGTTTCTTTCGCTTCTCTTTCACTCTTTACCAATTTTTTTCACATATGGGAGAGAGGGTTCATTTTGTAAATCTATTTCCCCTACAAAATATATTCGGTATTCATTTCATTGGTATATTTTGTTTTTGCTTTTTGTTCGATCGGAGCAAACAGATCAGGGTGGTAATTCTTTCTCTCAATAGGGATAAGATTTCTCTCTTTCAGATTTTTTTTTCTCCTTTCGTTGATGAAGATTTATTTCACATTAACAGGGTGTTATTTTAGTTTGTTTGTCGTATTGACAAATTTTTATAGATAATCTATATATTTCTTTTAATTTATTATATTATATTCATAAATTGATTAATAAACAGTTTAGAGTTATGTTATATCGTCACTTCAGTTATAGAACTTGATAACTCGGCTTTTTATACTTTCGAAAAATCGGCAAAATCGACAATATTCATTAATTTATTATTGTATAATGTGGCTACGTTTATCTCGAGATGTCTACTTCGTGCACTGAGTGTTTATCCACTGTTTTGCTTTCAGTTATTGACTTCCCAATAGATGGCCCCAAGTAGGGAAAATTAATCATCCAATTATTCAAACCCATTCTTAGCGAATCCAGGTAGACAGATTAGCTAGTTCTAGCACTCAGGTGACGATATATACTACATACTAGTTAAATAATTCATTATTCCTCGATTTGTCCTTAACCAGGAATCTTCATAACGAAACATAAATTTGTCTCTAGTAAAATACATAAAAACGCCTCGTATCAGTACACCCTGCATCCAGAAAATTTTTGAAAATGAACGCTTCAGTGAACGCTTCTTTCAACTGAAGCGGAGTGAGTGAAGCACTTCAGCAGAATGAAGCATTTTCCCCACCTCTAGAACCTAGTGGTCAATGGGCTACTATTAATACTGGAAGAGGAAGGCTGTAGTGTAATTGCCTATGCGGATGACGTCGCTATAGTTGTCTCAGGTTAACACCTCAACATGCTCAGAGACCTCCTGCAGATTGCTCTCTCTAAGTTAACTAAATGGACTAAAGAATGTGGCCTCGGTGTCAACCCCCATAAAACGGAACTGGTCCTCTTCACTAGGAAATACAAAATTCCCCCTTTCGACCCTCCTAAACTGTGCGGTACTAGTCTGGTACTCTCACACAAAGCTAAATATCTGGGTCTCACTCTTGACAAAAAGCTCAGCTGGAAGCCCAACATCCTCGAGCGAGTAAAGAAAGCCACCACAGCTCTGTACTGCTGCAAAAAAGCAATAAGAAGTAAATGGGGCCTACAACCACGCATTACTCATTGGCTCTATGTATCTGTCATCAGACCTATCCTAACATATGGCGTAATTGTCTGGTGGAAAGCCTTGGACATAGCTACCAATCGTAACCATCTTTGTAAGTGCAAAGATCGGCCTGTATAGGTATCAGTGGAGCACTCATAACCACCCCCAAGGCGGCTCTTGACACTCTGCTCCATCTGCTTCCTCTAGATATTTACAGTAAACAAGTGGCAGCCAGCGCAGCCATACGTATCAAAGAACTTCACCATTGGTCCAGCCTGCGGGTTGGACACTCCACCATCCTTAATAATTTAGAATTCCTTCCAAAAAGCACCGACTACACCCTTCAACGACTACTGTTTGATAAAAACTTCGTTACCACTATCCCTTCTAGATCTGACTGAAAGGATGATTTTGAGCTCCAACGAAAGGGATCCATCAACTTCTATACAGACGGCTCTAAAACAGATTCGGGAGTAGGCGGGGTGTATTCTCTAAGGATGTGAACGTAAACATCTCTTTCCGTTTGCCTGACCATTGCAGTGTCTTCCAAGCCGAGATAATGGCTATCAAGGAAGCCCTATCGTGGTTGAAGTATAATGTACTATCCTCTCTGGATATCACAATTTTTACTGATAGCCAGGCCGCGATAAAATCCCTGGAATCTGTCGCCTTCAACTCAAAAACAGCCCTAAATTGTCGCCTATCTCTTAACGAGATGGCTGAACAATTCAAAATTCACCTTATATGGGTGCCGGGGCACAGAGACATTCCAGGCAACTGCATGGCGGATGAACTCGCCAGAGAGGGCACCACACTAGCAGTTCCTCCAGATAAGGGGAATTTAAGCATGCCTCTCGCTACCTGCAAATTGCTACTCAATAGAAACGCGATCAATATCGCCAATCGTAGATGGACAAGTGGCAGCACCTGTCTCATCACTAGGCAGATCTGACCAAAGCTGGATCTCAAACGTTCCTATTGTCTCATCAGACGAAATAGAATGATAATAAGCACCTTAGTGGGTGTCATCACCGGACACTGCGCCATCGGCAAGCATGCCTTTAGGCTCGGCCTCCTCTATAACGGCTTCTGCAGAAGCTGCATGGATGAGGAAGAGGAGGAGACAATTCTCCATCTTCTCTGTACATGTCCGGCCCTTTCAGCTCGAAGAAGGGCATATTTGGGGGCCAGCTTCTTCAACGACCTAAGCGAACTGGCCGACATCAATGTAGGCAGTCTTCAGCGCTTCATAGTAAGCTCCGGCTGGTTCTGCGGGTAGTATTTCTGGTGGAATACTGATCCTGGTGGTAACACAATGGACCTATTTGGTCTAAGTGAGGTTGCACTTGCAGCCTGCCACTCCAACCTAACCTAACCTAACCTAGAACTCCTTTTAAGGACACACTTTTCAGGGTGCATCCTTAGAGAGACTTATTCCATTGGCAGAGTCCAAAATAAAATGGACGGCATAAGCTCGATCCTGAGCGGTCAAATTGTGGACGAACAGAAGATAAATTGAACCATTAACTCTCATACAATGTACCCAGACCCAATGGTATTATCCCTATGATACTGCTCAGCGCTAAGGAACACATTACCCAGCGGCTTGCAAACATTTTTCAAGGTTGCCTAAATTGTACACACGTACCGCAAGTTTGAAGAGAAGTCACACACATACACATTCCCTCCAGACATGGTCCCAGAGACTTATCCCCAGTTTAATACATCTACACTAGAGACAACCCTGTATGACGTGGTAGCAACAATCGAAATATCACTATTCCACAAAGAGTTCACGCTAGTGGAAATCAACCCCACCCTCAGACTGGTTACTCTACCTCATTCCCCGATACATAAGCTCAAAACTGAGAGGCTGTCATATACATGCCTTAGATTCAAGGGGAACCCCCTATTTTGGATTCTAGTCGCTAATGACATCTTAATGAAACCAGGGCACAGCGGGTCCACGTTGTTGCCTACGCCGACGGTGTCGTCATCCTAGTAATCGGAAAATTCCTGAACATCATCACCGAACTATTACAGTCGGCCCTGAATATCCTTAACCCTTAACCACCTAGCATGCGTCTCACAGACCCCGACGAATCTTTAGGCGTGAATATTATTGCGCCCGAGCTTCGTATAAACCTGTTCGTCCTTTTACCTTTTCTTCGCGTCCCGCAATGCCACGCAACCGCTCGTCGCAGTCGGACGTGAGCGCGTTTGTCTCTGGTAAGTAAAAAAGAACAAAGAAGTACCTCCTTTATGTGATTATTATAATGGATAGAATTTTGTGTTAGTTTATATGTATAAAATAAGAGACGTTGACTTCTTAATTGAGATTTAAAACAAAACTGTTGATTTCAACGTGCCTTTCTTATTCTAATAAATAATTTAATATGTTCCTAAATTTATTTTAATTAAAAACTAACTTAATGATACAAACGCGAATGATTTTGTTCCGAGGTCACACAGACGTATGTTAGGTGGTAGTGTGACAATAAATGATGCTAGGTGGTTAAGGGTTAATAACTGGGCTTAAGGTTGTGGACTAAACGTCAACCCTCAAAAGATAGAAATGGTTCTCTTCACGAATAAAAGAAAGATACCAACGTTTGGGCCTTTAAGATTCGAGGGAACTCCTCTCCAAGTCTCAGAAAGGGCGAGATACCTAGGGTGCACAAAATAACATGCAAAGAAAACATTTCAGAAAGAATAAAGAAGGCGTCTATCCCCTTTTACACGTTCAGCTAAATGTTCGTTAAAAAAATGGGGTCCAAAACCGGCGATTATCCACTGTATCCATCTGGTGTCCAGCAGTAGAGAAAACTACTAACCTCAAGACACTTACCAAGATAAAACGACTAGCATGTTAAGGCACCGCTGGCGCCATTAGAACCATTCCAACTACTGCCCTTGAAAATATACTCACCCTGATTCCATTAGAATTCTACCGCAGAGAAACAGCCCCGAAAAGTGATCTGCGTTGAAAACAGTCCAATTTCTGGAAAGCGGGTGATGTGGGCCTTCGAAAGATAGCAAGTTTGCCAAAACTAGAAATTGTCTCGGACCACCTTACAAAATCTCCTAACTTCAGCCTAAGCATAAGAACAATTATCCCCTCAAGAGATGAATCGGCCCGCGAAAGGGCCACCAACCCGTCGAAAATTTCGATTTTCATAGACGCGCGTCTGGGTCAAAAAGCGAAGGAGTGGGTTCCGAGATGTTCTACTCACTAGAATCCAACATTACTCTGTCAATAAGACTACCGTACGACGGTAGTGTGTTCCAAGCGGAAGTTCTAGTTTTCGCCAAAGCAGCCCGAGAACTATCAACGAAGCTAGTCTCTAGAAAAACCATTGACATTTATATCGACTGTCAAGCCGCTATCAAAGCCATTTCCACAGTAGTAAATTTAAAACTTGTAAAACGTTGTCGTGGCGAGCTTTAAATTCTCCCCACAACCACAACCCCTAAGCCTTAACATTTAATTATTCATCATTGCCCCTTTTAGTTACAATGAAGGTCAAATACAATAGTACTCATCACAAGTGGCTGTAGCTACTCTGCCTCTTAATTGTGAACTAACACAGCTAAATATCACACTCCACAATGGTCATTAAATCTACAACCATTATCGTTTACCAGGGAAGGTTTGCACTATGTTTAATCCCTATGCGCCCCTATACACATTTATCCAAAAGTCGTCGTCCATTGTACATACAAAATTATCGGATATCCTTCCAAGGACAGTGTTTTTCCCTTGATTTGACATTAATTGTTACCTCTTTAAACAATGAGATGAAAACTGCTTCAGAGGGATAATGTTTCTTCTGTTTGATTAAATCATCAAAATGGTCATTTAGGACAAGCAACAGGAACTAGTACTCGAGATTATCCCAACAAAGGTTCTTAAGTGCTATGTTAATTACTGGGCGATAAGATCTACATACAGCAAAGAAAATATTCAAGTTTCTACAACCACGAGTCTACTGTGCGTTTGTACTGCTGTTGTTGTTGTCTTGGACGACACTACATAGTTTCTTAAGACTGTTATTTTCAATTAAAGCTTTTCTATTTATATCGAGATAACACTGGAGTTTAATACGAAATGCCACTAGAGACTTGAAAATTAATTTGGGCTTATGAGAGTGAAATCCGTGGTCAGAGAGGGTACTCCCAGTGATGATTACTAAGTCCACAGTCTCCCCACTTGAAGACTTGTACGTATAGACGTGTACTTTCAAATCAGATTATGGAACAATGACTCTTTTAACAGTTTAATTACTGCTTCAACAAAAGAGTTGCACAAGCAGATATCCGCATGGCTATGTTGGTGTTTATTTGAAACTATATTTCAAGAAGAGGATAAATGAAAATATTGTTTATCGAGTCCCCCCAGGTCAACATAAGGCTTATATTTGCACTCAGAGGGGTAAGAGGTAAGAGGGACTAGAAATGTTGACTGGGCAGGGCAGTAAATATGAAATGATACAAGAGTGAGTGTTATGCCTAAAAGCCCATTGGATTGCAGAAAAATGCAATCTATGGAGAGGGTGTATTCAATGAGTGCCATTGTCAGTAAAAGAATAGCTTGCAAACTGTGGGGGTGGAAAAGGGCAAATCCTCAAAAGACATTAAATGACTCGGATGGCGGAGGACATGATTTGCAATTTTTCTGCAAATCATTTCAAATCAAAAAGAAAAAAGTGCTTTTATCTAAATTGCAAAATATTTGTATTATAATTATTATATTTACACACAATAAACTAAACTACTATTAAAATCGAAAAATTAATCTACACCATGTAACAAAAGTGTACAAATGGCCTGCCAATTTTCGTTTTAAAAGGGAGAATGTTAAAATATGGAAGTCTCTCTCACCTCTTTTCTGGTCCCTGGTAGTAAACAGCCTTCTTCAATTCCTGAACACTCAAGGTATAGAGGCTGTGGGCTATGCCGATGACATTGCAAACATTGTCAGAGAAAAATTTGAAAGCACTGTTTCGGAAGTACTACAATATGCACTATCCGAAGTGCAGAGATGGTGTATCAGTGAAGGTCTCACTGTAAACCCTAAAAAGACAGACTCCTTGTTCAAGAAGGAGAAAGCTTAATGCTCTCACTCGCCCCCCACTGTTCAGTGGAACTATCCTGCAAGTGTCACATCTTGGATCGAGAGTGGAAAAAACTAATTAACTAAATCTCAGGATAATTTTGTATAGTGTATAATTTGTCCTTTGTAAAATTGTAACATCGTTTATAAAACTTTTGTGCATATTATTTTGCATTCGGTATAGAGTGTGGCCGTGTGTTGCCTTCGTTATTTTATTTTTTTAACGTGAAAACGTTTTACTGGGGGCATTCTATGGCACAAAAAAGATTTCGGACTTCTAGTACAGCTAGAAACTTGAAATTTGGTATGCAGGTAGGTATTGCCTCACATATAACCACAAAATTGTGACATCCTAAAATTTCCCCCTCTAACCCCCCCAAAAGGGGGTGAAACTGAAATCGTAAATTCGATTAAATGGCAATTTGATCAATTTACAGTTATAAATTTGGGACTTTAAGTAATTTTCCCTTGGTTATTTTTCAAGGCCTACCTATGTACCGAGTTTCAAGTTCCTAGATCCGTTAGAAGTCCTTTAAATGGGACTAAGCACGTCGTGGCAAAAAAAAAGATCTCGGACTTCTGGTACCGTTAGAAACTTGAAATTTGGTACACAGGTAGGTCGTACCTCACATATATCCAAAAAATTGCGACTTCTCCAAATTTCCCCTTCCGACCCCCCCCAAAAGGGTTTTAATCGGAGAAAAATTAGCTTTTAAATCCGATTAAATGGCATTTTGATCAATTTACAGTTATAAATTTGAAACTTTGAGTAATTTTTCCTCGGTTATTTTTAAGGCCTACCTACATACCGAGTTTCAAGTTCCTAGATCCGTTAGAAGTCCCTCAAATGGAACTAAGCACGTCGTGGCAAAAAAAAAAGTTCTCGGTCTTCCGGTACCGTTAGAAACTTGAAATTTGGTGCGCAGGTAGGTCGTACCTCACATATACCCAAAAAATTGCCACTTCTTCAAATATTCCCCTCCAACCCCCCCAAAAAGGGCTATAATCGGACCAAAATTGTTTCTGTTTCAATAAAATGGCACTTTTGCCACTTTACAGTTATAAGTTTGGAATTTCCATTAATTTGCCTTTTGTTATACTTCAAGGTCCACTCATGTACCGAATTTCAAGTTCCTGGGTCCACTAGAAGTCCCTCAAAAGGAACTTAACATTTCGTGGCGCGAAAAAGATTTGTTGATTTTGTTACGTATAATTTTTTTTTTAAATGCCAGTACAGCCAATAATCGTCCTTGACAATCCATGGTCTCCAACTAATATAAATGCCAAATAGTTCAATCCCAATCGCGAATAAACTAAAGCAATATACAACGCTACGTACTGTAAAGCATTCGGTCTTCGCAAATACGTTTCACGGAATTCACCGGCTCCAAGGAGCAGCATAGTCCTTTCTAATACATAGAACTGACAATAGTTTTTTCCTTGCTTTACTCATACCCTAAACAAGATAACGTTGAAATGGATCAGTTGAGGAATAGAGCCTATTTGAGGCCGATTTCATTAAATTCAAGGTTAATTTTGGGAGTAGCAACGCGGAGAGCCTTGAGAAGTTATTTACTTATGCAATCGTTAGAACAGTGTGAAGCTCACATGACTTTGTTCAAGAGTAATCACCTAAAGATCTTCAGTTCTTTTAAGGGCATAAAGTAAACTAAAAATTGTTTCACTTAGTTTTCTGAACAATAGTATGAAAGGTTCGAAGAATTGATTATTGAAGTCAAAGGAAATATTTTGGACAAAATAATTTCTCTTGAACAACCTGTTTCTAATCTAAGTATGTAATACGGCAAACACGACACTATTCGAACACTCCTTCCGTGAAGATCGCGATTTACATCTGGCAAAAATAAAGTCGGCAACATTTGACGGATTCTATCAGAACTGATTAACATTTCACGGTTTTTACAGTGGCATGATTCACAATAAGGCTGAAAAGCTCAAAATATACGAATTATTAGAACCATTGTCATACAAGTACAAAAAGATACAAAAATCTTATCAATGCGTAACGCCCCCCTCTCCGGCGATCTCGCCAGTCAACGAAATTAGGCGAGCTATTTACCATATAAACGGACCATGGTTTTGTTGTTTAGGATAGAGGTCTTGAGAAGTGGCATTAAAATTTTTTGAAAGTTGTGGCATGAGGACATCTGTATTTCTTCAAAAAGTGTTTAACAGGTTAGGTAGTGCCGAGAACTTTATTCACACCATTCTATGCAAAAATGTCAATTATGCTACTCTTTGGCAGCAACTTTGCGACCGTTACGACAATAAACGTCCTATTGTAGAGTCCTTCTTAAAGACACTGCAGAAATGGTAAAAGAATCTGTTTCTTGCGTAAGAAAATTATTAGACCCCACAAAGGAGTGTTTAAATTCAATCTCAAATCTAGGTATCTGCACTGAATCGTGGGACATAATTTCGTAGTATCACAAAAACTTGACAATGTTTCTCGGAAAATTTGGGAAGGGAATATTCATACAAAAAACTCAAATTCAGAGTCAAAAAACAACCATCTTCCGAACCTCACTTATTTATATTCATTCCTTGAAAAATCGTTCCGTTCCGTTCCTGAGAATCTCTAGAAAATAAAGAACTCTTATTTGCAAAAGAAAATGGTTAAATTAAACATAAAATTTCATCTCATATTCGCTCATTTCATACAACAAAGCTTAATGAGACTCTTTCTTGTCACCGCTGTCAGGAAGCACACTGTTTTTTTAATGCTTATGCTCAAAGTTTAAATCGCTTCCGTCGGAAAAGAAAATTGAATTTGCTAGAGACCAAAGTCTTTGTCTTAATTACCTTGTTCCAGGAACGTTGTTCTACAGTTTTGCAAGTGCAACAAGCATCATCATACTCTCATGGACATTGAGAACACTGTTGCACTAAAATAACGTACAAAAAGCTCCGGTCCTCTCCATCCCTCCGCTCCTCTACCCCATCACTTTTCGACCTTTTTCCGTCTCTTTTTGTCCGTTGTCCGTAATCATGTTTTGCCATAGCTTACAGGGGATAACAAAGCAGGTTTCCCGGAACCCATAGCCAGACAGACGCACAGTGGGGCAAGATACCACCAAAACTGGCATCAATTCAGCTGATGGATTAATTGTGCTGAAATTGCTTTTATTATGTAAAGATAAGTTATTAGTCTATAAAAAAGCCAAATTTGAATCATTTAAGTAATGTTTTATTGTTTCATTCACATTTTGCAAACTCGAACTAAAAATTGACATTGCCCTGTTGCAATGGATTTTTTATTTTTTATTTTTTTCAATTAGCATACACAAAATAGTTAAAATTGTATTTATTAATATTATAAAGCGGTATCATATTAATTTATAAAAAGTTTTGGATGTATATATGATATTAAATCTAAAAGTCAGATGTATCCGATGAATCCTCACTTTTTGCATTGGAACTCTCAACGTTGGACACAATCAGTGAAAGAATAAGATCCAGAACTTCTTTCATTAGTTTCGGAAGTTATATTTTTATATTCCACTGAAGTAGAAGCAATTTGAATGTCCTCTCTTATTAGGTAACAGTATTTTTTGCAGCTTGTACAAACTTATAGGAAGGAAATCTTTCAGGATCACTGGGCCTTATAATATTGTACTGATGTCAAGCTAAGCTTACAAGAGCTGAAAGAGCTTCTTCCCCTAACATTTGCACAGTACATTTTACTTTATACGTCTGATACCTTTTTTTTTATTCAGTTGCACGGTGAGGTGAACGTATAATATTCTCCATTTATTTGGATGCAACTGAATGGCCCGAAGCTCGTAAATTCAATTCAAGTTGCGATGTTGATATGTTTCTTCTTATTTCTTCCATTTTAAAGCATTTTCCCATTCCAATCTCTCCTCAAACGATGTTTCCGGGCGGCCTCGCTATTTCGGCGGATTGTTTTCATTGAGTTTGAAACCAATCGATGTCTCAAGCCATTCTTTTTTTCCTTTTCTTTAAACTAAAAATCTTAACGATCAGTTTGTAACCATTTTTCGTTGAATCTAGCCGAAAACATGCAAATTATATGGTTAAGTTCATTCAGCTTAACCTCAGAACAATTAGTTAGATCTCGAAGGTGTTCCTTTAAGATAACAATTTTTGTCTTTAACTTTTTTATGAATGAATATCCAACAAGATTTTATTCAATAGATCATTCGAAAAAAAAATTAAATAAAAAAATGGGGCAAATATGCGCACCGATTTTATTTGAAAACATGTACTACATAAGTAAAGGCATAAAACTGTGTAAATATCTCGGTGTAGAAGCGGGTAGGGTGGAACTTAAAATTTTTTTGAAATAAACACGCATATTCTTTAAAAATCATAATAAAATAATGACTTTAATAACATAAATTACAAAACTTGAAACATTAAGTACATACACGAAGCTATCGACTTCATGTTAAATCAAAATGTTCACGTACTTAATACACGCATTATTAATATTCAAACACTCAGCTCTTTTAATCACTCGTTAAAACACACATTGAAGATAGAACCGTACCGTCTTGATTCAACTTTACGTCAGGGAGTGGGTGGGTATGTAACAAAATTAGTTTTTGGCGCAAATGATGCAGATGAATGTAATATAACGGAATATCAACAATTTTTACTCATCTTGATCATTTCAATTTTCGATTTTTGCCAGCTCTGGCATATGGGCTGCCCCACTGTGAGACGGTCTGAAAATTTAGAATCGGACGGACTGTCTGCACCCGTTGAACTCCATAAAGAAGATTCCAAGCTCAGAGGCAGCGAGCCCAACCTTAAACCATTGTTGGTTGATGACAAACAAATAAAGTTGTATATTTGGCACGACAGCTCATGGAGAGCCAAGGCCTAGCTTCTCACAACCATTCATGCTGTACGTGTTATATTCTTCGCACGAATGCAAGGGACCTACAGTTTAATGCCGACTCCGAACGGCGAATTGAGAAGCTTTTCATGACAGATTGTACTCTTGCAGGTTAGTCATGCCTGCGAAGAGGTGGTGCCGCGAAAGAACTGTTGGTGGTTTTTGAGAATCGAACCTATGTCTCTCGCTTAGCAGTCCAACGCACTAACCACTAAACCACGGCGACCACAAATATACTTATAAACCCCTTAACCTTAACGAGAGGAAACAAAAATAAGATTAGGATGAGAAAACAGGACGCAGGTGGCGAACAACAAAACGAGGACGACCCACCAACCACCGAGAAGAAAACACCGTGACTGTGGCGGAGAGCAGCCCATCACATCCCCAGGAGATAGGTTTTGAAGCCCCTAAGTTGCCTTGTTTAAGTTGCGAGGATGTAAACACAGACGAAGGCCTCTATTAGATTTTCTTACTGTAACAAATGAACTTACCCAGAGAGTTGACTCCTCAACCCGTACAATAACGTTTAATGTTTCTAAACGTTTGAGTTCTTCTTTCAGCTCATATCACAAATGCACTGGGATTTTCCTTGGTGGTTCCACGACTGGATGTTTTCTTTTAAGACCAAATGACATTTGTTATTTAGGTAGCCCTAACCATTGAACACATCTTGTATTTATCTAAATAATGAAGAGAATTATTCACAATTTGATCACTTGTTTTGAAGACACTTGCTTTGAAGACAGATTTGACAGTACATTTACGGTTTTCATTTTAATTTAGAATTATAGGCCAAGAATTGTTGAACAATTTACTTTCAAAATATAAAACGTAAGGTCATATGTTTGTCCTTAGTATGATACAAACAATTTAGATTACATTTGCCCAATACCTTCAAACTATTTCCAGCGAAAGTGATTATATTCGTTTTCGTTTTTACGATCAAGGACTTATCAAAATCTAGTAAGGAAAATTTATCAAAAGACGTAACGTTGGCTTCTGCACCCGTATCAACTTGTGGTTTAACCAAAAGATGATGTATACAAAGCAGCTGTTAGAATGCTTCCAGGTACACACTGATTTTACTGTTACAACGATAGCAAGTCATACCAATTGTCGGACACTTGTTGCTGATATGTTGTTGTTTTACACTTGCTATAGTTTTAAAGCGACCAGTATTTATTTTATTGCTTTTGGAAAGTTGCTGGGAAATCTAGCATTTGTTGCAGCACAAATTTCTTGCTGAAGACTCTCATTGCTATTGAAATGATTGTACCTTGTTGCACTTCGAAGCTGCTGTCTTCCTCTTGCATGCAGATCGCCTGTGAATATGTCATCCGATTTTCCAGAGTTACTAACACCAATGTTTTCCTCCAGCTCTTTCGATAGATCTTATAATTTGCTTGTCAAAAATTCTCGCTCAAATCCGTAGTCCACACACAAGTTATTTGGCAGTACAATTGCATTGAAATCGCGCCTTTTATCACAACATTGAGATTAAAAAGTGAATAACTTGTGTAAAAAGAAATATTTCTTTACAATATACAATAATATATAAAAAATTAGTGTTAGTGGAGCAATAAATGCGAAGAAATTGCTGTATTGTGAGCCATTCACTTCAAATATTTTTTTCTAGTGTTTGCGCGCAAAATACGCGGTTTTGTTGAAATAATTATTTAGTAAAAAGTTCGTGTGATTACAAAATTTATTGCGGAATATTAATATTCACACATCCGGGTATATTTCCTGTCAACTAAAATAACTAAAATCGGTAAAAAAAAATTACTAATGAAGTGTTGTGTTGTGAGCTGCGGCAATCGCTCGGAAAGGGATTCTCCCCGAGTCCGGTTCGTCAGGTTTCCGAATGATTGGAGGACTGAGGAACGTTCGGAGATTAATACTGAAAGGCAAAAAGCATGGCTGAATGCTATTCACAGGTCGGATCTGAAGAAGAAGTTATTAAAACCCACTTGTACTTGTTCGGAACATTTCATATTATGTCTGTTTTATGGACTAAAAAGTGAAATCAATCTTAACTAATTACATATTTTTTTACAGGATATCCTGCACAGCCTAATTACAAATTGAATCGGGACTGGGTTCCGAATAAGAGAATGGGTTATCGAATAAAGGCGAGGGACGCAACACGTTTCGAAATGCTGATGACTCGGAGAACACAAGCAAATTTAGCTTCTATGACTGAAGAGACTGTTGCAGAACCACAGGTATCCGAAATCGATCAACTCAAGCAAGAATTATATTGATTTAACTAAATCTTCACTTAATCCCGCTGATTTGCCATATGAATTGGCGTTTATAAATCTCAGTTAATCCGTGATTTATAATAAATCCTTATGCGAGAAAAATCAAACCTTCCTTTTTCTGTCAGTACACTTCATTTTTGAGTGTTGCCAAAACAAGAAAATTAATAACATTAACAAATTGTAAAAAATTTTAAGTGAAATTCAAAGGAAATATGTGTCTGAAGAATTATTAGATTGTGTGTTTTTGTTATTTTTGATAAATATTTCTATAAAATTTTACACATTTTGAGCTCAAAAAATTAAAACAGCATAGTTTTGGGCTATTTTGGAAATCCGAGAGAATCCATATTGTATTAAGAAACATACCTTATACAATTTTTAAAAGTAAATTGTGACAGCTTCAACAGCTAATTAGGCAGCCAACGTCAGACATAGCATTAAAGGAAAAGGATTTGCTCGTAAATAAGAAAATTTGGATCGAGACACATATTATTCATTTTCGTATCGCATGAATAGAAGCCGTAACTAATGTTTCTCGATCCAGAAAGCATTTAACAGTATATTAAAGAACAATTCAAAAATTTTCCACAGACGGTAAAACTATAAGAAGAACCTGATTGAGGACTGTCATGGACAAATTGAGGTATTGAAGTAGAGTTTGAAGAGGCGAGATTTGTCTATGGATGGCTTCAAGGATGATGACACCAAGGTTTTATATTTAACTGAACTCCCAAATTTCATCATGCTGAAAACATTGCTTGACTTTAAAAAGGACCATATTTAACTGGTTCCTTAGTGAAAGTTATCAACGTGTTTGATGCGTTCTTAATGGTTCTGTTGAAATTTCGTTCAGATTACGTACTTATCATACAGGTATGGTATCACACTAACAACTGTTTCAAAAGTGTTTCATGGAAACCTGAGAGCATTAAACACACAAGTTTGTCCATTTGTCTGTTGGCCCGACAAAAAAGCTCTACAAGTCAGCACGCCTAGTTTTTTTAAGGAAGTTCAAGGCACCAGATTCACTGCGATTATAGGTTGCTTTGAAATATTCATCGAAAATCCAGGTGAAATTACAAATAAATTTCATTCTTCAGCTTATTTTAAAACAAAAGGTTTGTTTATTATTTCAGGTACATCTCTTGCCTGCTCTGAGGTATTTTCGTCATATAAACACCACAACACGATGAAATACCTCATAGCCATACCACCAGCAGGAGCAATCATCTTCGTATCAAAGGGCTACGGTGGAAGATGCAGTGATAAGACCATTGTGGAAAGCTGCGGATTTCTAGACGAAATCGAAGAAGGCGACATCATTCTATCAGACCGTGGAATGCTTATACATTAAGTCATCAAGGAAATGGCCTGCTTTCAGGGACAAACGTGATCAGATGGGTGTAGAGGACATTGAGAGTACGCCAGCCAGGTTTGGTCACCCCATCACTCTGTCCACTCCATGAGAATTGAAGCGGTCCAGCGGAGGTTCCTTCGCTTTGCTTTACGCGGCTTACCTTGGACTGATAACCTCAACTTACCCCTTACGCTGATCGCATCAAACTCATAAACCTACAATCCTTGGAATCACTTCGTGATACTGCAGACATATTTTTTGTCCACCAACTCCTATCTGGATACATTGACTGTCCCGCGTTATTGGAAATGATCTCCCTTAACACCAACCCTCGCAATCTCAGATCTGTCCCTCTCTTTCGTCTTGCCTCACACCGTACTGATTATGGTCACTACGAACCTATAGCAAGGATGCTGCGCAAAGCAAATAACGCTTTACCCATTTTTGACTTAAATACGAGCAAATACTCACTCCGCGAGGCCCTACACAACACCTATTCTTCCCTCTGATCCTACCACTGACTATCCTCAACTCACCTCCATCTATCCCTATTTAATTCAGCTAACCTTAATCTCCACTTTAATAATTCTAGTTTAAGAAGATGCTTGTATTAAGCTTAAATAAATAAATAAAAATACTCTACCTACACCATCTTCTTCTACCTTAACCGCTCCACGCCTTCCCCTCAATTCGATCTCCTCCACAATTTTTTAAGTTTAATTTTACGTTAGTTCTAAGTTTGTTTGTTTAGCTTGTATTAAGCATAATAATAAATAAATAAATAAATATCTTCTCTTTTCTATAAGTCCAAAATTAAATAATAAATTCTATTTTTTTTTTAAATGCTTATGTATGGCAAGTGAAAAATCAGTTTCGGCGTGATGCAAGCGACAAAATCCTTATTTGTGTCATAATTCCAGTTGCTGATGTATAATATATGTATATGTGTCATTGATTTCCCTGACAGCCTGATACAATACAAATATTTCATTCAAAAACATTTCGCCTTCCAACATGTCGACAACAGCAAATCCTTCTTTCTATCACAAGTCAAAATCGTGTGTTGCAACATTTAGAGAAATTGTCATCTTGCATCCCTGCTCACACAAATCCTTCATAAATTTCTCTATTCTTGAGAACGGAGCTGCTTTCTTGTCTGTGCTTTCCATCGCACACAAAAAACGTCACAAACGAGGAAAAACTAATAATCCTGCAGTGTGATGCAACGTGCCCGGGTCTGCTCACTTACGGTGCAGGTGTTCAATGCAAATGGTTTCGTCATTTTAGTTTGTCTTCTCTGGGACATGGAATATCCTTGTCTCGGAATGTCTTTGTGTAAATTTTCAAAATTTTAATTAATACGTTCGCTTGTTGTTGTGTCGAGTCGATTATATCGAGCATCTCGGCGGCTTAGTGCTATTTGATATTGTCCTTGCCATACACACAATATGTATGTATGTATATATATGTAATTATAGTTATGTTTGACTGTACACTAGAACTATTAAGGTAAAATCAATATCTCATGCGGAAAAATGGCAAAACTTGGATAATATCTTTTTTTTTCATTACGCATATGGAAGAAAGCGCATTTGCCATTCGAGCGATTTAACTTCCATCAAAAAGCACTGCCTCACTGTAGCAATTGTGATTCAGGATTCATCGGGAGGAAAGTGATAATCTCATAGGACCGACTTACTTTGAATAACAGACAGAACGGTTGGAGTAATGAAAATCGATTGGCAGTCGTCAGATGGTTTTAACTGAAGGATTCCACTGGACGTGTTACTAGCACACTATTGCATTTCATGTGAGCGCACTATGTTTTGTTTTCCTGTTGTGTGCGTTGCTCTTTAACCACTCTGGTGGTGTGAAAATCACAGTTTTTCTTTTAAGGTGGGAAGAGTCAGCGACAGGGTATTGACTGCATCGTAACATCGAGGACATTCGGAAAAGGATTTCCGATATAAAACTGGGACACACAAATCGCGACGACCGACCCAGCGAGGAATTATATCACACAAATGTTTATGTTTAGTGATAGGATTTAAGAAGAAAGCGAATAAGAACTAGGAGCATTTTAAACTTTGGCATTCTTAAAAGTATTTCAAGGCATTGCGTAATTTCAAAAATACCATTGAAAGAAGCATCAATTTGAGTTTGAAATCGTTTATGCTTTGGAAATTCGCTTGTCTGTGATTGCTTTAAGTTCTTAAGCAATGCTGTTTAACGATCCGTCACCAACTGACCCTCTAGTAGTCTGAAGCTCGGTCCTAGGAAGAGTGTGTAGCTTTGTGTTAAAGATGATATCCTCAACCCTTTGCTTCCTAGTGGTTTCGCAGTGAAACCACACACTTAATTTATTAAACTTATTTTTCTCTATATCCTTAGTGGTTTCATGGTAAAACAAAGTGTATTTCTACGAACTGTTATTCATTTTACAACGGTAAAAAAAATTTTTCGGGTAATTTTCAGTGCGTTGTAAGTGATTTTTTGTGCATTAGTTTGATAATTCGTGTCATTTGAAGCGACACCTCCGGGAACAAAGGGTTAATTATTTTCCTTTCATTTTAAGATATCTTCCTCACACAATTTCCACAAAATAATTTTCCAATTGAAATGTAATTAAGCGTATACCCTTAACAATCTATTTCCATCTCCAGAATCACCAGCCAACGGGGTTAATTTGAAATGGAAATTAGCTGATACTATTAAGGTTGTCAGGTAATAATGATTGTATTCTGTGTAACTGTCCCTTAAATGGCAAATCACACATCTCCGGAGCTCTTCGCAAATTAAATGTCTAATTTGTCTTGCTCGTGTCATTTTATATGTCACAGCATGTCGTCTCAAGCAAAAAGAGCTGAAGGAACTGAAGGAGCATAGCCAAGTTGGAGGGTTGTTATGGAAGAAAATGGATTTGAAATTGTTTCTCTGAATTAACACTTTTTGCTGCATATATGTACATACGTACTACATACACACACTTCGCTGTTGGGTTCAAGGATATATGACAGGGATTTATGTCTTAGAGGGGTTAAATCTAATTATATGACAAGTAGTGTCAGTCAAATTAAATAAGACGCTGCCATAAGAGATTGACTGACACTGATTGTTGGGGCAAGTAAACATATTAATTACAATTAGGAAAAATACCCATCTTACAACCTTACAGCTCTTAAGCAATAAATAAGCAATAAATAGTCCAGTATTTTTTTTTTCCAAAAGAATATTTAAAGTAAAATAAAATTTCGCGCATATTGAAAATTGGCAACGAGGATGGGATCTGATTACTATTATGCGCGAGACTAATTTCAGTACATTTACATACATTCGTGTTTCATAGTTGTGGGAAAATGGAGAGAAACAAACAAACAAAAAAATGTAGTAGTGCAGAACGGTCACGTGGACAGACACTGCACACGTTCCGTTACCTTTCGCTGGAAATACACGGAGCCAGTTACGCTAGTTTAATCGCCATTTCTGTTCTTGTACTGAGAGTGCATGAAAGACAAAAAAAATGACCAATCGGGCAAGCATCTAGTGCCGCGACCGTCGTAAAAAACAGGTGCAGAAAGTACAGCACTACTCGTACAGTTGCTAGGGCAGAGACAATGAGTGCAAGCTGTACTCCTTGAGTTATAATGGCTGGAGTTGGTAACGTGGGACCCTTCGACGTGGGCTATCCAAACAAGTAGACGTCGTTTATGGAGGGTTTCAAGTTATTTCTGCTGGCTAACGATGTCAAAGAGGAAGAGTGTAAAAAAGCGGGTTTTCTCACGTTGGCTCGTGTGCCGCTTTTCGATTTATTGACTCCGATGGCATTCCCCAAGCAGGTAAGAGAAATGAATTTGACGGAAATCAACAAGACAGCAACCGATCTCTACGCCTCACGGAAATCGGTGCATTTTCGTAAATGTGATCAACATCCGCATGGGCCCGTCGGTAACTATGTGGCAGCGCTATGCACGTTGGAAGTGGACAGTAACTTTGGGACAGCGCTGGACCGCATGTTGCGCAACCGATTTGTGTGCGGCATGAAAGATAAAAGTTAGCAAAATCATTTCCTGGCGGAGAGCAAGTTACAGGTGCAACGCGTCATAGAGCGCGTCATGATAAGTGAAGCTGCAAAGATAAATACCATGTCTATGAAGCACAAAGGCGAGTCACACCACAACGAGCCGCAGAACAGCGAATCTATCTCTGACGTTAGACTAAGTCGTTCCCGTCCACAACAGCGTAACCTCCCCAGCAACCACGGGCAGTGTGCTAGATGCGACGGTCCGCATTTTTGGAATCTCTACATCGTGAGACTGTTTACCACTCCTGCGGACTAAAAGGTAATTTTTAGCTCGTCTGTCGTAGCGCCAACGCATCGAAATCGTCAAGACCTACTCCGAGTTTAACATCAGCACGTCAAGGTGCAACACAACGCAGATTATCTCGTGGAGAATCTACTGTCAACCAAAAGAAATCAATATTCGTCTTCATCAACGGCTGTGTCGTCTGTGACCATCATGAAAAAAGACACGTTCAATCATATTTGGCCTAAAGGAATTCCAGGTCTCTCCAAATATGACTTGAATCTAAACGTCGTAACCCGATAAAAGCGAATGGAGTCATAGATGTATCAATTCATTACAACCGTCGTAAAATGTACAATCTGCCACTAATAATCACCTCTGGCGGTGCCTCTAATTTGGTTGGATGCAACTACTTCGGCGCGTTGGGCGTATGCATCGAAGATGTTTGCACCGTCAACAGCGGAATCAGCATCGAATCAACATTGGATAAGTTTAAGCACTTTCTCATCCGAACTTGGGCGTTATGTGTCATTTATATCCTTCAAACTCCTTCAAATTTCTCAATTAGATTTCAACTATTTTCTTCTTACTCACTGTAACCTCGTTCATTTTCTTCTGACTCGTCGAAGAGGTAAGACCCTAAAATAAAAATGACTTGTGCTTTACTCAAACACAATTTTTTTTTTTATTTCATCTTTTCTTCTACGTTTTACACCCCTCGCCCAAAGATTGGTCCAAATGAGCCGAATCTAAATTTGCATTACCCGAAAAAATTGAACATCAAAATTCCACCCATAAACCATAGTACCCAAGTTATCAGCACAATAACCAAATTATCATCTTAGATGAAAAGTGTGCGGAAACCCAAGAAAGCAGAAACCTAAAACAAAAACACGATCAACAGAGGTCTCCTCAGTACAATATTTAGACAAATATTTTATCCAGCTTCAACACCGCATTAAAATTGATTAAAATTTAATTGTACCAACTTATCGCGAAAATCAAGCAGTACTCTAAATCAAGACAGTTTTGACAGTGATATTATAAATTTGTTCATACATGCCATGATTCCTTTAAGTGCTATTGAAAACCCTTACATTAAAAATATTTTTGACGGGATACAAATTGAAAAATTGGGAGTGAAATTAATTAGGGCGCCGCCGCCTCAACCATTTTTACGCGAATCAAATCGCGAGTACTAAGGAAAAATTTAAAGCTATTCCTTATGCATGCACCACCGCAGATGTCTGGTGAAGTTGTAAAAGAAGCTTCCTAGGTGTTACAGCGCATTGCATAGACAAGAATTTACGAAGAAAGTCAATAGCTTTTGCGTGTACGTACCAGGTTTACTGGGACGCATAGCTATTATCGAATTGCGCAGCCCCTTACGGAGGTACATGATGACTTCGATTTTGTTAAGACAGTAAGATTGTAGCAACAATAACAGACAGCGGTAGTAACTTTGTGAAAGCATTTAACCCTTAAATGCCCAGTGTATCTTTAAAGATACAACCATTCAAAAAATTATTTCTTCGTTAGTTTTGACTTTATTTGCTTATGGTTTACTATTTTTGCTTTATTGACTCAAAATGTATCCACTGTAAAAAAAAAATAGACCCATAGTTTTTAAATTAAATTACTTATAACGAAATATTAGAATTTTTCGATTTTAAGCAATTTTAAAATAAAAAAACATTTTTTTCTTTAATCACTTTTTAGTTGGTAACACTACCTACTATAATATAAAATTACCCGTTTATCTAATAAACTTAGAAACAATCCAATGCAATCGTTATAATTTTATTTCCGAATAGCTGTTGGGGGTTTTTGCCCCGTTTATCTTTATATATACAGCCAATTTTTTGTTAATAACTTCGTCAAAAATAAAATAATTTTTTTTTAATAGCGGATTTGTTGTTTTTGTTTCCGTTTACACACAATATATTTTTTTCATCAAAATCGGTTTCCTTGGGCATTTAAGGATTAAGGAATTTGGGGTTAAAGTGGATAATGTTATGTTATCCGATGAATATCTTGAAATTGATGGCGATACATCTTCTGATAATAGTACTTCGAGGGAAATGGATTATCAGTACATTGATGAGTATTTATTATGTTCAGCTCCTTTGCGGAAGCGCTCGATATTTTGCAGGGTCTAAATGATTCCTATTTTGGACTTGTTTTACCCTGTTTGTTAGCATTGCGTCGGAAAATGGAGAAGAATACCTACATTCAAAAGCTTATTTTTTGTACACAACTTGCTAAAGTCAAATTTGAACCCTTCTTTGAATTGTCTTCAATTGAAGCAGAAAATGCTGCAATTGCTGCTTTATAGTTTCCACGTTTCAAAAATAAATGGATTTCATGCTTCAGTTCTTAAAAGCATTCTAAAATTACAAATTTACAAATTTAGCCAATGAAATAAATAACTCTTATCAAATAAGGATGAGCATCAAAAACCTTTAAACGCCCAAATAATTATTTATTCACATTTGATTCGGACTCGGAAGCGGAAGAGGAAATTTCAAGAAACTCCCCAAAATCAAAGGCCGAATTACTAGCCCTACAATTTTTTGCAGAAGAAGACGAAGAATCAAATGTTTTATTTAAGAACTCAGAGGTCATAGAAGTTTTTGTTAAATATAATACACCTTTACCGTCCTCTGGACCTGTGAAAAGAATGTTTTCCTATGCCACAATGATTAACTTGCCGAAATTACATAGGCTTTCAGACCAAATGTTTTAAGATCGAGTAGTACTTAAGAAAAACTTAAATTTTGAGAGAAACGGAGAGATATGTAATTGAAATAAGTGGAAATAATAAATGTTAAAAATGCAGACACGATTTTATTATTTGTTTCTTCTTTGCTATTAATTGTTAATTTTAATTTCTATTACATTTAACGATTAACTTTTTCAATTGCCGATATCGCAATTAACAATCAACAATTAAAATGATCAATTGTCAATTGCAATTAATTAATTGATTAACTGTTAACTATAAATTATTAATTGTAATTAATGTTTGCCCAACACTGCCTTCGTGTGACACAGAAGTTTTCTATGGAAACTGTTTAACGTGGCCTTCATTCTGAAATATTCTCACCGCCGCGCCGTTTACGTAAATCACCCAATATTGTGTGCGATTCAAAATCATTTCCATCTGAAAAAGTTATTATGTCTGCCAATGATCGAATCTCAACAGCAAAAGCTCACATTCTTACATGCAATGTACAGCTCGACATCACACTCTTCTTCATGTTGAACTCAATAATCAAACTCATTGTACGAATGTTACCCAAAACAAGACATCGGACACGACTTTACCCCAGGTAAACCACTTGATAACCTAAATAGAGGTTATCCGAGTGCCAATCCGAACGTGAACGTGAGCGGACGTGTTCACTTTGAGTGCTGTGAGGTACACACTTTTTGTTTTAAAAGTCTAATGAACTAAATTTAATTATTTATTTTTTATAAAATGCATTGCTCATTCTGTAACAATAAAATGGAGCGCAGCTGTGATTCTAAAATCAATTGCGCGGATTGTAATATGTATTTTCATTGTTCGTGCGTTAACATTAACCCAGCCGACGTTGAGTACATGCACACAACCGACGTGAAATATCGATGCGACAAGTGCAGCGCTCTTCGTCGGAAATCGGTGTTGGTCCGGTAAATATGGCCCTAATCACAAAGTCTGAAAGGCACTTGAAATATATCTCAGTGTCTTTCAGGCGGAACTACATGCCATCAATAACTGCTACATTCTCGATTCCAGTATGAAGGGGGCAGCCATCAATATATTCACCGACAGTCATGCAGCGCTCAAAGCACTGAGTTCCCATGACTGTATTATTATTATTAATTAGGCTCTGCGGCATAACGCATATGGCACTGCGACCTAAAAGATATATTGTGCCTGGAGCCAGTTAGACAAGGAGGTCCTCTATCTTCCTCATGAAGTTGAGGATGTCCCTAGTCGAGGCATTACGAATGTCCTTCGGTGTTAGGAATTCTTTGTGGAGAAAGCGTTTTCTGACTCTGCAGACAGCCACGCACTCACATAGTACGTGTTCCGCAAAAACAGAACGAATAACCTAATCAATTGTAACCGCATCGAGACAGCAAGAATTACAGCAATTAACACGGGTCACTGGCCGATAGGTTAACACGCTGTCAAGCTAGGCATCCCGTTCAACCCCCACTGTCGTATTTGCGACTATTCACATGAGAAGGAAATCATATTCCACTTTCTCTATGACTGCCCGGCACTTGCCAGAGCCAGAGTGCCGAGAGTGCATTGCTCTCGGAAAACCCTTTTTCGATGAACATTCTGAGATTTCTAATATAAAATTCAGCAACATTATCAATTTTCTCAACTCCACAGGATTGATATGAAAACTACACTCTTAGCTACGCAAATCAACATCCAGATCCGGTGAGTTGTGGTATCAAAACGGCGCATCCGCTCTACTTGTGTCTCCGGCAGGTTCACCAGTTTCAACCACTTCTACCTACCGTCTTAGAAAATACTGCTCTACACAGACCATAAAAACAATTTACTTTGAGATATTTCACTCCATACTGCAGTATGGAAAAAGCGCATGGGTTCCTTAATAAACTCCAACAGCTGACTGTCCTATAAAAGTCCGCAATAAGAAAAGTATGTAAATCGACTTGCCTTACCTACTCCATAGAACTATTTAGAAGAATGAAAATTCTACCTGTAAGACATTTATACTTTCTTAAAGTTCTCAAAATATTCTTCATAAGAGGTGGCTATAAACAGAGCCATATATCTGACACCCATAATCTACGGAGCAACACTGGTACCGTAGTTTGTATTCCGCCTTGTCACACTTCAAGCTTAAGGAACTTTTATTTGATTGCTTCTTGCAAACAATTTAATAGTCTCCCCGAAAATATACGATTCTTTAGAACCGCGTCTGCATTCTTAAAAAAAATTAAAATCGTGGGTTCTTGCTTTTATCACAATGAAATCGAAATTTTGTTAAGCTTCATTACTTGATTTCTTTTCAACTCTTCTTATTGTCTTTTTAAGCTTTCGAATTTTTTAAAGGACATACACATATAAGTTTGTGATTGTGTACATACACTAGGGTGGTCCTTATTTGACCACCAAACATTTTTTTTTTTTCGAATTTTCAATAAGGCACCCTATCAATATTTTCTATGTTATGAGGAAGTTATACAGTATTATTTTTTTCAAAATTCATTGAAATTTAGGGGTCGCTACTGAGCTTTGAAAAGTTTGTTAAAATAAAAATTCAGGTATCCTCTTTTTAAGTCGTAAGTTCTGAATTTTTAATTTTTCAGGTACAAATATGGTGGTGAAAGTAAAATAGATGTGTACGAGAATATTAATTAATACATTTAAAAACGTACTACAGCTTTATCATTTATTGCAATAATGTAAACTTCTTAAAATCAGAGTAGTTTTTATGAAAATTGTTCAGAATTAGTAGTAGATACTGCTCTTCATTAGCAGTTATAAGTTTGTTATATTCTTCTATAAGCGCTACTCCTCTTTCAGCAATATCGTTCACAACTCTCATAGACCTAGCAAGAGTTTTACTGTATTTAAAGTCTTCATCTTATTCCCACAATTTGACATCTTTTTTCTAAGAATTTTGATGAAATTCCCGTGATGAAATAAAACGAAGAGTATTTTTAGAAACAAAATATTCTATAGTTTTCTGAAGTACAATATCTGGATTTACTAGAACTCTCTTCAAAGGATGCTCATTTGATTCATTTTTTAAAGCAGATTCCATCTTCTTTTGGTATTTATTGACACGCTTTCATCAAAAAAGCAAATTCTTTTGAAAGATACCATAAATGACCAAGAAACTTTTTCTTAGCAAGTTTTGACTGTATCTTCTCAAATTTCTTTAAATCTTTAAGTAGTTCCAAGTCATTGTAATGCGCTTTGCAAGCTGAACTTGATCCAAACCAATGTTTTACATACAGCAAAATACATATTTCAGATATCGATTTTTCTTCTTTTTTAGTAGATAAGCTTGAACTGATCTCTAAACAGGTAAATCTTCAGTGAGTGAATGGATTTGGCCATCTATTAGAAACTGTACGGCTACATGAAGGCATGACAAAGCGATGACTTTCAAAACTAACTGTACTAACTGTAGCAGTAGCACTAACAAGTGGAAGCAACTGCAACGGCGGACTTTACAAGCTGCTTAAAGTACCCACGTGTTCTTACAATTGCAGTACATGGAACAAAACAAAACCTAGAAGTTGACTGAATTGAGTGAAATTTCACACAAAACTTTAGATAGATAATTTTTATTTCGCAATTTAAATTGCAATAAGTTTTGTTATCGTACATTTTACATTATAGGGATTTGATTGTTGTATCTTTCCACTAGAACATGATTTACTGCTTAATCTGAATTATTAGTATAAATTAATAATTATCTTGGAGGAAAATGCGAGAAAAACCCCCATTTAAAGATATGGTTAAAAAGGTAAAATAATCAAGAAATCAAAACAAAACAAAAAAAAACTAACAAGTAACTACAGTTTTACTTCAACAAATTTAATAAATAAGTTAACATATACTAAGGCTAGTAAATAAACATGTAAATAAATGCAAAGATTAATAAATAAATAGATAAACAAATAAATAAGTAAACAGTCAGATAACTAAACAAATTAACAAATAAATAAATATAGTAAATAGTAAATAAATAAATAAATAAATAAATTAGAAAATAAATAAATACATAAATAGATAAATAAATAAACAACTTAATAAATAAGTTAAGTAAATAAATACAAGGTGAATAAACAAAAAGTAAATAGCTAGGTAAATAAATAAACAAATAATGAAAAGCATAATAAATTAACAGATCAATGAATAAATAAACAAGCAAATAATGTTTGTTAATTTACTATTAAGGTGGACGTAGTTCGATTTTAACTCATTTATTAGTGGATTATCAGCAAAGTCACAGCGGTCCAAGAATTTATCTTTAAGTTTTTGTATTCTAAGACAAATCATTTCAACGTTCGCTTTATTGTGTAGTTCTAACGTAGAATGATGCCAAGGTAAATTTAGCATCATTTTTAGAATTTTGTTTTGGCATGTTTGCAGTTTTTTTTAAATGGCACTTAGCAAAATTTCCCCACACTTGGCATCCGTATAACAAGATTGCTTGAAAAATAACTTTAAAGATAATAATTTTGTTGTTAGCTGACAACAGCGATTTTCTATTAATAAATGGATACAGCATTTTGATCGCAATTCCAGCTTTTTTGACCGTCCTATTTATATGTTCATTAAAGGTTAATTTGCTGTCAATATATACTCCCAAGTACCTAACGGAGGACTCCCAAGGTACATATGTTTACTCCATAAACCAGTAATGGAACACTGGGAAGGAAACAAGTCTTTCTTTTTCGGGTGAAAAAAATAGCTTGCATTTTGCCTTCATTCAGTTTGATTTTCCACTTCGCGTAGTATTTTACCAATATTTCCATCGCATTTTTTAGGTTGCGCTCAACATCAAGAGCAAAATAATGGGTTGAAAATATTGCACTGTCATCAGCAAAGATGGCAGCATCACAATTAGGTAATTTAGGAAAATCCGACGTATACAAGTTATACAAAATCGGTCCAAGAACAGAACCTTGGGAGACACCTGAGCTAACTTGAATTAAGTTGGACACGCCATTATTAACAAAGACTCTGAAGGAACGATTTGATAAAAAGCTTTGGACTGTTTTACAGACATATAAGAGGAAGTTTAATTGGATCATCTTAAATATGAGGCCATTATGCCAAACCGTATCGAACGCCTTTTCGATGTCTAGCAAAACTATCCCAGCAGATTTGCCAATTGCACGATTCATTTAAACATGGTTACAAATTCTTAGTACCTGATGTGAAGTGTTGTGGTATTTCCTAAATCCGAATTGTTCTTTTGGGTAAATGTCATTGTCACAAATATGCTTTAAGATTTGTTCCTTGAGTGCTTTTTCGAGGATCTTGCTTAAACTGCTCAGCAGGCTAATCGGTCTGTAGCTCTCTGGGCTCTCAGGAGGCTTACCAGCCTTAATAATAGGAGCAACTTTAGCTATTTTCCAAGATTCCGGAAATTAATTCGTTTTTAGACAAGCGTTGATAAGAAATGTTAAAAAAGCAATGCCAGATCTAGGCAAATGCTTTATTTTATAACATAGAACATAATTAAGAGGTGCCGCGCCAACTTTTCAAATCTTCGAATTTAAGGACCACCCTAACATACACGTATAAGTTTGTCCACTCTACATTGTAAATTTTTAAGTGACATTTCTCTTGTAGCGTCACCGCACACACAGATGGCCGCAGAATAAGTATGAAGATAAGGATCGAAAGCTCATTCAGCGAAGAGCTTACAAATATAAAAAAGATATGCGATTCACTCGATCAAGTGGTGTCCTGCAGAGCAGACGGATAAGTTAAAGTGTCGCTACGAAAACAAATGTGCAAATAGTAAATAAGTTTATAGTAAAATAAAGTGTTCGTTCAATATTAAAATAAATGAAGTTTTTGTTAAATATTACCGAACGTAATAACTGGTGACCCCAACGCGATTCAGCCAACACAAAACAAAAATAAAAAACTTTAAAAATTTTTAAATTTGGCAAACATAAAAGACGAATCAGCATCTGCAGCAGCAACATCAAATGCAACAAAACAACAAAGTCTACAACAAGCAACCGTGGACAAGCTCCCGCATCGAGCATAGCTATTGCATTTAAACAGCTGCCGCATTTACCACCAAAAAATCTACTACGCAGGCACTACGCACCACGTACGACGTACGCACACATCATCAACGCAGTTCAACATTTGCGCAAAAATCATCAACGCACTTCATCATCTGCGTCCGACATCGTCATCTGCGCCTCACATCATCTACGCACTGCATCATCGGCGGCGCATTACATCATCTGCGCATTTCATCATCATCTACGCACGACATCATCCCTTCAGGATTCATCAGCATCACGCAGTATTTAAGGGTATCATATAAAAACATTATACATATTTATTTGTTAACCATTCTGCCCATATTTTTTTTCCGATTTTTATTTGAATTTTTATATCGCGTTTGTATTTTAATTGTGACAATCGGTATTCCATTTCTTTAAAATGACCGAGGCAAGAGAATCACCTTCAAAGCCACATACCAATATGGTACAAGTCCAAGCAATATCGGTGAAACTCCCGGAGTTCTGGACAAATATGCCAGCCGCGTGGTTCGTGCAAGTTGAATCGCAATTTGTCATACGCGGAGTAACAAACAACCAAACAAAATTTCACTATGTGGTACAGGCATTGCCACAGGAAGTGGTCGCAAGTGTGTATGATGTGCTTACACAAGAACCCCCACCCACAGATCCTTATAATAATTTTAAAAACGCGCTAATAGAAAGAAATTCGATGAGTGAAAGAAAACGCATTGAAGCTTTGCTGTCAGGAGAAGAAATTGGTGACAGAAAACCATCTGATTTCTATCGGAGGTTAAAATCAATCGCCGGACAATCAATGATGGTCTCCGATAACTTGATCTTAGAACTGTGGAAAAAGCGTCTTCCCACGTTGGTGTAAATCTCAATTAAATCAAGTTCGAAGTTGGAAACAGCGGAATTGCTTAAAATAGCTGACGACATCCACGAGGTGTATCAACAGCAAAGCAGTTCCTGCTTTTCGATTTCATCGAACACGAAAACAACAATTGAAGAGCTCACCAACATCAACCAAACCCTTCAAAGCGAAATACTTGAGATTAAGTCAATACTGACAAATTTAAATCTCGATCGCTCCCGCAACCGGCCCTTTTCCAACAGAAAACGAAGCAGGTCTCGTTCCCAAACTAACAATGTCTGCTGGTATCATGCCAGGTATAAAAATAAGGCAAGAAAGTGCGAACCGCCATGCAGTTTGAAGCCAACCCCCCCAAACTTATACCACCTGTCATCGCAGCGGCGGATGACAGCAATAAAATATCAAGCCCTAGATTTTTTGCAATAGAGCAAAAATATGCACACATCCTAAAAGATTTTTCAATTTTATTGCAAGAACCCAATTTTAACCTCCCGGTGAACCATACAACAGTGCACCATAATTTAACAAAAGGACCTCTTCCACACTCTCGACCAAGACGGTTAAACACTCAAAAACTAACAGCTGCAAAAGAAGAGTTTGAGTATATGATACAAATAGGAATCTGTTGACAATCCTCTTTCCCATGTCCCTCTCCTCTCCACATGGTTACCAAGAAGGAATCCAATGATTGGAGACCTTTTTTTTATAATTCACTAACGCTAAAGGGGTTATGAATACTCTTAAGATGCTATTCACACAGCGCTAGGGTTGGTGTAGTGATTTGGAAACTCAGGTAGTATTAGGTTTCAGTCTTTTTACTCCGAGGGTGGTGTCCAGAATGACTGGGGAGAATTATTGGTACTATTGCCATTGCTTATAATTCACAGTATTTCTTTCGAACATCCCGATGGCATTAGTACGATCAACACTTTTAAGCCATTGCCTACCCTACTGTCAGTGTTATGCGGGGACTATAGGAAACTCAACTCCATCACAACGCCAGACAGATACCCGTTGACACATATACATGATTTCTCCATCAACCTCCATGGTTGCAAAATTTTTTTCAAAAATAGACCTGATTCGGGCATATCATAATATACCAATAGCAGCAGAGGACATACCTAAGACCAATGTGACAACACCCTTTGGATTGTTCGAATTCATGAAAATGCCCTTTGGCCTACGCAACGCAGGCCAAACATTTCAAAGATTCATGCACAAGGTGATTCAAGGCCTTCACGTCGTATTCGTTTACGTCGACGACTTACTAATAGCAAGCAACTAAGAGGAAGAACATGAGCTTCACTTGCGCATGCTATTTGAGCTACTTTCTGAATACAGACTTCGGATCAAGGCATCCAAATGTGTATTCGGCGTTTCGGCGCTCACATTTCTAGGATTCGAAGTATCAAACGGAGGTATCAAACCATCTCCAGAACGAGTTTGTGCCATAAAGGACATGAACAATCCAAAATCAATCAAAGAAATTCAACGGTTCTTAGGTATGGTGAACTATTATCACCGTTTCATTCCCAATTTAGCACGTATATTAACCCCTATCCATAATCATCTTACATATCTCAACAAAAATTTTACTTGGCCTGAAGAATGCCAACAAGCCTTCAACGTCGCAAAGAAAGCACTCGGGGACGCAACGCTCCTGACCCACCCTAAAGAAAATGCCCAATTAAGTATCAGTACAGATGCATCCGATACAAACATTGGAGCCGTCATCCAGCAACATAATGGCGATCACTGGGAGCCACTTGCATTCCTTAGCAAGAAACTTACTCTCACTCAAGCCAGATATTCCGCATTCGATCGTTAACTGATACCTATGTATTCGGCAATCAAGCATTTCCAGAACCTTGTCGAGGGTTAAGATTTTTACATAATCACCAAACCGAACGAAGTCCAAGACAGGAACGCCAGTTAGATTACATATCACAGTTCACGAGCGATATCCGATACATTAAAGAAGCTCTGAATGTCGTAGCCGACAGCCTCTCACGTCCATCCACTGATGCCATCGAATTACTTGAACCTGGTATTGAAGACATGGCCAAAGAGCAGTCCATCGATGAGGACTTGCAATCCTTCCGGAACAATATACCACAAAATTCGAGCGTTAAATTACAATCTGTAAATATCCCAGCTTCTGATCTCTCCCTGTGGTGCGAAACATCAACCAATATAAATCATCTTTTTGTTCCCAGGAACAAACGGAAAGACATATTTGCAGCAATACATACACTCTCACACCCGGGCATCCGCACAACGAGAAAAAAGATTTCAAAGATTTATTTTTGGCCACGTATGAACACTGACATAAACAATTGGGCACGAAATTGTGTCACATGTCAAAAACAAAAAGTACAAAGAAATACCAAATCACAACCCGAACAAATTGCAGTCCCATCCGCCAGATTCCAACACATCCACATGGATATTGTAGGTCGTCTTCCACCATCAAACAACTGCAAGTACATTCTGACCGTGGTTGACCGAATTTCCCGATGGCCTGAAGCGTATCCAATGCAGGATATGAGAGCAGAGACAATTGCTAAAACGTATGTCCACGAACACGTCTCCCGATTTGGTGTTCCTATAAAAATGACAACTGATCAAGGTTCACAATTTGAATCTAAACTGTTCAGCGAGCTCAACAAATTTTTAGACACCACCCGTATCCGAACCACAGCCTATCATCCACAAGCCAACGGAATGGTAGAGAGGTTCCATCGCCAACTCAAAGCTGCGATTCGGTCATCGGAAAACACGATCAACTGGATAGACAAATTACCCCTTATACTTCTTGGCATACGAACATCTCTTAAAGATGGCACAAACCATACTCCATCTGATTTATTGTATGGGGAAAGCCTCAGAATTCCTTTCGATTTGTCCAGTCCATGCAACGGAGAACCAATAGATCCAACAACTTTTGTAGAAAAATTAAAAACATTTTTTACAAAAGCCGTGTTTTTTTTTGATAATTATACTCACTTCAGTAAAAAAAAACGATCTATACTCACTTCATCCACAGTAGCAGCCGCACCAACCAATTGGTTTGCGGCTAGATTTCTTTTCTTCGTCTGACAGTTTGCAAATGTCAAAACCGAGGAAAAGCAACAAATACGATCGGCTAAGAGCTAATTTATGAGATTTTTCACGCTCTGGTGGTCAACTTATAAAGTTCTATCCTCACTTGCTGCTACTGGGAAATTTATCCCCACTTGGTGTGTTGTTATTGCTTTGTGTGTAAAATCTTACTGGGCTGGGTATACAGCTATCAAAAAAACACGGCTAAACATTCCGGCATTTCAAACAAGAAAACCTAATACGCCTACCCATATACCAAACAATCTACTTACTTGTGACCAGGTCCTAGTGCGCAATGACAAGGTAAAACAAGGTTTTGATTCACCTTATGAGGGACCATTTAAAGTTTTAAGAAAATTACGAAAGCAATTTATAATTATAAGAAATGGAAAACCGATTGCTGTAGCGATTGACAGAATAAAACCTGTCAACCCAATAAAGAAATGTCACTTTCGCTGAAAGGGGGGTGATGTAGCGTCACCGCACACACAGATGGTATGAAGAAAAGGATCGAAAGCTCATTCAGCGAAGAGCTTACAAATGTAAAAAAGATATGCGATTCACTCGACCAAGTGGTGTCCTGCAAAGCAGACGGATAAGTTAAAGTGTCGCTACGAAAACAAATGTGCAAATAGTAAATAAGTTTATAGTAAAATAAAGTGTTCGTTCAATGTTAAAATAAATGAAGTTTTTGTTAAATATTACCGAAAGTAATGCTCTCTATTTTTTTCATTGAATAAAAAAGTTACTAACTATTCTCTAAGTTTCATAGTAAGAATTGTAAAACAACTTAAAATAGATTAATGAATTGAGAATGGAGAATTATTAAAAAAAAAAAAAGAAGTTCATCGCATCAGACGACGTCTTAATTCACTACAATGAGAACCTGTCATTAGTACAAGCATTCGACGCCTCACCAGTCACCTTATGGACTCGGGGTAGTCCTCAGTCACAAGTGACCAGATGGGTCTTAAAAACCCACTACGCCCGAACTCTCTCGAAGGCCAAGGAACTACGAGCATATCGACAGTTAAGCAGTGACACTCGTTTCACGAGCCAAAAAATTCCACAATTGTCTATATGGAACGGAATTTCGATAACCACTTTGGCATGTTCGAGCTGTTATTGTGGAATTTTACTTAGCGACTTTATCTAGTGCTAATCACATTAGCCGTATTTTATTACCGCCGATGATCCATATAGATCATTGATTTGTATGCATTACAACAAACACTGCTATTGATCAAGATCAATTTTCCTGATCTAAAAAATAATTTTAGTTCTAACAAGTAGATGGCATTTGCTATCCTAAATTTGGGAAGCACTGATTATTAACGACAAAAGCTCTCCTTAGAACAAAAGAGAGGTGTAGCAACCATCTCTTTTGTTCCTCTGTTAAAAAACTGTCAATTGACAGCTGACTTCAATTTTTTTTAAGCAAAGGCTGAAACTCTCCATAGTTAAGGCGCAAAATGATCTAAGTTGTTTTATAATCCTGTGAAGATCCAGATCCAGATCCGGGAATAATAAAACACGGCTATTATCGATTAGTTGGCTGGGCCATATATCCATTGTTTTTCTATTTAAATTTCTGCCTCATTGAACAGACTTTCATAACAGTAGAACCAAATTGTTTGCCAGAAGTTCGAAAGAAATACTCGTCTCATTCCGATATGAGTACCTCGTTAATGAAAATATTTTCAAACAATGTTCAATTACTTATTCCTACGAATAAACTCAAAATGTCAATAACACTTCAATTACATAACTTAAATGTATCTCGCTATTTCCTATGGAAGTTGTAAGTTCTCTGCCTTCTTTTTGAGTTTCTTTTGTAAAATTCCCCTCGAGACCATATCAGCCGGCTCTCCTTTTTCTTCTCGCTGCTCCCACATGCCAGCGATTAGGAACAGATTCCATTGTCATCTCGGTCTTCTGTTGCCAGCACTTGAAGTCATCATTCCATAAATGAGCCCTTCAAAACGGGTCAGAATGACCCTTGAAATGGGAAGCAATCAAGTGTGTCTAATACATCAATCAATGGCGTGTTACCGTTGTATTTTTAATGTTTCATTTTGCAACACTATTATTTCAGTTTTACACTTTTGGTGTATGGCCACAAACATGCACCGATCCGATAAGTTCTTTAGGATTCGCAAAGTTTGAACAAGACTTTTTCAATCATATAAAACAAAATGGAGTATTAGTTTACCAACAATAGATTCCTAAAAAAAATGTGAAGGTAGTTTGTGGTAGCTGACTTGTATTTAACGAGTGAGATCATATTGCTAATGTTTTCAAATTTTGGGACTCCTGGGGCCCTACTCTGTATTGCTATTCGAAAGCCATCCGCATGCGAAACTTATTTGCGATTCTAATTTTAAGCGGCACTCTGTATGAAATTAGAATCGAATGTAGCCAACTTTTATCAAAAAATTTGCGAATGTTATTTCGATTCTCGAAGCTTGAACTGTCATTGTAGTGTCATTAAGCTCAATTGTTTCGTTTTGTTGAAGTGTCAATTTGAATACAGAGAAATAAGTGAATTTAGTGTAAATTTATAAAGCATTAATTAATAAACTAAACCTAAACTAAACTAAACTAAACCTAAAATATTAGGATTAAATATGGAAATGGATGCTCTTGCGTTGTGGGTGGATGAGGAGATAGCGGAGGAAAGAGTTGAGCGCAGACGAGTTCGAGATATGTCCAACATAATGGAACTAACTGATAAAAGGTGAAATAGATAAATATTGTAACTAGTAGAATACATTTTTTTAAACTCAATTATTTATAGCTTTGTGCAAAATTTTCGATTGTCGAAAGAGGCATTTTCATATGTGCTTAAGTGCATTAAAAATGAACTAAAAATTCCTTGTAGACGAACAGCAGTACCGAACATCGTCAAATTGTCTACAAAATTGAAGTTCTTAGGAACAGGAGGATAACAGCACCAGATTGGACAAGACAGGCACTCGGGTCTTGCACAACAGACCACATCTACAATAATATCTGAGGTTTGTTGTGCAATAGAAAAAGTAATTTGTCCAAGACAAATTAACTTCATTACGATTGAGGAGGAGAAGCAAAAAACAAAAAAATATTTCTGGGAAAAATCGGGTATTCCTGGAGTGGTTGGAGTAGTTGACGGAACCCACATACAAATATTGAGACCAACAATTAACGAGCATCTATTTTTCAATAGAAAATTAAAACATAGTATAAATGCTATGGTGGTAAATTAAAATCCATTTTTTTATTTGTCCAAGTAATGAATTTAGTTTTTTCCTAGATTTGCGATCACACTATGAGGATTAGATCGGTTAACGGGCGATATGGAGGAGCATCCCATGATAACATTTGTTTAAAACACAACGTTGAGATGCCTTTTCCAATCCAAATTAACGCGGAGGAAGATAACTTGGCCTACAGTTTGGATCACCATTTAATTCCAGAAAACGCTAACTTCTCAAATATGGCTAAAGCTATAAGAAACCAAATCCGTGTAAACTTATTGCCATAGCATTTTATTAATATTTACCTACTTCATATGATTCTTAATAAAAAAGTACAAAAATTGATTAATTCATTCATTTTTATTTTATTAGTTTTCAATAGTATTATAAAATATAACGATATGGAAAGTTTCAAGACGGGTGTTGAACAATTTTCTTCTCTTGGGGATTTGCTCAACCCGAAACTGCGTGTATTTTCCATTCCATCTACTGCTACGTTAAGCTCCAACAACTCCACGACTTTGTCCTCAATAGGAGTGAGAAATGAGCACCTACTGGGCCCTCCACCAGTTCCCGATACGCTTAGCTTATTCCTTCCATTTTAGCTTTGGTATGAGCTTTAAAATCAGCCCATACCTAGAAAAAAAAGGTTATTTTAGTATACGTATGGTAAATAAAATACAGTTTTTTCTCTATAGTTCTCACCTTCTTCCAGCCGGTGCCATTACGCATAGGAGGAACCTCAGCATTGAGTTGATTTGCCAAATTTGTCGAGATATCGCCACGCAAAGCTGTGGTACAATATACCCACAATAGTACACACAATTTCAATACACAACCCTAAAATTTTATCGGATGCTCTTCTTCGAATTGGACAGCTTAAAGAGAAAAAGTACAAGAAGCTCGAAATAAATACATCAAGCGGTTTCGGGAAAGTTTTTCAAGAAAATGATCAAAGCAAAATAAATGGTTTCTTCTGATCTATACATTAGTAGTATGAAAAAATCACATGTAGATTTTTAAAAAAAATAACTGTTTTTTTTTCTTAATACGATCTTTTTCTGACGAATTTATGCAATATTTACTTATCAAAAACAAAAAAATTATTTTGGCCACGTTTTTGGGAAATTTCGCCTGTGTGCGGCGTCCGCAGTTTTTACATAACCTTTAGATACATTTGGATGAGCTACCATATAGTCAACCAAAATTTCAAATTGAGATGGTTTGGTGTTGCTAATTTTGCGACCTTCCATATCCATATTTACATTTACATCTCTACTATATAAAACTAAGTTGATATTTTGTGTGTTTACTTATAACTCACGTAATTTTCAACCAATTTACTTGGTTTTTCTTTTAAACTATTCAGAAAAACAATGAGAAGGACATAGGCTCTTCTTTTTTCCAATTTTTACTCCAGAAAGGGAGATACAGGGTGTTCAAGTTTGTATGGAACCAAAAATTTAAATTGGAATTAAGAATTGAAATTTGGTAGGTAAATTCTACAATAAAAATAAAGAAACACGTGTTTCACCGTTTTTCAAAATTATATCCACGGGCCAAGATACAGGGTGTTAAAGTTTGCAAATTTATAGTATGCGCAACCGTAACCATCGGCACATTCGTTTCGTGATCGTGTGTTGTTATTGTTTTGCCGAGTTGCGCAAGGGTTGTTTTTTCGTTTATTTTTCTTTGATCGGATTCTTGCTTTTATGGATACACTAGGTAGTTTATTTACATTGCATTCGCAGTTCATAGTAATTCGACGGGGGACGGGTGTGTACGATGATTTGGTTGGATGGATCTTTCAGTATCTATGGAACTACTGAACCGATTTCAAAAATTCAATATTGAAATGGTGACACTTTTTGCTATCTTTAACCTTTTAAAGTTTAATAGTAATAGACTATTTATAACGATTAAGTATAAAGCTTAGTATGTATTTAACGCGTGCAAAGCCGCGGGGGAACTGCAAGATGTATATTTACGGACACATGTAATTCAAGACGAATGGCATAAACTCTGTTAACAAAACATCGAAATACAAAACATACGACGTTAAGTGGTGGTTTGCATTCATTAATATTTATTTACAGTTTACAGTGAATTGCTTTGCTATGAAATCTATGTTTTGTTGACGCTATGAGAACATGTGTACATTCAAAATATACTTTTACAAGCAGTCAACTCGCGACTTCGCACGCGTTAAATACTTACTAAGATATCGCCTTAGTCGCTAGAAATCGTCTGTCCCTATGGATATCCATCGTTGCCGGTAACAGTGTCCGAAACATACCGACCCAGAATTATTTGACGTTGTAACCAAGAACATGATTCACGGTCCGTGTGGTGCGCTGAATGTTAATTCACCATGTATGGTTGATGGAAAATGTTCAAAACGGTATCCACGGGAATTGGTTTCGGACACTATAACCGGCAACGCTGGATATCCGTTGTATCGACGTCGATCAACTGAGGATAACGGCAAGTCGACAACCGTTAAAATTCATAATCAAGATATTGAAGTTGATAATCGTTGGATCGTGCCATATTCACCGTTATTATTGAAGACATTTAAAGCTCATATCAACGTTGAGTATTGCAATTCAGTTAAATCTATCAAGTACATTTGTAAATACATCAACAAAGGAAGCGATATGGCTGTATTTGGTGTAATTGATTCAAATACGAATGATGAAATCACTCTATTTCAATTAGGGCGTTACATCAGCAGCAACGAAGCTGTGTTTCACGGATTTTCACATATCCAATACATGAAAGACATCCAACTGTTGTGCATTTATCTGTCCACCTTAAAAACGGTCAACGTGTTTATTTTACAAGTGAAACTGCGTTGCAAAGAGCAATTACACCACCAGTCACTTCATTGACTGCTTTTTTTGCTTTATGCCAAAGTGACACATTTGCCAGTCAATTATTATACACGGAAGTCCCGCAGTATTATACATGGAAAGCTAGTTCCAAGTCATCAAAATGTATTTCAAACCGATGCATTAGGAAGACTTTATACAATTCATCCGAGACATGACGAGTGTTTTTATTTACGTCTTCTATTAATCAACGTTCGTGGACCAACATCCTTTTCAAATTTGAAAACAGTAGATGGATTAGAGTGCCCAACTTATCGTGAGGCATGCCGTCGCTTACATTTGCTCGAGGACGATGCTCACTGGGATTCTACGCTCGCTGAATCGTCAATTATTGCACCGCCTCATCAGATTCGTACACTATTTGCGATAATCATAGCAACGTGTAGCCCATCCAACCCATCTGAATTGTGGATAAATTATGCAGATTTGATGGCGGAAGATATTTTGAATCGAACGCGTAGAACAACATCGAATCCGCATTTGTTAACAACACCAGAAATGCATAATGAAGCTCTCATAATAATCGAAGATATCTGCCTTACAACTGCAAACAAAGCGTTATCCCAATTAGGCATGCCATCGCCAAATCGGCAATTACAAGATTTGTATAATCGAGATTTGCTGCGTGAACATGATTTCGATCGCAATGATTTAATTCAATTTGTTCTAACAAATGTCCTTAAGTTAACCGCACAACAAAAAGATGTTTACGACATTTTGATGCGAGCAATGGCAGACAAAAGTGGTGGAATGTATTTCTTAGATGCACCTGGTGGCACTGGAAAAACTTTCCTTATTTCAACAATTTTGGCCTCCATTCGTTCGCAAAATAAAATAGCGTTGGCTCTGGCATCATCTGGAATCGCGGCGACGTTATTGGATGGCGGCAAAACAGCACATTCTGAGCTCAAGTTGCCTTTGGACATGAACTTCAACGAAAATCCAACATGTAATATTACCAAAACGTCAGGAATGGCCAAAGTGTTGCAACAGTGTGAAATTGTCGTGTGGGATGAATGTCCTATGGCCCACAAGAGATCATTGGAGGCATTCAATCGTACAATGAAGGATATGAGAGGAAATCAACGGCTCTTTGGTGGCGCCTTAATATTATTAGCTGGTGATTTCCGGCAAACTTTGCCAGTAATTCCTCGATCAACCGCTGCTGATGAGCTTAATGCGTGTTTAAAGTCATCCACTTTGTGGAGATATGTGAGAACACTCACATTAACCACAAATGTGCGTGTTCAATTACAAAATGATCCATCAGCCAATGAATTTTCAAAGCAGTTGCTGAAAATTAGAAATGGAAAAATGCAGATAGACAACAAAACTGGCTTAATAACGTTACCAACCAATTTTTGCAATGTAGTTCAATCAAAAGAAGAATTGATTCGAAAAGTTTTTCCAAACATTGTACAACAATACAAGACACATGTTTGGCTGAGCGAAATAGCTATAGTCACAGAAATTAATGAGGCCATTTTAAAAGAGATACCAGGCGAAGTGTTCACATTCAAGTCAGTCAATACCATTATGAATGAAGATGAGGTGGTCAATTATCCCACAGAATTTTTAAATTCATTGGATTTACCAGGCCTGCCACCGCACATATTGCAATTGAAAGTTGGAGCACCAATCATCATGCTTCGTAATATCAACCAACCAAAATTGTGCAATGGCACAAGACTTGCGGTTAAGAAGCTAATGACCAACGTTATTGAAGCCACTATTTTAAATGGGAAATTCAAAGGTGAAGACGTTTTAATTCCGCGTATCCCGATGATATCAACAGACATGCCATTCGAATTCAAACGTTTGCATTTTCCAGTGCGACTGGCTTTTGCAATGACCATCAATAAAGCGCAGGGACAATCTTTTCAAGCATGTGGTTTGAATTTGGAAAATAATTGTTTCGCACATGGACAATTGTATGTAGCCTGTTCACGAGTAGGAAAACCTGCTGATTTGTTTGTGTTCGCAGATGAAGGAAAAATCAAAAATATTGTTTACCACAGAGCTTTGAAATAATAGAAAAATAAATAAAGGAAACGTCTAGCGAAGCGGACGGGGTAACGCTAGTATATACATAATATGTAAAACGTTCACTTGAATCTATGAAATTTAAAAAATACATGCTTTAAGCGTCCGCAACCAACACCGCTATCGAACGAAATTATTCGAATTTGCATGATTTTGACGTTTACTTTCACAATATAGAGTACCAACGTTGCAAGGAGAAATTACACTTCACGTTGGCAACAAAAGCCTACTCGATTTTCGAAAATTTTAATTTGCTGTTCGAATTACAGGGTACCAATTTTGCGAATTCGAATGTTTTAATTTTCGAATAGCAATACAGAGTAGGGCCCCTGACTAAGTGCTCGGAGAGTAACACTAAAGCCTCTAAAGCTGGATAAAATTGCATCAATGGATCAGTGTTAAACAGTACATATAAATAAGACTCAAAAAGCTGTCCTTGTTTATGAGTTTACTGGTCATTGATTGTATTCAGGAAGCATTACGAATGTTGTTCACAATGGCAGTGACCATTTAAAAGTGAAAACATAAATAGTCAGGATACGGTGGAATACAAAGCTCTGGAAACTAATACTCAGCGAAGTAGCAGGTTAAAGTAAATCTGTGAATGATGATTATCACAACGAGAGAGTACCGAATATAGGCTATCCAAGCAGACATCCTAGACTCCTTACAAATAGTGATGCTAAACAAATTACCATAACTTATTATGCAAGTACAACGCAGTTTAGCTCTTGCTATCATGATTGTCACTATGAGAACTCTTGTCATATTCAAAATAATGGACCTCAAGGACAGTTTCAAAACACACGTCAATCTGCGTCTGGAAACGCCTATCGGAACAGTCCGACTACGAACGGCGGATTGAGAAGCTTTTTCATGAAATGTTATACTTTCGCAGGTTTGTCATCCCTGCAAGGAGGTGGTGCCGCGAAAAAACGATTGGTGGTTTTGAGGATCGAACCTGTGTCCTCTCGCTTAGCAGTCCAACGCACTAACCATTAAGCCACGGCGACCAGTCAATCTGGACATACTCACCATACCGCCAAACTTACAAAACTATCTACAACTGCCGAATATCACCACTATAAACTAATACAAATCTTCAACACTGAATCAGCTTGAGCAACCAGATAGTACTAAGTCAGTTTTCCTTCCATCAAACGAATATACAAGTCCCAAACTAGCTCAGAAAGAGCAATATATGGAAGGAACAAAAATTTGGAAACAATAATAAGAAATTTTTTTAGTCTTTCTGTGCCTTTGATTTGGGAAGAGTTCAATCAAAATATAACTTTTTGACATTGGTTACAACCTTTTTGTAAATTTCAAGTGTGAAAGTCTTTTTATTTTTATTTTTAAATGTTCAAAGCGCTGAAAACTCTTTTATGAACAAAGGCTTACGAAATTCATTTTAATTCTAATTTTCTTTTTCCTGTCAACTCTGCATGTGTCTTTTCATTGAAAAAAGTAGCAAAGCATACAACTTGTATGCAATATATCTCCTGATATGAAAATATGTATTATAAATGTTTGCTTTTACAAAGAAATAATAATGTCCTGCCTGGGAAAATATATGTGTGTCTCAGCGGGATTTTTCAATTACATTTTTATTTTTCTAAAAATCTGTTTCTCATGGTTCTTTGAACTTTGGCTTGTGGATATCTAGATACTAGAGATATGCCAAAAAAAATTCGGTCGATTCAGGATTTGGACTCAATTTTACGGGACAAATTCGTGTAATCCTACTAAAATTATGAATGTGAAAGTGTAGATGTTTAAATGTTTGAATGTTTGTTGCTCAATCATGTCTTTACGCATGAACAAATTTGATGAAATCATTGGATAGATTTAGATGTCCTGAATTAGCACAAGGCCTTCTTTTTATACCTTTAAAATTCATTGCTTCTTAAAGCTGGGCATCCACGAAAACTCAAGAATGTCATTCCCGGCGTGAGCGCACTTATGAATGCCGGCAGATGGGGGAAGGAATTCAAAGATTTGGAATTCCGCACTTATTCACCAATGGCATTTATCCGCGAATGCGCATTCTAACTCGCAGCCCAATCCACCGACATTTATGAGTGCGCTCTTGTCGGGAATGGCATTCAAGAGTGATCGTGGACAACCATTTAGGTAATTTTTTATGGAAGAACAGTAACCTGAGCAACTCAGCCAGCAGCGGTACATGGTATGGATCGCATAATCTTACTTATATTATAAATGTGAAAGTTTGGATGTTTGGATGTTTGTTCCTCCGTAACGCCTAAACGGCTGAACAGATTTGGATGAAACTTCGTGAGTAGATAGTTTATGTCCAGGATTAGCGCATAGGCTTATTTTTATTTTGAAAAATTCATATTTCCTTATGAAACATCCATTTAGTGACCTCCGCAGCACTCAGCCAGTGGCACATCGTAGGGATCGTAAATCATGATCGTGTGTGCGACAAGGGTGGTTTTTCCTTTTTTCCTTTTTTTGTTGCTTCCTTTTATTTGTGGTGGGTATGTGTATCTTTGCTTCTAAATGATCGGAACTCGCTCGCTTTTCACAGGGAAAAGGGTTTTTACTTTTTATGGTTGTGTAGTTGTTGTGTTGGTGTGGCAGATATTCAGTTTTCGAGTAGGTAAAAAAAAAGTATCCCACTGCAGCAATAAAAAATGACGAAGGATATGTAAAAAAAAAGCAAATTACTCATGTTGTATGACTATGTTGGGTATTTGAATGGATCTCATAGTGTTCCCCACTGTAGAAGGAATTCGAAAGGACGTGAGAATAATGAAAGTGTGATGATTGAGGTGGGTAAGTTTCAGCTTGGTTTTGTTTAAGACCCATTGAAACACCCAAGTTTAGGATCTTAGCTGAATATTGGCGTAGTAGTAGGAAGTACGAGTATTATCCGAGGGTCATCCTTCTCTTTTTGCTGAAGATTGGGCAATCAGAGAGAAAACTGGGATGACAAATCGTCACAGCCTGTTCTGCAAAAGTTTGCTATTCTTAGTCGTCATGGTAAAGTGACGGTAAATATGCAATGCGATCGCTGTGGCTCAGCGCTTAGTACGTTGGGTTGATGAGCAAGGATCACTGGGTAACATGTGTATCAATGCCTAGATGGCAATGAAATACAGCCTATCTGAAACATGCTCTAAGAAAACAGTCATACTTGATACGGTTTCGCTGCGATTTTACAATTGAGGCTAGGTATTATATTTGTTTTTTGCTTCAAGTAGGTATGTACATCTGACAACGCCTTGAGAATATGAAGCAGATAATGTCCGCAAACGACACTACCACTACTTAGCAGGGTTTTTAAACTTCTTAGAGTTATCCGGAGTGCCGTCTCATAAACTGGTGCTAAAAGTTGGCCTTTCGGTTTTGATAACCCTGATGCTCCAAGATTATGAAATAGTACCAGGCTGTGCATCACAGAGTTGGAGCGAAATGTGATCAAGGCTACAATTCTCACCGTAGCGACCAAAGGAGGGAGAGCACTTATTCCTCATATCCCTATAACATCTAACAAGTTGCTCTTTCAATTTAAAAGACGACCGTTTTCTCTAAAAGCAGCATTTTAAATTACGGTAATGTAGTATAGTAAAGTACAGTGTCAGGCAAGGAAAATAGAGTCGCAATTTTGTGATAAAGTCCTATCAAGATACAATTTGCGCGGGTGCGCTGTTTTGATACCACAACTCACGTGACTTTAATGTTGATGGGAGTGGTATGGGCACACAGAAGACGTAGGGCATGTTTTCTTCCAGTGAACACGATTCTTTACCCAACGGAAGATATTGATAAAGTGGAGTGCAGTGTGCGTTTTCGCCAAAAGCACGTACGTAGAGCTGAGACGCCTGGATGTATTTACACTCCCAATCGAACACGCTGGCACACGCATGCACCCATGTACGGTATCCTTAGGCGCACATTTGTTCTTTTGCATACATTTTCAAACCCGGACGTGTAGGGAGAGAGATAGAGGGGAGTACCGTGGGGAATAGGTGTTGGAGGCGAAAGTGGTTTTAGTTCGGGTTGAAATCCCACACTAAGGCTTTCGATGCTTTCCACCTTTCTAAAAAAACAAAAGCCTCTTCACATCACAAAATCTGTGAGCTATGCCACATGAACGTATTCGCGGGTCAAGCTTAACGGCAAGACATTTTAGGTCAACGCGGATGAAGTCGCGGGTACAGCTAGTTATACATAAATGCGAGTCTGACGTCATTTAAGCGCCATCATATGCGATTTTTGCTCGCATATCGACGAAACACGTCTGTATATATGCGAGTTTACGCGCATGCCGTACGTATAAAATTTGCGACACATTTGCGAGTATTTTCGTGACGTCAGCACTCGCATATATGTATATGCGACTTTTGCATACCGTCTGCTCGTAGCTTTTTCATTTTTATTTTAGTTGTTTTCTTTTATTTGTCGTATGCGTGAGCAGCGTTGCCAATTTAGGACTATTTGTTCGCAGTAGATTCTCTAAAAACAAATGCAGTAGATTGAATTGTTTCGCAGTAGATTTTTATTTTCAAACAAAAACAAGGTAAAAACAAAAAATAACATAGACAATAAAAAAATTAACAAAAAGGATATAATCAAAACAGAAAAATTCATCCATATTAATTAACAAAAGAAAAAAACATCCATGATTCATTTCATTTTTCTTGTGAACTTCCCATCAGTAAAATGAAAATTATTAAAATACTCCAAGAGCCCTGGCGAATCCGAAGGTTCCCAACAGTCTTTATTAAAATTATCTAATTCTTTGCAGAGAAAGAAATTTTCCAGAGTTTCACTATTCAGCTTATTTCTTAGTTTATTTTTAACTAAACTCACAGTTGAGAATTTTCGCTCTGCTGCTGCACTCTTATGTGTCAGAGAGCACAAAACTAACATATGTTTACATAAGCCGTGTTTTATTATTCCCGGATCTGGATCTTCACAGGATAATAAAACAACTTAGATCATTTTGCGCCTTAACTATGGAGGGTTTCAGCCTTTGCTTAGCAAAAATTGAAGTCAGCTGTCAATTGTCAGTTTTTTAACAGAGGAACAAAAGAGATGGTTGCTACAGCTCTCTTTTGTTCTAACGAGAGCTTTTGTCGTTACTAATCAGTGCTTCCCAAATTTAGGATAGCAAATGCCATCTACTTGTTAGAACTAAAACTAATTTTTAGATCAGGAAAATTGATCTTGATCAATAGCAGGATCCTGTGTTGTTGTTGTAATGCATACAAATCAATGATCTATATGGATCATCGGCGATAATAAAATACGGCTATAATTCTAAATACATTTTTTCACCCAAAGAGTTTTCTTCTTTAAGCAAATATTTCCCTAAAAGATCTTTGTTTCGCGCCAAAGATCTCCATTGGCTATTAAGTTTTTCCATATCATCATCATAAAAAGGAAGCAATATCGAGGGTAGACTGCCTTCCACTACTAACTTTGCATCTACGTACTTTAAAAGTTTCTCTTTATCATCATTAAATGATATTTTATTTGTTGACAAACCTCGATATAGAATTGTAGCATAGCTATTTGTTTTTATTTCTAAAATACGATTTGAATCGAAATGATTTTCATCGACGAATTTCTGAAATTCAACCCCAAAATACATATCCGAAAATGGTAAATGAAGGGAAGAATCTGTTAGGTCAATACTAACATCTATTGCATTAAGATTATTAAAATTTTGAATAAGAACTTTATAAAGACTAGTTATGTGCTCGTCAAGTAAATGTATTTGGGTGTGTTCAGATTGAAAAATTTTATTTTTTTATTGAATAAGTTTAATATATACGAGAGAAAAAATAAATATAATTTGTTTACTGGATCCATTAGAAAGTCGTTTATTTCTTTAACGGAGTCAGGCTTTTCAAAATATAAAAGGCTAAAATAATGTTGCAGTGAATTCCATTGCTCTAGAATCCGTTTAATGACACTCTCCACGGAAAGCCATCGTGTGTGAGAAATATTTAAGATGTTGTTGTTTTTTATATCAAAATATTCTTGAAAAACTTTATAAGCTTGAATTCGTTTCGGGCTATGTGAAAAATGATTATATATATCCTATCCTACTAATATTATAAATGTGAAAGTTAGGATGTTTGGATGTTTGGATGTTTGTTCCTCCGTAACGCCTGAACGGCTGAACAGATTTGGATGAAACTTCGTGAGTAGATAGTCTTTGTCTAGGATTAGCGCATAGGCTAATTTTTATTTCGTAATTTTTATTTTGAAAAATTTATATTTCCTTATGAAACATCCATTTAGTGACCGGCGCAGCACTCAGCCAGTGGCACATCGTAGGGATCGTAAATCATTATCGTGTGTGTGACAAGGGTGGTTTTTCCTTTTTTTGTTGCTTCCTTTTATTTGTGGTGGGTATGTGTATCTTTGCTTCTAAATGATCGGAACTCGCTCGCTCCTCGCAGGACAAGGGTTTTTATGGTTGTGTAGTTGTTGTGTTGGTGTGGCAGATATTCAGTTTTCGAGTATTTAAAAAAAAGTATCCCACTGCAGCAATTAAAAAATGACGTAAGGTATGTAAAAAAAAAGCAAATTAATCATTTTGCATGACTATGTTAGGTAGGTTGTATGACTATGTTAGGTATTTGAATGGATCTCATAGTGTTCCTCGCTGTAGAAGGAATTCGAAAGGACATGAAAATAATGAAAGTGTGATGAGTGAGGTGGGTAAGTTCCAGCTTTGTTTTGTTGAAGACCTATTGAAACACCCCAAGTTAAGGATCTTAGCTGAATATTGGCGTAGTAGTAGGAAGTGCGAGTATTATCCGAGGGTCATCCTTCTCTTTTTGCTGAAGATTGGGCAATCAGAGAGAAAACTGGCCGTGTTCGTCCAAATTGCCACAGCCTCCTATGCAAAAGTCTGCTATACTTGGCCGATTTTTCAATAGCCAGATAAGCAATCAGATAGGCTTTAACTGTTAGTTAAGAGATATTTGTATTTTTCAATAGTCGGATAGCAGCTATTCGAGGAATAAAATACCTAACTGCCAAATAAAGTTATCTGCCCGTTTCTGTGGCAGATAAAATGTTATTCCCTAGTTAAAGTAAGCGAACTGTCAAATTTAAAAAGTTTGTTCCCGAAGTTTTGTTTTGCGAAGTATTGTGCAAATGGATTTTTTCGATATTATCGACGACTTAGTTATTGAGGAAGAAGAATTAATACATAATTACTTGAATCCAAGTTTAAGAAAGAAAAGAGTTGTGAGACAGAGACCTGACCATTATACAGAATGGGAAAACGCAGATTTCAAAAGAAGATTCAGGTTACAAAAAGATACTACCCAATACCTACTTTCATTAATAGAGAGCAAAATCAAGCACAAAACAGAAAGGTTAGTTACATACATTTGTACATACATAATATGTACATGTAATTTTATTCTATATTGAAGAAGTCAACGCTTTTATTAATTTCAGAATTCAATGTGTTTCACCTATGACACAATTGTTGATTGCTCTTAGGTTTTATGCTACAGGAAGTTTCTATATTACGATAGGAGACTTTTCCTGTGTCAATGCTTCAACTATATGCAAAATTGTTAAAAGGGTTACTCTAGCCATTGCTGCGTTAAGACCAATGTTTGTAAGATTGCCAAGAAACCAAGAAGAAATATTACAAATACAGCAGGATTTTTACCAGATAGCACGGTTTCCACGAGTAGTTGCTTCTTTAGATTGTACTCATGTGCGGATAATTTCACCAGGTGATGTTTTACTGTATTCGATTTGTCTCGAACCACGCTTTGAAAAACTACACCTGCATTAGCATTGCAATTCATGTCTGCTTTAAATAAAATGCAGTATTACATTTCAATACTCGCAAAACTTTTATGATTGAAAAACCCACACTACTTATCTAGTAGATAAAGAGTGGAATAAATTTATTCATTAGTTAGCAATCAGACTGTTTATCTGGCAATTGAAAAATCGGCCCTTAGTCAGCTAGGGTAAAGTAATGATAAATATGGTATGCGATCGCTGTGGCTCTTAGCGCTTAGTGCGTTGGATTGATGAACAAAGGATCGACAAAGAACACATACAGCTTAAATGTATTTTCACTCCCAATCGAACACGTCAGCACACGCATGCACCCATGTACGGTATTCTTATGCGCACATTTGATCTTTTGCACACATTTTTAAACCCGGACGTGTAGAGAGACAGAGAGAGGGTAGTACCGTGGGGAATAGGTGTAGGAGGCGAAGGTGGTTTTAGTTCGGGTTGAAATCCCACACTAAGGCTTTCGATGCTTTCCACCTTTCTAAAAAACAAAACCCTCTTCACATCACAAAATCTGTGAGCTATGCCACATGAACGTATTCGCGAGTCAAGCTTAACGGCAAGACATTTTAGGTCAACGCGGACGAAGTCGCGGGTGCAGCATAGATGCAAAGAATGGCATGTGCACCCAAGATAAAATAAATCTTTATTTTCAATTAGAAATTTTGCCTTAACTCCATTAATATTGCCAGACATCACAGAAGCATTATCTGTTGCTAATCTTATAATATTTTTAAGAGGAATATTCCTATTAACGAAAAATCCCTTCAAATTAGAAAATATTTGTTTGGAATCTGCTTCCTGAAGTTGTATTAGGCCAAAAAAAATTGTCAAAGATCTTATCTTGGGCATTATCGAAATATCGCGTAACAATTACGAGACATTTTGAGCTTGATACATCTGTCGTTTCATCGATGATAATAGAAAACCTGTCATTTCTTAACACCTTGCTAATTTTTTCTTGTGCAAATGACCCAATCACTTGATTAACCCTTCCTTCCCTTTGACCCTTCGGTTAGGGATTAGAATATACCCGAGGTAGGAATGCCTGTCGTAAAAGGCGATTTAAATCCACCCTCCGTATACCGAGCGTATAGCGTATACACAATATGCAATGAACAAAACAAACGATATTATTACCCCAGGTGGCAGACCAGGTACACTGGAAAATCCACCCTCTGCGGAGGTCGGCTCTTTGGATTCTGGGGAGAGCAATTTATTGCGATTATATAACCCCTTCGGCAAAAGCTCAAGGGTATCGAGATCACCACCACCCCGATCTCAAACAACTACGTGCGAAACCAGAAGTCCCACGACACCGGAAGTGTCGGCGCACGAACAACGGACTTCAGTGAGAACAAAAAGCCTGAGGGAGGAAAACATAGAACTCCGTGCCAGGCTAACTAAGATGGAAATGCTCTGCGAGGAACTTAAAAAAGAGCTAAACGAACTGAAAAACAAAGATAATCTTAAAGGTCGTCGAAACCTAGTAGTGAGGCTTCCTCGAGCGAGAACTGTACCGGGAAAGCTATCTACGAAACGGACGAAGAAGAATTAAGTCGCGAAACTGACTGGATTCTACAGAAACGACCAGGCAAGAAACGGAAAGCCGGTTCTTCACCCGAAATCGTAACACGAAAAGAAGCAACGGAAAACAAGCCGGACAAAAAAGAAAGGAAAAACGTGACAAACGTTCGTCCCGAGGAAAACCGAAGCACTAGGCAACGGCCACCACCCCCAATTTATGTTATCGGGATTGCGGACTACAGTCAACTGCAAACCATCCTAAAGACATTGTTACAATCCGATTATATTGTAACATCGCGCAACAACAATACGTGGAAAGTCAGCGTCAAAAACGCTGACAGCTACCGCCTATTATCCCGTAAGTAAGTTAAATACCGAGAAAAGCCAATGGTACACTTATGAGAACAAGTCGGAAAGGCCGATAGGTGTCGTAGCTAGAGGACTTCATGCCTCGTGCTCAAAAGAAGATGTAGTCAGTGACCTAAGAAATAGAGACTTTAAAATAGTTGATGCTATCAATATCGTTAAACGAGAGAAGAAACAGTCGAAAGGTGAGGAAACTGCGGTCAAGCGCGGCCTTCCCCTTTTTATCTTAACCTTCGATAAAGCCGAAAAATTGGAAAAAGGTACGAAATAAAGACGATTCTTAATATTCGTGTTTTATTATTCCCGGATCTGGATCTGGATCTTCACAGGATAATAAAACAACTTAGATCATTTTGCGCCTTAACTATGAAGGGTTTCAGCCTTTGCTTAGCAAAAATTGAAGTCAGCTGTCAATGTCAGTTTTTAAACAGAGGAACAAAAGAGATGGTTGCTACACCTCTCTTTTGTTCTAACGAGAGCTTTTGTCGTTACTCATCAGTGCTTCCTAAATTTAGGATAGCAAAAGCCATCTACTTGTTAGAACTTAAACTAATTTTAGATCAGGAAAATTGATCTTGATCAATACCAGGATCCTGTGTTGTTGTTGTAATGCATACAAATCAATGATCTATATGGATCATCGGCGATAATAAAATACGGCTAATATCGTAGTCAAAATTGAACCTATGCGTAAGAATACAAGAATAATCCCACAGAGCAAACGCTGCCAAGGATTCAATCATACCCAGACGTATTGTCAGAAAGAGCCGCAATGTGTAAAATGCGCCGGAAACCACCTCTCCAAAGACTGTGGAGTAAGTAAACAAACCTCTGCAACGTGTAGTAGTTGCAAGGGAAAACATCCGGCTAACTATCGAGGCTGTGAAGTAGCCAAGGATCTGCAAAAAAGACGTGATAAATTCTTAAAGCCCCAAAACCAGCACTCGAAACCGAGAAGTACAGCAAAGCCTAGGAGCGTTAAAGACAAAGTTGTAATAGGAACGCCATCGGTCTCTGGTCACAAAACCGCTAAGAAAAAAGTGACAAAAGAACAGCCATCGGACTCTGGACGTCAGACAACAAGCCCGCAAACATACGCCCAAGCCGCGGCGTCAGAAAATGAAGGAACCGAAAGTTCTGCGGACCCTGTATCTCACGTCTTTTCGGTTATTCTTACAAAACTTGAGGAACAAAGTAAAATAAGTAAGCTTATTTTTGAGAGGTTAGTCAAGATCGAAAATAATAGCAGAAAAACGCGCACCCCAAAGAGAACATGAATATGAAACGTATGAAAATACTAACATGGAATGCAAACGGACTTTTACAAAAACTTGAAGAGTTGGAAATGTTCATACGAAAGGAAGATATTGACATATGCTTGATATCAGAAACCCATCTGAAGAAGAAATCGAATGCAAATATAAGAGGCTACAGAGACTATCACGCTTGTCACCCATCATAAAAGACTCTATCGCACACTCTGAAGACCTTAAAATAGAACTAAAAGCTATGCACGTACCGTGTAAAAAGTAGACAACATTTCTTTAATATCTCATCTATCTACTGTCCACCGCGATGACCGCTTGAAAAAGTGATTTCACAGATGTATTTAAGTCGCTTAGACCGAATTTTATTATCGGTGGCGATTTTAATGCGAAACACACTTTCTGGGGTTCAAGATGCATCTCACAAAAAGGTAGAGCGCTTTATGAAGCGGGTATGGAGCACAGTTGTGACTTTCATTCGACGGGAAAACCGACATATTGGCCAACTGATATCACGAATACCCGATCTAATCGACTTCTTCATTTTAAAAGGAATACCTGTAACGATGGCAAATGGCAACAATACAAACTGCGACGAAACCTTAGCTCGACGATTGGCAGACGATCGATCCTGTTTGAAAGGAGAGAACACTTCCCTTCGAGAGCTCGGACAGAGTAGACGTACAAGCAAGAGAAAGGAGATTAAGTATCAGATTATCATATATAGGAAATAGAATAAAGAGTTAAACGTTGAAAAGGTTGTTTTACTTAAATAAAAAGCAAAGCTTTAAATACCTGCCAATTTCGTAAAAGTTGACGAAAGTTTTGACCTCTCCTCTGACCATTCTCCAGTCATTCTGACGATGAGCAAAACCCTTAATAAAAAAGAAGATCAAGCGAGACTAACTAGTAGAAATACTTATTGGGAAAGCTTCAGGAAAGAAATCGAAGACAACATTGAACTAGGAGTACCACTCCAGACGCCCTATGAACTTGAAGACGAAGTTGATCGCCTCGTTGAAATCGTACAGGGCGCCGGATGGAATAATACTCCTCACGAAAGAAAAAAGCCCACAAACTGCGGCCTAAAATATCCACCGGAAATACAAGAAATGATAAAGGAAAAAAGAAAAGCGCGTAAGAAATGGCAACAAAGTCGTGCTTCACAGCATAAAACGCACTTAAATTACCTGTGTAACCTGCTGAAACAGACGATAAGCAATTTTAAGAATCTAATTATTCGCTTTGGAAAGCTGTAAAAGGCACCAAAAGACCAAAAATCCCTACGCCGCCTATCAAGAAAAGTGATGACGAATGGGCAAAGGGGGACAAAGAAAAAGCGGATATTTTCGCTGCCCATTTAGAAGAAACATTTAAGCTGTTCGATGGTCGAGCACTTATTCAACGCGAGATAGCGCCTGACACTTACACAATAACACGTGCAACGCTAACGGAACTCAAACAAGAAATAAAGAAACTAAAACCAAAGAAAGCTCCTGGTTATGACTTAATAACTGGAGAAGTCCTAAAAATATTGCCTAGAAAAGCTTTAATCAAGTTCCTCCACATTATAAACGCTGCGCTTAGATTAGAATACGTCCCGAGCCAATGGAAAATCGCGGAAGTAATAATGATACTGAAACCAGGAAAACCGCCGAGTGACAAGAAGCCTTATAGACCCATTTAGCTGCTCCCAATCATATCTAAAATCTTTGAGAGAATATTACTCAAGCGCTTACAGCCGATCATCGAGGAACAAAATCTTATCCCTGATCACTAGTTTGGATTTAGAACGAAGCACTCAACTATTGACCAGGTGCATAGAATCACGGATGTAATAGAAAAAGCTCTTGAAGAAAAAAAAGATCTGCTCAAGCGTATTCCTTGATGTCTCGCAAGCTTTCGATAAGGTATGGCATGAAGGCTTAAAGCTCAAACTACATCAGGTCCTGCCTGCAGGCCTATATAACATACTGACAACATATCTCGGGAGTAGACTCTTTCGTGTCAGATGCGGGAACGAATACTCGCAATTCAAAGAAATTTCAGCCGGCGTACCCCAAGGAAGCGTCCTTGGCCCGCTACTGTATCTCCTGTATACCCGTGATATAACGCAAGAAGAAGACACCGTCCTAGCTTCGTTTGCCGATGACACCGCCATTTTAGCAGTAGGCAAAACGACTGAAGAAACAACAGTCAAACTACAAAACGCTTTGAATAGTGTAAACGAATGGACAAAGACATGGCGGATCGCCCTTAACGAGACCAAATCTGTTCATGTAAACTTCACATATAAGAAAACGAACAGCTTGCCTATCTTCATAAACTCGGTTCGTATCCCCTTTGCAAACAAGGCTAAATACCTCGGAATGACACTTGACGCAAAACTAAAATGGAAGTCGCACGTGAAAAAGAAACGTAAAGAACCAGATACGAAATACAGAGAAATGTATTGGTTATTGGCCAACATTCTAAGCTTACTACTGAGAACAAGCTGCTTTTATACAAGCAAGTGCTAAAGCCGGTATGGACAACAAACGCCAATATTTTACAAACTTTTGAAAATAAAGTGCTACGAGAAATTGTCCACGCACCGTGGTACATAAGAAATGATGATATTCACAGAGATCTTGGAATTCCTACTGTAGAAGATGAAACAAAAAGCTTCGCGCGAAAGCACAAAAATCGACTTAACGAACACGTTAATAATACAGTCCTACAACTTCTGGACGAAAGAAATGTACTGCGCCGTCTACAAAGGACCAAACCCTTGGACTTAGCACGATAAAAATTAACCGCGCCTAAATAGCGGAACAAGCAGGAACTTTCAGTGGAAAGACACCTGCCAAACGTCTCTATATCGTGATAAAAAAATTGCTTGATAAGTCCTTACTTAGTTGCAATAACAAACAAATTTACATCGAAGGGAGGTGTTTTTAGTGAGTAAGAATCTCACACTACTATGAGCACACGTCTGTCCTCATAGTGTCTATGCAAGATGTTCACCTACCCCGGGGAAAAAAAAAAATTGATTAACCATTGCTGTCGCCTTTGTTCGGCCGCATTTAATGTCTTTTGCAATTGTAGAATCATTACACACAGTGTTCAATAAAGCAGGAATTGTATTCATCAATGAAAATGATAAATTGTGCTTAGCACAATACATTACACAAATTATTTCAGCTCTAAGTTTCGAACTTTGAGAGTTCGCTTGTCGGAAAAAATCTGATATCGAAGCTGTGTCTTGAGTGTTTTTAATTTTATCTACATGCATCTTCGACAAAGTGTGTCTTTCCAAATTTGATCTGTTGTTGTCCAAGGATTTGAAGCATATTTTGCAAAAACTGTTTCCTTCGACGAATTTAAGCCAGGAAAACTCAGTTTCCCAAATTGGCTTGTATTTCTGTTTATATTTTATTATTTTGGTTTTCGGTTCGTTTAAGCTTTTATCTCCCTCAACCGCAGCGTCATTTGTGCTATTAAATATAGAAAATAATAAACTTTGAAATACTTATACAAACCAAGACTGATTCTCTTTGGAATATAAAGCTAGTTACTTCTATACAAATCACTTACGAATTTTTGCTGGGCCCAGCAGTTAATTCAACACGCTGAATTTCATTATCTAACGTTCTTTTTTGCGCTTCACTGTTGAATAAAATACAACCAGTTTTTATAATTTTCACGTAACCAATCAAAGTTGTAGATATTTTACCTTTTTCTTGTAGATTTAATTATGAATTTATCCATTTCAAAATATTAATTTTGCAGCGAGCTAAGGAAAAATGGAAGTGACAATGGTAGATATAAACAGAATTAACGGTACGGTAAAGTCATTTTGACAATATGCAGTGGCAGCCGTCAGCCGATGTCATTGTAAAATGTGGATGGGCTCGTTTATGGATAGTTAGCAGTGACTGCAATTAGATAAGAAATTTACGTTTTTCAAATAGTTTTGTTTTGATTTTTGCTAAAAGGGATCTTGAAGTGCAAACAAACAATGCAGTAGATTTAATTTTTTGCCAGTAGATTTGAATTTCGAAATAAATGCAGTAGATCTACTGCAATTGCAGCAAAGTGGCAACGCTGTGCGTGAGTGTATCTTTACTTCTACAGCCCGTATCAGAGATAAGTCTCAACTAGATATCCGACTTTCCAGGCTACTTTCCATTGCCTACAAGCTGTTTTCCAATAAAACTCGGCAATTCACATATATTGTCTCTTTTTCTTTACAAATGTGAGTAAATTCCCGAGTTTCACCTCTATTACCCCTCGAACTCTCGAGTTTCACCTAAAATACCCCTCTAGTTGCCGAGTTTCACCATGAAAATCCCGAGTTTAACGTCAATTTACGATTTATTGGAAATAGTTGGCGGAGCTTGTTCAAAAACATTTTTTTTGTTTTAAATATTTGAGTTTAACGGAAATTTTTAAATCGAAACGTATATGCATTTTTATTAATTTTTATGCTTCTAAAAAGGATATTTTGTAACAATTAAAAGTATATTGAAGTAGTTCAAAAATGTTTGCATTGTAAAAGCTATTTAAAGGACAATTTTTTTTTTACATTTTTTTAGTTTTGAGTTTCTTTTTTTCTTCTTTTATAAAGGAAACGTTGGAAATAGGCTTTAACATATTTGTTTAGCAAACAAAACCATGTATTTTTCGTGTTTATAGACAATAATATTGTCTGAAAGTTGAAAATTATTTTCGGCAATTCATATTTTTCATCCCTTTTTTAATCTCGCAATCTTACTTTTCAGTTGGAATAATTGCACACGAAACATTATATTGCATTTATATACTATAAAACTGACAATTATTGCAAAATTTGCAACTAAATTGTTAAAAAGTAATCAATATTATAAAATTCATCGACTGGATTATTGAATTTGTTAATGGGAATATTAATTCATTTCGAATTGCTAAATTTTAAACACATGAACAGCTGATTTTTTAATTAAATCTCATGTGGGGAAATTGAAATGTCACAATATTTATCTTGTAAATATTAAAATTTTATAATTTGAGAGTTTTGTGAATTCGGCAGTCTAAATTGACTAATTTTGCATGCAGAAAAAATACGTCCTAACTAACAAGGGTAGCAATTACATAAAAAGCCCAAAAATGTAATACATGTAAGAATTTTGAAGAAAACAAAAATATTCAATTTGAATGATTTTTGCACTGCAATTTCAAATTTTTTTGGCAAATGTCAAAATGGGAGAAATCCACCGCGTCGGTTTTAGAGGAACCATGTAAATTGTTATTGCTTTTGCTCACACGTGTTCACAGACACGAGATTTTGACAAGAAAAACCAAGATGGTGGTACAACAAAAGCAATGTAAACAAATGGGTGTCGCGGGGCTAGAAGGACGGAAGTCGAATATCTTTTTATTACTTGATCTCTGGTCCGTATAGTCCGTTTCAAATTAAAAGCGACAAGGAAAGTTGCGCAGAGAGAGCATCGAAAATTGTGCTCTCTTTTATTGACTGGAAAATGACATGTACGAATCAGCTGAACTTTCTCGATTTCCTTTCAGATTTTATCCTATCGATTTTTACTTACACGTACACCTACCAGTTTAACTTGGAAAAAATCGAACTCCGATGAACAAACCACTTTATTGGTGCACACCTCTTTTTGTGACAGCATTTAAGTACTTCTTGCAATAATTGTATGTGTAATTAAAAAGGGTTCAATAAATAAATATATAGGTACACATTTACATAAAAAGAAACATGTTGCTTTAATTTTTTCAAAGTTTCAAATTCATATTTTCGAGTCAAACTCATATCAGCAAAACATTATGTTTTCTTTTCAACGCCATAAGTGAGAAGTAAACAGTTTCAAAAAAGGTGTCATTACCATGTTCACTGAAAAAAAATAACAATCCATACTTCACGCATTTTCTCTACACTCAGTTTTCGCATTAAGTAACATAAGGTGCGTTTTTTTGCAAGCGTATATACGCTTAATTTTCAATTTGCATGTAAAATACACTAACAACAAAACCTATATCCGTCTCATTAGACGGGGATAATTATCGCCGCTTGTGAAATAGGCGCGGATAAAAACAATGCTTCCAACCCTTATTTTCTATGTGTTATCGATGATTTGCTAAGAAACGTCATAAAATTCATCCACAAATTCATTTTATTTGACAGTTGAAACAAAAAAAAAACAACAAATTGAAAAATGTCAAAACTTTTATATGAGTCTGGCAAAAAATTAAACGGCTAAGAACAAAAAATGGAAAATTTTAATTGTTGTATGAACAAACATATACACATAGGTTCAAGAAAAACAAAAATACACATTTATTAGGTGTGCGTATTCTCTGTATTTTCCATTCTTATTTGTATTTTATCCAAATTATGTTCAATTCCAATTATTTTCAATTTTTTAACAGCTGACTGTCACAAATGTCATAAATGTCATCTGTGCTGCCAAGTTTTTTAAGATGAATTATTAAGCGCCGATGATCGTTTTTTTGTGCACTTATAATTTAAGCGTATATACGCTTGCAAAAAAACGCACCTATAGACTCTTTATTTTTTCAACAAATTTAGCCCAATCCCATTCAAGGATCTCTTCAGTAGGCGTTGACGATCGACGATTTTTCTTCCGTTTTGTGTGTACACAAGAGAGGATTACTGGAAAAGAGAAATCTTGCGCGAGTTTGTCGCTTTTGATTTGAAACGGACTTTACACGCTATGTAAATCGTTGCGTGTACATGCGACACTGACGTTACGAAAATTTGCCGCGTGTGGGTACATGTTTATTGGATTTTGTCTCAAAAAAATTCTTGTTGTAGCCCACTTGTATACGACACCGGTGTAGGGCTTTCATCCCTTAAATCAATGCACAATGAATGACAACAAATGTTCAATTCAAACACACATGTACCATTCAGCAGTGAATTGCTCTACACCGTGCATGTACATGCAACGATTAACATGTCGGGTACTATAATTCATTTTTATAATTCACTAGTGCTTAAGGGAATACCCTTATGATGCTATTCGCACAGCGCTAGTGTTGGTGAAGTGATTTTTGAAACTCAGGTGGTATTAGGTTTCAGTCTTTTTGCTTCGAGGGTGGTGTCCAGAATGACTGGGGAGAATTGTTGGTACTGTTGTCATTGCTTATAATTCACAGTATTTTTTTTCGAACATCCCGATATCATTAATACGGTCAACACTTGCAAGCCATATGACCACCCTACTGCCAGTGTTATGCCTATGCAGTAGTGTTGACGTTAACTTTTTACGCAGTTGATCGACATTCGAACCTGGAGCCTCCAGCGTGACAGGCGATGATGCAACCACTACACCACGGCCACCCCCATATATGACTGCATCTCACTGCAGTTTGCAGGGGATAGGGTTTGTACGATGATTAAGTTGTTGTTGGGGGATATGTGGCAGATATTCAGTTTTTTGAGAAGGTAGGAACAAGAATAAGTATCCCACTGTGTAGGTTACAAAACAAATACAAATACTTGGCGCGACGGTTCATAGAGAGTCAAGGCCTTGCTTCTCACAACCATTTATGTTGTGCGTGTTATATTCTTCGCACCAATGGAAGGGACTTACAGTTTTAATGCCGACTCCGAACACCGAATTGAGAAGCTTTTTCTTGCAGGTTTGTCATGCAATTTACTTACTGATCTTCTTTTATGATTTTTTCCTAGGTTTAATTGTATCCGTAGTGTCCTCCGTTATAGAAAAAATCTGTAAGGACATGGAAATAATAAGTATAGCAGGTTTGTTTTAGCTTAATTTTGTCAATGAAGTGGGAAAATATGGAAAAAAGTTTCAAGAGAAAAATCACAAACACCGACCCCACAACTAAGAAATTGTGCATAATCCTCAACAAGGTATATAAGATTGGATGTCCTTCCAAGAATATACGGGATCAAAAGTCACCGCAGTGGTGGAGTAAGGAGCTTGCATGCATGAGGAAGGAAGCAAAAAGGAAGTGGCAAAAGACTCAACACTGAAGTGAACTGGGAAAGAGCACCACGGAAACAGCGAGGATCTTAGCAAAAGAATTGACAGTACTAATATACCTCAAAGACACCAATGGTAATAAGACGCAATCCTGCTCTGAATTATTAAAAATTATCTGGAAGATAAGTTGGTGTTGCCAGTAGAATTGTGATTGAAGACAGGATTTCGTGGGCAATTAACTCATTACAATTAGCATGCCTCGGCATCACCGGGGCCATGCGAACTTGCCCTACGGAAGCCCTTGAGGCACTGATTGGACTCACCCCGCTGCACATCTTTGTCAAAAAAGTGGCAATACGCAGTGCAGTTAACCTCCAACGCTCGACAGGTATCCAGCCTAGCAGACTTATGGGTCACATGGCTATCCTATCTGACTTCCCCGAGCTTGAAATGATCAGCACGGTATCGGACTTCATGCCCAAGTTACTCTGTTTTGGCAGGAAGTTCGAGATTGAGATACCGAACCGTAACTCCTGGGATACCGGAGATCCGTTGCTGAACATAAAAGGACTAGTATACTGATGGTTCAAAGATGGAAACCGGTGTTGGTGCCGGTGTTTATGGCCCTAATCACAAAGTCTCAAAGGCACTCGGAATGAGCCCTAGTGTCTTTCAGGCGGAATTACATGCCATCAATACCTGCGCCAATATTATTCTAGACTCCGGCATAAAGGGAGTAGCCATCAATATATTCACCGATAGCCAGGCAGCGCTCAAGGCACTGAGTTCTCATTACTTTAACTCAAAAGCCGTTCTAGGCTGCTTCAATACTCTCCAGGACCTCTCAAAGCGAAACAAAGTCAAGCTCCTATTTCCGAGTTTAGAATGAGTCTGGACAGATGGGAAAAACAAAACCTCATATCCTACTGGAACAGTATTCAGGGACTTAGACAGGCTAAAAGAGCCATCCAACCCCTGAACATAACCACAAAAAATATCCTCAATCATAAAAGGGACGATATCAGAAGACTTGCCGGCTTCACCGGTCACTGCAGCCTCAGATATCACTTACACAAACTTAATTTAGTTCAGGAACTTGAATGTTGACTTTGCTTAGAGCAAGATGAATCAGCAGAACACGTACTATGCGAGTGCGTGGCTGTCTGCAGAGTCAGGAAGCGCTTTCTCAATAAGGAATTCCTAACACCGGAGGATCTTCGTAACGCCTCGACTGGAGATATTCTCAACTTCATTAGGAAGATAGAAAATCTCCTTGTCTAACTGGCTCTAGGCACAATAGATCTTTTAGGTCGCAGTGCCATATGCGTCTGTCGCAGAGCCTTACTAATAATAAATAATAATAACTCATTACAACCTTTCAAATCACCAGGCGCTGATGGGATTTTCTGATTATGCAAAAAAAATAAAAAATTGCAAGAATACTTCGAACCTTTCATAGATGCCGGCAAGGATTCTTTCAGTATAAAGTATCATGCCACAAACAGGTATGTTTGCTGGAAACATAAACTTAATTTAAAGCCGTAAGCGAAGAAGCCTAACTTAGTTTTAGGGTCGAATAAGCTCTCCCTGAACTGTGCTGGGCAAGTTCATCGGAGATCTCGTTTCTGGCATGTCCTTGGACTTGAACAGGACTTGGCAAATTCAGTTTCCAACCTTACTTGAACAACTCAACTCAAAATAGTTCTGCATTCTCGAACTATTTCGAGTTCAGTTAGAGGTTTGAGTTATAAACGCATATACTTTCTCTCTTTCAACAGATCTGCGTATGTAAGACTTGAGGCAGTTTATTAGGGTCAGAGTCTAGTGTAAATCAGAGCACGGGGTAGTTCGAAAGTTAAAGGTCTTTTATTATCAATACCACGTCGCTAATTTAGTATGGATATCATCTCATCGCTTATGTATGTTTAAAAACATTCTACCCCCTCGAGATATATAAATTGAGAAAGCCGAAAAAAGGAATTTTTCTAACTTTACTTCACAACTTATAATGAACATATTACATCAAATAAACAATGGTTTTTTTTTATAAAATTTATTTTTTTTATTTGGGCTGTTAGAGGAAACATATCTCAATAACAGTGAATATGTACATATGTATACTTCATGGCTTATGCATTTATGCATCTGAATTAATTAAATTTGCTGGTGGTGCTTCATGACACGCTTAACAAATTTACATTCCCATTTGATTTGTAACTTTGTCAAAATTCGCCATGTGATACCCTAAATGTAGATGTGCTAGTTGTGAATCTTGCTACAACGAATCCATGCACAACTTACCTCACACTAGACAGACATATGTATGTACATATTTTTTTTAAACTATGGTCTCGTATCAGGTTCATATTTTTGCATAAAAAGTCAGTCATGTGTAATGGTTACGAATTTTTTGCTTGTCAACTGTTTTTTTTTTCTTTTCTGTTGTCTTGTTTTTATAATTGGACCGTTGTTGCACAGAAGTGGAAGATAATATTTTTGCAAATTAAAAGAAAATTGAAGTGAGAAACCTATTGAAAATAATATTTCAATTGTAGTACTTACACGTCAGCAATATAGTAATTGTAGTTTTCGGTAATGAATGCATAAAAAAAATCAAAACAAAAGCGTAAGTCCTTAGTTTTGGACTTCCAAATTCTGTTGACGAGAGTTATGTTTTTCAGTTTTGTTTTTAAGCATGCTCCGATTTTATATTATTTATTATTTATTCTTTGACGTCTGACACCCAACTCTCCGTTTCTTTACTTTAATTCACAGTCAACAACATGAGGCGGATATTAGTCAGCATTTGCCACTGACCTTTATAGTGTCATACAACCAACAAGTCTCTAGCTAGCTCGATTATCAGCTAGCTGCCTTCACTTTCGCCCTCACAGTTAGTTAAGACATTTCCACTTACGCGCGAGTTACAAAATATAAAATGGAGCAATTTGCTGATGGTCATTGTAAAGGTTTTCGGCATTTTGCTGCCAACCAACCAAAACTTTTTTACAGCTCCACCCCTTGGTAGATGAAGATAAACCACCGAGAGTATAATCTACCATCAAAAAGATTCTCAATTCGCCATTCAGAGTCGATAATAAAACTGCAGGTCCCTTTCGTTCCATGGAAAAATATAACATGCACCCGCATACATATTACATAGTGTTAGTGTATCTGTGAAGGTTTTGCTGGCGTTTGTCGAGAAAGCGACTAGACCAACGACTTTTTGTCTGACTAGAGTAACTAGTAACTTAGTAACTATCACTCCTATCGTAGAATCCGCCGGATTGGAGATTCCCTTTAGACTACTTATACACTTGTATAAGTAGTCCGCCGGGGACGCCTCTTTGCCGACGAGTGTGTCGAAAAGGCAGTGTCGCAGACAGACGGCTGTTTTGTGACTAGTAACACAAGTTGTATTATTTTGTATTTTTATTTTTCAAAAATATGCGAAAATTATTGAAAAATGGATAGCATTGCTTTATTTTTTGATGGTTCAGATTCAAATGAAGACAAAATGAAGTTACCAGTGACCTATTTGTATTTCACCAATTTACAAATTTGTATTTAAAAGCATTTTTTAACAAAATGTTTGATGTTTCTGTGATATGTCGTTTTACCAATCTGTGGATATTACAAATTTGTAGTTGTATTCTACAAAGGGAAATTTGTAGGAATACTTTACTTTTCGTTTCACCAAAACTTATTTATAAATATATAGTTGTAATTTACAAGTTGCAAATTTGTGCAAAACTCGACTTAATTGTGAGTATATCTTTCACCGAAGAAAATTAATTTACAAATTTTGTTCAATATGTGAGAATATTTCACAAGTGGAAGTTGACGTGTAATTCTTCCTACAAGATTTATTTCTTGTATCGTCACATTTATATTATATCGAAATATGAATTTTTACCGATGTTACTAACTTTTTAATCTCAATTTTACAAAGAAATGTGTAATTTTTATGCAATTCATCGTCAAATGAGACGTCAGATGGCCCACAGATGTGACAGTTAAGAATTAAACATCAAATTTTGACTAGCAAATTAAAAGGTCTATTCTGTATTTTCAAATTGACAACTACACTTTCAGCCAAGAGTCATAGCTTGCTGTGGTATGTCGTAATTTTTCTTTTACAGGCATTGTAGGGGTGGTGCGTCACCCCTGTTTCTATTTATGTAAGTTTTTCTTAAAAGTATTTCACTTCTGAATTTCACTATTTTTAAGTTCGGCACGGTACGCTTTCGAGATTCGTACACAAACATATACACAACAGATAGTACACAAACGGTACAATCCCTCAAAGATAGTATTCAACACATTATTCACAAACTTTATTTCGCATTTAAGAGTTTGTGTTCGCGTAAACTTAATTTTTGCTATAGAATTTATATACTAAATTTCAATTCTTAATTCCAATTAAATTCCCTTTTTGTTTTTCATACAAACTGAACACCTTGTATCACCCCTTTTGGAGCTACATTTTAAGAAATTCTTTCTTAGTGGATGTCGAGGTCGCATCAGGAAACTGCTGTCCAAGTTTCAGCCGTTTAGGTTCGGCGGTGATGAGTCAGTCGGGAAAAAGGCAACTTTGGTTTTTCCCAAATTTTTTAATTTTCCATGCAACTTTTCCAATTTTTCTTTCCGTAAGAAATTAAAAATTTACCAAAAATTAGTCAAATCGATCCAGCAAGTGATGCGCTTACCAATGAACATTATTTAATTTTTATTAATTTTTCAAAGATAGATTTACCTTTTACTCATCTATCGTGACATACCCCAAGTTTTCAAAATTGGTTGCAATTTTAGTTCTAAGCTTCCCGTTCATTAAGAATTCGGTGGATGAATATACAGTAAAGTTCGGAGCAGCCCTGTAATTTAAGAGTACGATATATGATTCGGAATTTATTTCTAAATTCTATTTCAACAATTGTTTAATAGTATGGACTAGACTTTCTGCAAGACCATTTAATCTGGGTGTATAAGTAGTCGTTAAAATATGTTCAATGTTCCAATCGGCCGTTGTTATTTACCAGAATTTTCGGAATGCCGTATATAGACTTAAGTTCTGTAGTTAGTTGTTTGCTTTAAAGGCCACTATTTAAAAGATCAATTTCAATATACTGAGAAAAGTAGTCAAGAATTAGGATGTAAACTTTCTTTGGAAACTTTAAAAGATCAATACCGATCTTTTGCTAAGCTAAGGGCAAATTTTCATGGTCCATCAACGTTTCTCTGGCATTAGAAACTCTGTGCTTTAAGCCTCTTTTGCAGTGATCTACTAAATTCTTTACATCCGAATTTAAATTTGACCAATGGACTGGTTATTTTACCAAACATCTGTTTTTTTTTTAACCTCTGACCAATCCTCTCTGTAATATTGAATAAACTTAAGCATAGATTTCCTCTTCAAGTATTTCTTTGCGAATGTGATCTACCTTAGCTTCACTGACTGGCGAAGTTGATGACACGTATAATGCTTCCTCTGCTTTAATTCTCTCAAGAAGTTGGTTCAGTTCTATCACCCCTAACTTTTTCATAAGCTCAAGCTATGCCATGAATTCTATTTGTAGGTCAAAAGGCATTTTTCGCTGTGGTTCCACTACTGGAAAACCGTTTTCTTTCAAGACTAATCTACAGTTATTCTTAAGGCAAACCAACCCATTGGAAACCTTCTTATATTGCTCCAAAACTACGTTTGAACTATTTTTTACTTGATCTTTAGCTCCATGTACAAAATGCCTTTTTTAAATGCAAACTAAATTTAATTTTATAGAAGTAATAAACCCACTGAGAATTTTACAATTCATATCAACTGGATACAAGTTTAGAGAAATGCTGGTTTTCAAACGTACAATTTTATTATTTTTTATTTTTCTTACAAGGTTTTATTTAGCTTCACTTGTCGCTTTGATTTAAATCTTGCAATCGATTTTAAACGCACTTCCCGATGAGCTAGGGACTTGAAACTTAAAACACAGCTCAGAACTGGAAGATAATTCAATATAGTGTATCTAACGTCATTCTAAATCCAAGATGGCGGACGTCCCGAGATGGCGGCTCAACCGTTTTCTTCACGACCCCCTTTATAGTAGTAGTAGTAGCAGTAAATGTGATTTTTATTTTCACGATAAAATTGTTTGACAATAGTTAGTTAATTCACAAATTTTGACATTGGCCAGAAAAGGAATAAATATAATATTTTGTAATTTAATAACATTTTATAACTTAATCGTATTGTGGAGCATAGCTCGATTTTTCTATACTATTGAATTTAAGCATACAATTTAATTTGAAAAGCTTCACCTATAATCTGTTTGCGATATTTTAGAGCAATCCTTACATATGTAACTATAAAAATCTCTCCAGTCTTGACCATTGAGAATTGATTTAATCTGATTTAGCGATAGTTCATTTTCTTCCCAGTGCGCTCTTCTTATTTCCTTTGTGGACAAATCTCTGTAACTCAGACATCTGACCAATTGGCAGGGAGGTTGAACTTAGGACAATTTTTCTGTGAATCAGTATTTTATGGACAGATGAAGACATAAAAAACCATTTATATATATTAACTAAAATGTTCGCTGTTTCAAGTGAATAGCATTCAAACTTGGTCGGATCTTCACTTTCTCTACAAGATAGGGCTTGTAGAATTATATAAAATCTATGGATCAAGTCCGGACTCACACCTATGATTTCGGCTACCGATTCCCAATTTCGAAAAAAACGTCGAGCAGTGTTCCCATCATTCGAAGTACTAGGACCTTGTTTTGGAGCATCAACAGTTACGCCTAGCTGCTCTTTTAGCATTACCTGAATAAATTATTTTTTGTGCTGCAACATATTTTTTTCTTCCGGGGTCCTTGCACTCCATTTTCTAAATTCAAGTCTATAAGCTATATGTAGTATGCATTCCATGAAACGAATCCACGCATGCAGTGTTGATAAGCCATATTCTGTGGATACTCCACAAATAGCTCCACAAATATAGGAAGAGGCTGCGGAAGGAGTCTCAGTTAACGCTTGACAGACTTTTCCATCCAATATTGTCAAATGCAGGCTATGGGTTATTGTATATTTTTCATTTTGAATCAAAACCTCGGTTGGCGACAAATTTCCGATATCATTCTTTATTGAATTTACCTCTTCCAATATTCTTACCCTTGTTTCCCTTTCAAATTTAATGGGACGACACAGTTTTGTAGAAGAAGGATGAGGGTTAATCCAATATGGAGAGTCACTTACACTACAGGATGCTCTATTAAGTTGTAGGGGCACCAATGAAATCATGAAAACGCTTTCGTCAGAGTCTTCAGCATTACTAAAATTTTGCTTGTAACTGCTATGCCCTGACGAGCCATCACATCCCCATTTTGATAGCAAAACTAAATTATTAGTGTCAGGAAGATTCCCTGATTGATAAAGGGATGATAATAATCCTGAAACAATAAAGTAAAGTAAACATTGTAGATTAATTGCTGCTCCTTTCTCTGATATGGATAATAGTGAGGGGTAACATTCATTTTTCGCTTTAAGGACATTCTGGTAGGGATGAGCGATGTCAACATCGATGTTTTGCCAACATCGCTCAACCCTACATTCTGGTAAGATGGGAAAATACAAGACCCTTTTTTGTTGACTCAAACCGAATTCTGTTGTATTGGAATTTTGCATCAACATACAAAACCAGTGCTTCCTCTTTAGAAAAATGTTCATCTGGAGGGGGTTCATTCGTCAAGCAATCTAAGTTAGACAATGAGAATAGTTCCTGAAGTTTGTCTGCAAGGTTTTTATGTCCTGAAGTATGTAGACCATATTCCAAAGTGAATTGGAGTTCACGTTTTGAATATGTTTCAATTATTTTTTAGGCTCTCCTCCTTTTAGATCTGTCAGAACAAACTTCAAAACTTTTTCAGGTCCCCCAACCTTGTCTCCAGAAAATGTAGCTTCAGGACTATGCATTCAAAAAAACACTCATGTAGTCAAAAATTATTTATTATTATTATTATTTTTTATTTAAATGTTTTTTGTTTACAGGAAAATTTAACATTTATATTTTTTCCATACTAATTTTAAAGAGGTTGACCAACATGTTCACTCCTTACTTTAAATCAATTTAAAAAATTGCAAAAACAAAATTTTTTGCATAAAGTCAATATGCTTACGCAAATTTTAAGGCCTTCATCTTTTCTTAATTATACTTACTTGCTGAGAAATAAATAAATATTTTTTTTTAATACATCTATTATTTTTATTTGTTTACATCACCGATATCGATTCAATCACGATGACGAGGTTGCTGATTTGTTCCATTTCATCACCGTTCCGTGTTTCTCGCACGCTCTCTTCCCAGCGTTGCCACTTTAGGACTATTTGTTCGCAGTAGATTCTCTAAAAAACAAATGCAGTAGATTGAATTTTTTCGCAGTAGATTTTTATTTTCACACAAAACCAAGGTAATAACAAAAATAACATAACCATTAAAAAATTAACAAAACTAAGCATAAAAAAAACAGGAAAATGTTTCCATTAATTAACAAAACAAATAAACATCCATTATTCATCCTATTTTTTTTCTGTTAACTTCTCATCAGTAAAATAAAATTCATTAAAATACTCCAAGAGCCCCGGCGAATCCGAAGGTTCCCAACAGTCTTTATTATTATTTACCTTTTTCAAACAGTTTTGTTATGTTTTGTGCTAAAAGGGATACATTTTCCCGATCTTGAAGTGCATACAAGAATACTACAAAAATGCAAGAGATTTAATTTTATGGCAGTAGATGTGAATTTCGAAATAAATGCAGTAGATCTACTGCAATTGCAGCAAAGTGGCAACGCTGCTCTTCCTTCCATTCCTATTCCTACTTTGTATTTGTATGATCATGAAGTAAAGGGTGGTTAAGTTTTAAGGGCCGATGTTGATTTTGAATAAAACACAAATTATTTAGGAAATTACTGTCATTTCTTTTTATTATGATAATATTGGTATGGTTCAATTATGTATGGAACAAAATATCGGCCAAATGGCCGCCGCGACCTCGGCGGCACACCTCCATCCGATGGTCCAAATTTTCGATGACGCTGAGGCATAATTGAGGTTCTATGCCGTAATGTGCCGAATTATCTCATCCTTTAGCTCTTGAATTGTTGCTGGCTTATCCACGTACACCTTTTCTTTCAAATAACCCCAAAGAAAGAAGTCCAACGGTGACAAATCGCATGATCGTGGCGGCCAATTAACATCGCCACGACGTGAGATAACACGGCCATTGAATTTCTCCCGCAAAAGAGCCATTGTTTCGTTAGCTGTGTGGCAAGTGGCACCGTCCTGTTGAAACCACATATCGTCCACATCCATATCTTCCAATTCGGGCCATAAAATGTTCGTTATCATCTCACGATAGCGAACACCATTCACAGTAACTGCCTGACCGGCCTCATTTTGGAAAAAATACGGCCCGATGATGCCGCCAGCCCATAAACCGCACCAAACAGTCACTCTTTGTGGGTGCATTGGTTTTTCGACAATCACTCTTGGATTATCATTCGCCCAAATGCAGCAATTCTGCTTATTGACGAATCCACTGAGGTGAAAATGTGCCTCATCACTAAAGATGATTTTCTTCGAAAATTGATCATCCACTGTTGCCATTTCTTGCCACCATTCTGACCATTGACGACGCTTAGTTCTTGAGTCAATTGCACCTTGTAAGCGCGTAAATGCAAGTCTTTATGCATAATGTTCATCAACGACGAGCGTGAGAGGTGCAATTGTTGGGCACGACGACGAGTTGAGGTGGACGGCACTTCAGCCACACTATCGCGAACAGCAGCAATATTTTCTGAAGTACGAGCATGCACTGGTGTTTTCACATCTCCTACAGACCCGGTTTGCTCAATTTTTTGCACGATTTTTCCGATTGTACGCACATTTGGACGATTAAATTGACCGAAAAAATCACGAAGTGCACGATATGCATTTTGATTTGAAAGCCCATTTTCATAATAAGCCTGATTAACTTAAACGCGTTGCTCGATTGTGTATCTTTCCATGGTTCAAATTGAGTTAGTCTGAAATTGAGAAATGTCAAATGAAATGCAGAAAAAAACTTGACTGTTTAGGAATGCTCTTTAATTATTGCTCTTTAATTTTTATACTAATCGTTTAATTTAAAAAACATAACACAATGTACGCTACATTATTGTTACAGTTTAATAATTTCATTCTATTCTGTCATTGTACTCATATTATTACCGTTTACTGTAAAACTCTTCAACTCTTTCGATATCATTGTTAATTTCACTCAATCGTTTCGTTACACTCATTATATTGTTTACGATATTGTTAATTGCCAACTTGATATGTAAAATATTTTCTCTCGTCCATTTTGGATCTCGGACACAACAAGAGGAACATCAATAAAGGTTGTGTTATAACGTTTGGATGACATTGGGTTTATTTTTTTTGCTTTAACACACTTTTCATTATATCGGATCTTGGGGATAGTGTTTCGTTTTATTCATCCCTTCGATGATTACACATTTTTTGGTCCAAATTCGAGCCGGATTTTCGTTTATAGAATGAAAAACTATAGTGTGGATAGTGAGAGTCGATAATCGTTTGATAGACATAAGGATGATCTAGCCACGTGCGGAGTGCTAGACGGAATATCCCGTAAATCGTAAACAAAAATCGTTTTAATTCGACTGTGATAGACCTTATCAAACATTTATAAATATTAAATCTGTTGCGACTAGTGATTGCATGTTCCTTGCTCTTGTCCATATGCATGTGGTGGCATAGTACATATATGTATGTATGTAGACTTTACTCCGCGATTCGATTCGGTTTATATAACGCCTTCACACTCCTTAATATAAAATTAATCGTTCGTTGCATTTAAATTTCATTATTAATCGAATATGACTCCGCCGATTTCTTTTTCTGTCCTTCGGCTGACACGTGGCCATATCAAGGGTTGCTTCACCAAACTAGCCAACTACACCGAAACTATCAAAGATTCTACCCCATTAGTAGATTTGGAGGTTAAACTTAATAGAGCTGAGGACTTGTGGAGCGAATTTGATGCTTCTCAAAAGCAGTGCTATGAGTTTGCTAGTGAAGAAGGTTACACAGACCCCGTGCCAGACTTCGAGGAAGTCGAAGCCAAATTTTTAATGGTAATATCAGTCTTGCTGTCTGCAATTAGGGAACGCCAACACGTGGAAAGGAGTAACGATGTAGTTAGTCGATTAGCCGATCAGCAGCAGATACTAATTGACACCTTAAATAAGTCAAACTCGTCAAGAAATTCTGATTGCTTCCTTCCGTCGATTCGAATAGAACCCTTTTCTGGTAATTATCATGAATGGCCAGCCTTTCGTGATCTGTTCGAAGGCACATTTCACAACAAAGCGAATTTATCCCCAATTCAGAAATTCCACTTTCTGAAATCTTGCCTTCGAAATGAAGCGCTTAGTTTGCTTAACCATTTACCTGTCTGCGATGCAACATATGAATAGGCTTGGGAACGATTAGAAAAACGTTACGATCGGCCGCGCTACGTAATCAATAGCTACATAAAGACATTCATGGAGCTTCCATCCGCTCATAGTTCAAATGGTAGCCATCTTCGAAAAATATCAGACGGAGCTGAGGAGGTTGTGAGAGGCTTAACTTCGATTAGCTCGCTTAACAGGGATCCATGGCTCATTTACATCTTATTAAACAAGGTGGACCCTGAAACTCGTCAGGCGTGGTCTGAGGATAGCGTTACGGAAGATTATCCCACAATTGATCAATTTATTGCCTTTCTAGAACGGCGATGTGAAGCATTAGAGAGCTGCAAGATTAGTATCCGCGAAACCAAACAAAAGAACACAGTCGTTAGGAGTATGCATGCCTCCTCATCCCCAGTCTGTCCAAAGTGCAACGCCGCACATGGGCTTCCTCAGTGCTCAGATTTTTTAAGCATGACTCTTCAATCAAGAAGAGAATTCGTTAAATCGAAGAAGATCTGCTTCAATTGTTTGCGAAGTGGTCATTCGGCTGCTCGTTGTCAATCCAAGTTCCGTTGCAGAACTTGTAACACGCGTCACCATAGCTTGGTGCACGACGATTCGGTCAACAGCAGCCTTAATCCTTCGGCTAATACATTTATTAGCAGCTCGTTTACTCGTCGCAATCCTTCGAGCAACTCCAACATCCCTTCAACGTCGGCAGCAGCAGAACTCGTCGTGAACAATCATTCGGTCAACATCGCACATTGCATACCTCAGACTTTGCTCCCGACAGCCATCGGAAAGGTATTAGATGTCAATGGTAAATATCAACAAGTGCGCATCCTTATTGATTCAGGCTCACAGGTTTCTTTTGTCACTGAGTCTTGTGTCCAGCGACTTGGACTCAAAAGAAGAAATGGTCGTATACCGATAAGCGGTATTGGATCTACCAGCGCTGGTAAATCCAGAGGTCTTATATCGTTGACTATAACGTCACGCTGTGATTTATTTAGTATCTCTGTCGATACGTATATCTTATCACGCGTTACTACAAATTTGCCAACAAATTCCTTTACCATCGAAGACTGGGACCATGTGCATCGATTAGACTTAGCTGATCCTTCCTTTAATAAATCGAACTCGGTGGATGTCTTGCTAGGAGCGGATAAAGCCTGGGATATTTTAAATGGCAACGTGATTCGTGGGAAACATGGCCACCCAATAGCACAACAAACTATATTCGGTTGGGTCTTAGCCGGGAAACTACCATCCCACACAGCGCACAGAATTTTCTCGCATCATTCATCTTTGGACATTGATAGTATTTTGCAATCCTTTTGGACCATTGAAGAGGTCGACTCGAAATCGAACTTGTCTAGCGAAAATAGGCAAATTGAAGAACATTTCCTTCACACCCACCGTCGTGATGCAAACGGAAAATATGTCCTTGATCTTCCTTTCAAGTCTTTCCCACAGTTCGCCGACACTTTCAGTGGAGCTGTTTCGCGTCTCAAATCGATGGAAAGAAAATTCTCCAAGGACAAAGATCTTTTCGAAAGCTACTCCAAGTTCCTCGACGAATATGTATCACTCGGACATATGTCCAAAATCCCCGCGTTGGAGATATCAAGGCCAAATGTGTTCTACCTTCCTCACCACGCTGTCCTCAAGCCAGACAGCACAACCACAAAATTGCGTGTCGTGTTTGATGGTTCCGCTAAGGACACAAATGGCAACTCGCTAAATGACTCGCTGATAATAGGACCGCCTATTCAACGAAATCTTTTTTCGGTCTGCATACGGTTTCGTCGTCATCAATTTGTTTTTACGGCAGACATCGTTAAGATGTTTCGCCAAATCTTTGTCTCAGAAAAGGATTCCGACTTCCAGCGCATAGTTTGGCGAAATTCACCCTCCGAACCGTTGCAACACTTTCGACTTCTAACAGTGACATACGGAACGTCCTGTGCGCCCTTTCTGTCTGTTCGGACTTTGGAGCAACTGGCAAAGGATCATAAAGACGAGTTCTCAATCGCGTCGGAAATTGTATTAAATGATTTCTATGTTGACGACGTTGTCTCGGGTGCTGACACGTTAGCTGAAGCCATTTTTAAAAGGAAATCATTAATCGAACTCCTTTCAAAAGGTGGCATGCAACTTAGTAAATGGCAAAGTAACTGTGCTGAGCTCCTTGAAGATTCGGAAAATCTTTCGGAAACCGTTTTGTTGGATACTGAAGCGGATACGTGGAGTAAGGTGCTCGGTCTGTATTGGAACACTCGGTGTGATGTTTTTAGTTTTCGCCTTAATTATACCAACACTGAACTAATTACCAAGCGCCAAATTCTGAAAGATGTGGCACATATTTTCGATCCCCTCGGGTTTCTTGCGCCGTCAGTCGTGCAATTGAAAATCGTCTTCCAGGAATTGTGGCACCTGAAACTAGACTGGGATGACGAAATTCCTACTTCAATCGCCGCTAAATGGAGTAGATTCGGCGATGAACTTTCGGCGCTTACGAAAATTGAAATACCACGAAGTATAGATTTGTCACATTCTTCATTTCAATTACATGGGTTTTCTGACGCCTCGGCATCCGCATATGCCGCAGTCATTTACTCACGGTGCGAACTATCAAATGGAAGGTTCCAAACAACTATTGTCGCCGCCAAATCTCGTGTTTCGCCTTTAAAGCAACAAAGCATTCCACGTTTAGAGCTCTGTGCAGCCCTTTTGCTCGCAAGGTTACTCGATGCGGTCCAAAAATCCCTGAACACTACCTTCGAAAACGTATTTGCATGGTCAGACTCAAAGGTCGTCCTGTCATGGCTCTCGTCTCCTCCCCGTCGATGGAATGTTTTTATAGGAAATCGAACTGCTGAAATTTTGAACACGATTCCGAGAAACAGGTGGTTTCATGTTCGATCGGCCAGCAATCCAGCTGACTGTGCCTCCCGTGGTATACCTCCGTCGCAGCTCCTTCCACATCCCATCTGGTGGACAGGACCCATTTGGCTAAGGCAAAGTACAGACAAGTGGCCAATCGTCCATGAATTTGAAGAAGACCCTACCTGCTCCGAAGAAGTAAAGATGCCGCATCGGTCATATTTTGTAACTCAGGATGAACATCCATTCGAAGTGCTCGCCGTACGAATTTCATCTTGGAATACATTACTCAGGACCATCGCATGGATTAATCGCTTCATCGCTAAGTGTCGCAAAATCACACAATCATCATCGTGTCATCTACAACCACAGGAGATGTACGACGCCAAAATTAAAATCATCAAATGGGTTCAGGATCGATATTTCCGTGACTATATCAAATCCCTTCGCAACCCTTGCATTTCTAGCAAAAATCAAGAATTACTTAAATTATCTCCCTTTCTAGATAACGACAACATCCTACGAGTCGGGGGGCGGATTCAAGAAGCTAACATCGCGTATAATGCTAAACATCCAATCATTATACCAAAGGGCCATACCATAACCAGGTTAATTGTTCTCGACGCACATACTCGCTTTTTACATCCGGGAATCTCAACTTTATTCGCGCTTATTCGACAGGAATACTGGATTCTGGGCTGTCGCAATTTAATACGTAAAATCACGCATGAATGCATTCGCTGTTTTCGTCAACGTAAGGCTAAAATAACTCAAATTATGGGTAACCTTCCTCCCCAACGGATTCAACCAAATAGACCTTTCGCGCACTGTGGTTGTGATTACGCCGGTCCAATTATGCTAAAGGTGAAATCGGGTCGTAAATCGATAATTTCAAAGGGCTATATTTCGCTCTTCGTCTGTTTAGTGTCAAAAGCGATTCATTTGGAGTTAGTGAGTGACCTGACCACGGAAGCATTTCTAGCCGCCTTCCGCCGTTTTGTTGCACGCCGTGGCAAGCCTACGCACCTTTACTCGGACAACGGCACAAACTTTCGCGGAGCCGCGCGTCGAATATCGGAAATGCATGAACTCGTCCTTTCAGAACACCATAACTCCATAGTGGCAGAATCGTTGGCTCGTGACGGTATTTCGTGGCACTTCATTCCCCCATCAGCTCCACATTTCGGCGGTTTGTGGGAGGCGGGAGTGAAGTCCGTAAAACAGCATCTTCGCCGCGTAATAGGCACAGACATTTTGACTTTCGAACAATTTTACACGCTCTTGACTCAAATCGAAGCCATTCTAAATTCGCGACCATTATGCCAAATTTCCGATCATGACCTAGATCCATTAACACCTGCACATTTCTTTCTAGGTGAATCCTATGCAGCTGTACCAGAGCCCACTTTAGAAGTACCAACGTCTCGTCTATCCTCCTGGCAATTGCTCACATCCAAGGTGCAAGGTTATTGGAAACGCTGGCAGATCGAGTACCTGACCTCCTTACAACATCGACCTCGTTGGCAACAAACACAGGCAAACATAAAGGTTAACGACCTGGTGGTACTAAAGGATACTGACCTACCTCCAGGCAAATGGGCAATGGGACGAGTAATAGAGGTACACCCGGGGAAGGACGGTCACGTTCGAGTCGTCACATTAAAGACAGCCACAAGAACTTTAGTCAGGCCAATCCACAAAGTGGCGATTCTACCCGTATGCTGAAACGTTGTTCGGGGGCGGCGGGATGTTTAGGAATGCTCTTTAATTATTGCTCTTTAATTTTTATACTAATCGTTTAATTTAAAAAACATAACACAATGTACGCTACATTATTGTTACAGTTTAATAATTTCATTCTATTCTCTCATTGTACTCATATTATTACCGTTTACTGTAAAACTCTTCAACTCTTTCGATATCATTGTTAATTTCACTCAATTGTTTCGTTACACTCATTATATTGTTTACGATATTGTCAATTGCCAACTTGATATGTAAAATATTTTCTCTCGTCCATTTTGGATCTCGGACACAACAAGAGGAACATCAATAAAGGTTGTATTATAACGTTTGGATGACATTGGGTTTATTTTTTTTTGCTTTAACACACTTTTCATTATATCGGATCTTGGGGATAGTGTTTCGTTTTATTCATCCCTTTGATGATTATACATTGACGTTTAGGTGTGGTTCACATTCAACATCGGCCCTTAAAATTTAACCATCCTTTATAATGAGGATCATATTTTTATTTCCCACCTCCATAGGGGAAGTATTGCAATTGGCAAAAAAAAAGGGGTTGAGATTTTGACAAAGCTTCCCATGACGGTACACTAGAAATCGTTTGCACTTATTTTCGAATTGATGTATGTTTGTGTGTGGGTGTGTATCTGAAATTTGTTTTCTCCTTCAATATCTAGAGAACAGAACAACGTACGAACTAGTGGTTTTTTGATTTTATTTGTCAGCATGAGATTTAGATATGAGGTGGGAAGTACAGGACTGGCTCCTCAGTCGACTTTTTTTTCTTTTTAACTGCTTGGATTTTGAGTTAAAGCTTGATAATCTCATTCAAAACCAATTAGTTAACCCTAGAAAGCTAACCTTATTTTGTACTCCGTTGAAGCTAACTAGGAGTAAAATTTACTCCCTGTCAATGAAAAGAGAAATGGTTATGTTAAAGTTCTCTGTTGAAACGAAGTTAGATTTTATTAACAAAAGATATTTAAATTAATGCGCTTAAAGTAAATTTACGGGCATAATGTGGTACCATATCGCTTTTTTTATATTTACTAAATGCGCAATATTTTTTTTCACCTGCTAAGTTTTGGTTTTCGGGTTGGTTCACGTTTGTGAATTTTGCTTCCTAGAATTGAAAACATTTAGCAAACCCTTTTCACTCGACTGATGCGTAAATAGATTACGCAAGCACTTACGAAAGGTCATTGCTAGCGCTTTAAGCTCTGCCCGGAAAATTTTTTTTTTGTACAGCATGGGAGTAAATTTTGCGTAGGTTAGCTTTCTAGGGTTTAAGAGAAAGTTATGATTTTTCGTCGGCGTTTGAAAACAGAGGTATATCAATAAAAAATATTTACCAGTGTGGGAAATGATAATGATAGTGTTAACGACCCTCAAGAATTTATTATTTCTCTCAACCCAGCGGGTCTTCCGCCGCCGTACCAATGAAATTTGAAAATCAGCACACCAATAATACTTATCAGAAATCGTAGTCCCCCAAACCTTTGCTCAGGGTCAATCATTTGAATTTATTTGGGTGTATCTTAGGGAAAACGTTTTTTCCCATGGTCAGCTTTATTTTGCCTCATCAAGAGTGGGCTCATAGAAAAATCTGTGTTTGCTCTTTCTGGCAAACAATAAAACAGAAACTATCCCGAAGTATTTAAATAAGTAAATAAATTAATATACATACATACGTATGCAGAAATTTCAACAATGTCAATTTTTCTTACAATTATTTCTGTGAAATTCATCATTCTGGATATGGTAAGCACGTTTAATTTTTTTGTTTTGTTTAATATTATGTCAAAAAAAGTTTTTTAAGAACTTCGCGAAGCAACGCGACCACGGGTCTGCTAGTTATACATAATTTCTGCCGATTACAAAGATTTTACAATATAACAGCATTGGCTTTTTGCCGTCAGCCAGGTAAAGAGAGTATGATAATTCATAATAAGTTATATTAAATAAGTATTAACCATAATTTCATTTACGCTCTATCAAAAAATATATAAAAAGGAAATTTAAAAATCTTCGTTTACTATTTGTTCACGATACTTCCAGGCATTCGTAATGTAGCTTGATAGTAGGGTCCAGTTGCTTCCATTTAAAATACCCACAACTTCGATTTCCTCAAGAGTGAATTTTCCCCAATGAGCTCTGTTTTAGAATGAGCGAAACGAAAATCAAAAGGAATAAAGCGAGCAATATGATTACAGTATATACAAATGAATATTATTTTATTTTAATAATTAAGAAGAACTTATCTGTTTGGTTTTAATTTCGATGAGTCCTCTGCTACGATCAAGATCCAAGTCGCCGAGACCACGGAAGATCAGTTGATCGAAGCAGTAGAGCACCCACAAGTTCGCACAAGCAATGCAACTGTGCAGAGTTGTGCTTTGCAGAGAGAGAACACAGAAAATAAATACAATAATTGGTATAAATTTAGCAACAACAAAAAATACTTATTATACATTATCAATTAGAATGAAACGATTATAGATAAGACAAATTTCTCCAATATATTCTCAAACATCCCGGCCCCCCTGGAACAAGTTTGAGGACACCGGGAACACAGCGAGTTTTGAAATAGGCCGAATGAAAGTTCCTGCTGCTGTTCTGACAGTGGCGACACGTACACGTTGATCCGCACCAGGGTTAACAGATTGGATGCGACCCAATATCCATTTTGTAGGTGGAAGGTTAGGTTCTTTTATGACCACTAAATCTCCGGGTTTGAGATCTGTTGTTGTTTGTTGCCACTTCGGCCGCTCCTGCAGGGTTGTTAGATACTCTGTATGCCATCGCTTCCAGAAGCCTTGGGTCATGCCCTGTATATGATTCCAGTGCGACAGCCGATTTGGTGCAGTATCTAGATGACTTGGCTCAGGAACTGCTGTCAATGGTTCACCTATAAGAAAGTGGGCGGGGGTTAATGGGTTAAGATCACAATCTGACATGCAACATAAAGGACGAGAATTCAAAATTGCTTCTATTTGTGTTAACACTGTGGACAATTCTTCGAAAGTCAATATTGAGCTCCCGATTACACGACGTAAGTGCAGCTTAACTGACTTTACGCCAGCCTCCCATAAGCCACCAAAGTGTGGCGCTGATGGGGGGATGAAATGCCAACCTATGCCATCCTTAGCAAGAGCATCGGCGATGATATCGTTGTGCGTTTGGGCTAAAATTAGTTTGTGCATTTCTGTCGAGCTCCTTGAAAATTTGTCCCATTGTCACTGTATATGTTAGTACATTTGCCACGGCGCGAGACGAAACGGCGTAAAGCTGCAATAAAGGCGTCCGTCGTGAGGTCACTCACCAGCTCCAGGTGGATCGCTTTTGTGGACATACACACGAATAAGGCAATGTAGGCCTTCGACGTCTTTGCCTTTCGACAACGTGACAATTTGATTGTTAATGGGCCAGCGTAGTCACACCCAGTATTGGCGAAGTGGCGACTCGGCTGAATACGATGAGATGGAAGATCACCCATGATTTGTTGGCTGGTAAGTTTGCGCTGCATGAAACACTGCTTGCATTGGTGGATGATCTTACGAATGATGTTCCTGCTGCCCATTATCCAATATTGCTGTCGCACAAAGGCAAAGGTTTCCGATACGCCTGCATGCAAGTAACGTTGATGAATATCTGTAATTATTAGGGTAGAAACAGTAGTCAATTTGGGTACGATTATAGGGTGTTTTATATTAAATGAAACGCTTGCATGTTTGATGCGTCCACTGATCCGAAGTAGTCCCTCGCTGTCCAAGAATGCTGAGTATCTCAACAGTTTCGATTTCCCCGGCAGTTGGTTTTTGGTTCGTAGACTTTGGATGTCATCTTCGAAGGAAATCCTTTGTACGAATTTCAGGATGGCGACCCTGGCAGCTCTTATATCTGAGTACCTCAAACCGTGAGTAGCACGACTAGATATCCCAAGACGGCAATTTGAAATGAATCGAAAACAATAAGCCACAATTCGTTGTAAACGGTACCACGATGAAGTTTTCTCGATTAAAGTTTGCAAGACATGCACATCAACCGAAGCAACGAGTGCCTGTCTTGAAACTGGTTTTTCCTCGTGTTTTACGGACTCGAAGTCTGATATATTCGAAGAAAGATTCGATGTGGGCCAATAGTCTTCTGACAAAGATAAGCACGACGGCCCAGTCCACCAAAGACCGTGATTAAAAAGATTAGACGGAGGAACACCTCGCGAAGCACAATCAGCGGGATTGGATTCTGACGGAACATAACGCCAAGAGTATCGAGGTGTTGTCTCCAAGATTGCAGCAGTACGATTGGCGACAAACGTTGTCCAATGACGCGGGGGTGACGAAAGCCAGTGCAGTACGATCTCTGAGTCGCACCACGCGAATGTCCTTGAGATTTCACCACTGAAAGAAGATTTCACGAGAGTTAACAACCGAGACAAAAGCAACGCACCACAGAGTTCTAATCGAGGTATAGAAATGGGTTTTAGAGGGGCCACTTTTGTTTTTGCCGCGACAATTGTGACAGTTACGACACCAGCGGGGGTTTCCGACCGAGCAAAAACGACAGCGGCATATGCCAACGATGAAGCATCAGAAAAGCCGTGGAGTTCGGTTAGAAAAAAACACATTACGCGGAACACAAACTTGTTCAAAAGATGTTAATTGTTCGCGATAGTTCAACCATTTTTCAGTTATTTCGGAAGGTAAGGGATCGTCCCAACTCAGTTTAAGCTCAGAAGACCAGAGCTTCTGAAACATAATTTTAAACAAGATTACTGAGGGAGCAAGGAGTCCTAATGGGTCAAAGATACGGGATATTTCTGACAGTAAATTTCTTCTTGTTAATGAATGACATGGACTCTTTATGTTCAAGCGATATGAAAATACATCGGTAGCAGGATTCCAGAACATTCCCAGAACTTTGATGAGTGTTTCAGACCGTTCAAGATCGACGAAGGAATACTCACAATCGTCAGCGTTTTGTGTTGAGAGTAGAGCCCAACAGTTGGAACTCCATTTGCGCAGCTGAAGATTAGCTTCCGAAAGCAATGCGACAAGCTCCGACTGCAAACTTAACAAGGCTTCGACTGAATCTGCCCCGGTCATCAGATCATCCACGTAGACGTCGTTGAGCAAAATTCGGGCAGCATCTGGGTACTTCGATTTGTAATCGCTGGCAAGCTGCTGCAGTACGTGAACCGATAAAAATGGGGCTGATGCGGTACCCTGCGTAACAGTTAGTAGACGAAAATGTCGGATTTTATCGCTAGGGTGGCTACGCCAAACAATACGTTGGAAGTTAGTGTCCTTTTGGTCTACCAATATCTGCCGAAACATTTTTACTATATCGGCTGTCATCACAAAGCGATGTTGCCGAAACCGTAAACTCACGCCTATAAGATCGCGTTGTATTGGCGGACCAACTAAAAGATTGTTATTTAATGATTTTCCGTTAGAGTCTGTCACCGAACCATCGAACACGACGCGAAGTTTTGTAGTCGAACTGTCGGGTTTCAATACAGCGTGGTGAGGAAGGTAAAACTGCTGCGACAGGTTATGATGAATCTGATCCGAAGGGATTTCCTCCATATGCCCAAGATCGAGATACTCTTGCATAAATTTCGAATACATTCGGTGCAAATCGGGGTTGGTTCGGAACCTACGCTCCATTGAATGTAATCGCGAAACCGCCGACTGCAGAGTATCTGCGAAAGTTGGATGATTAGTACTAAATGGAAGACGCACGATATATTTTCCATCCGAAGCGCGAGTAAATGTTTTTTTGAAAATGTGTTTCTGCTGGATCGTTAAAAACGTCACAATTTGTATGAGGAGCAACTTCTTCCAACTCCCAAAACCGTTGGAGAAGAGTATCTACATCGACGGCTGAGTGAAATGATGATAATTTTACACCGTCACAATCTGAATCGAAAAGCTCTCCAGAGATGACCCAACCGAAGGTTGTGTTTTGAGCTATTGGTCGGCCTTGAGGTCCTTGAATTTGCTCTGCACTAATTATCGACCAGACTCTATCAGCTCCGAGAATAATATCAACCGAACTTGACGAATAAAAGAAAGGATCTGCCAAATCTAACTTTCGAATGTAGTTCCAAGCCGATGCATCAAACGATTTTGAGGGCAAATTCGACGTCAGTTTGCCAAGTACTAAAGCATCGACCGATAATTTGGTTTTGTTAAATCGAGAAAGGAGTTGTATCGACACACATCCCTTTGTAAATCCTGCTTCTTTCGAGGATAATCCCACGACAGGGATTCGAGCATGCTTTCTAGGACAAGCGAGTAGTTGCGCAAAGGACTCAAGGATGAACGATGATTGAGAACCTGTATCCAGAAGAACACGACAGTCTATGTATTTGCCCCGGTTGTCTTGAACTTTGGCGACGATAGTAGGCAAGATTGTTTGCTTTTGAATGCTAAATTCAAGCGAATGATTGTTAATCAATGGAGCAGCATGCGAAATGGAAGGTGTTTCTGAGATACGAGGCTGTAACGATGGTAATATCGACGAGGACGAGGAAGATAAGTTTGAATTTATGGACGAATGACCGAGTTTTGGATCGTCATGATGAACGAGGGAATGGTGACGAGCTGTAAAGACACGGCAACGAAACGATGATCTACATCTATTAGATGGATGGCCTGGGCGCAGGCAATTAAAACACACCGATTGTGTTTTTGTAAAGTTCCTACGTGAAAGAATGTCTAATGCAAGGAACTGCACTGGGATAAGTTATGATCATTTTTACACATTAGACACCGAGAACTAGATTCCGAAGCTTTCGCAACATGGGCTTTAATTTGATTTAAAGGTTTGCCTCGCGATAAAGTTGATCGATTAAGAGATTGGCACGACCCTAATGCGTCATACCTAAGTTCGATCCGTAATTGTACTATCATCGCGAGAGCCCACTTCTTCGGCCCATGCGTGTTTTGTCTCATTGTCGAGTTTAGATAATAGCAAATAAATTAGCCATGGATCGCGATTGTTCTTTTCTAGCGCACTAAGCCCACGAATCACCTCATCTGCACCATCTGTGATTTTACGCAAAGTCTGTACATTCGACACGTTCATAGACGGAAGCGAAAGAAATGTTTGAACGAAAGATTGCACGATGAGATTCACACGATCGTTTCTGTTTTTTGAGCTTATCCCAAGCCTCGATATAATTCGCGTCCGAAATTGGAATATGTTTTATGAGATTGGCCGCAACATCACGCAAAAACGATTTCAAATAATGAAATTTCTGAGTTGCAGCCAGATTTGGCTTATTGTCGACTGAACCCGTCAATAAATCTCGAAAGGATGTGCCAATCTTTATAATTACCGGAAAACGGAGCCACAATAATCGGAGGCAAATTAACTTTCGAACACGTGTTTGTGGAAGAATCTAGATTTTTTAAAAATGTAGCCTGTTGATTAGCAAGTTGTTGCAGAAAAGACTCATCAGGGTTTGATTTTTCTGAATTTTGTTTTTCATGAATGGCCTTTTTAACCCGGAATGAGCTTCAAAATATTTCTGCTCATATACACTAAAATCGGTCTCAAATTCACTTAGGTCCGCATCCTCCACGTTTTTCAGACATTCATAGTGTAGGGACGAAAATTCACTCCAAGCCTCCACTACCCTGCTTAACCGAATTTCTAGCATCTCAATTGTGGTAGAGTCTTGGATGGATGACAGAAATTCTACCGCACGTGTTAAGCACGCTTTCGCATTTCCGCGCTTTTGCTTACTTGCATTCATTTTCATCAACACGTATAGTATACAAAAAGTTCGAATAAAACCCTAGGTAATACGTTTGCTTAAATGTACCGAAACTCTTTTAATAATTATAACACGAGCTATAATTTTAAGAGAAACTGCTCCGAGGGAATTCAATATCTCACAGATAGTCTTGGCAATTTTAATGTTTAATTCCCACTTACGCGTTACAAATTTTTCACACACAAGGTTTTATATCATGCATACATACGAGTATATATATTTGCGTGGCTTCACACCATGCACATGCAAATTGATTTGTCCAACAAAAAACGTACATTTGTATATTCCGAATACGAACAATAATTCGCTTAATTCAAATTAATCCGGCTGGCGAAGAACCAGTATGTTTTAGAATGAGCGAAACGAAAACCAAAAGGAATAAAGCGAGCAATATGATTACAGTATATACAAATGAATATTATTTTATTTTAATAATTAAGAAGAACTTATCTGTTGGATTTTAGTTTCGATGAGTCCTCTGCTACGATCAAGATCCAAGTCGCCGAGACCACGGAAGATCAGTTGGTCGAAGCAGTAGAGCACCCACAAGTTCGCGCAAGCAATGCAACTGTGCAGAGTTATGCTTTGCAGAGAGAGAACACGAGAATTAATTATACAAAACAGAAAATAAATACAATAATTGGTATAAATTAAGCAACAACAAAAAATACTTATTATACATTATCAATTAGAATGAAACGATTATAGATAAGACCTTATGTCTTCTCTCACCCTTAGGTTGCATAAGGTGCATTCGTGATTTTCTGCAGTCCTGTGTGGCATGTAATTGAGATGTAGAAGTTCTCCTCTGGCCTTAAATAGTTGCGAAATTGTGTTGATGTTGTAGCGGTCGTGAAAGTAGTTTTTGTCTCCAAGATCGTGCTGAAGAATTCTTTATGTACTTCTGGATTCACTTCGCTGAGCTTCTTCTGTGAAATTCGTAAATATGGATGCTTGAATCTTAGCCACCAGCCTCTGCGTAGAACTTTTCCAATTTACAATATCTTCATCCCGTAGCCGCACGTTATGTTCATCACTTAGCCTCTGCCACTCTCTGAAAAACTGTAGGTTTTTGCGACAATACGTTGCGACTATGTTCGATAGCCGGTGCCTTGACAGTGTCATCACTTTCGTGATATAGCTGAAATGCATTTTTAAGGTGAACATATACAGCGGAGCTAGTCCAGTTTCCAAATGGACCATGTATGTAGGCGTATTCTCAGGTAACCTGAACATCTTCTTAACGAAGTATCGTAATAGCCGCTCAACTTCATCGTGCTGGAGAACTCCCCATACATACTTGGGCCGCATAGCACATGATTGACCGCATAACCGCTTCAAAAAGTTTATATTTTGCACTTGACGGAATATCTTTTTTAGCGAGAAAACTTCTCCAGTTTGTGTTTATCGCCATCTTGGATTCCCTGAGCTTTGCCTGCAGATGCTTTTTAAACGACAGTCGTGGCGTTATTATTACTCCAAGGTACTTGTACTCCGATACTTTCTCTAATTCTTCGTTATTCCAACTCCACTTTTCTTCGCGTGAGTATCTCCCTGTTCCATTGCGGAAAACCATTATTTTGGACTTGTTGGTGTTAAGTGTTAAGTTCCAAGTGGTGCAGTAATGTTGTAACTTGTTGATCATTAGTTGCATCATGTTTGGTGTCTCAGCAAGCAGGACAATGTCATCAGCGCACATAAATAGCTTGATGCGGACGCCATTGAACATAATACCCCCAGGCCACGCTGCTGGCAGATCATCCAGGAAGAGTGAAAAAAGAAGTGGACTTAGGAGGCAACCTTGCTTTACTCCCATCTTCGACTCGAACCAGGGTGATACGTGTCTTCCATTCTATACTGCGGTCCAGTTTTCCTCAGATATTTAGCATTTTTGAGAACAGACCTAGATTGCTAAGCTTGTAGAAGAGCGATTTCCTATCAATCGAATCAAAGGCTGCCTTAAAATCGATAAAGAATGCATACAATTTCCTCCCATTTTGCAGATACGACCTGGAGATGCTTGTTAGAACGCACACGTTATCTACTGTCGAGTACTCCTTTCTAAAGCCTGTCTGGAATTCACTGAGTAAGTCATTCTGCCGGATCCACTCAGTCAAACGTCCTTGTATTACCCCTGTGAATAATTTCATCACCGTGTTCATAAATGATATGCCTCTATAATTGTTTGGTTCGCGTGCATCTCCTTTCCTTAACAGCGGGAAAATAATATCTCTTTTGAAGCTTATCGGGGCCTCACCTGCATCGAATATAAAATTATATGCCTCTGTGAGCTTTTCAAGAAATTGCTCTGTTGCATATTTAAAAAATTCATATGGAACTCGATCTTCGCCAGGGGCTTTGTTTAAACTAGATTGCTCTATGGCTCTCCTAACTTCTTCAAGCGTGATTGCACGAGCTAGCGCCGCATTTTCTATAAAGGGAAGGGCATAACTTAGTTGGCCTGAGATGCGTGGTTGGTTAAGCAAATTTCGAAAGTGTTCAGCCAGCACATCTTTTTAAATTTCGATTGACCTTGCAAATAGGCGGCCGTTTAGGGTTCTAGCTAGCTTCCAGAAGGAGCGACTATCTCGGACTCTATCTAGCTCTCGTATTAGAAACTGAGTGTGTTGTTTTCGTTTTATCTTACATATGCTTTTATATGCCTTTTTAGCTTCGTGGTACATATTCTACGCGAGACTTGTTCCTGTACTTCTGACCAATCGCAAATATGCGAACGATTTTTTCTTGTCATACCATGATTGTTTTCTCTTTCGGGTTCCCGTTGACTGAAAAGGCTTTGCTGCATCCACGATATATGAAATTAGCGAGTCCGTACATCCAAGAGTATGAAGATCACTTGTATCCACTCCGCTGACTAAAAGGTCCAAGCTAGATTTGTACCTCCGCAAATAGCTCTCGTTCTACTGTAATTTAGGAAGCAATTGCCACTCTCTGGGAGCGTCTGGCCGTGTCTCCAATTCTATTTCCACGAATATTGGGAGGTGGTCTGAGTGCGTCATTTCCTTAACCTCTATGTCCATTACACGATCTTGCCATAACCCACGTACCAGACAGTAATCGATTGTTGAACAGGCTGTTCCCCTGAAGAATGTTAGCTGTCCTTGCTCGTCACTTTTAGTCCGTCCATTTAGCAACGTAAGACCGGTTGACTCACACATTTCGATGAATTTCTTCCCGTTTCCATCAATTGTTTTATCAGTCGCACTTTTAGTACCATTTATTGAACCGGCTTTAAACTCTGGTTCTATGTTAAGTAGTTGAGTAATCCCAACCCTCGCGTTGAAGTCTCCAATCACCATTATATTTTCCTGGCCAAATTCCATTAGAAAGTTATATAAGCCCCAGAAATCTGCCAGCCAATTATTACAGTTGATGTAGGTCGGGACTATATAAAGTTTTGCGTTTTTTGAGACAATTTCAACAAGGGTTTTGTTAAGCTCAATTTTAAAGCGGCATTCTACGATGCTCTTGAGTGACTTTCTGATACCATATAGACATCCTCCACTGGCCCTACCATGCGTATGCGTTCGTGTTGCAGCGATCCAATGTAAAGTGTGACTTTCAAAATATATTTCAAATTGCTCCATATTTTTTTCCACATGAGTTTCAGATAACAGAAAGTTATCTTTCAAAGTTATATTTTCAAAGAATTCATTAAAAATCAATTTATTACCTAGACCTGCTATGTTGTATGAAATAATATTTAAATTATAGTTACTAAAGCTAAAACAATTAATTTTTACAAGACTGACTGACGGCATTATAATTAAAAACAGTTTCATGGACTATGGGTTTGGACAGTTTAAGAATCGTTGGGATGCAATGCTGATCTGGATGTGCACCCGCCCTTAGGGTTTCCGCGCTCAGTTGTCATTTCTCGATTGTTGTCGATCAGCTGCTGCAAAAATGACATTCCACCTTCTTCGCCACATGTCAAATTATTTCCGCCGTCGAAGTAAAAAGTTTTGTCTGCGATTTTAATTGTATCTCCTCGTATCTGCATTTTAACGTTTGTGTTTTTAGACGATATTTCGGTTTTAAGTTTCAGCAATCTTCTTCTTCTTTCCCGAGTTACGGCCGGATAATCGCGGTGCATAGAAATACCTGTGCCTTTTAGTTTGTTTCCGGATTGTAGGATGAGCCCAACATCATCTTTGTTTTTCAATTCCACAATTACATTTTCAATATTTGTATTTCTAGAGCGGATCGATCGTACTGCTGTAATTGCTGTTGGGTTTTCCGATTGCAGAAATTCTAAGCACAGCAATTTTGCTCTTTCGGTTGCATTAACTCCGTTTTGCGTTGGAAAGTGTATAATGATGTTTGTTCGACGAAATAACTTAACTCTAACTAAAACTAACTATTGTTTGATAAAACTTTACTATAATTATTATCTTGAATTATAATTTAAAATGTGCTTTCATTTATGCATAATCCGTAACTTGACTTTATTATAACATTAGCCGTGTTTTTTTGATAATTATACTCACTTCAGTCAAAAAAACGACTATACTCACTTCATCCACAGTAGCAGCCGCACCAACCAATTGGTTTGCGGCTCGATTTCTTTTTCTTCATTTGACAGTTTGCAAATGCCAAAACCGAGGAAAAGCAACAAATACAATCGGCTAAAGGCTAATTTATGAGATTTTTCGTGCTCTGGTGGTCAACTTATGTAGTTCTATCCTCACTTGCTGCTTCTGGGAAATTTGTCCACACTTGGTGTGTTGTTATTGCTTTGTGTGTAAAATCTTACTGCGCTGGGTATACAGCTATCAAAAAAACACGGCTATTATTATTTGTCATGCTCACAGCCAAATTATTGTAACAGAATTTCTCTTTTAATTACATGTAACATAACATTAGTTATGTTGGATGTTGTAGAAATAGGGTAGGCACTGAGAGGTGTCAACTTGGCGATGCCCAGTGTTGTAACTGTTTCTACACATCAATTGTGCTTATTTTACCTCCAAGTGGTAACCGTCGGGTACTGGTCGATGTCCATCCGGACTCGACTTGCCAAACTTATAAGCGCGAGTGCTGACCAGCAGACAAAAATAGCAGCACTATAAACGGGACAGCGGATGAACTCCCCAGATGGAATCAACGGTGAAGAAATCCCGGAACAAATAAAACAAAACCTTATCCGGGCTACTCCAACATATTTGGAGCTCAGGCCGGTAAGGATTTCCGAGACTTAGTCAGGGTCTTGGAAAAGAGATGGTGGCGGATGAGCCCTTAATGGACCAACGGCAGCGCTCACATCCCCGAATGGGCTACTGGCTTCGGTCTAACCGACCCCTCGTTATAGGGGTTTCTAAAATGGAACTGGCCCTCCAGGTTGGGGGTTGTGCCGCCGGGGTAACTGCCCGGCCATGGAAAAAAAACAATAGTTACGAAGCAACCACAAGCCTCGGATACGGACGGATCTACTGTTGACAACCCTTGCAAACGAAATAAGGACAACGAACTTCGGATCTGTACGTGGAATGTTAGGTCCCTTAATAGGCCACGTGCAGCCGAACAACTAGCGGAGGCCCTAGACTGCTGCAAAGCAGACGTTACCGCCATTCAAGAAATGCGATGGGATGGGCCGGACAAAAAGAGGATGAAAAACTGCCACATCTACTACGGCGATTGCTATCGACGGCAAAAGCAGCGCTTATTTGGATGCGGATTTGTTATTAGAGGCAGACTTAGGCAAGAAGTCTTGAGTTTTCGGCATGTTAACGAACGCCTCGTAACAATCCGTATCAAGGCTAAATTTGCCAACATTAGCCTCATATGCGCGCACGCCCCCACAGAGGAGAAAGATGACGACACCAAAGATAGCTTCTACGAGCTCTTGGACAAGACTTACGAGCAGTGCCCTAGTTATGACATTAAAATTGTCCTTGGCGATTTTAATGCCAAGCTAGGAAGGGAGGGCATCTTTGGTAGTACTGTTGGAAAGTATAGCCTGCACGACACCACCTCCGATAACGGATTCAGGCTAATCGACTTTGCGGCGGGGCGTAACGTTGTCGTTGCTAGCACGCGATTCCCGCATCTCGATATTCATAAGGGGACTTGGAGATCTCCTGATCAATCAACCGTCAACCAGATTGACCACATTGCGATCGACGCAAGGCACTCCTCCAGTATTATGGATGTCCGAACGTTCCGAGGGGCCAACATCGACTCGGATCATTACCTTGTTGTAGCCAAGGTACGGGTGCGGATATCCCGAGCACCGCAAAGACAAGCTAATACTGCGAGGAAGTTTGACGTCGGACGGCTACAATCGCAAGAGATCGCCAAATCCTTTTCCGATCGAGTCTCCCTCAAACTCTTAAGAGGTCCTATGCTGCCAGCATCAAGTATTGAAGACCAGTGGCAACACTGCCAAAAAGCCATCAGAGATGCCGCCTCTGATGTGCTGGGTTTCACTCGGCCACCAAAACGAAACCCCTGGTTTGACGACGAGTGCAGGCAAGCACATGCAGCCAAGCAAGATGCATACAAAGCGGCGCTGCATAGAAGGACCAGAGCTGCTCACGAGCTCTATGAGCAGAAGAGGAGAGACGAGCACCGGCTTCTCAGGAGAAAAAAGAAGGAGCATGAGAAGCGCGCGGTCGAGGAAATTGAGAGATGCTACTCCAGGAATGAGATTCGGAAGTTTTACCAAAAGGTAAAAAATACATGCCAACGACACAAACCCCGAACCGAAGCCTGTAGAGACGAGCAAGGGAACATAGTAGTAGAATCGCAGTCGATGCTGAGGATTTGGAAGGAATATTTCTGTAGACTGTATAACGGCGACGACGAACCAAATACCGCTGTCAGGCAGAATGAACCTTTCAATTTTGACGATGGAGACCAACAATTCCGTCCACCCGACCTGGATGAAGTGAAGATAGCCATATCTAAGCTGAAATCCAACAAAGCTGCTGGAGCAGATGGCCTGACTGCCGAGCTCTTCAAAGCAGCAGGCGAGGACTTGGTAAGGAGCATACACCAACTCATCTGTAAAATATGGTCGGAAGAAAGTATGCCCGATGAATGGAACCTCAGCATTGTTTGTCCGATCCTCAAGAAAGGAGACCCTCTAAACTGCGCCAACTACAGAGGTATTAGTCTAATTAACATCGCCTACAAGATCTTATCTGCCGTATTGTGTGAACGTCTGAAGCCGTTCGCCAGCAACCTGATTGGTCCATATCAGTGTGGCTTTAGGCCAGGAAAGTCCACCATCGACCAAATATTCACACTACGGCAGATCTTGGAAAAAACCCATGAGCTCCAAATCGATACACACCATCTTTTCATCGATTTTAAGGCCGCGTATGACAGCATTTATAGAGACGAGCTATACAGAGCTATGTCTAGTTTTGACATCCCTGCAAAACTCGTCCGTTTGTGCAGGATGACGATGGAGAATGCACGCTGCTCCATCAAGGTCGGTAAGGAACTCACCGAGACCTTTGATGTCAAAAAAGGATTTAGACAAGGCGATGCGCTGTCATGCGACTTTTTTAATATCATTCTTGAAAGAATTGTGCAAAACTCGCGCGTCAACACAAGAGGCACAATCTTTCAAAAGTCCGTCCAATTACTCGCATACGCCGATGATATTGACATAATCGGAAGAAAGCAGCGTGATGTCAGTGGCGCTTTCGCGAGTATTGAGACGGAAGCGGCAAAGATGGGTTTAACGGTAAATGAGGGCAAGACCAAGTATATGCTGTCAACAAGAAAGGACACTCAACACCGACGTCTCGGACAGAACGTCTCCCTCGACAGATATAACTTTGAGGTAGTTAAGGACTTTGTCTACCTAGGATCCGCTATCAATTCAGACAATGACACCAGCGCTGAGATCAGACGAAGAATAACCCTTGCCAATCGCTGCTTCTTTGGGCTAAGAAGGCAATTGACTAGCAAAGCCCTCTCTCGAACAACAAAAGTGACCCTATATAAGACCTTAATAATCCCAGTCCTCCTCTACGGCGCAGAGGCATGGACTTTATCAAAAGTGGATGAGGCTGTTTCGAGAGGAAAATTCTTCGGGTGATTTTCGGTCCCGTCTGCATAGACGGTGAGTGGAGGAGGAGATACAACGACGAACTGTACGGGCTGTACAGCGACATCGACTTAGCCAGAAGAGTGAAGGTCCAACGACTGAGGTGGCTGGGTCATGTAGAGCGGATGGACACCAATGCTCCGGCCCGAAAAATCTTCGAATCCGCCCCCGAGGGACAGCGCAGTAGAGGAAGACCGCGACTCAGGTGGCGCGCGCAAGTTGAAGGGGACCTCAACCAACTTAGCGTGCGAAACTGGAGGCAGCTAGCTAAAGATCGAGCTGGCTGGAGACGCTTGTTGGTTGAGGCCCAGGTCCACCCCGGACTGTAGCGCCGCCTAAAGTAAGTAAGTAACATAACATTAGCCGTGTTTTTTTGAGAGCTGTATACCCAGCACAGTAAAATTTTACACACAAAGCAATAACAACACACCAAGTGGCGATAGCTTTCCCAGTAGCAGCAAGTGAGGATAGAACTACATAAGTTGACCACCAGAGCACGAAAAATCTCATAAATTAGCCTTTAGCTGATCGTATTTGTTGCTTTTCCTCGGTTTTGACATTTGCAAACTGTCAAACGAAGAAAAAGAAATCGAGCCGCAAACCAATTGGTTGGTGCGGCTGCTACTGTGGATGAAGTGAGTATAGATCGTTTTTTTGACTGAAGTGAAGTCAACCAATTGGTTGGTGCGGCTGGAAGTGAGTATCAAAAAAACACGACTAATCATATTCACTTCAGTCAAAAAAACGATCTATACTCAATACTCACTTCCAGCCGCACCAACCAATTGGTTTGCGGCTCGAATTATATTTAAGTTGTTGTCTTTGTTTAAAAGCTGTTAAATGTCAAACGTAAACAAAAGGAAAAAATACAATCGGCTAAAAGCTCATTTTATGGGATTTTTCTTGCTCTGGTGGTCAACTTATGTAGTTCTATCCTCACTTGCTGCTACTGGGAAATTTATCTCCACTTGGTGTGTTGTTATTGCTTTGTGTGTAAAATTTTACTGTGCTGGGTATACAGCTATCAAAAAAACACGGCTATATCCGCGACTGAAGCTAATTACGACTCCGCGTGGTCGACACTTAAGAATAGGTACCACAATAAGCGTTTGATTGTGGACACTTTAATAAAGAAACTCTTCAGTATCCCAAAATCAGAAGGGAATTTTCAAGGTATCAAGCAGGTTCTTGATACTGCACAAGAGTGTTTATCATCCCTTAACAATCTGAAAATTGACACTTCGAATTGGAATGCACTTTTAATTCATTTAATTTCCCAAAAACTCGATTTTCAAACGAGAAAGGATTGGGAACAATCTTTAAAATCTTCAACAGAAGTTACAGCTATTAGCGATATGTTTTCCTTTTTGGAGAAAACTTTCCGTACTCTGGAATCTATTCATGAAGACGTATCGTCTTCCTTCAAATCATTTAGATCATCGAAAGCAGCATTTTCGAAATCTAAAAGGAATACCGTCCATTCTAATCATATTTCACAGCAACAACTTGCATTTATTGTGAAAAACCTCATACGTTGTCAAAGTGTTTTAAATTTTTGGCATTACCCTTACGGTTGCGGAATGATTTCATATCAAATAAACTTATTTGCCGCAATTGCTTTGCATCAGGTCATAATCATAATGACTGTAAATCACCCTATCGGTGTAACGTGTGTAAGAAATTACATCATACACTATTACATCCTGAAGACATTAGTGTACCTGAAGATAGGACACTAAAATCACATTTTCGTAATCCTTGTGCTGATTTCACGACCACAGAGCGTGCCATGATTTCTAAAGGATCTGGTCAGCCATCACTTGAAACTACTACTTCCAAACCTCATAATAGTGTTTCTACACATACTAAACAGGTTTTCCCCCATGTGTTGCTATCAACTATTCGACTATTCATCACAAGGTCAATACACTCTAAGAGCTTTGCTTGATCAGGGGTCACAAGCGACTCTTATTACAGAGAATGCTGTGCAGCTTCTTAGATTGAGTAAACTAAACTACTAAAGGTTAACTGCAAGGTTTTAGGAGTATGTGTTACAAATGAAACTCTTTGCCGCAGCAGTGTGAACTTGAACTTATTATCTGTGCGAATGCAACATGTCTTGACCTGCAACGCACTCGTTTTATCTAGTTTATCAGCTTATACTCCAAAAGCTTCAAAACTTGACATTCAATTCAAAGATTTCGGAATTGACTATTTAGCTGATCCAAGCTATCATAACACGGATCCAATCGATCTTATTCTTGGCTCTGATGTTTTTAGTAAAATCGTCCTTCCTGGACAGTCTCTTCTTCATGAGAATTTATTCTTTCAAAATACACATTTTGGTTGGGTCGTATCTGGACCAACGGATAGTGCACCTGCACCAACTGTGTTTGTTAACAACATTAATTTAGAAAATTTGCTTCGTTCCTTTTGGGAACAGGAGGAGGTACTAAGTAAGCGTGAACTTACTACTGAAGAGGAGAATTGCGAAAAGTACTTTCAACTTACTACCACACGTAGTCCAACAGGTCGTTATGAGGTCAATCTCCCGTTTAGATCTGCTTTGATCGATAACTCTCTGCCTAGCATAGACAACAATCATGTTAATGCTCTCAGAAGATTTCAACACTTGGAATCCTCATTTCTCAAGCGTCCAACTTTTGCAGAAAAGTACAAGTCATTTATGTTAGAATATGAACAGTTAAATCATATGTCTAAGGTCGGAACTTACCCTGACGATATTCCCAACTGCTCATATTTCTTACCACATCATGGCGTTTTCAAAGATGATAGAACCACTACTAAGCTGAGAGTGGTCTTCGACGGCAGCAGTAAGAGTAGCGGACAAACATCTCTTAACGAAGAGTTATGCCCAGGGCCTGTTCTGCAAAATGACCTACCTCAAATTATTACCCGTTGGCGTAGACATCAATTTGCTTTTAGCGCTGACATTGAAAAGATGTTCAGACAAATCTTAGTTGCCGATGAGCATCAATTGTATCAACTTCTTCTGTGGCGCTACAACAAGAATGATCAAATTGATATCTTTAAATTACATACCGTCACATATGGTACAATGTCGGCGCCATTTCTTTCCATAAGAGTCCTCCGCCAATTAGCCAAAGACCATATGACGAGGTATCCGCAAGCCGCAAGGGTCCTTCTTTCGGATTCATATGTTGACGATATCATGTCAGGTTCTGATACTTTGTCAGACGCAATATCTCTTCATAAAGATTTATGTGCTTTATTGAAAAGGGGCGAACTCGTCCTTAGAAAATGGATTTCCAATTCACCAGAGCTTATCAAAGAAATTCCAGAAGAGTTTAGAGAAAACTCGGCGACTTTGGATTTCGATGATAATAGCATCGTAAAGGCGCTAGGTATTCAATGGAATACAACTTTGGATGCATTTTCTTTTAAGCTAAATTTAGATCCACCTGCTCGCATTTCCAAGAGATCTATTTATTCTTTCCGATTCAGCTCGTCTTTTCGACCCCTTGTTTGGTTAACTCCTTCAACCGTTGTAGTCAAAATATTATTTCAGAAATTATGGCTAGCTGGTGTTAACTGGGATGACAAGGTCCCAAACTCTATTGAGGCAGATTGGGTAAAATATAGATCTTCTCTAAGTTTGCTTCAGAACTTGAAAATTCCACGATGGATTGGTTATCGTCCAAACTTTACATTTGATTTGCATTACTTCTGTGACGCATCGCAAGTAGCATATGCGGCAGTAGTATATGCCCGAATAGAAGGTATTGATAAAGTAGTTGTTAATCTTCTTCAAGCTCAATCGAAGGTAGCACCTGTAAAGACTGTCACTATTCCTCGTTTGGAACTGTGCGCTGCTTCACTACTAGTCAAGCTTGTGCTTGTACTTAAGGAATCCTTGGGTCCTTACGTTTCAAGCATAACATATTGGAGTGACAGACAACTACCAGCACGATGGAGTGTGTATGTCGCTAACCGTGTGGGAGAAATCCAACGTCACACTTATATCACCCAATGGAAGTATATTCCTTCCGCAAAAAACCCTGCAGACCCTGCTTCAAGGGGTTTAATGCCTGAAGATTTGCTTCACAATAGTCTAAGGTGGCACGGTCCAGCTTTCCTTAAATTACCAAGCTCTTCTTGGCCGCAAGGCATATTTAAATTTCAAACTAGCTTAGAAGAAAGAAGAACAAAAGTCGCTTCGCATTCCTTAAATCTGAACATATCGTACCCAGATATTCTCCTAAAGTTTTCCAATTTAAATCATTTACTTCGAGTCTGGTCGTTGTGTTTCAGATTCTGGAACAATTGCAAGAAACCTAAAGAACTACGAACTGCAGGTTTAATTTCTGCAAAGGAAACCAGAAAAACTTTACATTTACTCATAAAGTTAGTACAAGGGATTGACTTCAACCAAGATCTTGAACGAATCAGAGCCCACAGGAAAATCAAAAATCAACACCTACTTAAACTCATGCCATTCATTGATCAATCTTCTATACTTCGCGTGGGCGGTCGTCTACAATGTTCTGATTTGCCGCCTGAGACAAAACACCCTATACTGCTTACAAAATCGAATCCATTATCACGCCTTATAATTCTCGATGCACATCAAAGAACTTTACATAGTGGAATTACCTTGACTATGTCTTACGTCAGTAAAAAGTTCTGGATTATATCCGGTAAGCAGTTAGCTAAGAAAATCATTAGCTATTACTTGTTTTAAACACGCCGCAAAAACTTCCCAACAAATTACGGGAAATCTACCACCGGTACGTGTCAACATCGCAAGACCCTTCAAGCATGGCGGCGTTGATTACGCCGGCCCCATAACATTGAAAAATTCTACACTCAGATCAGTAGTGATATCTAAAGGATACATCTGCTTATTTGTGTGCATGGTCACTAAAGCCATACATTTAGAGGCTGTCTCTGACATGACCACATCCTCGTTTTTAGCCGCGTTTCGTCGCTTTGTGTCCAGAAGAGGTGGATGCACCGATTTCTACTCGGATTGCGGCACTAATTTCGTTGGAGCCTCAAAGGAACTTAAAATACTTTTCCATAAGCATCAATCATCTTTACCAAAAGACTTGCATGAAAGCCTTTCAAATGCTGGTACAGATTGGCACTTTATTCCACCTGCTTCTCTAAATTTTGGTGGCTTGTGGGAGGCAGGTGTGAAATCATGCAAGCATCACCTAAAACGAATAATGAGTGATCGAATTTTAAATTTTGAAGAACTTAGTACTCTGCTGTGCCACATAGAAGGTGTCTTAAATTCAAGACCCCTTTGCCCACTGTCCTCTGATCCCAGAGATACCAATGCTTTGACTCCTGCACATTTTTTGATAGGAGAACCTACCAGTTGTATACAGGAGGAAAGTTTGTTGGATCATAATATCAACCACATTACACGTTGGAAGGCCATCGAGAAAATGAAGCAGCACTTTTGGAGACGTTGGTACGCCGAATATCTCAACCGTCTACAGGCGCGCCCTAAGTGGCTGAATCCAGTTCCAGATGCCAAAGTTGGAGACTTGGTCCTTGTTGCTGATGAGCGATATGCCCCTGGCCAATGGCCTCTAGGCCGGATCTGCGAAATTCATCCTGGTTCCGATGGACGCGTCCGTGTGGTTTCAATATTTACAAGGCATAAAATTATTAAAAGGCCAATTTCGAAAATTTGTTTTCTTCCCTTAGATAATCCCCTTCCGGATGATGGTACTTCACTTGGTTTGTCCCCTGCGAATGGTAACGAGATGGAGCCTACAGTTCACGCTGTGAGTAGGAGCATAGCGGAGTCCTAGAGGACTCAACTAAAATACTCCCATCAATAGGCCGTCTTTCTACGCACCTGGATTAAGAACAATCTTTCTTGGGGAGGAGAATGTTCGACGAAATAACTTAACTCTAACTAAAACTAACTATTGTTTGATAAAACTTTACTATAATTATTATCTTGAATTATAATTTAAAATGTGCTTGCATTTATGCATAATCCGTAACTTGACTTTAGCCGTATTTTATTATCGCCGATGATCCATATAGATCATTGATTTGTATGCATTACAACAACAACACAGGATCCTGCTATTGATCAAGATCAATTTTCCTGATCTTAAAATTAGTTTTAGTTCTAACAAGTAGATGGCATTTGCTATCCTAAATTTAGGAAGCACTGATTAGTAACGACAAAAGCTCTCGTTAGAACAAAAGAGAGGTGTAGCAACCATCTCTTTTGTTCATCTGTTAAAAAACTGACAATTGACAGCTGACTTCAATTTTTGTTAAGCAAAGGCTGAAACCCTCCATAGTTAAGGCGCAAAATCATCTAAGTTGTTTAATTATCCTGTGAAGATCCTGATCCAGATCCGGGAATAATAAAACACGGCTTTTATTATAACATTAGCCGTATTTTATTATCGCCGATGATCCATATAGATCATTGATCTGTATGCATTACAACAACAACACAGGATCCTGCTATTGATCAAGATCAATTTTCCTGATCTTAAAATTAGTTTTAGTTCTAACAAGTAGATGGCATTTGCTATCCTAAATTTAGGAAGCACTGATTAGTAACGACAAAAGCTCTCGTTAGAACAAAAGAGAGGTGTAGCAACCATCTCTTTTGTTCATCTGTTAAAAAACTGACAATTGACAGCTGACTTCAATTTTTGTTAAGCAAAGGCTAAAACCCTCCATAGTTAAGGCGCAAAATGATCTGGATTTGGATCTTCACAGGATAATAAAACAACTTAGATCATTTTGCGCCTTAACTATGGAGGGTTTCAGCCTTTGCTTAACAAAAATTTAAGTCAGCTGTCAATTGTCAGTTTTTTAACAGATGAACAAAAGAGATGGTTGCTACACCTCTCTTTTGTTCTAACGAGAGCTTTTGTCGTTACTAATCAGTGCTTCCCAAATTTAGGATAGCAAATTCCATCTACTTGTTAGAACTAAAACTAATTTTTAGATCAGGAAAATTGATCTTGATCAATAGCAGGATCCTGTGTTGTTGTTGTAATGCATGCAAATCAATGATCTATATGGATCATCGGCGATAATAAAATACGGCTATTGTACGAGCTTTGGCTCATTTTAATTCTCCCATTTCGCCAACCACGGCTGTGAACATGTTTGTTTTCCAAAACCTCTTTCACTTGAGATTTAGCCAGCAAAAGGTAAACTTTGTAATAGTATATTCAATAAAGAAATTGTCTCTTTTTTCAGTCGGTGGTGAATATTTTATTTCCTCTTCTTCTTCTTTCTGTTTTTGTACAATGTTGTTTTCATTGGCCTTCCTAGACAGCCATTCCACCTGACGTTCCAGCATTGTGCAGCGAAATTCCATTTTCTGCAGTTGGTTTTGCAGAGCCAAGTTGTTTTGTTGCAGAGAATAAATTTCTGCGCTAATCCCTTCTAGGTCGGATTTAGTAGGCAAGTCCTTTAATTTATCATCTAATAAATTTTGAATGTATGTGGAGTTTGGATCCACCCTGTGTCTTCGGTAAACTCTGCAGCGAGAGCGACTGACCGGAGAAGCGAATGAAGGGTAGTTGAAGGGATCATGGGGAGTCGAAGACGATCAGCGAAGAACTCACGACGTGTCTGCTGTAGAATAGTTTTTCCTTAAGGCGGCTTGGACCTAGCTTAGCATACCATTTGCTTCTACTCAGACTGTCAAACGTTCCAAAATAATTCCCGTAAATAATTTCATTAGTCGTGTTTTTTTGATAATCATACTCACTTCAGTCAAAAAAACGATCTATACTCACTTCCAGCCGCACCAACCAATTGGTTTGCGGCTCGAATTTTATTTAAGTTGTTGTCTTTGTTTAAAAGCTTTTAAATGTCAAACGCAAGCAAAAGGAAAAAATACAATCGGCTAAAAGCTCATTTATGAGATTTTTCTCGCTCTGGTGGTCAACTTATGTAGTTCTATCCTCACTTGCTGCTACTGGGAAACTTATCTCCACTTGGGTTGTTGTTATTGCTTTGTGTGTAAAATATTACTGGGCTGGGTATACAGCTATCAAAAAAACACGGCTATTATCGCATTCAGGAACGATATGCCTCTATAACTATTCAGGTCGCTACACTTTTCTTTTTTAAATATAATATAAATTTCTTTATTCTGTAAAGAGGTTTTAAGTTTCTTCAGTTTCCTTCAGTTTCAGTTTCTTCAGAGTTAGTAGAACTGCTCCACAAAGTTCGCGACGAGGGAGAGATATGACCTTAAGAGGGGCTACCCTACTTTTAGCAGCGACGATAGTGCAAGTTACGTTACCAGCCGAATCGACCCTTCTGCAGTATACGACTGCCACGTAAGCGTCAAGAGATGCATCGCAGAACCCGTGAAACTCTAAATTTTCTTAAATTTTTCTTTGACCACATGATTCTTGGTATTTTCAACGATTCAAGCTCTGGAAGGTCATCACGAATAGAGCGTCAGTGATTCGAGTGTTCTGAGGAGGTGGAATCATCTTACTTTATATATATGCTGCGCCAGAGATCTTGGAAGAGAATCTAAATGCCTATTATAACGGGGGTGAGAAGTCCTAGAGGATCAAATATCCTAGAAGAATAATTTTAAGAACCAGGTCACTAGATTTTCTCTAAAGGATCCGCTGAAGGTCTGTATGCTTTCTTGAGACCCGAATCTGGCGAAACATCTGTTCGATGCCTCCAGAAAGGGTGTAACGGTAACGGTGAAAACGAATAACGATGGGAAACAAATCACGTTGCTATGCGTGACCTACCAAAAGCGCTTTATTCAGCTGATCCATCAAAAACCACCCTATCTTTTGTGGTGCTGCTGTCGTTCTTCATAACAGCATGCTGAGGAAGGTAATAGAATTGACTTGATGGTAGATCTATCTCACTCTCAGGTACTTTCTCCATGTGTCCTTGTTGCAGGTACTCCTCCATTAAGCTAGTGTATTTTTCCCTTAAATATGAATTGGATTGAAGCCTGCGTTCGATGGACTGAAAACGATTTAATGCGACTTTCATATTGTTCCCGTAATCTATCTTTTCATCGGATTCAAAGGGTAACTCGACCATGTACCTACCGTCAGGTAAACGAGTATGTGTCTTAACGAAAATATCTTCCGCATGTTGGTCTTCAGCAGACAACTTAGGTTCATACTGAAACTCGTCAAGCCGCCAAAAGCGTTCAAGATCAAAGAATTGTGCAGAATGAATCGACAGTATTGTCTTACGAATGACTGTGACTGGCGATTTTGCCACAAACCACCCGACCGAAGATCGTTGGTATGAAGTTAGGCATTCCTTGCTGACGTCGAATCGCAGAACCACTGAATATGCTGAAAGCCTTATCAGCACCGATAAGTACGTCAACATGACCTGGTACATTGAATTGGGGATCCGCCATTGTAAACGAGGAGAAAGTGTTCTTACCAGCAATGGTAGCTTCAGAAGCAGGTACAAACGAAGTAAGTTTGGAATCAACATATCAATCAACTTCAACGAAAGCACGAGAAAGACGAGAGAAAAGTTTTAGGGAAACAATTTCATTTGTGAAGCCAGCTGATTTCGAGCCAACACTCATGATAGGAATGCAAACACTCGCATTGCGATTGAGGCCCAAGCGTTGAACAGTTTGTTCGGTAATAAACGATACTTGGGACCCCGAGTCCAGCAACAGTCGAAGGTTTTGAGGAGTTCCTTGCTTGTCATAAGTGGTTACGATAGCAGTGGACAATATTGTTTGAGTTAAATGATTGGGGTTGAACGACTTGTGATTTGATTCTACTGACGAGCAAGGCGAGAGATTTGAGTTTGTTGCGGTAAACATGGTTGGAATATTCGGAGAACTTGTAGATGGACTCCTATTTAAAGGGTTTGTTGACGAGGGTTGAAAATCAAGGTGGACGAGTGTGTGATGTCGCGAATTACATGTTTTGCAGCGGAACGTTGAATGGCACTTGTTTGATGCATGTCCAGAACGTAGGCAGTTGAGGCACAGCGAGTGCTCTTTCACGAAACTACGACGCGCGTTCATATCCAGAGATAAAAAACGTTCACATTTCGTTAACACGTGTTCTTGTTTGAGGTTCGGACAGTTTTGGTTGGATTCCACGAAATGGGTGTGAATAGCTTTGGATATCTTACCACGAGATTGATTTGAACGAGTTAGGGATTGGCAAGACTCCAAAGCACTACAACGAAGATCTAAAAATGTCACTAATTTATCAATTGTGCAATTGTCCCTTGAGTTTGTTTCTTCTGCCCAAGCTTGTCGAGTGTCGTGATCCAATTTCTGCAACAACAAATATATCACCCACGGGTCTCGGCCTTTGGCTCCTAAAGCCCCGAATCGTCTCGTCTGCACCGTCAGTAATTTTTCCAAGAGATTGAACACTGTTTGTTGCAATGGATAACGATAGAAACGGTTGTATGTGCGATTGGATTATAATCCATTATATATAATTATTAAATAAGCGCTATTGTACCGCCTTTCATATCGTTCCCAGGCATCTAGATAGTTGGAGTCCGAAACTGTTACATGACACATTAAATCTGCACCTGCACCTCGTAAGAACGATTTGAGGATGTGGAATTTCTCCGTTGGAAAAAGATTTGGCTTGGAGTCTTTTGAACCGATTTAAAGATCCCTTAAACAAGGCCACTCTGGGTAAACGAATCGAAGTCGACTGTTTGGAATACTTTAGATTTTCCAAAAGAAGACTTGCTTATTGGCTAATTGTTCGATTACGGATTCAATTGCGATGAAATCAGTCGATCTCTTCCTTTTGCGAATAACCTTTTTAATGGTCGATTGAGCTATAAAATACTTGGACTAATATTCCGAGAACTCAGGCTCCGGATCAATGAAACCATCTGCTTCCGAAAATGCCAATAAGTGGACGTGCAACGATTCGAAATCTGTCCATGCTTCCCAAATTTTTGCAAAGAATTTCTAGGAGCTTTAATGATACACGACCGTCAATACTTTCTGCAAAGAACACCGCCTTTGTTAGACATCCCTTAACATGACCACGTTTCACCTTTATTGCATTCATTTTTTTTTCTATACGAAAATGTAACCACAAAACGAAATATATCCAGAACGAAAGTTTTCTATACACGACAAGGAAATTAAACTGATTTGGAGATTCAGAATCTCTCACACCACGTGTCTTATGGAATATAAACCGAACAGAAAAAAACCAAAGCAACTGTCCAATTAAAATTATAAGAATTAATTTAATCAAATAGAACTGAATCAAAATATTTCGCTGCAAAGGACCATTATGTTAAGGATTTAATCAATGGGCTGTAGGTAGGTAGGTAGGTAGAAGTGGTTGAATCTGGTGAACCTGCCAGAGACACAAGTAGCGCGGATGCCCCGTTTTGATACCACAACTCACGTGACCTGGATATTGGTGGGCGTAGCTAGGATTGTGGTTTTCAAATCCATCCTGTGGAGTAAAGAAAATTAATAATGTTGCAGAATTTTATGTTAGAGATTTCAGATAGATCTTTGAAGAAGGGTTTTCCGAGTGTGCGCTGCCTAGCTCTGGCTAGTGCTGGGCAGTCACAGAGAAAGTGGAATAACGTTTCCTTTTCCTGTGAGTTGTCGCAACTACGGCAGTGGGGGTTGAACGGGATGCGTAACTTGGCAGCGTGTGGACAAATTGGCCAGTGGCCCGTGATAATTGCTGTGATTCTTGCTATCTCGATGCGGTTCATATTAATAAGGTCATTCGTCCTGCTTTTGTTATACGTGGGCCATATCTGTCTGGATATGGCACAGGTTGCTAGTCTTTTCCACCTAGAGTTGGCAATAGCGAGAAAGTGTTGGAAAATTTTACCCATTGATGAGTCCCATAGGGGAGCAGACTGACTCCGCCAGGGAGACATCAAGGGTAGAACCACATCTGGCTAACGCGTCGGTGATGTTAAACTGAGCGTTTGCTTGCGTTAAAGTTTCTTTACACTGTTTAACTAGTTTGGAGGACGAAATAAGTGAGTGGAGCGCTTTGATGGCAGCCTGGCTATTGATAAAGATTCATATGTTATTTGAGGAAGTAGGGCTGAGGCTAAGTATCTTGCAGGCTTCTCTAATCGCTAATACCTCCGCCTGGAAGACACTCGAAGAGTCTGGGAGGCGATATGGTAAACTGGGTCACATTCGTCTTTGGGGCACATTCGGCATCGTCATTTTCAACTAGAAGGCCGGGGTGTAAATCAATGATTTCTTTTTTGATCACACCCTTCTATGAGCATGCAAGATGCTTTGTAGTTTGAAAATCCTAGTTAGTTTGCAAAAAAAAGTTACAAGTGGTTGTGTGTTTTTGTGCTGCTGGCTGTAATTTTCGACTTAAGGTGAGTAAGCAATTTTTTATGTTAATTTTGCGTAAATGAAACATTAGTTTTTAAGATAAACAACCCAAATCTGTCCCAGTCTAATAACTGTTTGTGAAATAATTTGAAAGAGGAAATTTTAGACTTCGGGGCACATCCGGTATCTGGCGAATGTAGTACCCCGTAGTAAAAATACTAGGCAGACATTCTATTAAGCTATTTATTATTAATTTTAACGTATAGATATGGTTCAAAATTATAAGAAAAAGACTGACAGAGTCAAAAACAAGCGTTTTATGTCGGCGAAATTGTTGACAAATATAGCGATTCAACATACAACGTTAGCTTTTTACAAAGGGCTGGTACGTTAAACTTGGGTGTTTGTAAAACCACCTATTGAATATATTTCTTTAATAGTAAAAAAGTGAGGTAGGGCTAAAACTAGCTCATCCTACTAATCCGGCATCAACATCTAGATGCCGCACAAAATATTGCTTTAACATCAACTTAACTCACTATAGGGGACAATCCTCCTTACCAAAATAAAAAGGGTTGTTGGTGAACTGTTATCCGAGGAAACCGCACACAGTTCGACAAGATATCTTGACGTTGTGCGGGATTCCGTACGCACGTTTTCGAATGCTCTTGGGGTTAAAATCAAACAAACTGTTTGAAGTCGAATAGGACAAAGGAAAGATAGAAACTTCCTGTCTATTCATCCTTTCTCGAATGGTGTAATTTCTTTATTTCATTAAACATATTTTTACAAGAAATGGATGTGAATTCTATATCTCTATATATATAAAACTCTTCCCTGACTGATTGTCAGATCAACGCCCAGCCCAAACTGTTAGAGTTAAAAACACGAACTTTGGACAGTAGTTTCCTTTTGTGGCGTAGACACCCACTAAGAAAGGATTTTTCGAAATTCGGCTCCAAAAGGGGAGATACAAGGTGTTCAAGTTTGTATGGAGTCAACAAATTAAATTGGAATTAAGAATTGAAATTTGGTAGGTAAATTCTACAATAAAAATAAAGAAACATGTGTTTCACCGTTTTTTAAAATTATATCCACGGGCCAAGCTACAGGGTGTTAAAATTTGCAAATTTAAAGTATGCGCAACCGTAGCCATATCGGCACATTCGGTTCGTGATCGTGTGTTGTTTATGTTTTACCGAGTCGCGCAAGGGAAGTTTTTTCGTTTATTTTTCTTTGATCGTATTCTTGCTTCTATGGATACACTACGTAGTTTATTTACAATGCATTCGCAGTTCGGCGTAATTCGACGGGAAACGGGTGTGTATGATGAGACTACTGAACCGTTTTCCTTTCTTTAATCTTTGAAAGCTCCATAGGGACAGATGATTTCTAGCGACTTAGTATACACCTTAGTATGTAATTAAAGCGTACGAAGCAGCGGGTGAACTGCTAGTTTTAACATAAAACTGAGCTTTTGTTTGGAAAGCTTTAGTAAGATCTGAATTTTATTTGTACAAGATAAAAATGAGCTTTTCGGAAATAAAGCCCTGCTACCCTATTATCACAGATAAAGAAGCTACAAAGTGAAGTTCCGTCACTGTAAATATTTAGCACTAGCAGGCCCGTGCTCGCGTTGCTTCGCGAAGTTATTAGAAATACTTTTTTTGTCATAATATTAAAACAAAAAAATATTAAACATGCCTCGAAAGAAGCTCAACTTAATTTCCGGCCACTCTGGATTGCATATCATAGTTTCCTATGAAGAGATCTGACCGACCATGTTTTCTGACATATGTACATATGCCATTGCGTCTTGAGTTTTTTGGTGAAAATACCTTGGTGATCCAATGAACGGAGATGGCAAAAATATAAGTTGCCCTATATTCCGAGGATTAATATTAACATCATTGCTTACAGCGTCTTCGAGATCAATACAATTATCAGCTTTCAGAGTCTGCTGATGAGTTCTTATGAAAATAAGCCTATCTGTTATCATTTTACCTGCCATATCCACCACAAACTGACTCAAAAGCTTTCGAATTAAAAGCAAAAAGTTTGTCTCATTGTCCCTTACCATCAATCTATAAGCGTAAAATTTCCTGCAAGAAACAGTTTTATTTGAATTTATTTGGCCGGTTGCAGGTAAAATTTGTGGAATCCTTATGCAATAACCGGCCTCACCGCGAATGAACATTAATGGGTATTGTAGCGGGTCATATGATTGATAGAGCTCCGAAATACGTTGTAAATGTCCATCTCTTCCCTGTAAAACAATGTCTCGGGGACTCTTATCTTCATTCAACAATAACACGGCAATTTCATTTGCTGTTGTAGAATTAAAGCGGCCACGATGTTCATTTGCAGGTTTATGGTCAATCTTAATAATAACTTTGAAGTCTGACAAATTTGGAGGGAAATGTTCCAATGTGGTCTTGAAAATGTATACCTATGTACATATATACTCATTTTGAGAGACCTTGAAGTATTTCTATGATCTTCCGTTTGAGATAAGGAGCCACGTTCTGCCGCAAAAAGATCTGATCCGCTTCTGAGATGAAGTATATTTGGAGGAAGCTGGGATTGCTTGTTTGGGGGACCAAGCTTCCTATGAGGTGGTATATTTGCTCTTGCACTTTAAAAGTCGGCATAAAGTTTCCTTCTTTTATCTGTTTTCCACCAAAAGATGTGATTTGGAATTGTGTATTATATGACCTCACATTATCAAGGAAATGTTTGGAGGGGGGAGTCAGATTCAATTAGCATACTTCGTAAAGGCTCAGATAGTTCGGCTGTAGGTGGTAGATTTATTTTTCTTTTAGAGCTGCACATGCTGCTAAATTCCTCAGCCCATTTTTTCGCTTTACAAAATGTACAAACGAAATCCATTTCACTTATTTCTGTTGTTTTGTTATTGTTAGAGGAACTCGGAAAAAATAAAACAGGCGATCGAGTCTGGATTCAATTAAGTATATTTAAAGACTAAATTAAAAACGTTATAAGAATAATTCATTTGATATAAGAAGTTAAAATACTATGAGTATGTATAAGTGAAAGCTTTCATGAATTTGAATTGCCAATTATTTATGTATGGAAACAGTGGTTTGCAATTAAAGGCTGCCCTATTGCCCAAAAACTGATTCACATTTGAAGTGTTAAGACTTGCTGTTGCTACATTTTGATCCCCATTTCCATGAATTCTTCTCCAATAATCTCGTTGATAATTAAATATTTTCTGTCTCTGTGAAGGCTGTTCACTTGAATGTTGTGAAGATTTATTTTTGGCCTTACGGGATTTCTCTAACAAATTTGTATTTCTTTTGATCATTATGTTTTCTTAATGATAAAAAAGAAGGCAAACAAATCTGGACTATATTTTTTGTATGTTCTTTATAAAAAACAAAAAGTAGGAAAATTAACCTACAAATAAAGAAGGTTAAAAAACATTTTCTTAACGTTGTCTTGTTCTTGTATTTGGTACCTACGTAATTCAAAAGGATATTTTTTTAAACAAAAATCGGGGAGATTTTTATGAAGCTACTCCGATTGTATCGAAAACTGTGTAAAAAATAAATAAAACCATGTCAGTTGTTATCCAATACCAATGTTAAAGGGCATTTATCCTTTTCCGCTTAAAAAAAATTAACATGAGCATATTTAAAATCAAATCCACAATCTGTTTCAGTTTTAATTTATATTTTCTCTTTTTATCTACATAATGTTACTCAATTTTATTCATAACTTACCGAGTTTTTTTTACTTTTGGATGAATTGAGTACAAACAACGAATGGGAGAAGACTATCTAGCTTTAACTCAAAAACCAAGCAGTTAAAAAAAAAATCTACTGGGGAGCCAGTCCTGAACTTCCCACCTCATATTGCGTTATATAACAGCGAAAATTGTTTCCGACACACACTACAACGTGCTTACGTTCTCAGCATCTGCTAGACCAATTTTACCCTAAATCTAACCAGATCAAGTGTCATGCTGACAAATAAAATTAAAAAAACCGCATGATCGTACGTTATTCTGTTCTCCAGATATCGAAGGAGAATAAATTGTCAGATACACACGCACATACACACACGCACACACAAACATCTCTGCGAAAACAGGTGCAAATGATTTCTAGTGTATCGTCATGTGAAGCTTTGTCAAAATCTCGAACCCTTTTTTTTGCCGATTGCAATATTTACTTCCCCTATGAAGGTGGGAAAAAAAATATGATTCACATGTTCCGTACTTCACGATCATACAAAGTAAGAATAGGAATGGAAGGAAGAGAGCGTGCGAGAACCACGGAACGATGATGAAATGGAACAAAGCAGCAACCTCGTCATCGTGATTGAATCGAGGTCAGCGATGTAAACAAATAAAAATAATGGATGTATTGAAAGTACTTATTTATTTATTTCTCAGCAAGTAAGTATAATTAAGAAAAGATGAAGGGCTTAAAATTTGCGTTAGCATGTTGACTTTATAAAAACAATTTAGATCTTGCAATTTTTTAAATTGATTTTAAGTGAGGAGTGAATATGTTGGTCAACCTCTTTAAAATTAGTATTAAAAAAATATAAATGTTAAAAATTCCTGCAAACAAAAAACATTTAAATAAAAAAAAAATAGCCCAACTGGATTTCGTAAAAATAAGGAATATTATAAATTTTATTTCACGTTGATCGGTTCAGTATTTGCTGAGATTACCGGCGCCAAAGTTTTTTAATGTTTGGTCTTTATATTAATGATGATATCAATTTCCACGTTCCATATCTTGGTGTGTCGTAATGAAGTTATAATACCAATTACACAGTCATCTTCAGATGACTGTGATGCTGCTTTTATATATCCGTCTATCCTATTTATATCTGTCTTGCACGTTTTTGCATAGAGGTTCTTTCCACTATATGGATACTATTTTACTCTCTATGCTGGATACTTTAAAATGAAAGATGGCCACATGAGCATGTTTTTTTTTTTAATTAGCGCGCGCTAAAGGGATTATGACTACACTTAATCAAGAGCACGTGCATTAGGGAAAAATATAGGAGAGACGAAGGAGGTACCGATGCACGTTGGATTTAAATGCTTGTGGGTTGTAGTGATGAGGGAACACAGAGCTATGTAGATCATTCCACATTCGTGTGGTACGGCTAAAGAAAGAATCTCTATATTTGACAGTATGTCCGAAAGTAGGTTTAAGGGTAAACTGATGTGCAATCGAAGCTTGATGAGTATTGCGGGTGAAATGTTGCAGGGGCGGAATGCAGCTGGCTATTTCGCTAGAACACTTTTTGAAGAAGAATTGATAAAACAGTGAGAGACAGGAAACATTTCTTCGGTGTTCAAGCGAGTCGATTGACTTTGCAATGTTTCTGTCACCTATAAGTTGTATCGCGCGTTTTTGAATTCGATCTAGAATGTGCAGGACGGTTTTTGGCGCACCAGACCAGATGTGAGCTGTGAGATGTGAATAAACCGCCTTGTAAATTGAAGTCAGATCAGAAGGGTAAAAGTATTTTTTGCATCGTTTGAGGAAACCAAAACATTTCGCAGCGTTCTTGGTGACATCGAATATATGGTCGTTCCAATGAAAATCGTTGTTAACACGCATACCGAGGATGGAAAGTTTTTCGGCTTAGGCGATGCAGGTACCATTCATGGATAATGGTTGTAGGTTTGGGTTTCGCTTAAGAGACAGAAGGCAGCATTGAGTTTTGGAAGCATTAAATTCCACTCCATTTGTAGAACCCCATTTTAATATGCTGTTAAGGTCGGAATTTAATGAGTTTTACATACGTTGCGCTGCCTCTACTACGTCCGAAGAGCAGGGACGTGAGCTAGGGAACGAATATGAAAAACTGAGAGTACTGTCACCAGCAAAGGAATGAATTGGATTACAAGTTGCAGACAAGAGATCATTAATAAAAATGATAAAGAGAGTCGGAGACAAAACGGAGCCATGGGGAACACCAGCATTTATATGGTGGATTGCAGACTTGAAACCGTCTAAAACAACTTGAATTGAACGGCCCGAAAGGTAGTTTTTAATCCATTGAAGAAGAGATACATCGATGCCGTATGCACGCATTTTCGACCAAAAAGCTTGGTGCCAAACTCTGTCAAATGCTTTTGAAATATCAAGCGCAACAATCTTACTTTCACCAAGTTGATGAAGTGATTCGTTCCACTCCTCGGTGAGATAAGTCATCAAATCACCAGTGGACCTGTTGCTATGGAAACCGTACTGCCGGTCATTGAGGAGTTTCCGTGAGTCGAGATATTTCATAAGCTGACGATTTATCAACGTTTCCATGACCTTGGACATTGACCTCGGCTGGACAAATGCAGTTTTCCATCTACTCAGAAAAAAACCTGAGGAGTAGGACAGATGGAAATGCTTACGCAGCGGTTTTGCCAGACTGAAAGAACACCTCTTCAGAACTATGGGTGGAATACCATCTGGACCAGCGGATTTGTGTATGCTGAGACCTCTTAGTACTCCTGCAACCGTACGAGTGAAAAAGTGGACTTGTTCCATGGAAAATTGGACGCTCTCGAGTACAGGTGGAGACAAAGCACAATCTGGGAGCGTTGAGCTAGCTGCAAAGTGTGCAGCAAGCAGATGGGCATTGTCTGAGAAGCTGACAGCTGGAATGTCATTGTTAATGAGCGATGGAATTGAAGTCGAGGCAGAATTCTTGATGTTTTTCACGAATGACCAATAATTTTGACTACCCTTGGGACATTGCAGTATTTTTTGCCTCAATTTTTGGTCATAGAGAAATTTAACACGTCGAATGTGCACATTGCGGTCATGTCTGGCTCGCTTAAACTTTATTCGGTTTTCCTCAAAGGGGTTGGCTTTACAACACCGCAAGCAAACCTCTTTTACCATGATAGCCTCTTTGCAGCTCAGGTCAAACCACGATTTTTCCTTTGGTTTGATGCTCTTCATTCGGTTTGGAATAAAGGAGCTCATACCAAGGAGAATGATGTCGGTTATCATATCAGCGGCGGCATCCACATCGCTATCGAGGATTTACAGGCACCAGTTAAAACTCCTAAAGAAGCTGTTAAGGCCGTCCCAATTGGCTTTCTCGTATCGCCAAACTTTTCTTTTGGGAGTTTTTTCTTTAACTGCCTAGTCGGAGTACGAGTGTTTTTGATTAGGATGAGATGAAGGGAACGACGAATGAATGAATTAGAAAAACGACGAAAGATAAGTTTGTGGAGACGATTTATACAATGCGTATTCCACACATATGACGATAAGAAGCGAATGTGTAATGAACTTTTCAATTGTTAAATTAGGATACGACGACGAAATAGAAAATCCAATAAACGATCATGTATCGATTAACCAGCGAAGAAACGAAAGAGATTTATCCCAAAAAACAATTCAACAAATTTATTACCATATACATACGATCAGAATGATGGTGTTCGATGATCAAATTTTACAAATTACATAGTTTTGCGTACGTTAATTTGAGTGACAAAATATAGCGGAAAATATTAATGAGTACAATATTAATGAGAGTACAACAAGTAATTAAAGAAAATAACATTAAAAAGAAATTGTTAAGAAAAAACTCAATATATAGTGTGAATTGTGAATGTTTGGCAAATAAGTGCACCCATTACGGAACATTCAGCCCCCCTGGAAGACTCCGGTCTTTCAGATACAGGAAATGGAACAACTTTGACGATTGGGCGGTTGTATTCTCCAAACTGAGATTTGACGGTAACCACTCTGACCTTCTTATCCTTTCCTGGATGAATCAGTTTGACCCGACCTAGGATCCACTTGTATGGTGGCAAGTTTGGTTCCTTTAACAAGATCACATCATCTACCGTCAGGTTTGGTGAGACATTTTGCCATTTCCGTCTCTGTTGCAGGGAGGTTAAATACTCCTGATGCCACCGCTTCCAGAAGCCTTGTATCAATGTCTGCAAAAGATACCAATTATTATAAACAGTTAAATTTGAATTTAGTATATCAGGGTGAGGAACAGCAGAATAGGCTTCCCCAATCATAAAGTGCGACGGGGTTAGTGCACTAGATTCGGTGTCGGAAGTTGGCCACATTGGACGCGAATTGAGTAGTGCCTCTATTTTCGTCAACAAGGTGTACATCTCCTCATATGTAAGCCTTGCATCACCTATAACCCTTTTTATGTGCTGCTTAACAGACTTGACGCCTGCCTCCCACAGACCTCCAAAGTGAGGCGCTGCAGGTGGAAGAACCCTCCATGAGATGTTGTCCTTTGCCAGATGATTGACGACGAGGTTCTGATGCTGCTGACTTAGAAGACACTCATACATTTCGTTGAGCAAGCGTCTTGCTCCATGAAAAATTGTTGGATTATCGCTCCAAATTTCGTTTGGTTTTCTGCGACGCGCACTGAACCGATCCAGAGCTAAAAGGAAGGCGTTGGATGATAAGTCGCCAACGAGCTCGAGGTGAATGCCTTTAGTGACAAAACAAACAAAAAGGGTGATATAAGCCTTCACAAATTTCGGATTTCTACCGCGCGACAGTCTCAAGGTTATGGGTCCAGCATAGTCACATCCAACCTTGTGAAAAGGACGCGAAAAACTGATTCGTTCAACTGGAAGATTGCCCATCAGTTGTTTTGACGAGGTGAGTCTTTGTCGAAAGCACTTGACACAAGTATGCACTAGTTTCCGTATTAAGTTCCGGCAACCAAGTTTGTAATATTCTTGTTTTATTTGTGCGAACATTAAGGTAACACCCGCTGGCAAATAATGTTCATGGATATACTGTGCAATCAGCTTCGATACAGGGTGAGACTTGCAAAGTATTATGGGATGCTTTTCATTGTACGAAAGTTCCGATGCTTGTACACGCCCGCTAACACGAAGTATAGCATGCGAATCGAGAAACGGAACAAGAGATAGAAGTTTATATTTTTTCGTCAGTTCATTGCCCTTTCGTAGCGTTGCGATTTCCGACGGAAACAGAGACAACTGAACACGCTTAATAACATGAATCTTTGCTTCGGATAGTTCTTCAGCGATGAGAGGTTAACGAATTGCGACAGTTAGAAAGAAATCGAATGACGTACGATACAATTCTTAGACATTTATACCAATTTGACGAGTTAATTAATAATTTTTCTATGAAATTTGTTGGTTCCACAGACGATACGAATACTTGCGTTTTGGTGGTTTCCCTTTCCTCCAACTGCTCTACCGTAAACTCCTCAGTGCAATGATTTGATGCCAGCCACTGACTCCTTTCCTTCCATAGCCACGGAGGTCCTTTCCACCACAGCTCATTTGCAGCCAAAAGAGATGGTGAAATCCCACGCGAAGCACAGTCGGCTGGGTTACTGTCTTATCGAATGTGATTCCAAAGTTTGATGGGTATCGATGACAAAATCTCAGAAGTCCGGTTGCTAATAAATACTGACCACTTTTTGGGTGGAGCCGAGAGCCAGTGTAGAACTATTTGTGAATCTGTCCACGCAAATACTTTAATTTCTTTCTCCTGTAAAGAAATCTTAAGTTTATTAATAAGACGAGACAATATAAGAGCTCCACAGAGTTCCAGCCTAGGAAGACACAACACTTTTATTGGCGAAACCTTGGTCTTCGCAGCCACTAGCGACACAGATATCGAGCCATTGATATCTACACTTCTGCAGTATACCACAGCTGCACATGCATCCAACGATGCGTCACAAAATGCATGGAATTCGTAATTCCTTTTATTAGTCCATAAGATCCTTGGAATGTGTAGTTCCTCGACAAGTGGCAATTCATTTCGGTTAACTGTCCAACGATCAGCGAGTGCTTGTGGAATTTCATCGTCCCAACTTAGTTGTTCTCGCCAGAGGTCCTGAAGGAGGATTTTGATTGCCACAATTACTGGAGCGAGGAATCCCATCAGATCGAATACTCGGGATGCGTCGGATAGGCGATTGCTTGGCCTTACCTTATATGAGAAGGAATCCTTTGAAGGACACCACAGTAATCCAAGAATCTTGACTGTGTTGGATTCCTCGAACTCAATGGGAGACATCTCACGCTAATCATCCGGCAGAGACAATAGAAGAGGCCAGCAGTTAGTCGTCCACTTCCGTAAGTTAAAACCTCCTGTTTTTAACAAGTCAACGAGTTATTTATGAAGAGTTGTAAGATCCTCGATTGTATCTGCACTAGTAGGAATATCATCAATGTAAAAGTCATTTAGGACTGCCGCAGATGCAAGAGAATGTGATTCCACCGAGTCAAGAGCCAATTGTTTTAATGTACGAACCGCAAGAAATAGTGCAGGTGCTGTGCCATAGGTAACTGTTAGCTGTCTATAGAGTTTCACAGGGTCTTTATGAGATTCCCTCCAAAGTATCCTCTGATTAACACAGTGATTACGGGAGATTCGAATTTGGCGAAACATTTTTTCAATATCTCCGGAGATTGTGTAGAGATGACGACGAAAACGAATGGAGATAGAAAAAATGTCACGTTGAATGGTGGGACCGACAAGAAGCGAATCGTTCAAAGATATCGAAGTGTTGGTTCTGCCGTAGTGTAGTGCTGCTTTCACTCTTAAACACAGCGTGATGAGGAAGATAGTAACATTTGTAGGATGGTAAAACTATTTCAGACGGAGGTACTTGTTCCATATGGCCTAACGATAGGTATTCCCTCATAAATGTTTGATATTGATCCCGTAAAGAAGAGTTGCCCGAAAATCGACGCTCAACTGCGTGTAGACGACTAAGTGAAATCCCAAATGAATCCCCATAGTCGTATCTTTCATCGGTTTAAAATGGCAACTGAACCATGTAACGACCATCTGAAAGCCTGGTGTGGGTTGAGGCAAAGAGTTCTTCAGCTCGTTGCTCATCAAGCGAAAGAGTAAAAGATTCATTTTGAATTTCCTCTAAGCGCCAAAACTTCTCGAGGTCAAACTCCTGCGAATAGTCCAACTGCGTGCAGAGAGCTTCAATACCATTTTTTTGCTCAAGAGAAGCATTTGTAGAGATTCCAGCGATAACCGAACCGAAAATAGTTGGAATCAAATTGGGAACACCCACTACGTTTGAATCAGAAGCTCTTGTGAGGATGCTAAATACCTTATCAGCACCTATTAAAATATCAATGGGACCAGGTCGATAAAAGGTTGGATCAGCTAAATCGATTGAAACCAGATTGCTTATATCAATCCTTTCTATTAGAGAAGGAGGTAACGAAGATGTTAGCTTAGACAAAACAAAACAATTAATGTCGATGAATTCTGAAGTGAATCAAGATATTAGCCTCAAAGTTACTACTCCATTAGTAACTCCAGCTGATGTAGCAGCGACTCCTAAGACTGGAGTCCTTGAGTATTTACGAGTAAGACCCAAGCGTTGTATTGCTCTTTCAGTGATGAATGAAACTTGGGATCCCGTATCGAGAAAAACGCGAACGTTTTGGAATGAATTTTGGTTGTCTTTTGTTTTTACGATGGCTGTGGGGAGAATTGTTTGTCGATTGGGTTCATACGAATGATTAATGATTACTGATGAGATATTGGCGTTATCGTGTGATGAAGATGATGACGATGACATGATTGGGTAAGCGCTAGCATTTGTCGAATTTGCATTGATTGACGTTGCGATAGTCGGATTTTGGTGTACCAGAGAATGGTGTTTAGAACTGCACGTTTTGCATCGAAAACTGGAACGACATTTGTTGGAATTGTGGCCTTCCCGGAGGCAATTGAAACACAATAAATTTTCTTTTACAAAATGTCGGCGAGCCTCAATAGAAAGAGCGAGAAAACCTTTACAATTATGCAAATTATGGTCACCTTTGCACTTGGAACAGCTTAGCTTAGACTCTACCACGTGCGCTCGTATGGCACCTTGAACCTTACTTCGAGATTGAGACGAATGCGAGGATGAGTAACAAGATTCTAAGCAAACACACCGGTTTTGTAGAAAGTCTAACAGCTCACTGATACTAGCATCATCCTTTGATCCAACATGCTCTGCCCAAGCCTGGTTCGTATCTGGATCTAGCTTTTGCACTAATAAGTAGACAGCCCAAGGATCCCGACTATTCGATTCTAACGCGTTCAATCCCCGAATAACCTCATACGCACCGTCGGCAATCTTTCGAAGAAGTGACACGTTACGTGTATTTGTTGATGGCAAAGAAAGAAAAGTTTCTACGAAAGATTGAACGATGAGACGCTTCCTATCAAACCGCTTTTTCAATTTATCCCACGCCTCGAGATAATTACTTTCGGAAATTGTTATATGCCTTATAAGATCGGCAGCTTTTCCGCTAACGAACGACTTCAAAAAGTAAAATTTCTGAGTAGCACTGAGAGATGCGTTACAATCAACCGAGCGCATGAACAGATCTCGAAATCCTGGCCAATCCTTATAATCGCCCGAAAAGGATGGAATGGTTATTTTTGGCAAATTTACCGACGGCGACGATGTACTGGGTATGGTTGAGTTTAACTTCTCCAGAAAAGTAGCCTGCTGATTCGCTAATCTTTCAGCAACCGATTCAATAGGAGAATCACACATTTCTTTAAGATGGATGAAATTCACTAAAGTTGCATGTGCAATAAAATATTTAGATTCGTAACCCTCAAACTCAGATATAGGATTCACAAATTCGGAATTATCTGCTAACTCATACAATTGATTTTGTAGCGACACGAAATCTAACCATGCTTCCTCCAACTTAGCTAAACGGATTTCTAACATCGGAAGAGTGGTGTTAACGTCCACTGTCTCTGCAAAGGCTGCGGCACGAGTTAAGCTACCCTTTGCATGACCTCGTTTAATCTTGATTACGTTCATGGTTAATCCACGTGTTTGCACAACCGCACGAGTGCCTAAACGATTTTATAATATATAGCATGCACTTTTAAAGAAATTTCACTTATTCAGTTTTGTAGCATGCACAATTGTAAGTAATTATTTAAATAAAAATAAATTTTTAATGTGCAACGTTTTTAAGACGGACTAAAAAGTAAAAAATAATTTTTCCTAGCCGCATACAAATTCAGATTCCTAACTCCATACAGATAGTCCTGAAAATTGGCTTCTGTGAATTTTTGTAATAGCTATGAGAATAATTGTAAGATTTAAAACGAAAAACGTGGCGCAAGATAAAAATGAGAAAAGACACAACAGTTCACGACATTTGCAGTGCAATAAAATTGTTAGCGACTTAAGTGCGCGCCACGTTTTTCGTTTTAAATCTTACAATTATTTTCATAGCTATTACAAAAATTCACAGAAACCAATTTTCAGGACTATCTGTATGGAGTAAGGAATCTGAATTTGTATGCGGCTAGGAAAAATTATTTTTACCTTTTTAGTCCGTCTTAAAAACGTTGCACATTAAAAATTTATTTTTATTTAAATAATTATTTAATTTTTTTTAGTCTTGCATACTTTAAGACGACTGTCGCATACTCTATTCTTATTCTCAATGAACTTTCACATAGTAGGCCGTTAAAAATAAGCAAAATACAGGTGACAATCGTCTTCTCGATCGTAGTAGCCATACCACGAAATAATTAATAACCACTATAAAATTTTCATTAGCAACTCTGAGTGCAACCGTAATAGAAAAGAAATTGTGTTTACTCATGGTAAAATTGTTTCCCAAAATTAATCAATCACATACCTATGTGCATCCTTTTTCAAGAAAATCATGAATGAGGGTGTACAACAAAAAATATACACAAACTAGAAGCCAGAAAATAAAGAATTAATAGCTTTGTTCAATGAGGCTGTCCAGCTCAGTCCAGCTCATGAGCTGGACAGGTTTTCGTGTTCAATGAGAACATTTTCTGTCCAGCTCATGTTCTGCTTTGTGTTCGATGACTCCGAGCTGGACAGATTTTCTGCACCTACTTTTGAGGTAGAACAGATTTGTGAGAAATGTCAAAATCAGCTATGATTGCAAATTTGATTTTTTAAAAGTAATATTTATGAATGGATTCGATTTTATGTTGTTTAAAATGGACGAAATCGACATATAATTAGAAGAAATCAATCTGAAGTGGTAAAATGCACTCCCAATTTGATAATATCTTTTAAATACTATTGAAATGCAATCGACGAAAGACATATGTTCTTATTTTTGACAAGTAACATATGACTTTGACAGTTTTTTTCTGTACTAACTTGATCTGACATTTTTCACAAATTTGTGATGCTCTGCCTTGCCTTTTTTCTCATTGAACAAAGCTATTATTTTTCGTCTGCTATTACTCCCTTCGCCGATCCCTCATCATACACATGAAGTGGTTGCTGCGGCAACGAAGAGGCAATAAACAAACAATCCGAAAAAAAGGGATTTTATGATCTTTGGTAGAATAAAACAAAAATAACCATTATAAAATTTGCATTGGCAACTCAAAAACTATACACAAACCGCCAGAAAAATAGAGAGTTGTGCTTCGTCTGCTATTACTCCCTTCGCCGATCCCTCATCTAAACACACAATTCGAACCAAAATGGAAAAAACAACCCTTAAGCGATAAATATGAATGTGCGTCAGAGTTGCCAATGACATCTGAAAATTATCATTATTTCGTGAAAACGACTGTCGGAACCCTCACGATAGTGAGTAAATATTGCATTGTCATCCAGTTCTGACTTATGCTTAAAATTTCAAGTCTCTAGCTCATCGGGAACTTAGTTAAAAATCAGTTGCAAGATTTTTACCGAACAGACAGACACCAAAGCGAACTAATAAAAACGTTTTAATTTAATAAAAAGGAATAAAGCGTATTGTATGTCCACAATATGAATAAGATTTGATGGGTTTCAATGATCAAATAATTTCACTGCTTTATCACTTTTTTATACAAGAGTTCGATTATTCCGACCAACTGTTCATAAGAATATCACAAATTAATTTAAATTGTTCAATTAATCCGGCTCAAGAAGGACCAAAAATGTTTTTGATTAGGACGAGATGAAAGGAACGACGAATGAATTAGAAAAACGACGAAAGATAAGTTTGTGAAGACGATTTATACAATGCGTATTCCACGCATATGACGATAAGAAGCGAATGTGTAATGCACTTTTCAACTGTTAAATTAGGATACGACGACGAAATAGAAAATCCAATACACGATCATGTATCGATTTACCAGCGAAGAAACGAAAGAGATTTATCCCAAAAGACAATTCAACAAATTTATTACCATACTAGCTGTACCCGCGACTTCGTCCGCGTTGACCTAAAATGTCTTGCCGTTAAGCTTGACCCGCGAATACGTTCATGTGGCATAGCTCACAGATTTTGTGATGTAAAGATGGTTTTGTTTTTTAGAAAGGTGGAAAGCATCGAAAGCCTTAGTGTGGGATTTCAACCCGAACTAAAACCACCTTCGCCTCCAACACCTATTCCCCACGGTACTCCCCTCTATCTCCAGCGTGTTCGATTGGGAGTGTAAATACATTTAAGCTGTATGTGCTCTTTGTCGATCCATGTTATATAGGTTGGCATTATCTGCTTGCCATTTCGTTCTGTTGCCTATCTCGGGTTTATCTTCTTTTCCTTTCCAGGCGTCTCAGCTCTACGTACGTGCTTTTGGCGAAAACGCACACTGCACTCCACTTTATCAATATCTTCCGTTGGGTAAAGAACCGTGTTCACTGGAAGAACACATGCCCTACGTCTTCTGTGTGCCCATACCACTCCCATCAACATCAAAGTCACGTGAGTTGTGGTATCAAAACAGCGCACCCGCGCAAATTGTATCTTGATAGGACTTTATCACAAAATCGCGACTCTATTTTCCTTGCCTGACACTGTACTTTACTATACTACATAACCGTAATTTAAAATGCTGCTTTTAGAGAAAACGGTCGTCTTTTAAATTGGAAGAGCAACTTGTTAGATGTTATAGGGAAGCGAAGAATAAGTGCTCTCCCTCCTTTGGTCGCTCCGGTGAGAATTTTAGCCTTGATCACATTTCTCTCCAACTCTGTGATGCACAGCCTGGTACTATTTCATAATCTTGGAGCATCAAGGTTATCAAAACCGAAAGACCAACTTTTAGCACCAGTTTATGAGACGGCACTCCGGATAACTCTAAGAAGTTTAAAAACCCTGCTAAGTAGTGGTAGTGTCGTTTGCGGACATTATCTGCTTCATATTCTCGAGGCGTTGTCAGATGTACATACCTACTTGAAGCAAAAAACAAATATAATACCTAGCCTCAATTGTAAAATCGCAGCGAAACCGTATCAAGTATGACTGTTTTCTTAGAGCATGTTTCAGATAGGCTGTATTTCATTGCCATCTAGGCATTGATACACATGTTACCCAGTGATCCTTGCTCATCAACCCAACGTACTAAGCGCTGAGCCACAGCGATCGCATTGCATATTTACCGTCACTTTACCATGACGACTAAGAATAGCAAACTTTTGCAGAACAGGCTGTGACGATTTGTCATCCCAGTTTTCTCTCTGATTGCCCAATCTTCAGCAAAAAGAGAAGGATGACCCTCGGATAATACTCGTACTTCCTACTACTACGCCAATATTCAGCTAAGATCCTAAACTTGGGTGTTTCAATGGGTCTTAAACAAAACCAAGCTGAAACTTACCCACCTCAATCATCACACTTTCATTATTCTCACGTCCTTTCGAATTCCTTCTACAGTGGGGAACACTATGAGATCCATTCAAATACCTAACATAGTCATACAACATGAGTAATTTGCTTTTTTTTTTACATATCCTTCGTCATTTTTTATTGCTGCAGTGGGATACTTTTTTTTACCTACTCGAAAACTGAATATCTGCCACACCAACACAACAACTACACAACCATAAAAAGTAAAAAAGCCTTTCCCCTGTGAAAAGCCAGCGAGTTCCGATCATTTAGAAGCAAAGATACACATACCCACCACAAATAAAAGGAAGCAACAAAAAAAGGAAAAAAGGAAAAACCACCCTTGTCGCACACACGATCATGATTTACGATCCCTACGATGTGCCACTGGCTGAGTGCTGCGCCGGTCACTAAATGGATGTTTCATAAGGAAATATGAATTTTTCAAAATAAAAATAAGCCTATGCGCTAATCCTGGACATAAACTATCAACTCACGAAGTTTCATCCAAATCTGTTCAGCCGTTTAGGCGTTACGGAGGAACAAACATCCAAACATTCAAACTTTCACATTTATAATATTAGTAGGAAGTAGGATACATACGATCAGAATGATGTTCACAGTTCGATGATCAAAATAGAAGAGAGCGAGGAATTTTTACAAATTACATAATTTTGCGTACGTTAATTTGAGTGACAAAATATAGCGGAAAATATAATTGAGTACAATATTAATGAGAGTACAACAAGTAATTAAAGAAAATAACATTAAAAAGAAATTGTGTAGAAAAAACTCAATATATAGTGTGAATTGTGAATGTTTTGCAAATAAGTGCACCCATTACGGAACAACGAGAAATTAGTTGATGTGACATTGTGGTTGGACCCGCCTAGAGGCGGTAATACATCAATGGTGTATTTGTCAGGGTGGGAGGTAAGAAACAAGTCCAATGTGTTGGCGGTATGACCTACAATGTCAGGTATACGTGTAGGCTCATTTACAAGCTGAGTTAGATTGTTAATCTCAGCGAAGATTTCAACATACCTTCCTTCGGGTTTTTTCTGTCCAGAATTGCGAAGCCAACTGGAATTGTGTATATTGAAATCGCCCGCAGTGACGATTTCAGTATGAGGATATAAGGAGACAATTCTTAAGATGGAATCGCATAGCGCATCAAACTCTTTATAAGTTGAATTGCTGTCCGAGCTTGGGCTCTATAAATAAAGCAGAAGTGGATAATTTGCTAGCGGACGGTGAATTTAAGCCATTTGAAATTGAATTCCGGATTGGAACAGTAGCCATACTGAGGTGGAAAGTGGCAAGCTACGTCACTACGAACATAGATCGGGAGACTGCGATGGGGAAAGAATAATTGCTCTAAGCGATACTCAGGCAATTCGAGATCCGAATTATCCGAATCTCCTACCACCTGAGTTTCGCATAAAGCCAATATAGCTGGTCTGTAAATTTGAGTGTGGGCGTAAACGGCAAAGAAATTCGTTCTTATGTCACGAATATTGGTAAAATCCACCCTGTGTCACTCATCACTAAAATACAAAAAACACAATACCAACGCAACTAAGAGAAGCCATGAAGTGAATAAATAGCGTTAGATTACCAAAGCAAATTGCCGCAGGTGTTATGCCCAAACGACAATAAATGTTGGTGCACCAGCGCTCATCACTCACAGACCGCTATTCGTCAGTTATTTACATTTTTTCATTCATATCCGATGCCACTGCACGCATGGAGTATAATACGGCAACGGCACAAGCGATAAGCGAAAAATTGCTCTACAGTGATGGACAGGAAAGGGGAGTGAGGGAACCCGGCACTGTAGATGTTGAGTTTTATTTTCATTATTTTATTTTATTTTTATTTTATATCCACTGCACTTCACTGAAGTCGTTTTATTCGCACACGCGTAGAAATTATTTTATTTTTGGTTTTATTTTTTTGTATTTTAGGAAGTTTAATTGGTACAATTAGTATGGACTTCAAAATAAGAGCTGGGGCCAGAACGAATAGGCGTGTGTACGCGTCGGTAGGCAACACGGTACTTAAGCTTTTAAATTGTTTTAGTCTAGGCTCGTAGGTGTTATTTTTTTCCTTGGCTGCTCCTCTGGTGTTGCCTCTCTTTTCTCAAATACTGCAAATAATCTCAACATTATTGTTGTCATCTTCATTACTTCCATGTATGAATTATTTTGACTCCTAATTTGATCTGATTTTTTGCTGATCCGTTTAACAACTTTGCATGAATAAATTGGCGACTTTGATTCAATTCACGTATAAACAAGTCTTTCGCCAATTCATCCTTAACCCTTTCGTGGATTCTGTTCAATATATTTTGTGCATCGAAAAGCATTATATTTGGTGATAAAGTTGTCACGTATTTCGAAAAAGCCGTTACCTCTTAGGACCAGACACTTCTTTTCTTCAAATTAAAAACAGATTCATAAATAATAATTGTTTAATTTTACAAACGTTCCTTATCAAAGTTGCGAAATTTCAGGGAGGTAGTTCACAATCTCGTCGATTTTGAATGTGTAATTATAACTTTTTGGTTGATTTCGAAGAAATGCTACCTATTGCAGAGGTCTTAATCACGCGACTTTCAAAAAATGTTGATGCCACTTTTTAAGACTTTTACCCCAAACACCAAAACCATGGTCCGTTTAACAACTTATATACATCTATATATATAAAGCAGTAAGTCCTGACTGATTCATCATCGCCGAGCCTAAACGGCTAACGCTAGAAAGTTGAAATTTGGACAGTAGTTTCCTTTTGTGGCGTAGGGAAAAACAATGGAGCCACTTTTTTGAATTTTTGCTCCAAAGAGGAGATACAGGGTGTTCCAGTTTGTATGGAAAAAAAATTTAAATTGGAATTAAGAACTAATTGGGAGGGAAATTCTAAAACAAAAATAAAGAAACAATTTTTCACCGTTTTTCAAAATTATATCCACGGGCCAAGATACAGGGTGTTAAAGTTTGAAAATAAAAGGATAAGTCCCGACCGACTTACTCATAACCGCCAGGCCTAAGTGGCTAATGCTAGAATCTTGAGATTTAGACAGTTGTTTCCTTTTGCGACGTAGGTTATCACCATGGAGATACAGGGTGTTCAAGTTTGTATGGAATCGAAAATTTAAATTGGAATTATGAATTGAAATTTGGTACGTAAATTCTACAATAAAAATAAAGAAACACGTGTTTCACCGTTTTTCGAAATTATGAATACGGGCCAAGATAAAGAGTATTAAAGTTTGCAGATTTTATAGTATGCGCAACCGTAGCCATCGACACATTCGGTTCGTGATCGTGTGTTGTTATTGTTTTGCCGAATTCCGCAAGGGTAGTTTTTTCGTTTATTTTTCTTTGATCGTATTCTTGCTTCTATGGGATACACTGCGTAGTTTATTTACAATGCATTCGCAGTTCGAAGCAATTCGACGGGGAACGGGTGTGTATATGATTTGGTTGAATGGATCTTTAACCCTTAACCACCCAGCATCAGTTATTGTCACACTACCACCTAACATACGTCTGTGAGACCCCGGAACAAAATCATTCGCGTTTGTAACATTTTGTGAATTAAGTTAGTTTTTTAATAAAAAACAGTTTAGGAACATATTAAATTATTTATTAGAATAAGAAAGGCACGCTAAAATCAACAGTTTTGTTTTAAATCTCAATTAAGGAGTCAACGTCTCTTATTTTATACTTATAAACTAGCACGTTTAGAACATTCGATCGATAGTAATAATCACATAAAGTAGGTACTTCTTTGTTCTTTTTTACTTACCAGAGACAAACGCGCTCACGTCCGACTGCGACGAGCGGTTGCCTAGCACAGAGGATTGCGAGGAAAAGGTACAAGAACGAACAGGTTTATACGAAACTCGGGCGCAATAATATTCACGCCTAAAGATTCGTCGGGGTCTGTGAGACGTATGCTAGGTGGTTAAGGGTTAAGTATCTATGAGACTACTGAACCGATTTTAAAAATTCAATACTGAAATGGTGACACTTTTTGCCATCTTTTGCTTTTGAAAGTTCAATAGGAACAGACGATTTCTAACGACTAAGTATAAACTTTAGTATGTATGGTGCGCGTGCGAAGCCGCGGGAGGACTGCTAGTCTATGATATGTTTTAAAGAGTCGGACAATGAGAGCGAAAAACGACCGAAGACGAGGAAAGAATAGAAAGACACTGTACTGTTAAATTTTTTTATTCTCGTTTGTTATTCTGTGACCTTGTCGTTCGAAGTGTGTACTATGAATATCCTACAGATTCAGCTGCAGGTCTATTTATGTGCGCCTCTGGATATAACCGTACAACTCGGCCATCCTCTCATCGATCCCGTCCTCGAACGCCATTACTACATTGATACAAATTTATTTGATTGCTCAATACTTCCAGCCGATGGTCGATCGATGAAAAAACACAATAAGAGTGATGATGATCCTCCCTCCGCCGCGGTGGTCGGTAGCTGTCTTTGTAGATGTACTCATTGTTGCACTGGTCGACGTTTGTTGGTTTGGTGGACTGGGAAATTGGTGACTGATATTGGGGACTTCTGAATGCATCGTCGGAGTGATGTCTAATCCAATAGCTTTCTCCGAAATTTTCGTAGTCGGAATCTTGGTGACTGGTATTTCTACGTCCTCATATCTCAAGTCATTTAAACATCTAGGTATACCTCTCGTATTTGGTCTTGCTATCTGGTTTTCAATATCTAAACAACATACGACACTGGTCCGGTTACTTCGATGACATCTCCCTTTATCTATTTTGGCCCATACATATAATTACGAATGCATCTCCTATATTAAAAGTTCGTACTATTTTCCCCGGGTCTTCTGCTTGTGCCTCATGCCGCCGTTCGGATCTTCCGGCCCATTAATAACTCTGCTGGTGTCCTTCCAGTTGGTGTGTGTACGTGTGGGGTGAAATATGTTGCTTAAATAAAAATCTTTGTAGTTTTAATTGCATATAAATTAACTATTTGAGTCCGATTTATGAGAAAAAATACAATTATTTATTTTCTTGGATATCGACCGCTTTATTGTATGTCGGCTTATTAACTAACTTAATGACAATTCTCTACTTCACTATTTTTACTCTACCTTGCTAACTCAGCTAAATTTGATTTGCGCGTGGCGACTCATTATGGGATACCGGGTCCCGTTACACAATTCACCGGTTCAGTGTTATTATGCTGCGCGTGCACCGATGCACATTGACCTTGATGAGTGTGGGAACAGATAAATGAATTCAACTATTGAAGTGAAAAAATGGAATGGCTCGTGTTCCTCTCCCCCGTTAAATTGAAAATTCTCCTGAATTTTATTTCGTTTCGGAATTTCGCTATCGCAATTTTTTATTGACAGTTTTAGCTTTTTATTTTTCTTCGTTAGGATTATTATTGAGACAATTATTACGATTATAATTATAAGCATAGTTGAGTTAGCAATGTATTGAATATTCTTATGAAATTTAAGTAATTTAATGTGTTCCAGGTTTACAAAATTTTTAACAACAATATCTTCGTAATTTAATTGTTTTGTAAAATTATAGGTTACATCTTCAGTATAGAAAAATCTGTCTGTGAATTCTAAATTATTGTTACTAAATGTTTCGTTTAATATTTCAATTGCACAATTGTTAACAATTAATTTCCATTTAATTTTATTTTTCTATCGTCACATTGGTTTATTATTTTTACGTTTTGCATATTCTTACAAATTATAGTACTATCATCTAATTTCTTGATTTCTGTTACTTTATTTTCTTTTATCTTACAATTATTTTTTGTAATACAATTATTTATTAGTTCTAATTCATCTTTGTATTGGATTTTATTATCGTACTTATATTTTATTCCATTAATTTCTACCATATATTGATCGTTTATTATTATTTCCATTATATTTTTTGTAGGTATTGCTGTAATTAGCTTATAGTCTACAAGTTTATACGAGTGTGGTATTTTTAATGCTAGGATCAATCTATCTTTATCATATTTCAATAGTCCTATCTTTACATTTTTCAATTTGTAGACATCTAGTTCTGTCTCTCTAATTTCTACTGCTGTTAACAGGCTCGGGTGTACTAATCCCTGCTTTACTAATGCTATGCTATCTAGAATTTGATCGAGTTTTTCTTCTAATATTTTTAACTTCAATATTTGATCTGTTTTTAGCTGTTGTAGTATAATTCGTTTTTCATTAGCTGTTAATTCTCCGTATGCTTGGCTTAATTGCTTCCTGTCAGTTTCTATGATATTTTTTAGACTAGTTATTGTTTCACTAAAATGAGAGTTAATTTCAATTTGCTTATTTAGGTTATTGATGGCGTTATCATTATTTTCTTCGACTACTTTCATATGATCTGTTATTTCTAGTCGGTCGTCGTCGTCCATGGTTCCGAATAACCATTTTTCTGCTGTTCCTATAAAATTCACTAGCCCTCTTTTCTGTCTAACGGTTTTCCCTGGTTCTATTGCTGTTATTTTCGCATATATCGTTTCTAGCTGCTTTCTTATTGTTGGGTCATTGCCTACATGTAGTCTTTGTATGTTGTCTTCGATGGAGTTAATGGTTTGTCTTAATTCGTTCGTATTTATAATGTGTACTATCGTTTCCGGTCCTGTACTATCTCTGTTTGTCCCATGTTAATTTCGACGTATCCGTTGTCTGTTGTAATCCTATCAATCGTTAGCGTTGCTGTTGCTTGTCCCGTCGCTAGTATCGTCAGTATGAGAACCGCTGATGTCATCACCTGCAAACATACGAGGTCTCTTAAGATTCATTGGATGTTCCCTATCTATTTGTTTTAATCTATACCTAGGTTCATTTTTAATTATAATAGTTTCTTTTATAGTTCTTAACTGGAGCCACTTTTCTTTTTTCCTGATAACTTTCCCTATTCTGATTTAGTTTTTGAGTTCGTTTTTCTTTCTGTGTCTGTATGTTCTTAGCTAAACTTGCAAGATCTGCGAACATCGCTTCTTCAGGCGTCATCTTAATAGTGCAATGATATCTATTGTTATATTTCTTTACTGCTCTATGTACTCTTTGGATAAGTGTTAAGTCTACATTCTTCATAGCTACTAGTATTTCTTGTAACGTAGAATGGAACCACTCTATGTCACTATTGCCTGTGTGGGTGTTGGGTTTGGTTAGGTGGAGTTCGACTTCCTGTTCTCTTAGAAATTCTTTCAAATGCTCTGACTTAAATTCATTGTCTGTTATGATTTTTGATGGTTTACCGAATTTGGAGAAATGCTCCTCTAGCGTTTCTATCTTTTTTGTCCAATTCCTGTTTGGCAAAAAGTAAGCATATGCTTTCTTTGTGAGCTTATCAATAAAAGTTAAGAATGGGTGTTTTCTAAAGTAATAGATATCCATATGAATAATTTCATTGGGCCTACTTGGCGTTTGACTAAGTTCGTATTTAAGTTTTATCGGTTTACGTTCATATTTGGTCTCTAGGCATGTTTTGCAATTATTTATTATTCTGGTAATTTCTTTAATTAGATGGGGATAGTATATTTCATTCTTCAAGCTGTGGTAAGTTTCAATTATCCCGCTATGGGCACTTTCTCGGGTGTGGTATAAAGAAATTTGTTTATGCGCTTCTTCCAATGTCTTTATTTCTCTTGCTCTTAACGTGGTTTTTATAAATTTAATTTGGTTGTTATGTCCGAAAAGTTCTATCAATAATTGTTGTATTTTGTTAAACTCATGATAGGAGAGTTCAGTATAGATCCCGATGAGGCCTGGTTTTATAAACCTTCTCAGTACGTCTGTCCAATAATCTTTTTCTTTTGTCATGTCGACGAATATCATGCGTCTGTTGTGTAGTATTTCTATTTCCTTATCAGCGTCATTAGTTAGTATAATTTGTGTTTTGTACTTATTTACGATTGTTTCTTTTATTTGAATGTGGTCCAGTTGCTGCTCCTCTTGCGAATGTGTTGTTGCATTGTCTGACAAATTGTTAATTGACTGAGTGTCGCTAACTTCTTTTTCTTGGTTATTTTCAGGAATCCTGCTTAGGAAGTCTGCTACCTTGTTCTCCTTGCCTTTCAGGTATTCTATGTCGAATTGGTATTCCTGTAACTTGAGTAGCCATCTCTGCGTTCGCTGGCTAAATTCTTTTCCTGAATATTTTTTGTTTAAATATTTTATCGGTAAATGGTCTGTAATAATTTGAAATCGCTTCCCCCATAAGTACGGCCTAAAGTACGTTACTGCCCATACGATCGCCAAGAACTCTTTGTCTGTTACAGAGTAGTTCTTTTCGTGATCGTTGAGGGATCTCGATGCGTAACACACGGGTTGTCCCTCTTGCGTTAATACCGCTCCGATTGCGTAATTGCTTGCATCGGTAAATAGTGTGAAACTTTTAGTGAAATCGGGAAATTTTAAAATGGGGTGTTTTATTATGTTTAATTTCAATGTCTCAAAAGCCTGAATGTATTCTGGGTCATTTATGTTTATTTTCTTATCTTTTTTTAAATATTTTATCATTGGATTAGCGATTTTTGCATAGTCCTTCACGAATTTCCTGTAGTAACCTGTAGCTCCTAAAAACCCTTTTAGCTGTTTCTCGGTTTTAGGCAGAGGGTATTCCTCGATGCATTTGATCTTGATCGAGTTAGGTTTCATTCCTTCGGCTGTCAAGATATGACCTAAGAACTCGGTATTTTTCTTCATAAAGGAACATTTGTCGAACTGTACTTTAAGATTATGTTCGGCCAATATACTGAATATTATTTTTAGAGAGTTAATGTGTTCTCGTAGACTTGTTGAGAATATCAAGATGTCGTCAAGGTAAACGACACATATTTTATTTATATAGTCTCTGAGTATGTTGTTCATCAACCGTTGGAATGTTGCCGGTGCATTTTTGAGCCCGAACGGCATTCGAAGGTATTCATACAGTCCACAAGGCGTGATAAACGCTGTTATTGGGATATCATTTGGGTTTACCTTAATTTGATGGTACCCTTTCGCAAGATCCAAGGACGAGAAGTACTGCGCTTTGCCCAGTTTATCTAGTATGCCCTCAATGTTCGGTAATGGGTGTTTGTCGTCGATCGTTATCTCGTTAAGTTTTCGATAATCTACGCAAAGTCGGAACTTCTGCTTTCCTGAATTATCCATTTTTTTCTTCACGACCACAACTGGCGAGGCATATCTGCTGTTAGACTTTCGAATAATACCTTGTTCCTCCATTTCTTTTATCTGTCGCCGTACTTCCTCTTCATGCTGTGGAGGAAGCCTATATAGCTTGGCATTGATCTGCTGATCTGTCGTTGTTCGAATTTCGTGCGTTATTGTGTCCGTATTAGTTAATAGATCGCCGTCCTGGTATATTAAATTCTTGAATTGGCGTAATAAGGTTGCCATTTCTTTCTTTTCTTCTCCGTTCAAATGAGTAAGGTCCACTTCTTTTCCAGTTGAAAGTTCGAAGCAATCCAAAGTTGTTTCGTTGTCTACTGAATAGAGTGGTATCTTGGTACCGTTTTGTAATACGAGACATTTATTGTTAAAGTCGAGTGTTTTCGCAATTTTGCTTAACAAGTCCATTCCTATTAGTATGTCATAAGGCTTATCACCTAGATCTCTCTTGTACCATCTGGTAGCTCCCTTTTGATCGCAGTTAAATTCTGTTGGTATTTTAGTTATAATCCTATCTACCATTTCTGTCGTCGTTTTATTGATTGTTTGGAGTTTTAAATTAATTCTTTCGTAAATTTTGAAATTACTACAATCTACCCTACTTGAATTTATTATGCTCATAGTTGAGCCCGTACCGATTAGTCCTCTATGTTTTCGTCCGTCAATAGTCACGTCCATAAATATTTTATTTCCGAGGCTTAGTTGGGAAAAAACTCGGTTTCAATATTATGTATCTCTTCTGTTCGATTACTAACCTGCTCCCTACCTGTTAGGTTACTGTATGCCAATTGTCCTATCTCCATAGACTCTGGCTGACGTTGTGCGTTCCGGAGTTGACCGGATGGATTAAAAACTGGTTGTCTACAATTTCCTGAATTTCGGTGTTGACCTGATCTACCTGGTTGGGAATAATAATTATGCCTATACTGTTCTGAATCTCCTCTATAGCGATAATTATTGTTATAATGACGTTGATTCTGATTAGGATAGTAGTTATTGCGTGGGACATTATTTTGGTGATTACGAGAAGAAACATTATTATCTGATCTGTTAGGTTTTGTATTTTGTGTAGGTTTTCGATCGTGAGTCATAAAATCTTTATCTAAGTTGTGGTGATCATACCCGATGTATGTGTATAAAATTTCTTTTATCTCATGCAAATCAAATTTATCTTTTATTTCTCTAGATAGGTTTACTGAAGTTAATTGCTTTATTCTATTTATCAAAAGTGTATAAAATGTTTTTTTTGACTCTACAGGGTTTGTTTCATATGTGGAAAATGTGTTAATTTCTTGGATAATAACTTCTAGTTTACAATTTAAATCATCAATCGAACTTACTCTTAAATTAGATATTCTTCGAGAGATATCTTTGTAGTTGCACGCCGGTCTGAAGTGCTGCTTGAACAGGTTCTTTGCTTCGTCCCAGCTTTGCGGATGGTTGTTAAGTAGGAGTTCCTTTGCTCTTCCTGTGATCTTCGAATTATAGATGGCTTGCCATAGTTCTGCTTGACGTGAGGCGTCCACTGCGCTAAGATGGGTTCCCACGACGTTGATGAATTGTGTAAGCTGGTTTTTGTCTCCATCAAATTCTTTTATATAGGCGATCTCTTTCATTAGAGTCACCGCTCTAATTGGTCGAATTTGGTTATTTTGGTTGTTCGTGTGGAGTGCGACGAGTGCCTCCAGTGCTGCTGACATGCGTTCCATTACTTCGCGTTCCATATTTTCTTGTTCAATTACAAGTTTCCAAAACTTGTCGGTTTTATCTTTACGTGGAATTTTTGAGTTAATAAGATTAGTTCTTTTCACTAGCGCGAGTTCCGTTCACTGATTTTTAGTGGTTTCTCCCGACACTGTTCGGACTTGCGGTGATACGTAATTATTTCGTATCTTAATCACTGATTTTTAGTGACTTTTTCGACACTTTATTGATACGTATTCTATCACTGGTTCTTAGTGATTTTAATATATTTTACACTTTATTGTTGCGTATTTTGCCACTGATTACTTGACACTATTTAAAAAAAACCGGTCACGATGACTTGGTTCGTTCTCTTTTGGATCCCTCAAATATAGTGGAATCCTACCGACTGCGCCAATTAACTATTTGATTCCGATTTATTCGAAAAAAAACAATTATTTATTTTCTTGGATATCGACCGCTTTATTGTATGTCCGCTTATTAACTAACTTAATGACAATTCTCTACTTCACTATTTTTACTCTACCTTGCTAACTCAGCTAAATTTGATTTGCGCGTGGCGACTCATTATGGGATACCGGGTCCCGTTACACAATTCACCGGTTCAGTGTTATTATGCTGCGCGTGCACCGATGCACATTGACCTTGATGAGTGTGGGAACAGATAAATGAATTCAACTATTGGAGTGAAAAAATGGAATGGCTCGTGTTCCGTATGGGATATGTAACCTATACATACATACATACCCCATACACTAGGATAGCTAATGATGCTTTCGTGTAACGTACCATCTTTGCTGCCTGTCAGTTACTGGAAGGATGGTAGGGTGCCGTGGTATGAAATTTATTTTTTTTTTTTTTTGTATAAACATTTTTAAGCTCCTCTGAAACGAACGCCCTTCCATTGTTTGATATGACTTCCCTTGGTATACCATGGGCCACGCTACTCTCCTTCAATTTCCGAATGATCTTGGCTGCTGATTGATGGGCTTTCAAATTTCCAGCCATTTTAACATCGAATATACATTAGTAAGAAAATGTGACTCTTTTAGGGACCAGCCGTGTTCAGATGGATGGTGGACCAGGGGTTCGGCGGATTTGGTTTATCCTTTTGACAGAGCTCACATTTCTGATTAGGCTTATGCCCCAAAACGAAGTTGCGTGCGAAAGCTTTTATTTGAGTCATACTGAGATGGTGAGCATGCAGAACATCTATAATACGATTTTAAAACTTAAGTGGTATTACCACCCGGCTACCACACAAAATACAGTCCCTTGTGCGCCGATAACTCGATTCTCCTTTGGAAGTAGGTTTGAAAATAGGCTCCCATTTTTAATGGCCAACCATGCGAAATTCAATGCATTACCTTCGCAAAATGTAGGTCCTTCGCTGTTTCACGTCTCCTCTGCACGGATTAACGGAGCTAAAAGCGACGCATCTCCTTCCACAAGTAAAATATCTGCGGGCCCATTTTGTTCTTCTATGGTACACGGTTGTGGGAGCTGACAAAGGCAATCCGCGTTAGCATTTGACATTCCAGATCTATATACTAGCTCGTTATCATAAGACGCAAGTTGTTCTCTTCGCTAGGAAGAGGAAGCTGACTGGATTGACTCTACCAGTGCTTAAAGGCATCAGAATCCCACTCGCCAACGAAGCGAAATATTTAGGAGTAGTCTTGGGTAGGAAACTTCTTTGGTCGAAACACGTCGAGTTTAAGGCGGCTCGAGCATTCTCAGCTTTCTGGAAGTTTAAGGGCGGTTTTGGCAATACATGCAGTCTACCACCGAAAAGAGTCCTATGGCTCTATAAAGTGATTATAAGACCTTCCTTAGCATATGCCTCGGTTGTATGGTTGAATAAGCTTTCACGCAAAAACGTGACTGCTTTTTCACTAAACTCCAAAGAACGTTTTATCTAGTCTGTACCGGCGCTTTTCCCAGCACGCCTGGCTCTGCTATAGATAAAATGCTCAGAGGTGGTAACCCTTAATGTTTACATCATGGGCGAAACGATCAGAGCCATCTTCCGTTTAAAAAGAAGTGATTTTTGGTATAACACGCACACGCCTGTGCACAGGAGTGGTTTAACCACTTTTTGAGCCATGTAAGGAATGTAGTGGAATTTTCACAGATGGCTTCAAGACCAGTGAAGGCTCAGGTGCTAGAGTGTATGTGGAAAGCGACAACATTAGACAGCATTTTTCCCAGCATCTGTCTTCCAAACGGAGATTTTTGCAATACTTATGGTTGCGAGCTATATTGTGAAAAACCAGTGGAGGGGACGGAGTATCTGCGTCTGTAGCGACAGTCAGGTTGCACTTAAAGTATTACTCTTACTAGATCCAAAATAGTTTGGGAATGCAGGTCTAGTTTGAATTCGTTTGGAAGACTGAATTTGCTAAGACTTGTATGGGTCCCTGGATACAGCGGAATTACCGGAAATGAGGTCTCCGATGAGCTTGCCAGGCAAGATTCAGAGGAAAACTTCTCCGTTCCTGAACCCACGTTAGGTTTGCCCGTATCTTCGGTTAGGGCTTCTATCGATGGTTGGGTTTCAAGCAAACACAACTGTAGATGACATGACTCTCCAGGATGCAGGCAGACTAAACAGATCCTTCCCGACGTCTGTAAGAAATCCGCGGCATTCTTGCTGTCTCTCAGCAAAAAAGACTGCAGACAACTTATTGGATTATTACGGGACAGTTCTCCTCTGCCAAACATCTCAACGTGTTAGGTTTAAATGACACCACTGTCTGTGATGCTTGTGGAGAGGGCAACGACACTGCGGAACACTTCCTATGTAATTGTCCTGCCTTTGCTCGTATCATGTGGCAGATTTTTAGGACTGATGTGATCAATGCTGGTAACCTAAGCTCCTTATCACTGACGCTCTTATTCGACTTTCTTAGAAAGACGAAGAAAACACAGTAAAAGGGTTGTACTTGCTGGTAGTACAATGGACCTGTTTTTGCATCTGAGTGCTCCAGCGTGGTGTTCCAACACCCCGACAGAAAAAAAAAAATTATAAGTCGTCAATAATATGAAAGTCGGTTGGTGTGATGTCCTCTTCTGGTGAGTCTCGTGCATATTGTAATGGCTTCGCTAGGTCTCATTTAGTCAACGACAGTGTTATGAGCTATAGCCGCTTTCATGAAGAAGAAGCAGGCTTAGAGCTTTACAGAATTATATGTTTACATAAAAAGTCAAGCTCTTGTGGTAATGATGGTATTTCCAATCCTGTCCTTAAAAAACATAGCACTTAATATTGTAGACATATTAGCTTATATTTTTGACTTAAGTATTTCGACCGGGACTTTCCCGGATAAATCAAAATGTGCCAATGTGATCCGTTTTTATAAAAAAGGTAGTAAAAGTGACAAAAACAATTATAAGCCAATTTTCTTATTGTCACCAAAGTGTTTGAAAAAGAGTAGCTTGCTGAGCTACTTGGCAAAAGTAGATTTCCTTAGTCCTGCTCAGTTTGGTTTTAGGGAAGGGCTTGCTACAGAAGATGCCCTCTTGGAGTTTTGCTCCTTTATTAATTAAGCTCTGGATGATAAAAAATGTTGCGCCGGCCTCTTTATAGACATTACCGAAGTTTTTGACATGGTCCACCACAATGTTCTGCTAAGCAAATTACACTTTGCAGGATTTCGTGGTTTTATGCACAACTGATTTCAGTCCTACTTAAAGGATATAACTCAAAAAGTCGTAGTGGGTAACTTTGTTAGTAGATCAAAAACTTAGGTGTACCTCAGGGATCAGTTCTTAGTTCCATTGTGCTCCCATTTTACATTTACTCCTTATTCAGCCAACCGTTTACAGAGAAAGTTAATGCTTTCGCAGATGATATGCATAGTCCTCTAAACTTAAGCGCGGATATCAATCATGATGTTCACCTCCTGGCATTGTGATTTTCAGAACATAAACTTGTTGTCAGCAATTAAACCAAATTGATGCACTTCAGTCTTAATATGCAAGAGTCCCTTAACTTTGAAAATTTCTTTCATGCAAACAACTGCGCAAGGTCAAATGTGTCAAATTCTATTTGTACTGAGGAAACCACAAGGACAATGTTTAATAAAGAAGCATTTTGTGATACAAGCTGCTTTAAAATTGAAATAATAAATCAATCTAAATATTTAGGTACTACTTTTGACCAAAATATGAGTTGATCTGAACATATTTAAATTTTGAAACAATATTTACGATCTTTTTTTTTTTTTTTTTCAAATTCAAATTCAAATTCAAATTTATTATAAATAATATAAGTACAATAACTTATACTTATAATAGTATAAGTACAATAACCTCCTCTTCGACTACCTACCTTGACGTTGGTGTGGAGGCTCAGTAGGTCCCGATGACTCCAGAGGGCGATTGCAGCAGGGTCACCCAAGCTGTAAGGTCTCTGGGTGAGGTTCCGAAGCTAAAGAGTAGTCAACCTGACTCCAGTGGTGGTGTGAGCATATAGCAAACCGTGCCCAAGGATGCAAGACTGAGGGTTAAATCAGTCTCTAACGAGCTCCTTCAGGCATCCTGGCAAGAGCCTGTCGTAACTAGCGCCCCATCACAGTAGAACCGGCTATGCTGTGATGGTACTTTTTCCACCGGCTCCTCGTGGGAACCAATAAACAAATAAATGAATAACACAGAAAACAAAAAACAAAACACACAGCCTTTGGGGGAAACCCCGAACAAACACAATATATCGGAGGAAGAGGAGAAACTCTTACTGCAAGAACCTTCCACAAATATAGCTTCTTCGGATGGAGAAAGTGGAAGGGCGATTGACATCGACATGGAGAAGCTTCTTCTTGATGACGATGACAACCGCTCAATCGCTAGCTCATCCAACCTCTCCACGCTGTCCACGACATCAAATCGCAGTAGGATAGCGAATAGTAAGCAAACGATCAAAAGACTAGGGAGGAAGAAATGGGAGGAGCTGACGGATAGGGATAGGAGGAGGCTTCACAATGCCAGGGCCTTCTTGCAGGAGCTGTCCTCACGAGATAGTGAGCCAACTGCTAGCTGCTCGGGAGGCACAGAGCCTGTAAGAGACTCTGGCACAGAGGGGCTGATGGGACCGCCCAGGTCTGTAACATGCCGTAGCCAGTCGGGACAGGGGTTGATCGCATCAGCAACTGTGAAGGAAGGGCAGGGTAAGGGTAATGGTAAGGTAGCGGGAAGGGAGCAGGATCCGACTGTGAGGTCGCCGGATCCATCAGTCAGGAACAGCAGCAAGTCTCCTACTTGTACATTCCTGGCCGGTGGTGAGGAGGCATCGCAGGTGGTGAAGATAGGGGGGAGCATGACAACGCCGCGACAAGCCAATGCTCGTCAGTCGGGGTACAGGCACCAACTCTTTCACTACCAGGGGAATGCGAACGAACGAACGATGACGAGCAGACAAACTCCACATTGGGAAGCTACTGAACTGTCGTTTCCGCACAGTGCGATCCGAAGCAATGCCTTGGCTTGGGATTACCCGATGTTCCAACGGCCGCTGAAGAGAGCAAGGTGAGGACCGCAGGGCAGCAAGCCCCTTCGACAACACAGCAGCTGGCATCCAGCATTATCAAGCAGTACAGGCAGCGAGTAAATGCCAAAAGATTCATCAGGCGACTCAACAAGCGCGATCCTATATCCTACACGGAGAGGGAGAAACAGGCGCTAGATAGGGCAAAACAGTTGGTAGGGCCAATGGTAGCTAGGGACGAGCAGAGAACACCTAGGGCGCACACCTCTGGATGGGCTAGCAGAAGGCTAGCTGCAGCGAGGGAGGGAGGCCCCTTGCCCCCCGCCGCAGCTGCAGGTAGAATTATGCGACCTCCAACTGCTGCTGGCAAGGGTCCTACGTCCAAACCTGAGGCAGTTGCGGGATGCTCAAAGAGGGGTAGGCACGACGAGACAATCTCTCCACCCTTACCTGGGAGTAAAAGGGCTAGAACCCACTCCGACATTGCCAGGAGTAATCTTCTGGTTGCCATAGTCGACTATGGCAATCCAGATAGGAAACTGACGGAAGATCAGTGGAAGTTAATTGAGATACGGATCCTTGATGGTGTGAATGACGCTCTCTTAAAAGGCACGGAACCCTTTCCACTTTTTGGACAGCTGACTACCTTCAAGGGTTTTAAAATAATGGAGTGCGATAATGAGAGCACACTAAACTGGCTTAAAAAGTTTGTGTCCGACACCGAAACCCTGTGGGCCAATGCCGACTTAAAGGTGATCGAGAAGAGAGAGCTCATCAGCCTCACCAGACCCAAAGGTCGCATTCTACTTACGGGTCCGTACCTCCCGAAGGATAGGATAGAGCGTAACCTGAGGCTACTCAACCCAGAATTACTAAGTAGAGACTGGGAAGTAACGGAAGTGGGAGAGCACACTGACGCTGATATGGAAGTGACCATACTGCTCAGCCATCGATCGATGCCGCTGCTTCGCGAAGGAAACTATAAAGTGCGCGTTGGCATTACCCGATGCAAAATTAGACCGGTTGCTGGACCAGTCCAGCAAGAAAGAGATGGGGGCCTCAGCCGCGATGAAGGTTGTACAAATAAACCTTCATCACAGTAAGGCGGCCAGCGCCAACCTTATCTTCCTAATGGGAGATAAGGACATTAATATTGCCCTTATACAAGAGCCATGGATTGTCCGAGGCAAAATTATGGGGCTTAATTCCAGAAACCTAAAAATATACAAGATCGACACGCCGGACGCTGAAAGTAAGATTAGAACTTTCATTGTAGCTAAAGAACAAATTAAGCTTTTTCTCTTACCTAGATACAGCAATTGTGACCAGACAGTCGTCAAATATGAGAGGCAGGGAAAGCCATCAATTGCGATAGGGTCCATATATATGCCGTACGGCTCCATAGATGGACCGCCATCTGATGATACACGCAGACTAATAAGGAAGGCAGAAGGGAAAAAGTGGGACCTTCTCATAGGATGCGATGCGAACTCCCATCATTCACAATGGGGCAGCACGAATATCAATCCAAGGGGTGAGTCCCTTTTTGAATTTGTAATAGAGTACAACTTGTTGATAGCAAACATTGGGGATGCCCGTTTAAGAACACATGCGACAAAAAGTCACCGCCATGGTGGAGTAAAGAGCTTTCATGCATGAGGAAAGAAACGCGCAAACTCTTCAACGCGGCAAAAAGACTCGACACTGATGAAGACTGGGAGAGGTATTAAGCCAGTCAAAGGAAATTCAAAAGCGCAGTGAGCAGCTCTAAGCGCACCTCCTGGCATACTTTCTGCAATAAAATTGAGAACACCACGGATGCAGCGAGACTCAGGAAGATCCTGTCTAAAGAACCATCAGTGCCAGGGTATCTCAAGGACACTAATGGCAACTGGACGCAATCCTGCTCTGGGTCCCTGGTTCTCCTACTTGATACTCACTTTCCAGGATGTACGTCGAGCCAGGCTGAAAATCCGAGTATAGGCAGTCGACTGGAGGATGAGTCGCAGTTACCAGTAAGGATGGTGACTGAAGAAAGAATCCTATGGGCAATCGAATCATTTCAGCCCTATAAATCACCAGGCACTGACGGGATTTTCCCGATCATGCTACAGAAAACCAAGCACATAGTGGCACCAACTCTACGAAGAATTTTTCAGGGCAGTCTTAAATGCGGGTACATACCTAAAGCTTGGAGAGAAGTAAAGGTTGTCTTCATCCCCAAAGCGGGGAAACCCAGCCACATCACTGCAAAAGACTACAGACCAATCAGCCTCACGTCCTTTATGCTGAAGACCTTTGAAAAACTAATCGACGTGCATATACGCAGTAAGCTCAGCCGCACAAATATGTCCACGGCACAGCATGCCTACACTAAAGGTAAAGGTGTAGAAACAGCACTGCACGATTTAGTCAGCCCCATTGAAAGATCTCTGCATTATAAAGAGTACACGCTCGCGGCATTTCTCGACATTGAAGGTGCTTTTAACAACGTCAAAACACATGCTATCAAGAGAGCATTGGAAGACAATCAAGTTGAACGCCCCGTCGCGAATCTCATAGTTAGCCTTTTAAATAGAAGGCACATCATCGCTGAACTCGGGGGAACCCGTCTAGAGGGGACCGCGTCCAGGGGCACACCGCAAGGAGGGGTTATATCCCCTCTTCTCTGGATCATGGTTATTAACGAGCTACTAATGAAATTTAGATACAGTGGAATTAAAGCAACAGCATACGCGGACGACGTGGTGCTACTTGCTACGGGCAAATTCCTAACCACTGTCAGCGAACTATTGCAAAGAGCTTTGAACACGCTAAACGTTTGGACGAAACAATTTGGGCTGGGGGTCAACCCTCAGAAAACCGAACTAGTGCTGTACACTAACAAAAGAACGATTCCAGCCTTCACGCTACCATCTATCGAGGGGACACCCCCCAAGCTGTCAGAGAGTGCGAAATACCTAGGCCTCATACTCGACAGGAAGCTTAACTGGAAGTTGAACATTAAGGAGAGGGTAAAAAAGGCATCAGTCGCCTTCTACACCTGCAATAGACTTTTCGGGAAAACCTGGGGATCTAAACCCCGAATAACACTATGGAAGTACACTGCGATAGTTAGACCCATACTAACTTACGGAGGGTTAGTCTGGTGGCATGCTGCATCCAAAACCAGCAACCTTAAAGATATGACCAGAATACAGAGAATGGGATGCATTGGAACAAGCAGTGCGATAAGAACAACGCCGACAGCGGGATTAGAAGCGGTTCTTAACCTTCTGCCCTTAGATTTGTACATGCAGGAGGCCGCAGCAAAAAGCGCTCTCAGGATCAGCCAGTCAGAACACTGGAGACCGAATTCATATGGACACGCCAAGGTGCTTAGCAACTATCTTAGCGGTACGGTCACCTCAGACTACATTGTCCCATACTTGGACTTTGAAAGACCCTTCTCGTGGACCTTTCCAAGTAGAGAACAGTGGGAGAGGAATGAAATATCCAAGGACTCCAAGTCCATCTATACCGATGGGTCAAAGATGGATGTAGGTACAGGTGCTGGTCTCTTCTCGGATGAATTAAATCTAAGCAGCTCAGTACGACTCCCAGATCACAGCAGTGTTTTCCAAGCGGAGGTTCTAGCAGTGACAAAGGCCGCCCAACTGGCGTCAATGCTGACAATATCACGGGAGGATATTACAATTTACATTGACAGTCAGGCGGCTATAAAAGCAATAGCTGCTACGCAAATAGCATCGAAGCTTGTCAAGAGCTGTCGCGAAGAGCTTAAGGTTCTTGGTATGCAGCACAATGTATAACTCTGCTGGGTCCCTGGTCATAGCGGAATACCAGGTAATGAAGCAGCTGATGAACTGGCCAGAAAGGGCTCAGCCCTAGACCGGGAACAAGCAGATGGCTTGGTCAAACCTCCACTCTGCAACCTTAAGGCCAAAATCGAACAAAGGCCAATAATAGATGCAAACAATAGATGGAGATCACTCACCACCTGTGAAATATCAAGAAGGCTATGGCCAGAGTACAACAAAATGAAAACAAGCAGACTCCTGTAAAATTACAGAAAGTCTCTGTCAATGCTGGTAGGAATGCTTACTGGCCATAACATGCTGAAATACCACATGAAAAAACTGCGTCTGAGCGATGATGACATCTGCAGAGGGTGCGGTGATGAAGAGGCCCACGAGGACACGGCCCATTTCCTCTGTCACTGCCCAAGCCTCTGTCAACTCAGAAGCAGAATCCTGGGAAAATTTTTCTTCGACCATATCGATGAGTTGTCAGATGGATCACCGTCGAAAATACTCAAATTCGTCAGAACGTCCGGATGGCTGGAAAACAGACTGTAACACCACGGTAGGGAACAAAACCATGGGTATCACAATGGGTCCACATGGACCTAAGTGTGATGAGGATACAACCATTCTCATCAGCCCGCTAACCTAACCTAACCTATAAGTACAATAAGACGGTCTTTTTAAGTACAAAGGAAATTACATTACAAGTATTATTTTACAATTTAGGCTAAGTGCATATTTAATTAATAAAAAAAAAAATAAGAGAAAACAAAATTACATTCTGAGTAATAAAAAAGAAAAAGAGAAGGGAAAAAAAGAAAAAAAAAAAAAAAGAATACGTATTGAGCAAAAAAGGGAAACAGGAAAGGGAAGGAACAGTGCTTACTTATCACTACAATTCGAAGTATTTAAAAACTGCTGATTTAAAGCTCGACATATGATTCCTCCTGATGTGAACGGGCAACGAATTCCATAACCTAATGGCATGGACGTAAAAGAGGCGTGAGGAGTCAAGGTACCTATATTTATGAAATATAAGGCTGAATGTTCTGCTGGATCGGGCAAATTGCAATTTATTGTACAAATACGTTGGTGATTTGTTCTGAATTATTTTAAATAGGAATATACAACAACTTGCGATGGTAAATTCTTCAACAGAACCTCCGAGTACTTTACTGGAGTAGTCAGAAATATGAACATATCTCGGTAATCTATAGACATATCTTACTGCATCGTTGAAGCTTTCTTGAAGTGTATGCCGAGAAACTGAGTCCGGGTTGCAGTAGACAACTTCTGCATACATAATTATTCGGACAATCAATGTTTTAACTAACTTTAAACGGGTACTAACAGGGGTGAAAGACGCAGAAATCCACAGCTTGCGAAGACATCCATAAATACGACCGACTACATAAGTAACATGATGGTGACAGGTGAGCTTTGAATTAACAACGAAACCGAGTGTTTTTATAGAATCGACTAGTTTAAGCTTGGCATCAGATAACCAGATATCGTGTAGAATATTAAGGTCAATAGGACGACGTGATATTGGTAAGACTGAGACTTAGATGGGTTGAGAGAAAGTCCATTAGCAAGTGACCAGCTATGAATTCGGTTGAGGCCTTCATTTAAACATGATACTAGTTCAATCACGCATGTAAACGGACGAGATAAATAGAGTTGCATATCATCAGCATACAAGTGGGTATTGGCATGTTTACATACAGAAGGCAGATCATTTATAAACATACAGAACAGAATTGGTCCCAAAATCGAACCCTGCGGTACACCAATTTGAATAGGCTTAAAATCAGATACTTTTTCTCCGATAACCTCTTTTTGAAACCTATCAGATAGAAAACTTCTTAGGAGCTTAACCGCGTTAGGTGAGAAATCGAATAAATTACGCAACTTCCAGCAAAGTGTATCGTGGTTAACTTTGTCGAAAGCCTTCGAGAAGTCAAGCAGACACAAAAGAGTAAGAAAACCTTTATCAAATTCACACCTAATGTCATCGAGGATTTTCACCATGGCTGTAGAACAACTGTGGCCAGATCTAAAACCAGACTGCAAAGGACATAGTAATGAATTTGAAAAGAGGTGATCTTGCATTTGTTTGGCTAAAATTTTCTCGAAGACCTTAGACAAACATGGTAAAATGCTTATAGGTCTAAAATCACTTGGGCACGAAGGATTTGTTTTCTTTGCTATAGGAATAACTTTTGCACGTTTCCAGCTCTCGGGAAAAGTAGATGTCATAATGCATGTGTTAACAATGTGCGTTAGATGTGATATGATTTCAGGTAAAATTATTTTTATGAAACGTAGAGGTATGCCGTCATCGCCAATGGCGTTCGATTTTATGGCTGCTAAATTCAGTATAACATCACTCTCAGATACTAGCTTAAATTCCAATTCGTTGAGATTCGATTAAGATGATTCGTCTCTCAAAGCAAGGCTGTGAGCTGTAGGGGTGTTAAGTTAAGTTTGGAACGGAAAAAATTGCGTTTGGCAGTTCGAATAACAACTGTTGCATAGTTACGGGCAGACTTGAAATTATACCAATTGAGGGCTGAAGAGTCTCGTTTCCACTTGCAGTAAAGTTTGTTTTATGACATTAACAACTTCAGACGTAAACCATGGACAGGCTTTATTGCGAACAAGGACAGTTTTAGTGGGGACATATTCACAGTAAACGGAGCTAATAAAGCTGTTAAAAATTGTAAGCTTTTTATGGGGATTGGTTTCGTGTCTTCAAAGTTCCCAAGGCAAATGACTAACAGCAGTACAGAGAGAATGGACATCGATCGTCGACAAATCTTTGAACGAAAAATACAATGGAACAGCACTACGAGAAAAGTCTATATTATAAGAACAAAAGAGCAAATCGTGATCGGTAATACCAGCGAGTGATAATTGGTCAAGGAGTAGAACGGAGGAAGTATTTGAAACAATAACAAGGTCAAGGACACTCGGAACTGAGTTAGGCGAATAATGAGTTGGGTAGTTGTTGACGATATTGAGACCAAGAGAAGTGAAGGGGCTGGTTATCATGCGGGCCCTTGAAGCATTTTTTAATAAATCGGCGTTGAAGTCACCGCATATTAAAACATGTTCATATCTTGCAGAAAATCCACATAGATCAAAGAAGTAGGGTTCAGGAGAAATACTTCTATCAGGCACGTAAACACAATAATGTTTTTACAATAAATTGCAACTCCCCCTCCAACAGTACACGTAATCCTGTCGTTTCGGTGTAAATAATAATTAGGTATAGCATAGATTTCATCTGAGACTTTAGGATTAAACCAGGTTTCACTTACACAGCTTGCATCCACACCAGTATCATTCAATAGATATCTTATATAGTCTAATTTTTCTGTATTAAGACTACGCACATTAAAGTGGCATACCTTAAAACCGTTCTGTGATCTAGATAAGACATTTATCATTGCCAGCGTTGAGTTGCTGTTCCCATCAGGAAGATCATATGAATTAAAGTCACTATCCATTGTTAAAATTTAACGAAAATAAGCGAGCAAAAATCAGCATAGTTTTTGTTTCTGAAGTACGAATTATCAATACCAAGCACTTAACGTCAAAGAGGGAAAGGGAGAAGGGATAGTTAAATAAAGTGAATAAAGAAAATAAAATAAAAAATATGAAATAAAAATACAAAAATGTAGAGTTAACTTTGATAAGAGCAAACATAGTACATAATAAAGAAAGCATAATCATAATATAATATATTCACGGCTTACGTCGGCGACACTGCACTTCTTCTGTCGTTGTTGTTAATTGCTCCGCTGGTAGTGATGATTTCGACAGCTGATGGGTTCTTGGAGAGAGAAATGAGTTTTTCGGGGCTATCAAGCGGCATAGCTAGCGGTTTTTTTGACAAAGACACGCCCGGAATTAACATAAACAGAGAACAGCTGTTTCTTTCTCTTCAAAGTCAATGCACTCTGCATAAGTTCACGGTTCTTCTTGGAGAGACATTCGTTGATGAAGCATCTGTCATCAGACCCAAATCCGAAATCACGCAAAGAGAGTTCGCGATGTTGTTGTTTGCGATATTGGGCAGCTGATTTTAGTACGTTGTTTCTTTCGTATGGACTGCTGAATTTAATAATTATCGGAGGTGGTGTGGATGATTTATGCTGATCATTTATACGACGTCTCACTCTAAAGATGCTTCTTAGAACCGGTGGATTGCAGGTGATGGAGTAGCAGAATGTGTTAAAAAGCACCTTCAGTTGTTCTTCGGGAAGTTTGGGGATACCAAAGAAAATCGCATCAGCTGCAACATCTCTCTGCTCCAGGGTATCGAATTTTATTTGCAGACTAAGCAGATCATCATGTAGTGTGTGTGCTGTGGTTGAAGAAGCCTCCAAACACTCGACCCTTTCAACCAGATTTGCGATGGTATTGCACATTTGCTCGTGTCGTTGAGTCCAGCGTTTTTCGGTCTTATTGGTCTACTTTGGTGGAGAGCTCACTGTTTATTTTTTTCATTTCATCAGTAAGAGATAAAATGAGTTGCTCCTTCAGCTTGGCTAGGTGACCCTCCAAGACAAAGGGTACGAAGCTTTTATCGTCTTAAGACATTTTGTGACAAAAAACGTTAAAAACAGTGTATTATTTAATATTTCAATCAAAACTACGGTATGGAATAAATTGCTGGAGTGGTGTACCAAACAAAGCTTGAGCCATTGATTGTTTGGTAAAAGTGCGATATCAGAAAAGTACGTGGGATCAATCGTTTCGCGCCTTCTATGGTACTGTTCAGATCATGGAAAATTCTGCCACTAAAACATTCGTATTGTTTAAAAGTTTCAAACCAATTTTTTTTTAGAAGTAGCTATTTACAGAGTCCGATTTCTAACACTCGCAATTTGTGTCTTTGTTCTTCCTTTCCACACCACTCTGTTGTTACATCTCTGTTGTACATCTCATTGCTCTATTGTTGTTCTGCGTGCATGTAAGTACTACGTTCTTTTTTATGTACTATCTCTTTACGTTTTCTCTCTTTTTTATTGTTAATTTATCGTAAATTTCTGTATAAATGCTATCTCTTTTCTTTCTATTTGTTTTCTGTCTCTTTTATTGTTAGATTATTGTAAATCTCTGTTTAAATGAATTAAATCGTTCTTCTTGTAAAATATATTAACTACACCACACTTCAAAGATATTCTTTTATGAATTGGTTTCAGTAAATGAGACTGGTCTCCCTGCAATATATTAATAAAAGTGTTTAGCTCCGTAAATGATGGTTAATGCTTGCTTATTAATTTGGGCATAATTACGTTCACTAGATCCAAGTGTGCGCGACGCAAAGGCAATGGGTCGCTCGTTTCCCTTAGAATCTCTTTTTACCAGCAAAGCGGCTTCGTCGTTCGGGGACGCATTACAGGAAAGTAAAATTGGCTTACTTTCATCATAGTGAGTCAAGACCCTTTCGATTCCTGAGTGTGTTCTTTGGGTCCAGACCCACGCAACGTTTCTATATAATAGCCAGTGCAACTTTTCTGCCTTGGCTGTTTTGTTCGGCAAGAATTGATTATAGAAATTGAGCATTCCCAAAAGTGACTGAAGCATTTCCCCACACATGAGCGTCTTACCATTCTTTTTAAGACCGGCACAATAGGTGTTGCCCAACGTGAAGTTCCATCTGTTCTAGTATCTGTTGTTGCTTTAACTTGTCGATATCCTCCTCTTCCGCCTTCCTTAATGCAAACGCTACTTGGCGATGTTTCCGAGTAATATTTCAATGCTGACAGTTGGCTCTTCATGGGCCCCTAAGTCCTTATTAAAGGCGCATCCGTACTTTTTCTTAATTTGTGTCCAGTCCCCGTTCATATCCACCACATGCACCCTTTCTACAAGTATGTCTAACGGAAGAAACCAATTACGCCCCAACAAACTTCGACCCCTGAATTGACCTCGAACTCCTCCATGACCCCATTCATACTTAATTTTACTGTTATTCTTAACGGGTGCGCTGCAGTCGCGGTTTATACGGGAACATTATTAAGTTCGGAATAATTACTTCGACAATTCCTTGCTTTATACCCTTGTTGGTTGGTGCGGGTTGGTACGACCATATTTTCTGGCTTGTTGTAAAAATAACATCTTATAACCAATCCATTCTCTTCGCGGCAGTTTATGGTTCACCAAAATCTTCGAAAAGAGTATTCTGCAACCTATTTAAGGAATGGATAGAAGAGCTGGTAGAGTCAAATAGGCAGTTCATCGTAGCTGGTGATACGAATATCGATTGGATGAATGATTCGAATTCATACACTCAAGATTTAAGAAATACAATTGAAGTAGAAAACACATGCAAACAAATAGTGAAAGAGCCGACTAGAATCACAAATACCTCAAAAACTTTGATCGACTATGTAATAACCGAGTTCTTCTGTCGCCAACACTAACATCGAGCTTAAAATTATCGACCATGAAACGATCGTGATAGATTACAATGTTGGAAAGAAAACTGCGGAAAGATCGGAAGAAAACAAAACGAAAGTTTTTAAAAACAACAGATCAGCATTCCTCCAACAGCTAAGACACAGCGATATATCAACTAGGCAAAGGTAATAGGCAGAGTAGTTCAAAATGAGCTGTTGAGGATTACAAAAACAATGATTCTTACAAAAACCACTAAACCAGATACCAATAAGTGGTATGTGTAGTGAAAATCTACTACGGATGAAGCGTGATAAAATGTATAGGTATAGAGAGTTTCTAACATCAAGCAGCGAAGGTACATGGGATAGATATCGTTTATCTAGAAATCAGTATAAAGCAGAAATCGTTAAAGCCAAAAATAACAGCATCAAGAATGGCATCGCAAGGGCACACGATCAAAAATCAATGTGGAATGCAATAAAATCACATGTATTAAATGTAAATAAAAATAAGCCTTCAATCAAAAATATAAAGTTTAATAATAATTATGCAAAAGATGATAAGATTATTGCCGAGGAATTTAACAAGTATTTTGTTAAAAGTGTATCGGAGATTAACATGCAATACAGTCTGCCCCATTCTGCCGTAGACCCATAAATGTAAACACGATATTCAAATTTAAACCTGTCAGTGTCGGAGACCTACAAAGTGTACTAAAAAGGATAAACCAAAAAAGAGACTTTAACTACATGACTACAAAAATGGTTTAAGATGCTCTTTCGATCCTAGGCCCGGTCCTAGAACAGTTAATAAATCTATTGATGAGTAGTGGTACCTTTCCTTAAACATGGAAAGAGTCAGTCGTCACTATAGTCATTAAAGTCAAAGGATCCAACAAATGTGAAGATTTCCGTCCAGTAAATACTCTCCCAGTCTATGAAAAACTACTGGAGAAAATCGTACAATTGCAACTTGAGGAATACTTTGAATCTAACGGACTGTTCCTAGAAAGCCAATCAGGATTCTGTAAAAAGCACTCGTGCAAATCTGCACTGAACGGCGTCGTAATGCGCTGGAAAGAGGAGATCGCTGCTGGAAACTATGTCATCGCAGTATTTTTAGACGTCAAAAGGGCGATCGAAACCATTGACAGAGACATCCTACTGGCGAAACTTCGAGAATGTGGCATTTGAAGTCGGCAACTGAACTGGTTTCGATCTTTCCTAAACGGTCGATTCTAAAAAACGAATGTAAATAGAGCAATGTCTAGCAGTGTTGAAACAACCCTAGGAGTTCCACAAGGATCCATATTTGGCGCATTATGCCTGAAACAGATGTGCAGCAAAGATGCATGCAGCAACCCATTTGAAACAGACGTGCAGTAATTTTTGACATTTCCTTGAATAGTTTGCTGTCATCATCACTTGTGACAATTGAATTCCGAAAACAAATTTGTCGCAATGGATATGGAAAGACGTGATAAATAAAATAAAATAGTTATTTTATTATTAGTTTTCAAAACTTATTTGAAATTTGAGCATTTTCTTTCGTATTTCTTCCTCAGTCCAATTCAAATTGTAAAATGTCTCTTACATGAAACGTCAAAACACAAAAATTGTACTATTTTGCTGTTCTACTACTGTAGATTTGCATTAAAATTAGAAATAAAAATTTCAAGAACGCCGTAGTTTTTCTGAAAATCCCCTTATAAATGAATTATATAGGATCACATAACATTTATTCAACGTTGTTTTGTTATTTGTTAAATTCAAATAATTTTATGTTTTTGTTATTTATTTATTTAACGTTATTTGTTAAACAACCTTTTTTGTTATTTATTATTTTCTTGAGCTAATTTACTTATTTATTATCTATTTTAACTAATTTATTTATTTAATTATTTATTTATTTACTTATATCTGTTTCAGGCATTATTATTCATTATCTAAATCAATGACATCGAAGCTTAACTAAGCTACTCCCAGATCATTCTTTTTTGCTGATAACACACTACTCTTCATCTATTGTGCCAACCCCGAGGAGTGTGTAAGACTGGTGCAAGAGGACTTATCGAAATTGAGCGTAAATCAAATTTTAATGTAAATAAATCTAAATGTATGTCTCTTAGAAACTGATTACAATTAAATCTATGTATCGAAAATGAATTATTAAAACAAGTCCAACGAATGAAATATCTAGGAATAATTATCGAACACAAATTGTAATTTCAATTGCAAATAGATTATGTCGTCAGGAAAGTATCTACAAAAAATCGTTTTTTTTTCGGTAGAACAAGAAACAAAATATCGTTGATAAGTGCAATAGATATATGTATGTAGGGAATAAAAACAGCAAGCCTGGCAACGCCACCACTGGGGGTTTTATTCCGAAGAACGGAACAAAAGAAGAACGAAGGGAGACAGAGTTAGCAATGATCCACGAGGAATCGTTCTCTTGACCGCCGACCATCGAAGGATACGCTTAACTTACGAGTAGTGCCGAATTGGTTAAAACTTACCTGCTAATAAAACCAAAACTTAATTATACATTTTTAAAACTATCCTTGTAATCGAACTTAAATTTAGTTTCCAATTTGTTAAAACTTACCTGCTAATAGTGCTAGTAAAACCTAAACTTAATTATAAACTGTTAAAAAATATCTGCTAAACTTAAACTTACCGGTGAAATAAAGGGTGGTTAAGTTTTAAGGGCCGATGTTGATTTTGAATAAAACACAAATTATTTAGGAAATTATCGTATTATGTATTATGATAATATTAGTATGGTTCAATTATGTATGGAACAAAATATCGGCCAAATGGCCGCCGCGACCACGGCGGCACACCTCCATCCGATGGTCCAAATTTTCGATGACGCTGAGGCATAATTGAGGTTCTATGCCATTAATGTGCCGAATTATCTCATCCTTTAGCTCTTGAATTGTTGCTGGCTTATCGACGTACACCTTTTCTTTCAAATTACCCCAAAGGAAGAAGTCCAACGGTGTCAAATCGCATGGTCGTTGCGGCCAATTAACATCGCCACGACGTGAGATAACACGGCCATTGAATTCCTCCCGCAAAAGAGCCATTGTTTCGTTAGCTGTGTGGCAAGTGGCACCGTCCTGTTGAAACCACATATCGTCCACATCCATATCTTCCAATTCGGGCCATAAAATGTTCGTTATCATCTCACGATAGCGAACACCATTCACAGTAACTGCCTGACCGGCCTCATTTTGGAAAAAATACGGCCCGATGATGCCGCCAGCCCATAAACCGCACCAAACAGTCACTCTTTGTGGGTGCATTGGTTTTTCGACACACTCTTGGATTATCATTCGCCCAAATGCGGCAATTCTGCTTATTGACGAATCCACTGAGGTGAATTTGGACGATTAAATTGACCGAAAAAATCACGAAGTGCACGATATGCATTTTGATTTGAACGCCCATTTTCATAATAAGCCTGAATAACTTTAACGCGTTGCTCGATTGTGTATCTTTCCATGGTTCAAATTGAGTAAGTCTGAAATTGAGAAATGTCAAATGAAATGCAGAAAAAAACTTGACGTTTAGGTGTGGTTCACATTCAACATCGGCCCTTAAAATTTAACCACCCTTTACATTTTATAACGAGTTAAATGCGTTTTTATCTCTACATGGGGGCTCAACCGGGATTTCTTCCCAATTAATCGTGCAAATTAAAGACAAAAAAAAGCTGTGAAAAAAAACGCATTATTCGTCGCGATATTCGGTTTTCGTGGTACGTACATCGAAGGAGTTTGCCGTGAAGCACTCGTTAACCCGGCACGTGTGGTATAATTATTAAAAAAAAATAAAAATATTAAATAAATAAATAAAAAAAAAAATTTTAAAACTTTTAATTTAATCATACCATAAATGTGAGAAGTTGTTTTTTTTTTTTGGGTAGAGCACATAGCCGTATCGACAACGTAGCTGTAACAACGGTACCAATAGTGCACGATCATTCGTACTTAGTACGATGCACCAAGTGAATGATAAGCCACCTATATCAGACGCTGGTGACCGATTTGTAGTTTTTTGCTTTTCCTCATTACATCACGAAGTGTAATTGCAGTGCGGGTGTTCTATCGTCGGTGACGTTTTCAGTAAAATGCCCAAAAGAGGAAAGGAGAATAGAAATAGCATGGCCAGAGCCTCACACACCATGGACATATCAGATGCCATGGCAGAGCTAGAAGAAAAAGTAGGCAGTTAGAAATCCGCGAACAAAATCTAGAGGAGGGAGAAACCACTATTCGGAGAGACTTAGAGATTTCGTTATTGCAAGATGAAGTAGTATATTTGCGGAATAGGAGTAGAGGTGCAGATTCTTTCCAAGATGTGGCAAGCTCGACTCAAGAATTCAATGGGGACGATGAGTTTATCGTTTTGTGTTGGGTAGGTGAAGTCGATAGCGCAGCTGAGCTAATGAAATGGACACCACTAGAGAATCTGTTGTTCGCCAAAAGACTTTTATCAGGCTCTGCGAAGATGAAGGTTCGCTCAGAGCCAAGTATAAAAATGTGGGCAGATTTAAAAAGATTCTTAACGGATGAATTTGGTGGCAATTATTCCAGTGCTGAAGTTCATAGGAAGTTGATGGAGCGGAAACAACAGAAAGGCGAGACGGTGTTACAGTACTTTTTAAAGATGAAAGATCTAGGGGCTCGGACAGAAATTGATGAGGTTCTATTATACATTACGTGATAGATGGTATTAAGGACTCGCATAATAATAAGGCGGTTGCTTTACGGCGCAAACAGTTTTAAAGAGTTTAGGAGAAAAATAGAAGTATACAGAGCATTTCCGGAAAGAAAGCCGTCGTCGAGCCCCAATACGGGTTTCCATTCGGATAGGGGACAGACCAATTCCTTACCGGCTGAGAAGGCGGGGAGCTCCAACCTTACGTGCTTTATTGTGGCCTTAAAGGGCACCGCTCAAGCGAATGCGGCAAATTGTCAGAGGGACCTAAGTGCTTCCGCTGTAAGATGTTTGGCCACAAGGCTCCGCAGTGTAGAAAGTACGAGGCTCCTAAACACGTTAAGACAGCTAAGGTTTCGTTGGGTTACGGTGGGACTTTCCACAAATTAGTCGACTTTATCGACGGGGAGTACGCGGTAAGCGCGCTCATAGATACGGGAAGCGAAGTCACACTCCTCAGCTCAGGCGAATTCATTCGAATAGGCTCACCAGCGTTAACGGGACGAAAAACACCGCTACGAGGTCTCGCGGAAAGCGGTGTGGAGACACTAGGAAGCTTCGTAGCTAAGATCATCCTCGATGGAAAAATTTTTGAGGAGGTTATCCACGTCATATCGGACCGTTTCCTTTCAATGCCGATGATTTTAGGGCAAAATATCTTCTCAAATACGCAAATCTTGGTAACTCCTGGGGTACTTAAGGTCAATAGACTTGACAATTTCCCGGAGTGCTTTGCAATCAGCCCAGAAACAGAAGTTGAGTTGGACGTGGGAAATGACGCTTACAAGGAAGAGGTGAAGCAAATAGTAGATGAGTATAGGCCGGTTGAAAAACCACAAAACAACTTTGAAATGAAAATTATCCTGAAGGACGAGAATCCCATTTTCCAACACCCTCGTCGACTCGCGCCTTTAGAAAAGGAAGTAGTGGAATCTCAAATTGAAGAATGGCTTGACAAAGGGATAAAAAGACCTAGCTAGTCCGAATTTGCCAGCTCCATAGGTCTGGCCTCAAAAAAAGACGGATCCAAACGTCTTTGCGTCGAGTATAGAAAACTTAACAAGCAGGTCATTAGAGATTATTTTCCACTCTCACTCATAGACGATCAGGTTGATCAGCTTTGTAGGGCTCGAATATTTAGTACCCTAGACCTCAAAAATTGGTTTTTCCATTTTTCTGTTGAGGAAGAAAGCAGGAAGTATACTTCTTTTGTGGTTCCGACAGGCCAATAAGAGTTCTTAAAGACGTCATTTGGATTGTGTACATCGCCCACCATACTTCAAAAGTTTGTTTTAAAAATCTTTCAACCACTTATCAAAGAAAATGTCATTATTATCTACATGGATAACTTTATAATTATCGCAAAAAGTTATATGGAGACAATAGGCAATTTGAAAAGGGTCTTTGTCTTAGCTGGGCAGTACGGTCTTCGGTTCACGTGGAAAAAGTGTCACTTCCTATGTACAAAAATAGAATACCTGGGTTACGAGATTACTAACGGGCGTATTAGTCCATCCCTGCTTAAAACTAACGCGGTGAAGCATTTTCCCGAGCCAAGATGTATTAAAACGTCCAAAGTTTCCTTGGCTTATCGGGATATTTCAGGAAGTTTGTCGAAAACTATAGAATCCTAGCGAAACCCTTAAGCGATCTATTGAGGAAGGAAAACAAATTTAGCTGCGGAGACCAGCAGAGAGAAGCGTTCACACTCATAAAGGCAGCTTTGTCACAACAACCTACCCTTATGATTTATAACCCCAGGCCCAAAGAAAACCATCACCAGCGCCGACAACATGAAACCCTGGGTACCATACGACGACAGTTGAGAAGAAGAGGAAGAAAACGAAGTAACTGACACCACTGAGCCAACCAATCACCAACCCCAAATATCCGCCGACGTTGCAAACTAAGCCTACCTGGGATGACGAACTACACTTGTCTACCTACTTACACGAGATGACTTACCTGAGATGATGACGATGATAAAAAATGCCTAGATTTACCTATGATACTCACCAGAGGTGACCTACCTGAGATGACTTACCTGCGATGACCCCTACGATGTATTGCTGAAAGGAACTGCGGTGATGATCTGATGACGGAAAATACTTGCCTGAGAAGATAACTCCAATGCCTAGTGAACCACTGCTTGAGAATATTTCCTTAATGTAATCAGATAATTATGCATTTCAGATATCAAGCCAAGCTGAGACAACGAACTTAACCTACTTATTCATCGCGTTCGCCAAGACGTCGAACCAAAGGGAGGGGCGCAGGTTGTAGGGAATAAAAACAGCAAGCCTGGCAACGCCACCATTGGGGGTTTTGTTCCGAAGAATGGAACAAAAGAAGAACGAAGGGAGGCAGAGTTAGCAATGAACCACGAGGAATCGTTCTCTTGACCGCCGACCATCGAAGGATACGCTTAACTTACGAGTAGTGCCGAATTTGTTAAAACTTACCTGCTAATAAAACCAAAACTTAATTATACATTTTTAAAACTATCCTTGTAATCGAACTTAAATTTAGTTTCCAATTTGTTAAAACTTACCTGCTAATAGTGCTAGTAAAACCTAAACTTAATTATAAACTGTTAAAAAATATCTGCTAAACTTAAACTTACCGGTGAAATAAAGGGTGGTTAAGTTTTAAGGGCCGATGTTGATTTTGAATAAAACACAAATTATTTAGGAAATTATCGTATTATGTATTATGATAATATTAGTATGGTTCAATTATGTATGGAACAAAATATCGGCCAAATGGCCGCCGCGACCACGGCGGCACACCTCCATCCGATGGTCCAAATTTTCGATGACGCTGAGGCATAATTGAGGTTCTATGCCATTAATGTGCCGAATTATCTCATCCTTTAGCTCTTGAATTGTTGCTGGCTTATCGACGTACACCTTTTCTTTCAAATTACCCCAAAGAAAGAAGTCCAACTGTGTCAAATCGCATGATCGTTGCGGCCAATTAACATCGCCACGACGTGAGATAACACGGCCATTGAATTTCTCCCGCAAAAGAGCCATTGTTTCGTTAGCTGTGTGGCAAGTGGCACCGTCCTGTTGAAATCACATATCGTCCACATCCATATCTTCCAATTCGGGACATTTAAAGTTCGTTATCATCTCACGATAGCGAACACCATTCACAGTAACTACCTGACCGGCCTCATTTTGGAAAAAATACGGCCCGATGATGCCGCTAGCCCATAAATCGCACCAAACAGTCACTCTTTGTGGGTGCATTGGTTTTTCGACACACTCTTGGATTATCATTCGCCCAAATGCGGCAATTCTGCTTATTGAAGAATCCACTGAGGTGAAAATGTGCCTCATCACTGAAGATGATTTTCTTCGAAAATTGATCATCCACTGTTGCCATTTCTTGCCACCATTCTGACCATTGACGACGCTTGAAATGGTCAAGAGGCTTTTGTTCTTGAGTCAATTGCACCTTGTACGCGCGTAAATGTAAGTCTTTATGCATAATGTTCATCAACGACGAGCGTGAGAGGTGCAATTGTTGGGCACGATGACGAGTTGAGGTGGACGGCACTTCAGCCACACTATCGCGAACAGCAGCAATATTTTCTGCAGTACGAGCATGCACTGGTGTTTTCACATCTCCTACAGACCCGGTTTGCTCAATTTTTTGCACGATTTTTCCGATTGTACGCACATTTGGACGATTAAATTGACCGAAAAATCACGAAGTGCACGATATGCATTTTGATTTGAACGCCCATTTTCATAATAAGCCTGAATAACTTTAACGCGTTGCTCGATTGTGTATCTTTCCATGGTTCAATTTGAGTAAGTCTGAAATTGAGAAATGTCAAATGAAATGCAGAAAAAAACTTGACGTTTAGGTGTGGTTCACATTCAACATCGGCCCTTAACCACTAACCAATTTAACCACCCTTTATAATGTTATTTTGTCATTTTGAATATTGTTTGTCTATTTTGTATTTATGTTGTGATACCTCGTTGCTAAAATAACAGCGATTACAGAATAAGCCCATGAGAATAATTATTAAGTGCAACCGTTATACTTCTCTTAAGATTAAAGTTAGATATGTTAATATGGCTAAATGTAAAACAGAGAATTCTTGTTAAAGTATTATGTTTTGTTTTTAAAATCAAATATGGTATGTTGCCAAAATACCTTCAAAAATACTTAAGATACGTGAGAGACTCTCAACCTTATCATTTAAGAAACCGAGATGACTTAAGTCTACCGAATTATATTGATAATCTAACCCAATTTTGTCGTTTGTATAACACACTACATAACAATATTAAGCCTGAAACAAATTTTCCAACTTTTAAAAGAAATGCAATTGGCTTTGTAAAATGTAATTTCCCTCATAACTACATCATAACTAAATTTCAACTCCAATATGAATTATACACGAATCATTGAATTTAAATTGCAGATTTCTGCTTAATAAAAATCGATCTATCTATCTATCTAATAACCTCATTATTGCCACGTACATCGAGCGCATTCTTTTGTGCTGTCTCATGCGCCAACGCAAGTTTATATGCTCATTGAAAATCCAATTGTGGCTCACTTAACAGTTTCTTTTGCAACTCTTCATCGGAAACTTTACATACTATCTATCTGGCCGGGTAACATGTTATTTAGTTCCACAAAATTGCAGTGCTCGGATAGTTACCTTAGATCCTACACGAAAACAGCTATATATTCACCTATCTTTTGACACCTTTTGTAAATCGTATGCCGCTGAACAATTTACCTTTACCTTCTTAATTTTCCAAAATTTTCTAGGTACCAGCGGGGTGAACAAGGATCGAATAATCTCATATGTTGTTTCTCCGACACACGTAAGGAAAATGGATTTTTCTTGTGTTTCATTTTTAATCCCATTTGCTTCAAAGAAGAATTTCATTCTCTCCTTATAATTATTCCACGACATGGATGTTGGTTGGAATTGATCTAGCCTCCCAAAAGCCGAAGCAGATGCCGTCCCTCGTCGCCAGTAATATATGTATGTTCTGATAATAATTAAACACACTTTACTACAAAATAATTAAAAGTTATTTGGTTGCTCAGGACATGCAGCTAATGGGTTGATGGCTGAAAAAACACCAAACGTCAGAATCTCGCTTTGACAGGACAGATTGATGAAACAGTGTCACCAGTTATATATCTACAGTTGAGTTGCCAGTAATGCTGGATCTTCTAACTTTTCAACTTAAAGGCAAGCTCTCAAGGCAAAAATTAATCTCTGCTTACTTTAACGCGACATGGTTAAAAATTAAATTTCTTGGAAAAAATTGCGCACCTGTCTGACATTTAGTCTGAAATAAATATGTCTCGTGGAGAGTCGGTGTAAGGGAGGCCTGCTTCTTACATGGTCAATTTTATGTAGCCAACTCCAGCAGCCCGATTATCCTAGCACCCGGGAATGGGAACATGTACGTCATAATATACAGAAGTCTTATAGGCTGAAGTAGAAGGTTGAGCATTAGAGAGCACCTGTTATAAAAGCCTTTAACCTAGTCCCGAATTTAACGCCTACAAAGTCGCGGGAAATCAGCTAGTTATGCATAGTATAAGGAAAATATTTAAAAACATGAATATTGTCAATCTGACTGATGGCAACTGCCATTGCTATAGGTATAATTATGAAAATATTTTTTTAATAAGGAAACTAAAAACGTTACTATAAAACATATACATGTATATATAGTAGATACATAATATACATGAAAGTACGTATACATATATATATATCAAGGGCTTACAAGCAAGAAGTAAATTAAGCATTAATTATATATATTTACCATGACGTTCATCGCATTCGTGTTAAAGGACTTAATTTCTACATAGCGTGAACTTTTCTAACACTTTTCTAACTCGTTTCTTAAGAACAACTTTAGACACTTATATCCTTAACCTTTGCTTACGTTTTACACAAGAAAATAAAACAATACCCCCGCCTAAAATGTAGTAAAGTAATAACAATTAATCAAGCAAAAGCAACTAAAACACGCATTTTTGCTCCGACAGAAGCAAAATGTGTCCCTGGATACAACATTTGAATCAATGACAAAAGATTTATTATAAGTACATACATACATACATACATACTTCTTCCTTTTTCTGTTTTGGAGGGAGAAACACGCAATCGCCCAGTCCCTAATTCCCGGAATAAAAACACACACGAAAAACGAATCCGGTTTTAACTTGTGTGTTTAATATTAAAAACATGCAAAGCTTATGTGTCTTTTGTTGTGGATAATTTATTTGGTGTAATAATAATTTGCTTTACGGTGATAGAAACATGAGAGGGAGAGCCCGGAGAATGTTTAATCAATTAGTTTTATTTGCCTGAGAACAATGCTTATAAAGTTATAAAAATCTAAAAGCAATCTAGATGATTTGATTTGAAGGGAGTGAAAGTGGAAAGTATATTTCATTTTATGTTAGAGATTATGAACATGATTTTGTGTAGAATGGTTTGGATTCGAAACGAACGTGGAGGGATCCTTTGTGTCTTTGTTCTTTTCTTGTGTGCTGGCTGTGTACCAATATTGGCAACCAGCACTTTATGCAGTGCTTTATGCATCATATTTCATTAAAAGGAGAAGTGTGACTAGGTTTAAGCTACTAATTTAAAATGGGCTTAATTGTGGTTAAGGGACTCTAACCGACTTCCCCATCTTATATCCTGGGTAAAGTTTTTGTTTATTGAAAACTGTGATTACAACAATTTCTTGGCTGGATAATTATTTCCTTGGTTCATACCCTGCCCTGCTAGAGAGGCTTAATCTACCTCTTGAGATCAGAATGTCAAACCGAGAGATAAAACTAAATCTAGTTTTCGTCCAGCTAGATGTAGAAACTTTTCTTCTCCGCGCAGGGGACGATAGTTAAATTATTCGCGCCTATTCCGTAAGGCGTTTACAACAAAATAAAATACGACACTGCGAAATCAGTATTACGATTGGCGTTTTTATGTCGTTGAACGCCATGTGTCGTTGAACAACTTGTTTGAATTATTTTATCTTAATTTATCTTAATTTACGACAAAACGTCATGTGAGAAACCTCACTCTTATTCCGTAAGGCGTTGAACGCCACAAAAACGACAAAGAAACGACGATATCTGTCGTGGATGAATTTGTGATCGCCAGAAGTACAAATCGACTGAAATTCACCCCTATTCCGTAAGGCGTTTATCTTAAACGACAATTGTCGTTTCTCGTGTCGTGTCGTTTATGAATCGGTATTCCGTAACTTAAACGCCTCCTTATTCATTACATTTACCATCCACACACATTCCACATTGAGAATGACAGATCGATTTCACGAATTGTAACATTTTGGTTTGAAATTCACAAATTTAAAATTTAAAAAGGATATTGTGTTAAAGAAGTGTGCTAATAAACAAGCATGAACAGCTGTAATTTTTTAGACCAGTGACAAAGACGAACATAAGTAAATAAAAAATAAATAAAGAAAATTCTTTTCCAATGAAATAGTTTTTCCATTAGCTTCATAGACCTTTTTATTGCTTTTGGTTTCATATTTTGACCCTCAAAATCAAAATAATCTAATCCAGATGATTAAATAAACAAAAAAATTAAGAGATTGTTTGATTAAAAACCTTATGGTTTCTGGTCCTAACAATCTGTGTTACAGGATAGAAGATATGCTTTCATAACAATCTGTGTTATAGGTTAGAAGATATACTTTTTTAACAAAAACATTTGTTAAAGTCCCAAATTTGAATTTGTGATTATAATCACCAAGATTTCCCTTGCATTTTAATAACTTGAACTACCCCAAAACGTGAGAATCTGTAGACCCTTTCAATCTTTCATAAATCTTTCGCTACGACACTGCTTAAGAGGTAATTAAACAAGCTCAATAATAATCCTCATTAATTATTCTTCAATAGGTGCTATAACAAGGACGATTACATTGCTCTTCGTTAACCAATCTAGACTAGTCCTCTTATTTTGTGTTTACAACATAATTAGCGTTAAACAACAATACAATTGACTATTGACTAAGATTCTATTTAACTAACCAGATTGACAAAGTTGTAATGGCAGGCCAAAGTCAACACACCCCAAAAATTTCGCAAGTCCAAACGCAGATCATGCACAATCAACATGTAAAACCGCAAACTAAATTCTACGGTGAAATTAACCATATCAATGTGTAAACTCTGTCGACACCACGACTTGACATTACACGGCCTCGTCCTTGTCGTCATCGTCATTGCCATCGTCATAGTGGGTTCCAACTCCACACAAAACTTTCCCAATTATCATAATTCTGCGGCCTTTTTTATCGTTTAACTTTTCATCCATTCTCCTTCTGAGCCGGCCCCATTACCACCCACTTCATCACCTAACAAACATTCTGTTGCGAGAATCTCTACAAAATCGGGCGGGAGCATCCAACGAATCATCATCCTTCGTCCTTCGTAAGTAAAGCCATGGAGAAAAGCACTGTTAAACTGGGGTGGATTAAATGTGGGTCTGAGGCGAAGGGGTAGTCAGTAAACGTGGTAGGTGCTCTGGCCGCCTTTTCATCCCCTTGGGTCTCATGATAAGTAAAATCAACAATCGGAAAATGTAATAATGAGGCGTGAAATGAACGGTTATTCTCCATTATATGCTTAGTTTATTTGAATTTATTAAGGATATTAGGGAATCACAGGAATACTACTACTACTACTTTGGTTGTATGCTTGGGTGCTATGCTACGATGTCCTGTATAGTAGATATTAAGGACAACGGAAATATTATTGCTAATATTAACATCTTTTATTTATAGGATAATGGTTTCGTTGTTATTCGTTTTCCCTTTCTATTAATGTTAACGTTTGAGTGGATTTCTTTTCTTGTTGAACGGTAAGTGTGACATGATATTTTTACAGAGCACTGGTATGACCCAGGATTTTATGTGTAATTACTGTTCGGGGATGGAAATTAGTGTTAAGATGAGCATTTAGTTCGTACTTTGTTGAAGAGTTGTGTTGTATTAACTTGCTGGTAATAGTTGGATGAGGATGTTTATTTGCTTCGGAAGTTTTTTTTTTGTAGGAATTAATGTATAATAAAGTCGTCCGTTGAAGAGTAATGTTGCTGTTAAGCTTCAGGCACAATATGTTAACAATGTACATATTTGAGCATTGTAAAAATAAAGGAAGGCGGGATAAGTCTTTAGCATTGAGCAAATGCCTTAAAGCAATTTATCATATATATACTTTTTCGTTTTTTAGGGTTCCGTATACTAGAAATAGAAAAGGTCCCTCATGGTATAGTCTGTTTTAAATCAAAAGCGACATGGAAAGCCTGCGCAAAGAGACCAACGAAAATGTTGCTCTCTTTTTTTGCATGGAAAATTACATTTACGAATCGACTGAACTTTCTCGATTTCCTTTCAGAATTTTTCCTATAGATTTTTACTTACACGTACATCTACCTGATTAACTTGGAAACAACGAACTCCGATGAACCACTTTATTGGTAAACACCCCTTTTTGTGACAACATTTAAGTACTTCTTGCAATAATTGTATGTGTAATTAAAAAGGGTTCAATAAATAAATATATAGGCACACATTTACAAAAAAAAAAACATATTGCTTTAATTTTTTCAAAGATTAAAATTCATATCTTCGAGTCTAACTCATATCAGCAAAACATTATTTCTTCTTTTCAACGCCATACTTACTTACTTACTTTAGGCGGCGCTACAGTCCGGGGTGGACCTGGGCCTCAACCAACAAGCGTCTCCAGCCAGCTCGATCTTTAGCTAGCTGCCTCCAGTTTCACACGCTAAGTTGGTTGAGGTCCCCTTCAACTTGCGCGCGCCACCTGAGTCGCGGTCTTCCTCTACTGCGCTGTCCCTCGGGGGCGGATTCGAAGATTTTTCGGGCCGGAGCATTGGTGTCCATCCGCTCTACATGACCCAGCCACCTCAGTCGTTGGACCTTCACTCTTCTGGCTAAGTCGATGTCGCTGTACAGCCCGTACAGTTCGTCGTTGTATCTCCTCCTCCACTCACCGTCTATGCAGACGGGACCGAAAATCACCCGAAGAATTTTCCTCTCGAAACAGCCAAGAGCACCCTCATCCACTTTTGATAAAGTCCATGCCTCTGCGCCGTAGAGGAGGACTGGGATTATTAAGGTCTTATATAGGGTCACTTTTGTTGTTCGAGAGAGGGCTTTGCTAGTCAATTGCCTTCTTAGCCCAAAGAAGCAGCGATTGGCAAGGGTTATTCTTCGTCTGATCTCAGCGCTGGTGTCATTGTCTGAATTGATAGCGGATCCTAGGTAGACAAAGTCCTTAACTACCTCAAAGTTATATCTGTCGAGGGAGACGTTCTGTCCGAGACGTCGGTGTTGAGTGTCCTTTCTTGTTGACAGCATATACTTGGTCTTGCCCTCATTTACCGTTAAACCCATCTTTGCCGCTTCCGTCTCAATACTCGCGAAAGCGCCACTGACATCACGCTGCTTTCTTCCGATTATGTCAATATCATCGGCGTATGCGAGTAATTGGACGGACTTTTGAAAGATTGTGCCTCTTGTGTTGGCGCGCGAGTTTTGCACAATTCTTTCAAGAATGATATTAAAAAAGTCGCATGACAGCGCATCGCCTTGTCTAAATCCTTTTTGACATCAAAGGTCTCGGTGAGTTCCTTACCGACCTTGATGGAGCAGCGTGCATTCTCCATCGTCATCCTGCACAAACGGACGAGTTTTGCAGGGATGCCAAAACTAGACATAGCTCTGTATAGCTCGTCTCTATAAATGCTGTCATACGCGGCCTTAAAATCGATGAATAGATGGTGTGTATCGATTTGGAGCTCATGGGTTTTTTCCAAGATCTGCCGTAGTGTGAATATTTGGTCGATGGTGGACTTTCCTGACCTAAAGCCACACTGATATGGACCAATCAGGTTGCTGACGAACGACTTCAGACGTTCACACAATACGGCAGATAAGATCTTGTAGGCGATGTTAATTAGACTAATACCTCTGTAGTTGGCGCAGTTTAGAGGGTCTCCTTTCTTGAGGATCGGACAAACAATGCTGAGGTTCCATTCATCGGGCATACTTTCTTCCGACCATATTTTACAGATGAGTTGGTGTATGCTCCTTACCAAGTCCTCGCCTGCTGCTTTGAAGAGCTCGGCAGTCAGGCCATCTGCTCCAGCAGCTTTGTTGGATTTCAGCTTAGATATGGCTATTTTCACTTCATCCAGGTCGGGTGGACGGAATTGTTGGTCTCCATCGTCCAAATTGAAAGGTTCATTCTGCCTGACAGCGGTATTCGGTTCGTCGTCGCCGTTATACAGTCTACAGAAATATTCCTTCCAAATCCTCAGCATCGACTGCGATTCTACTACTATGTTCCCTTGCTCGTCTCTACAGGCTTCGGTTCGGGGTTTGTGTCGTTGGCATGTATTTTTTACCTTTTGGTAAAACTTCCGAATTTCATTCCTGGAGTAGCATCTCTCAATTTCCTCGACCGCGCGCTTCTCATGCTCCTTCTTTTTTCTCCTGAGAAGCCGGTGCTCGTCTCTCCTCTTCTGCTCATAGAGCTCGTGAGCAGCTCTGGTCCTTCTATGCAGCGCCGCTTTGTATGCATCTTGCTTGGCTGCATGTGCTTGCCTGCACTCGTCGTCAAACCAGGGGTTTCGTTTTGGTGGCCGAGTGAAACCCAGCACATCAGAGGCGGCATCTCTGATGGCTTTTTGGCAGTGTTGCCACTGGTCTTCAATACTTGATGCTGGCAGCATAGGACCTCTTAAGAGATTGAGGGAGACTCGATCGGAAAAGGATTTGGCGATCTCTTGCGATTGTAGCCGTCCGACGTCAAACTTCCTCGCAGTGCGGTGCTCGGGATATCCGCACCCGTACCTTGGCTACAACAAGGTAATGATCCGAGTCGATGTTGGCCCCTCGGAACGTTCGGACATCCATAATACTGGAGGAGTGCCTTGCGTCGATCGCAATGTGGTCAATCTGGTTGACGGTTGATTGATCAGGAGATCTCCAAGTCCCCTTATGAATATCGAGATGCGGGAATCGCGTGCTATCAACGACAACGTTACGCCCCGCCGCAAAGTCGATTAGCCTGAATCCGTTATCGGAGGTGGTGTCGTGCAGGCTATACTTTCCGACAGTACTACCAAAGATGCCCTCCCTTCCTAGCTTGGCATTAAAATCGCCAAGGACAATTTTAATGTCATAACTAGGGCACTGCTCGTAAGTCTTGTCCAAGAGCTCGTAGAAGCTATCTTTGGTGTCGTCATCTTTCTCCTCTGTGGGGGCGTGCGCGCATATGAGGCTAATGTTGGCAAATTTAGCCTTGATACGGATTGTTACGAGGCGTTCGTTAACATGCCGAAAACTCAAGACTTCTTGCCTAAGTCTGCCTCTAATAACAAATCCGCATCCAAATAAGCGCTGCTTTTGCCGTCGATAGCAATCGCCGTAGTAGATGTGGCAGTTTTTCACCCTCTTTTTGTCCGGCCCATCCCATCGCATTTCTTGAATGGCGGTAACGTCTGCTTTGCAGCAGTCTAGGGCCTCCGCTAGTTGTTCGGCTGCACGTGGCCTATTAAGGGACCTAACATTCCACGTACAGATCCGAAGTTCGTTGTCCTTATTTCGTTTGCAAGGGTTGTCAACAGTAGATCCGTCCGTATCCGAGGCTTGTGGTTGCTTCGTAACTATTGTTTTTTTCCATGGCCGGGCAGTTACCCCGGCGGCACAACCCCCAACCTGGAGGGCCAGTTCCATTTTAGAAGCCCCTAGGACGAGGGGTCGGTTAGACCGAAGCCAGTAGCCCATTCGGGGATGTGAGCGCTGCCGTTGGTCCATTAAGGGCTCATCCGCCACCATCTCTTTTCCAAGACCCTGACTAAGTCTCGGAAATCCTTACCGGCCTGAGCTCCAAATATGTTGGAGTAGCCCGGATAAGGTTTTGTTTTATTTGTTCCGGGATTTCTTCACCGTTGATTCCATCTGGGGAGTTCATCCGCTGTCCCGTTTATAGTGCTGCTATTTTTGTCTGCTGGTCAGCACTCGCGCTTATAAGTTTGGCAAGTCGAGTCCGGATGGACATCGACCAGTACCCGACGGTTACCACTTGGAGGTAAAATAAGCACAATTGGTGTGTAGAAACAGTTAAAACACTGGGCATCGCCAAGTTGACACCTCTCAGTGCCTACCCTATTTCTACAACATCCAACCATCTATCCACCATCCACCATTTTCAACGCCATAACTGAGAAGTAAACAGTTTCAAAAAAGGTGTCATTACCGTGTTCACTGAAAAAAAATATTAATCCATACTTCACGCATTTTCTCCACACTCAGTTTACGTATTTGGCAACAGAGACTACTTATTTTTTCAATAAATTTCACACTATATCACCCAATTCCATTCAAGGATACAGTGTTGCCAGGTTTTTGTGGAGCAAATTCCCTTTTTTGTATGCAAAATAATTTTTTTCCCCTTTCCTATGATTCGTTTTCCCCCTTTTTTCATTTTCTTACTATTTTGTATATTGAGGAATAAAACACAATTTATTTTAAATAGAACTCATTTTTTTATTAACGTAAAAATAGAACATATGAAATTAACTCGCAAAGTATGTTGTGTTCAGAGAAGAAATTATTAATGTTGTGCAAATTGATGCCAAAAATATTTCCAAAAGTATCAATGCATTCCTTTTTCATAAAACAGTCAACATTGTTTTTAGAGTTATTTCAATTTCCTGATAAAATACGTGAATCTTTAAATCTTCCGACTGCATGAGTATTTAATTTAGTGAAAAATGGTAAGAAGAAATTTAAAAAGTCGAGGTAAAGAATTGTAGTGGGTTTCTCAAGCAGTTTGTATATTTTTGTACACTGATTTTTGTTGGCACTGTCCTCTTAAAATATTCCCATAAAATAAATGAGCAAAGCTTGAAATTGCTCAACAATTCTTTGCAGTGCTGAATGAAGTGACAACCCACTTGCCCATGTAGAGTTAACGAAGTCGACAATGCCCACTTGAAGTTGGGCAAAGTTCGCAAATAAATGAAACAATTCGACATTGCCCACTGTAAACCGGGCAAAGCCTGCTAAAAAACGATATTTGCAAACTCTGCTCAATTGATCTGTGCAAAGTCGACACTGCCCAGGCAGTGCTGACTCTACCCACCCGTAACATGTACACAAGACAGGATCGCTGGAAAAGCGAAAACCTGCGCGAGTTTTTCGCTTTTGATTTGAAACGGACTATATTGATCGTTTGTCCGCCTGTCACCTCTGTTTATCTCCGAAACTATAAAAGCTTGCGGCATGTAGATAGAGTTTGACATTTTGACATACTTACCTCATAAGTCGATGACTCAATGGCCTTTCTCTACCTTGTGGGCGAAAACGAGAAGCTTAAAAAATATATTTTTTTAGTAGTAGGATATCGTTTGAAAGGTATTAATACAAAGATTTAAAAAATATTTTTCTTCAATATTGTTTCTTGACATTTTCATCAAAAATGTTCGGTTTTTCCTATGTTAAAAATGTTATTTTTTTATTCTAAAATTGAAGCAGTTACCAATCACATTCCATTCATATTCAATTTTTCTCTTTTTCATTTTCAAAATCTTTATGTATCATTTAACGTAATTTAGAAACATTATGAATTCAATTATTATATATTTTGCCAATATCATGTAATAAAATTATTTTAGTTAAAAGTTGCCAATCAAATGTTTAAGCACCTTATAAAAAGCTTCAAAGCTTTCAAGAAGATTGTAAACAAATGTAAAAAACGCTTAGCTTAGCATTGTATAAAAGCAGCACCGATCGTACACGCGGACACACTTGCATTGAAGCTACTAGACCGACCACTCTAAGGCTATACCTAGGAGGATTGTTCATTGACTCTTCAGCGCTGACTTGAACTTTGGGGCATAGTCTTGGCCATACCTTTGACTTGTCATTAACGAAAGAAAGTGCACGCGGTGTAAAGTTTATAATATTTTTTCTCTTTTTGAATATTTTTTTTTTGAATAAAGTCCAATTCTACGAACATAAAAGAACACCACTGTTTTATTCAGAGAATCCACTCTACAATTGGCGCCCACCTTGTGGTCTTATGACAGAGAAGAATTTTATCTCTATCCGAAAAAGTAAAAGAATAGCAGAAAGAGAAGGGATGGCGAATTTCCCCGACGACCAGTTTAACAGATTCCTCACGGTCTTAGCGGCAAACAACACCCGAAGCGGATCGTTTACTACGTGTACAGCACGATTCCGTAGTGAGAGAGATACCGCAAAGCTGGAGGAATTTATCTCAGCTATCACAACTTTCAAGGAGTTGGAGAAGATCACCGATGCTGATACCATCAAAGCTATGCCAATGTTGATGGAGGACTACGCCGCTTCTTGGTGGACCGGTGCAAAATCCACCATCAAAGATCTGTGTTTTCACCCCCAAAACCAGCTTGGCGCGTGTTTTTAGAACTTATGGACGTTAAGCAACAGCCCAACGAACCAACCGACAGTTTCATCTGCAAGAAACGCGTCTTGTTTTCTCAACTTAAGGATGAGGTGAAGGAAGACATGCAGTTGAGTATGGTATACGGTCTGCTTAACCAAAAAATTAGAGAACGTGTGTCTAGGGAGGATGTCAATTCGTATGCTAAATTGCTGGAAAAAGGAAGGGAAGCAGAGCTCGTGATCGCCGAAAGCGTCAAACCAGGTGCCGTGCGCGAAAAGCCGGACACGAAACATGACAAGACAGAGAAGCGCTGCACCTTCTGTCGGAAAAGAGGACACACCACAGAACAATGTTTTAAAATAAAAGTCTCCTAGAAAATATAGCATCGCAAAATACACGACCTGTTCTCGCATGTTACGGATGTGGAACTCCAGGTGTTACAAGAGCTTACTGCTCAGCCTGTTCGAACGTGAAAAAGGAAAGCCCTCAATACCTGAACTTTAATTCGATTGCCACTACAATTATCGGTAGAGACGTTCCAATAGCGTACGTACAACTCTTTGGCCTAACGGGTGAAGCGTACTTAGATACCGCAGCACGAACTAGCGTAGCAAGTGCTAGCTTAAAAAGGTTACTCACTGAAAAGAAGTGCGTAATGCAGAAGGTCATAGCCGACGTAACCCTCGCCGATGGAACAACAACCAATCAAATGGTACTATTAAGATTGGTGGTAGAAAAAAGAAAATCCGATTTATTTCGCTTCCTAATGCCACGAAGAATCGCACATTGATTGGCGCAGATTTCCTGCAACAGGCAGTTTTAAACATGGGGCAAAAGTATTGGTACTTCGAAGATGATCCAAAGACCAAATTTGATTTTAAAAACTCATTGCCACTTACTCTGAACAACATGCAAATGGCATACGACAACATAAATCAGGTAGCCCCATCGAAACCACACATACCCATTCCTAGTGAAAAGAAGAGACGAATCGAAGCATCACCAGAAATATTTCAAGAAATATCCAATTTCTCGTATTGGTTACAACAGCGTGCAAAGATCAGCCCTCTCATATCTCCACCGAAACACAATGATGCTGAATTTTATGGACCAAGTCTGGACAAGTATAGAAACTGTAGCAATAACGAATACTCTCCGCATGCGATCCAGGCCATATTTAGAGACACCAAACCACCAAATGAAGAAACCCCCGAGCGGGAAAAAACCCAGCATCTTTTTGGCCCTACAAAGAAACCAGAAGTTAGTGAGGATGAGTACATGAGAACATATTTCTTGCCACAAAATTTAGTTGACATCGAGGTTCTAAAACCCTCCGATGGATTTAACCTCGAAGGGAACGAAAGAAAAGCATTAGAAGACGTACTGAAAAGAAACATCGAAGTATTTAAACCATCGAAGGAAGTAACTCCTCTTGCAGTGCACCGTATTAATACCGGCAACAGTGATCCAATCTCCTTACCACCATATAGACTATCACAACCTAGAAGAGAGCAGCTAAAAAAGAAATTCAGGAAATGCTCCAATGCTCAATATTGAGGAAACGGAATCATCTTGGTCTGCCCCGGTAGTAATGGTTCCGAAGAAGGACGGAGGAGTACGAGTATCCATAGATTATCGCCAGCTCAACTCGGTAACTATCCCCGATAAATACCCGATGCCTAGAATCGACGTTTTACTTCATGAGGTGAAAAGTACAAAGTTTAAGTCAACACTGGATTTACAAGCAGGTTACTGGCAAATAGGAGTACATGAGGATGACCAAGCTAAAACAGCATTTGTAACACCTTTTGGAATTTATAAATTCAAGCGTATGCCATTCGGATTAAGAAATGCTCCTGCAACCTTCCAGAGGCTAATAGACAAGTTTCGCGCTGGACTTGGAGATATGCTCATCGTGGCTTATTTGGATGACATAATCATATGCTCTCCTACCTTGAAACAACATCTAGAATACCTCAGTAAAGTTCTGGAATGACTGGGAAGATTCCAACTTCACGTGAACCGAGATAAATGCCGATTTTATTGCGATGAAGTCAAATACCTCGGTCATGTTCTCAACGCGCAAGGTATCAGTATGGATCCCGAAAAGATAGAAGCTATCAAAAACCGCTCAGATCCACGGAATGTGAAGGAAGTGTTATCCTTTCTCCAAACCTGTTCCTGGTACCGACGCTTTATGCCAAATTTTGCGAGTATAGCGAAACCACTAAGCCAACTGACAAAGAAGAACGTTCCTTGGTCATGGACGTTAAAGCAGCGGGACACGTTCATACAACTTAAAGAACTTCTGACCACAGTTTCTGTTCTTAAACAAGTAGATCCAAATAAGCCATTCCTTTTGAAAACAGATGCCAGCAATTACGCACTCGGAGCAGTTCTACTCCAGGGGGAGGGTCCGGAGGAGCATCCCATAGAATATGCTAGTAGACTTTTAACTGATGCAGAAAGAAACTATTCAACAACAGAGAGAGAAGCCTTGGCAATTGTATGGGCAACTATGAAATTTCGTGGTTACATCGAAGGCTCGGAAGTAACCCTCGTAACAGACCATCAGCCGTTAAAGTGGCTTATGACTTTGAAATCCTCGACTGGAAGACTAGCTAGATGGCCGCTGTCATACGCGGCCTTAAAATCGATGAATAGATGGTGTGTATCGATTTGGAGCTCATGGGTTTTTTCCAAGATCTGCCGTAGTGTGAATATTTGGTCGATGGTGGACTTTCCTGACCTAAAGCCACACTGATATGGACCAATCAGGTTGCTGACGAACGACTTCAGACGTTCACACAATACGGCAGATAAGATCTTGTAGGCGATGTTAATTAGACTAATACCTCTGTAGTTGGCGCAGTTTAGAGGGTCTCCTTTCTTGAGGATCGGACAAACAATGCTGAGGTTCCATTCATCGGGCATACTTTCTTCCGACCATATTTTACAGATGAGTTGGTGTATGCTCCTTACCAAGTCCTCGCCTGCTGCTTTGAAGAGCTCGGCAGTCAGGCCATCTGCTCCAGCAGCTTTGTTGGATTTCAGCTTAGATATGGCTATTTTCACTTCATCCAGGTCGGGTGGACGGAATTGTTGGTCTCCATCGTCCAAATTGAAAGGTTCATTCTGCCTGACAGCGGTATTCGGTTCGTCGTCGCCGTTATACAGTCTACAGAAATATTCCTTCCAAATCCTCAGCATCGACTGCGATTCTACTACTATGTTCCCTTGCTCGTCTCTACAGGCTTCGGTTCGGGGTTTGTGTCGTTGGCATGTATTTTTTACCTTTTGGTAAAACTTCCGAATTTCATTCCTGGAGTAGCATCTCTCAATTTCCTCGACCGCGCGCTTCTCATGCTCCTTCTTTTTTCTCCTGAGAAGCCGGTGCTCGTCTCTCCTCTTCTGCTCATAGAGCTCGTGAGCAGCTCTGGTCCTTCTATGCAGCGCCGCTTTGTATGCATCTTGCTTGGCTGCATGTGCTTGCCTGCACTCGTCGTCAAACCAGGGGATTCGTTTTGGTGGCCGAGTGAAACCCAGCACATCAGAGGCGGCATCTCTGATGGCTTTTTGGCAGTGTTGCCACTGGTCTTCAATACTTGATGCTGGCAGCATAGGACCTCTTAAGAGATTGAGGGAGACTCGATCGGAAAAGGATTTGGCGATCTCTTGCGATTGTAGCCGTCCGACGTCAAACTTCCTCGCAGTGCGGTGCTCGGGATATCCGCACCCGTACCTTGGCTACAACAAGGTAATGATCCGAGTCGATGTTGGCCCCTCGGAACGTTCGGACATCCATAATACTGGAGGAGTGCCTTGCGTCGATCGCAATGTGGTCAATCTGGTTGACGGTTGATTGATCAGGAGATCTCCAAGTCCCCTTATGAATATCGAGATGCGGGAATCGCGTGCTATCAACGACAACGTTACGCCCCGCCGCAAAGTCGATTAGCCTGAATCCGTTATCGGAGGTGGTGTCGTGCAGGCTATACTTTCCGACAGTACTACCAAAGATGCCCTCCCTTCCTAGCTTGGCATTAAAATCGCCAAGGACAATTTTAATGTCATAACTAGGGCACTGCTCGTAAGTCTTGTCCAAGAGCTCGTAGAAGCTATCTTTGGTGTCGTCATCTTTCTCCTCTGTGGGGGCGTGCGCGCATATGAGGCTAATGTTGGCAAATTTAGCCTTGATACGGATTGTTACGAGGCGTTCGTTAACATGCCGAAAACTCAAGACTTCTTGCCTAAGTCTGCCTCTAATAACAAATCCGCATCCAAATAAGCGCTGCTTTTGCCGTCGATAGCAATCGCCGTAGTAGATGTGGCAGTTTTTCATCCTCTTTTTGTCCGGCCCATCCCATCGCATTTCTTGAATGGCGGTAACGTCTGCTTTGCAGCAGTCTAGGGCCTCCGCTAGTTGTTCGGCTGCACGTGGCCTATTAAGGGACCTAACATTCCACGTACAGATCCGAAGTTCGTTGTCCTTATTTCGTTTGCAAGGGTTGTCAACAGTAGATCCGTCCGTATCCGAGGCTTGTGGTTGCTTCGTAACTATTGTTTTTTTCCATGGCCGGGCAGTTACCCCGGCGGCACAACCCCCAACCTGGAGGGCCAGTTCCATTTTAGAAGCCCCTAGGACGAGGGGTCGGTTAGACCGAAGCCAGTAGCCCATTCGGGGATGTGAGCGCTGCCGTTGGTCCATTAAGGGCTCATCCGCCACCATCTCTTTTCCAAGACCCTGACTAAGTCTCGGAAATCCTTACCGGCCTGAGCTCCAAATATGTTGGAGTAGCCCGGATAAGGTTTTGTTTTATTTGTTCCGGGATTTCTTCACCGTTGATTCCATCTGGGGAGTTCATCCGCTGTCCCGTTTATAGTGCTGCTATTTTTGTCTGCTGGTCAGCACTCGCGCTTATAAGTTTGGCAAGTCGAGTCCGGATGGACATCGACCAGTACCCGACGGTTACCGCTTGGAGGTAAAATAAGCACAATTGGTGTGTAGAAACAGTTAAAACACTGGGCATCGCCAAGTTGACACCTCTCAGTGCCTACCCTATTTCTACAACATCCAACCATCTATCCACCATCCACCATTTTCAACGCCATAACTGAGAAGTAAACAGTTTCAAAAAAGGTGTCATTACCGTGTTCACTGAAAAAAAATATTAATCCATACTTCACGCATTTTCTCCACACTCAGTTTACGTATTTGGCAACAGAGACTACTTATTTTTTCAATAAATTTCACACTATATCACCCAATTCCATTCAAGGATACAGTGTTGCCAGGTTTTTGTGGAGCAAATTCCCTTTTTTGTATGCAAAATAATTTTTTTCCCCTTTCCTATGATTCGTTTTCCCCCTTTTTTCATTTTCTTACTATTTTGTATATTGAGGAATAAAACACAATTTATTTTAAATAGAACTCATTTTTTTATTAACGTAAAAATAGAACATATGAAATTAACTCGCAAAGTATGTTGTGTTCAGAGAAGAAATTATTAATGTTGTGCAAATTGATGCCAAAAATATTTCCAAAAGTATCAATGCATTCCTTTTTCATAAAACAGTCAACATTGTTTTTAGAGTTATTTCAATTTCCTGATAAAATACGTGAATCTTTAAATCTTCCGACTGCATGAGTATTTAATTTAGTGAAAAATGGTAAGAAGAAATTTAAAAAGTCGAGGTAAAGAATTGTAGTGGGTTTCTCAAGCAGTTTGTATATTTTTGTACACTGATTTTTGTTGGCACTGTCCTCTTAAAATATTCCCATAAAATAAATGAGCAAAGCTTGAAATTGCTCAACAATTCTTTGCAGTGCTGAATGAAGTGACAACCCAATTGCCCATGTAGAGTTAACGAAGTCGACAATGCCCACTTGAAGTTGGGCAAAGTTCGCAAATAAATGAAACAATTCGACATTGCCCACTGTAAACCGGGCAAAGCCTGCTAAAAAACGATATTTGCAAACTCTGCTCAATTGATCTGTGCAAAGTCGACACTGCCCAGGCAGTGCTGACTCTACCCACCCGTAACATGTACACAAGACAGGATCGCTGGAAAAGCGAAAACCTGCGCGAGTTTTTCGCTTTTGATTTGAAACGGACTATATTGATCGTTTGTCCGCCTGTCACCTCTGTTTATCTCCGAAACTATAAAAGCTTGCGGCATGTAGATAGAGTTTGACATTTTGACATACTTACCTCATAAGTCGATGACTCAATGGCCTTTCTCTACCTTGTGGGCGAAAACGAGAAGCTTAAAAAATATATTTTTTTAGTAGTAGGATATCGTTTGAAAGGTATTAATACAAAGATTTAAAAAATATTTTTCTTCAATATTGTTTCTTGACATTTTCATCAAAAATGTTCGGTTTTTCCTATGTTAAAAATGTTATTTTTTTATTCTAAAATTGAAGCAGTTACCAATCACATTCCATTCATATTCAATTTTTCTCTTTTTCATTTTCAAAATCTTTATGTATCATTTAACGTAATTTAGAAACATTATGAATTCAATTATTATATATTTTGCCAATATCATGTAATAAAATTATTTTAGTTAAAAGTTGCCAATCAAATGTTTAAGCACCTTATAAAAAGCTTCAAAGCTTTCAAGAAGATTGTAAACAAATGTAAAAAACGCTTAGCTTAGCATTGTATAAAAGCAGCACCGATCGTACACGCGGACACACTTGCATTGAAGCTACTAGACCGACCACTCTAAGGCTATACCTAGGAGGATTGTTCATTGACTCTTCAGCGCTGACTTGAACTTTGGGGCATAGTCTTGGCCATACCTTTGACTTGTCATTAACGAAAGAAAGTGCACGCGGTGTAAAGTTTATAATATTTTTTCTCTTTTTGAATATTTTTTTTTTGAATAAAGTCCAATTCTACGAACATAAAAGAACACCACTGTTTTATTCAGAGAATCCACTCTACAATTGGCGCCCACCTTGTGGTCTTATGACAGAGAAGAATTTTATCTCTATCCGAAAAAGTAAAAGAATAGCAGAAAGAGAAGGGATGGCGAATTTCCCCGACGACCAGTTTAACAGATTCCTCACGGTCTTAGCGGCAAACAACACCCGAAGCGGATCGTTTACTACGTGTACAGCACGATTCCGTAGTGAGAGAGATACCGCAAAGCTGGAGGAATTTATCTCAGCTATCACAACTTTCAAGGAGTTGGAGAAGATCACCGATGCTGATACCATCAAAGCTATGCCAATGTTGATGGAGGACTACGCCGCTTCTTGGTGGACCGGTGCAAAATCCACCATCAAAGATCTGTGTTTTCACCCCCAAAACCAGCTTGGCGCGTGTTTTTAGAACTTATGGACGTTAAGCAACAGCCCAACGAACCAACCGACAGTTTCATCTGCAAGAAACGCGTCTTGTTTTCTCAACTTAAGGATGAGGTGAAGGAAGACATGCAGTTGAGTATGGTATACGGTCTGCTTAACCAAAAAATTAGAGAACGTGTGTCTAGGGAGGATGTCAATTCGTATGCTAAATTGCTGGAAAAAGGAAGGGAAGCAGAGCTCGTGATCGCCGAAAGCGTCAAACCAGGTGCCGTGCGCGAAAAGCCGGACACGAAACATGACAAGACAGAGAAGCGCTGCACCTTCTGTCGGAAAAGAGGACACACCACAGAACAATGTTTTAAAATAAAAGTCTCCTAGAAAATATAGCATCGCAAAATACACGACCTGTTCTCGCATGTTACGGATGTGGAACTCCAGGTGTTACAAGAGCTTACTGCTCAGCCTGTTCGAACGTGAAAAAGGAAAGCCCTCAATACCTGAACTTTAATTCGATTGCCACTACAATTATCGGTAGAGACGTTCCAATAGCGTACGTACAACTCTTTGGCCTAACGGGTGAAGCGTACTTAGATACCGCAGCACGAACTAGCGTAGCAAGTGCTAGCTTAAAAAGGTTACTCACTGAAAAGAAGTGCGTAATGCAGAAGGTCATAGCCGACGTAACCCTCGCCGATGGAACAACAACCAATCAAATGGTACTATTAAGATTGGTGGTAGAAAAAAGAAAATCCGATTTATTTCGCTTCCTAATGCCACGAAGAATCGCACATTGATTGGCGCAGATTTCCTGCAACAGGCAGTTTTAAACATGGGGCAAAAGTATTGGTACTTCGAAGATGATCCAAAGACCAAATTTGATTTTAAAAACTCATTGCCACTTACTCTGAACAACATGCAAATGGCATGCGACAACATAAATCAGGTAGCCCCATCGAAACCACACATACCCATTCCTAGTGAAAAGAAGAGACGAATCGAAGCATCACCAGAAATATTTCAAGAAATATCCAATTTCTCGTATTGGTTACAACAGCGTGCAAAGATCAGCCCTCTCATATCTCCACCGAAACACAATGATGCTGAATTTTATGGACCAAGTCTGGACAAGTATAGAAACTGTAGCAATAACGAATACTCTCCGCATGCGATCCAGGCCATATTTAGAGACACCAAACCACCAAATGAAGAAACCCCCGAGCGGGAAAAAACCCAGCATCTTTTTGGCCCTACAAAGAAACCAGAAGTTAGTGAGGATGAGTACATGAGAACATATTTCTTGCCACAAAATTTAGTTGACATCGAGGTTCTAAAACCCTCCGATGGATTTAACCTCGAAGGGAACGAAAGAAAAGCATTAGAAGACGTACTGAAAAGAAACATCGAAGTATTTAAACCATCGAAGGAAGTAACTCCTCTTGCAGTGCACCGTATTAATACCGGCAACAGTGATCCAATCTCCTTACCACCATATAGACTATCACAACCTAGAAGAGAGCAGCTAAAAAAGAAATTCAGGAAATGCTCCAATGCTCAATATTGAGGAAACGGAATCATCTTGGTCTGCCCCGGTAGTAATGGTTCCGAAGAAGGACGGAGGAGTACGAGTATCCATAGATTATCGCCAGCTCAACTCGGTAACTATCCCCGATAAATACCCGATGCCTAGAATCGACGTTTTACTTCATGAGGTGAAAAGTACAAAGTTTAAGTCAACACTGGATTTACAAGCAGGTTACTGGCAAATAGGAGTACATGAGGATGACCAAGCTAAAACAGCATTTGTAACACCTTTTGGAATTTATAAATTCAAGCGTATGCCATTCGGATTAAGAAATGCTCCTGCAACCTTCCAGAGGCTAATAGACAAGTTTCGCGCTGGACTTGGAGATATGCTCATCGTGGCTTATTTGGATGACATAATCATATGCTCTCCTACCTTGAAACAACATCTAGAATACCTCAGTAAAGTTCTGGAATGACTGGGAAGATTCCAACTTCACGTGAACCGAGATAAATGCCGATTTTATTGCGATGAAGTCAAATACCTCGGTCATGTTCTCAACGCGCAAGGTATCAGTATGGATCCCGAAAAGATAGAAGCTATCAAAAACCGCTCAGATCCACGGAATGTGAAGGAAGTGTTATCCTTTCTCCAAACCTGTTCCTGGTACCGACGCTTTATGCCAAATTTTGCGAGTATAGCGAAACCACTAAGCCAACTGACAAAGAAGAACGTTCCTTGGTCATGGACGTTAAAGCAGCGGGACACGTTCATACAACTTAAAGAACTTCTGACCACAGTTTCTGTTCTTAAACAAGTAGAGCCAAATAAGCCATTCCTTTTGAAAACAGATGCCAGCAATTACACACTCGGAGCAGTTCTACTCCAGGGGGAGGGTCCGGAGGAGCATCCCATAGAATATGCTAGTAGACTTTTAACTGATGCAGAAAGAAACTATTCAACAACAGAGAGAGAAGCCTTGGCAATTGTATGGGCTACTATGAAATTTCGTGGTTACATCGAAGTCTCGGAAGTAACCATCGTAACAGACCATCAGCCGTTAAAGTGGCTTATGACTTTGAAATCCTCGACTGGAAGACTAGCTAGATGGGCCCTCCAGTTGCAGCCTTTCAACATTCAAATTGAATATAAACCTGGTCGTACCAACGTCATTGCCGACATGCTTTCGAGACCCACATGCGAGAAAGAGCACACCGAAAATTGTGGAATTTGTTCGTTCCAGGTTGATTTACCAAGAAGAGGATGCAAGGAGCTACGTACTGGCCAACTACAAGATCCAGATCTGAAAAAAAAATAATCGAGTCACTCGAAAACGCTGACGAAGATTTCATCCGGTGGACAAAACGTGGATATGTCCTCAACGACGGTGTCCTATATTGCTACGACGATAGTGACTCAGGTTATGATGAAGCGCAGCTCGTCATCCCAGAGAAAGAACGATCATATATCCTAAAGACCTATCATGATGATCCTACTGCCGGGCATTATGGAGTAGAACGTACTACAGTAAGAATCGCCCGCAGATACTTCTGGCCTAATATGCGAGCAGATATTGCCAACCACGTCAAAAATTGTATCGATTGCCAGCGTTACAAGGCCACCAACTTAAAACCAGCAGGACTACTCCAGACGGTCTCAAGCAGTCAAAGATTTGAAACAATCGCTGTGGACCTGTTCGGACCACTACCCATTACGAACGACGGATATCAGTGGATATTTATCATCGAAGATTTAGCCAGTCGATGGATCGAGCTTTTCAAATTGAAAGAAGCCACAGCCGAAGCCTGCGCAAACCTTTTGATTGACGAAGTATTCCTACGCTATGGACTGCCAAGGCGAATTATAAGTGACAATGGAGTTCAGTTTGTATCCGCTATTATGCAGCAGCTAACCTTTTGCCTCGACATTCAACAAACATACACCCCAGTCTACCACCCGGAAGCTAACCCGGTTGAAAGGAAAATGGGGATCTAAAGACGCAACTCTCAATACTCGTGGAGACGGATCATACGTCCTGGTCGCAGAAACTAGCAGCAATAAGATTTTCCATGAACACCGCATTATGTCATAGTACAGGATACTCCGCAGCTTTCCTAACGTTTGGCCGGGAACTCCGAACTTTATATGACGTAAAACACGACGTAAGGACGATTGCTGAATCTGAAAATTTTATCTCACAAATAACCCCATACTTAAAAACGCTCGCCGAAACACTAAGAAATGCCAAAACAGCAGAGGCCAAGCAACAAGACCGAAACAAGAAATACGCAGACAAAAGACGACGACGGCAACCGCCCATAGATGTTGGCAGCAGAATCATGGTCACCACCCACATACTGAGCAATGCCTCCAAGGGCATTACGGCAAAGTTTGTCCCTAAAAGAGATGGCCCGTTTATTATATACGTATAAGATAGGCTCCTGTAGTTATGAAGTAGCCCGAGAAGATTCACCCAACATAACGCTATCATTCATCAGACATCACCCCGTATTATGGTAAGAACAGTCAGAATCCAGTGATGACTCTAAGGCGAAGAGGACGACCAAAGAAGACAGCCTAATTATTGACACAACATCGAGGCGATCGCAGTGTCAAAGGGGGAGACTGAAGCAGTTACCAATCACATTCCCTTCATATTCATTTTTTCTCTTTTTCATTTTCGAAATCTCATGTATCATTTAACGTAATTTAGAAACATTATGAATTCAATTATTATATATTTTGCCAATATCATGTAATAAAATTATTTTAGTTAAAAGTTGCCAATCAAATGTTTAAGCACCTTATAAAAAGCTTCAAAGCTTTCAAGAAGATTGTAAACAAATGTAAAAAACGCTTAGCTTAGCATTGTATAAAAGCAGCACCGATCGTACACGCGGACACACTTGCATTGAAGCTACTAGACCGACCACTCTAAGGCTATACCTAGGAGGATTGTTCATTGACTCTTCAGCGCTGACTTGAACTTTGGGGCATAGTCTTGGCCATACCTATGACTTGTCACAAACGGAAGAAAGTGCACGCGGTGTAAAGTTTATGATATTTTTTCTCTTTTTGAATATTTTTTTTGAATAAAGTCCAATTCTACGAACATAAAAGAACACCACTGTTTTATTCAGAGAATCCACTCTACAAAATTAATTTTTTTTACTCCTTAGTTTATGTCTGGGAGTTTCATTTGTAATTTCCTTTTTCGTATTATTGCTTCTATGGATACGTTACGTAGTTTATTTACAATGCATTCGCAGTTCGCCATAATTCGACACGATGATTTGGTTGGATGGATTTTTATCTTTAAGTATCTGTGGAACTACTGAACCGATTTAAATAATTCAATATTGGAATTATGGATCTTTTTGCTACCTTTTATCTTTGAAAGTTAAATAGCTACAGACGATTTATAGCGACTTAGTATAAAATTAAGTATGTAATTAACGCGTGAGTTCTTCCCCTTCTTCGGTTGCCTTGTCGTGGCGGGAAGGCTTAAGAGTCAAAGATCCTAAGGGTCTGAATGGATCCCAGGAGAGACATCGAACTAAAAACTGAAGGCGTCTCAACTTCGACGAAAAATTAGTTAATAAGCATGGAGGAAGAAACATCAGATATGTATTTGTACTCCAGGTGGTATTCGCGATAGCGCAAATCCACCCGTGGTCTTTTCGACCACGGCAGGGACACGGATTCTGGAGGTCCCATCCAACATGCAAACACCCCCCGGCTTTTCAGGCGTTGACCCAGGAGCTGTAAGAATGCTTAATTCAGAAAACTCTTGCAGTTCTCTTTCTGACGATTTCGGCAGAATGAGTTGGAAGGATAGAGAAAGTGGCGGAGAGGCCGAGCCTGGTACGTCTAATCTCCATCCAAATAGACAGGTGGTTAATCGAGCCGGCGCACTGTGGGAGCTCTCCATACAACACTTCTCATAAATGGTTTTTACGAAAGTAGGGTTCCCCGAAGTATTTTGATGAAAATCGATAGATAAGTTAACATATAATTTAATGTCGATATAAATAATTTTTTTATTTATGAAGAAATTAGTCAAATCAATCGCCGAAGTGCAGTGAGTTAGAATATTGATTTGACTGAATTACGCGTACAGACTTTTCAAAAGCGTTTCCTGGAAATCTTTCAGTCAGAATTATATAGGTGTTATACATTTTTGGAAAGTGCAAAGCTTCAAGTATTTACAAAAAATACAAACATAATAGTTTTGTATAATATGTAGAGGATACATCTTGTTTTAATGTGCCCCTTTCTTAGGTGTTTTTTTAAATATTCAAATAGACATTTGACGGTTAGCGCTGTTTGCCGCTGTCTAGTTACTTATCTGATTAAAATCCTACTAATATTATAAATGTGAAAGTTTGGATGTTTGGATGTTTGTTCCTCCGTAACGCCTAAACGGCTGAACGGATTTGGATGAAACTTCGTGAGTAGATAATTTTTTATCTAGGATGAGCGCACAGGCTAATTTTTATTTCGTAATATTTATTTTGAAAAATTCATATTTCCTTATGAAACAGTGGCACATCATAGGGATCGTAAATCATGATCGTGTGTGCGACAAGGGTGGTTTTTCACAGGGAAAAGGGTTTTTATGGTTGTGTAGTTGTTGTGTTGGTGTGGCAGATTAGATATTCAGTTTTTCGAGTATGTAAAAAAAAAGTATCCCACTGCAGCATAAAAAATGACGTAGTGTATGTAAAAAAAAAGCAAATTACTCATGTTGTATGACTATGTTAGGTATTCGAATGGATCTCAAAGTGTTCCCCGCTGTAGAAGAAATTCGAAAGGACATGAAAATAATGAAAGTGTGATGAGTGAGTGGGTAATTTTCAGCTTGGTTTTGTTTAAGGCCCATTGAATCACTCCAAGTTTAGGATCTTAGCTGAATATTGGCATAGTAGTAGGAAGTACGAGTATTATCCGAGTAGCATCCTTCTCATTTTGCTGAAGATAGGGCAATCAGAGAGAAAACTGGGACGAACAAATCGTCACAGCCTGTTCTGCAAAAGCTTGCTATACTTAGTCAACTAAGGTAAAGTGACAATAAATATGCAATGCGATCGCTGTGGCTCAGAGCTTAGTGCGTTGGGTTGACGAGCGAAGATCACTGGGTAACATTTGTATCAATACCTACATACTTGATACGGTTTCGCTGCGATTTTACTATTGAGGCTAGGTATTATTTTTTTTTTTTGCTTCAAGTAGGTACATCTGACAACGCCTCGAGAATATGAAGCAGATCATGTCCGCAAACGACACTAACACTACTAAGCAGGGTTTTTAAACTTCTTAGAGTTATCCGGAGTGCCGTCTCATAAACTAGTGCTACAAGTTGGTCTTTCGGTTTTGATAACCTTGATGCTCCAAGATTATAAAATAGTACCAGGCTGTGCATCACAGAGTTGGAGAGAAATGGGATCAAGGCTACAATTCTCACCGGAGCGACCAAAGGAGGGAGAGCACTAATTCCTTGCATCCCTAACAAGTTGCTCTTTCCCTTTAAAAGACGCACAAGCACGGAGAAGTAGACTTCTACGTTACACAGGTCTTAACGGGACATTGCTGTTTCCGATCAAATCGATCGGTTTAATAACGGTGACTCCCCAATTTACCCGTGCTGCGCAGACACAGTAGAGGTAGGTAAGTTGAAGTGATTGTCTCGTAAAGTTCTATCAAGTCACAATTTGCGCGGGTGCTCTGTTTTGATACCACAACTCACGTGACCTTGATGTTGATGGGAGTGGTTGGGGGTCACAGTAGAAGACGTGGGGCATGTGTTCTTCCAGTGACCACGGTTCTATACTCAACGGAAGATATTGATAAAGTGGAGTGCAGTGTACGTTTTCGCACGTACGTTGAGCTGAGAGAGAGAGAGAGAGAGAAAGAAGATATACCCGAGATAGGCAACAGAACGAAATGGCAAGCAGATAATGCCAAACTACATATATAACAAGGATCGACAGAGAACACATACAGCTTAAATATATTTACACTCCCAATTGAACACGCTGCCACACGCATGCACCCATGTACGGTATCCTTAGGCGCACATTTGTTCTTTTGCACACATTTTTAAACCCGGACGTATAGAGAGACAGAGAGAGGGTAGTACCGTGGGGAATAGGTGTTGGAGGCGAAGGTGGTTTTAGTTCGGGTTGAAATCCCACACTAAGGCTTTCGATGCTTTTCAACTTTCTAAAAAACAAACCATCTTTACATCACATAATCTGTGAGCTATGCCACATGAACGTATTCGCGGGTCAAGCTTAACGGCAAGACATTTTAGGTCAACGCGGACGAAGTCGCGGTTACAGCTAGTCTTTAATAAGTCAAAATTGCAGGGCGATGAAAATTTTTTGCTCCTTTTTTGCCTTTTTTTGTCAGACACAAAAATACGTCGCAAAGTAAAATTTACCATTTTGATGCATTATTTGTTTCTGATTACATTCGCAACATAAACCCTAAATAAAAGTAACATATAATATGAGTTGGCTTACTAATTGATCATTAAAAAGATAATAACATAACACTTCCAATTTTACGTTTCACAAAAGTGCATTTCTGACTGCAAAGCTAGGATAAGACGATATAATTGTGTGTCTCTAACGTCACACGGATGTCATTGAGGTTACATATCATCTAATAGACATAATTATGTCAGTCGTATATAGTACATCAAATTATGTGGACTATATATTATGTATATAACCCATTGCACTTAAAAATATGTGAGTTTTTACATATCGTGTATCGTGTATGCTACATATTTTTGTTATGTACTGGTGTTAAAAAATCAAGATGATAATAGAAAAACACTTTTGTTGGACGAAAAAGGCATTTATGGTCCTACTTTAAGGGTCGCTAATTAGAAAATTGGGGTTTTTTTAGTTGTTTCAGCTATAATGATTTTATTGCCCACCAGCCTTTGTTTTTCCAAAGACACTTTTTTCATTGCCCACATCCTTTGGTTTCCATTAATTGTTTTTTGCAAAGATCCGTTAATAACTTTATTGCACTTCCATTCTTTGCAGTGATTATCAGATCAATGACAGTTGAGACAAGGAAGCCGGAGCTATAGCTTACATTTTGGGTGTTTTTTCTAGTCTGTGTTGATAAAGTTAAAGCTAATTTCAATAAGTTAATGAAAACGATTTAAAAATGTTTCCAATATATCGTGTCATTTTGTAGTGATGTTTTGTGGTGTCGTGTAATCCTAGCTTGAAACCTGTGTTCACTGGAAAAGCTGTATCAATAATTTTGTTATAAAACCATACAGTTCAGTTTAATTGCTCGCTCGTCATTCAGTAAATTGTTTTATAGGTTATAACTAGGTTGCAATATCTAACGATATTATATCGAAGGGAGGTGTTTTTAGTCAGTAAGAATCTGACACTACTATGAAACACTATTCTCATAGTGTCAATGTAAGATTTTCACCTACCCACAGGAAAAAAAAGAAGACCTTCCGGCACCAGCCGCAAGAAACAGGTGGATTTCCTTCGTATGCAACTTTTAAGTCATATTTAAGTAATCCAAAATGGTGGATCCAAAACTGAAATTATAGTAAGTACCCATAAACGAGTAAACATATTCAATATCAACGAAATCGGAGCACTTTTTTAAGAATTTCAAGATGGCGAATTCAAAATGGCGGACTTTTTTTCAGCAAAAAAAACTTATGATTATAACCGTTGCCATACTTGTAAAAAAGATGCAAGAAGGTTGTCAATGCTTAATTTGAAAAATATAAAGGGGCGTGACACGTCCCCCGCTGAACGGTTCACGCCTATCTACGAACTCAGCCGAGCTATTCACCATCTTAACATGTGTACAAAGTTTCAATCAATTCGGTTAAGAACTGCGGCCCCTATCGTGCGGGCAAGATTTCGTTGTATTGCATAAATGGGCGTGACACGCCCCCCTCTCAACCGATCTCGCCCATCTTCGAACTCGTCCGTGCTATTCACCATATCAACATATGTACAAAGTTTCATTCTACTCGGTTAAGAATTGCGGCCCCTATCGCGCGGACAAGATTTCGTTATATTGCATATATATATATATATATATGTATATATAGATATATATAAATATAAACAGTTGAACGGACCATGGTTTTGGTGTTTACTATAGAGGACTTGAAAAGTTGCATTCAAATTTTTTGAAATCCACCTAAAAATATACTTGTTCGAGAATATATCAACTTCAAACTTCAATCTTTCTAAATTCAAATGTTTTAAAATTTTCTATGCCTAAAACTTATTTCATTAAAAAGCATGTACATTCAATAATAAATGTACAAATTTTCAAGTCGCTATCACTTAAAACATAAGAGATACAGATTTTTGAGACAGTGAGCCCGATTTCGTCCCTGACGGTTTGACTCGGGAAGCTGATAAGGCCAAACGAGCTCCGGAAGCGGCACGGTCAGATGAGCCTCTGACTAAGAGCCAACGGAAGAGGAGAAGATGGAAGAGAGCGATCGCGCGGCGCAAAGAAACTGCTACTGTTGAAGGCGCAAGCGCTGTGACCTGTGAGCAACACTCCTTTGGCGGCGACGGGAAAGAGAAACAGGTCGTTGGAAGTTACCCCAACGGAAACCAGCCAGTCAATTGGATCCAACGCTGTCTCCCCCTCTGTAAGTTCTCACAATCCAAAACGCAGGAAGAGCATCTCTAACACTCCCGTTAGCGGAAGCGTGTGCGCGTCCTGCTAAAACACCCCCTGCCGGCGTCATTGCCTGCGCACAAATCCCGGAAACGGGTGCAACAACCAGCAAAGGCTGTAGCACCAGTGGACGGAATTTGGCTGACGCAGGCAAGGCTACTGGTAAAAAAAGCACGGTTGTCAAGAAGCGAGACAAGCAGGCATCCTATAGAGGAGCTGCTTTACCCTCCCTGACGATCTGCATATCTAAGGCCGGCAATGACCGTTACAGAGTGCAAACACTGTGAGGATCATCTGTGGGAGCTAGCCATGGTATCTAATGCCTGTCTTCAAGTGGAGGGCTGTGAACTGAAGAGCGGAGCCTTAATGGTGAAATGCTCTTCGCAGCAAACCCTTGAATGGATAAGCAAGACAGTACCAAAAATTCCCTCCCTGGGGACCACTAGTTTTGAGGTCTCCAGGCCGACAAAAATGACGCGCGCTATCTGCTGGATTCCGGGGAAACTTAGGAAAACGGCGGATGTGCTGTCGCGTCTCAACCACCAGATCCCTGGTGTCGACACGAGTAAATGGAATGGAGTATCTATAGTCACAGGGAGAGTAAGAATTGGGAAGGTAAGGAGGGTTCTTCTCTTGTTGTGGGCATAGATAAGAGCTCTGTCGATATTATCAGGACTAGGTATGATATGCGCCCTTATTTGCATCTTGGAAGGATTCAGTTCCACTTCATTTCCAAGTAGTGCGAATAAAGGTTGAAAGCCCAGTACTTATCATCATATTTACTCAGATTAACCTCCAACATTCCAAGGCTGCTACTGCCCTTATCAGTAGTAGACTTTCCGTGTTGGGTACAAAACCTCACATAACATCCATCCAGAAGCCATGGGTGTGGAAAAAACGCGTCTGTGGCCTTGGAAATGTTCGTGACGTGGAGATACTTTATGACGAGCGGTCCGAAAGGCCCCGAACTTGTCTTATTGTGTCGAAAAGCCTCTCACCAACTAAGCTTAATCTCTGTGATCAAGACCTAGTTGCTGCAGCTATAAGCTACAAAGCAAATGATAAATGGGAAACCTTTGTCGATGCCTCAGCTTATTTCCCCTATGACTCGGTTTTGCCTCCACCACCGAAGGCAATTGCTGAGCTAATAGAGTACTGCGAGACCAGAAAGATGGGCCTAGTCATCTGTTGCGATGCTAATGCTCAAAACGTAGTTTGGGACAGTAGCAAGTGCAACATGCGCTGCAACCATCTTCTGGACTTCATACTATCGTCTGACCTAACCATTAACAATGTGGGCTCCCAACCTACATTTGTTACGGCAAGAGGACAGGATGTGATTGACTTGACTCTATCTAATAGATATTTTAAGACAATTACAAACTGGAGGGTTCTGCCGGAGGTTTCGCTTTCAGACCAAAGATATATCGAATTCCGAATTGACTGCGAAGTTGCAACTTTACAAGAGAGGAGGAATCCGAGAAAAACTAACTCAAACTTAGGACGAGACAGATGGTAGAGGATGCTGTTCAGGACCTGAATGGGATCGTCATTAGATGTTTCGAACTTGCGTGCCCAGTTAAGAAAAACCCTTGCAGGTCACCAGTTCCGTGGTGGAACTCTGAACTGCAGAGAACAAGGGTAGAATCCAGGAAGCTTCTAAATAGGTCACTCAAGACTAATTTGGAGGTAGACTGGAATCTCTACCGATCTAAGCAGAAGGATTTCAAGAGGCTAATACGACAATCGAAAAGGGTCTCCTATAGAGCTTTCTGTGAAAAGCTCGAAACACTCGATGAAACCAGTAGACTGGTCAAACTTCTTGGTAAGGGAAAACCAAGTAAACTGGAATGACTCAGGAAATCTAATGGCACTTTGACTGAGACAAAAGCGGAAGCCTTAAGTCTTCTGCTGGAGACTCATTTTCCAGGGAATCAGATTACGATTGGCTCGCATATAGCTCCGACCACCGGGACCGTGGTCGCCGTGGCTTAGTGGTTAGTGCGTTGGACTGCTAAGCGAGAGACACAGGTTCGATTCTCAAAAAAACCACCAAAAGTTTTTTCGCGGCACCACCTCTTCGCAGGCATGACAAACCTGCAAGAGTACAATCTGTCATGAAAAGCTTCTCAATTCGCCGTTCGGAGTCGGCATTAAACTGTAGGTCCCTTCCATTCGTGCGAAGAATATAACACGCACAACATGAATGGTTGGTGAAGCTAGGCCTTGGCTCTCCATGAGCTGTCGTGCCAAATTACATACATACATACCGGGACCGTAAGTGAAGTCAGCCGAACAACCCGGCGTAGTTGGTATATTGCATCGGGTGTGGTAACGAATGAAGCCATCAAATATGCTGTTGCATCTTTTGATGACTTCAAGTCACCCGGTACTGATGGAATATACCCAGCTTTGCTGCAGCAAGGCATAAATCAGTTGCTGCCTACTCTGAAGAGAATCTTCAATACGGGACTGGCATTGGCTTATATACCAACACCCTGGCGAACAGTTAGAGTAGCTTTTATACCAAAAATAGGTAGAGATGATTACTCACTGGCCAAGAGCTTCAGACCCATCAGTCTGACTTCCTTTATGCTGAAAAGCATGGAAAGACTGTTTGAGTTGTATTTGCGCAAAGTTGCTCTACGATCGCACCCCCTCTCTGTTATGCAACATGCCTATCAACGCGGAAAATCCTGTGAAACTGCGCTTCAAAATCTGGTTGGCAGAATTGAATGCGCGTTTGATAGGAAAGAATACGCGATGGGCATTTTCATCGACATAGAGGGAGCTTTTCACAATGCGACTTTTGACAGCATGTGCAACTCTGCCAGAGAACATGGTGTGAATGAATCATAAGTGTTGTGGATTAAAGCAATGCTAATGAATAGAACCTTGATGATAGATGCAGATTGTGGTCGGCACGTGATGTCAGGGGTAAACAGGGGCTGCCCACAAGGCCGCGTTCTGTCTCCTTTACTCTACTTAACAGCGAACGAACATCTTTAGCGCAACAGTACGCAGCCCCACTCTTCGTTAATGAATACCTGAATACACCATTTACTTTAAGCGAGGTACAAAGAGTAATTATGAATTCAAAAAAGAACAAGGCGCCGGGAGAGGACCGCATACCATTCGAGTTCTACAAAAATTGTACAACTGAATTTGTCATAGCCCTAACAGCAGAATTTAATCGAATATTTGAAACTGCAAATATACCACAAAGCTGTAGAAAATCGATCATTTTCCCGCTACACAAAAAAAGGTGAATATGAGAACCCAAACAACTACCGAGGCATATCCTACTAATATTATAAATGTGAAAGTCTGGATGTTTGTTCCTCCGTAACGCCTAAACGGCTGGACGGATTTTGATGAAATTTTAGATAGTCTATGTCCAGGAGAAGCGCATAGACTAATTTCTATTTCTTAAAATTCATATTTCTTTAAGAAACATCCATTTAGTGACCTGCGCTGCACTCAGTCAGTGGTACATCGTAGGGATTGGAAATCATGATCGTGTGCGCGACGAGGGTGGTTTTTCCTTTTTTTGTTGCTTCCTTTTATTTGTGTTGGGTATGTGAGTTAACAACATTCTTTACTCCACTTACTAATCATATCCCAATCCCAACAATCACACCTCAGCACATTCCAAACCCCAACATATTCCCACAGTACATCAAATCACACACCGGATTCATGTTGCTGACTCGACGTCTGGAGCATGTTTCTTATTGCCAATTTTTCCATATCCCTCATTCTCCCACGTTCCAAATATTATCCGCCGCATAGTTAAAGTTAGGTGTTAAGTTTACTTTTTGTTAGATGATAAGTTAGTTCTTAAGTGCTATTGATTCAATAAAGGGGCTTCACCTCCAGAAAATAATTTTTTTTAAAGAAACTAAACTTCTAAATGTTTAACTTGTGTATCTTTGCATCTAAATGATCGGAACTCACTCGCTATTCACAGGGAAAGGGTTTTTATGGTGGTGTAGCAGATATTCAGTTTTTCGAGTAGGTAAAAAAGAAGTATCCCACTGCAGGAATAAAAAATGACGTAGGGTATGTAAATAAAGAGCAAATTACTAATCTTTTTTTTTTGACTATGTTAGGTATTTGAATGGATCTCATGGTGTTCCCCGCTATGGGAGGAATTCGTAAGGACATGAAAATAACACTGGGCAACAAAAAAATAATTATTTTCTGCTGCATTAAATTTTTTATTTGCTTCAATAAACACTTATATTAGACATATGTAGGTAGGTAGTAGTGGCTGAAACTGGTAAGCCTGCCACAGACACAAAAAGCGCGGATGCGCCGTTTTGATTAAGAAAATTGAAATTGTTGCAAAATTTTATGTTAGAAATCTCAGACAGGGTTTTCCGAGAGTGCGCTGCCTGGTTCTGGCAAGTGCCGGGCAGTCACAGAGAAAGTGGAATAGCGTTTCCTTTTCTTGTGAATTGTCGCAACTACGGCAGTGGGGGTTGAACGGGATGCCTAACTTGGCAGCGTGTGGACCGATTGGCCAGTGGCCCGTGCTAATTGCCGAGATTCTGGCTGTCTCGGTGCGGTTTCTATTGATTAGGTCATTCGTTCTGTTTTTATCGTAGGTGGGCCAAATCTGTCTATATTAGACATACACGAAATGTATTTAATTTGTTTGGATTGACTCTGGTTCTTGAGATAAACGACATATAAGCAATCATTAGAAGGAATATTAACCTACCCTCAAGTTGTATTAATTTGAGTATTCCCAACAAAATTTTGTTTTCTATTCATGTAGATAGTTATAACAGTTTCCCTTGAATTAGAAATTAGACCTAAAGGTTATCAGTTCGTGTCCTATTTTAAGTACATTGTCCTTTTGATCTTGAAAAATATGGGTTCGTCGCGAAAGTCTTGTATTAACAATATTAACAGTTTTTGTCTAATAAGTGGCAATTTTTTTTTTAACAAAAACAAAGAAAAAGATCACTGAGTTTATGAAATAAGCCTACCATGTATACTTTGAGATAAATCTTGCTTAAAAGAATAAATATTGGGTGCCAATACCGTGTGTAAGTCTTGTGTGAAATCTCTGCGACAATGGAGCCAAGGAGTACGTAAGGGGCTTTAATTTGGAGTGCCGATAATATGGACTGAGCCAACCAATCATTTCAAAGACTGTTACTTTTGTGCTGTGAATGTGAAAGGCATAAATCGGTACAAAAAACATACTTAGGTTTATTCTTTTGTGGAATCGGATAAGCCCCTAATATTACACAGTGTAGACTTGCCAGTTCCAGTGTTTTCAGGATCACCAACTGCAAACTGTAATGGAACAAGGAGAACAGTTCCACCAAAACATTAGAACAATGGAAGAAAGATACCAAGGCCGATGGGGCAGCCATATGATGGCAGGCCATTGCTGGACTTCAATAAGCGATTGTCCTGAGAAAAAACACGATAGAAAAGCCTACAGAAAAAGTTTTTTGTAATATTTTTTTTATTATTTATGTTAACAGCATATGTATTTAGTTTTTTATCGTTATTATATAGCCGCTCCTATAAATTTATATTTTAATACCTAATTGTATTTTTTATTAACACCTTTTTCAGTCATATAGTTTATAGAGTTGTTTCTCATAAACTAGAGTCAATTTAACAAATCTGATATTTTTCTCGTATTCAGCATACTGAACTTATCCAAAATTGACTTCAACATACCATGCCGCAAAATGACCGTTCCCCAGTGTAATGAAAGTGTGATGAGGGGTGGGTAAGTTTCAGCTTGGTTTTGTTTAAGACCCATTGAAACACCCCAAGTTTAGGATCTTAGCCGAATATTGGCGAGTATTATTCGAGAGTCATCCTGCGATTTTACAATTGAGGCGAGCTATTATATTTTTTTCTGCTCGAAGTATGTACATCTGACAACGCTTCGAGAATATGAAGTAGATCATGTCCCCAAACAACGCTCCGACCTAAATAGCAGGGTTTTTAAACTTCTTAGAGATATCCGGAGTGTCGTCTCATAAACTGGTGCTTTGGTTTTGCTGATACGTAACCTTTATGCTCCAAGACTATACAATAGCACCAGGCTGTGTATCGCAGAAATGTGATCAAGGCTACAATTCTCACCGGAACGGCCAAAGGAGAGAGTGCACTAATTCCTCGCATTCCTATAACACTTAACAATTTGCCCTTTCAATTTAAAAGACGACAGTTTTATCTAAAAGCCACATTTTAAATGACGGTAGAGCAGTGTATCGGGATCTACTACAGTAAAGTACAAAGTGTCAGGAAAGAGAAATAAAGTCGCAATTTTGTGATGGACCTGGAAGGAAGGTGAACTAGCGCACGACGAAACAACAAGGAGCCTGAGAGAATGGCAGCAGAGTTGGAACCTGTCAACCAAAGGCCGATGGACATATCGTCTTATCCTTATTACTGAAACTTGGACAAGGCACAAGCACGGAGAAGTAGACTTCTACTTTACACGGGTCCTAACGGGACATTGCTATTTCCAATCAAATCGATCAGTTCAATAACGCTGATTCTCCACTTTACCCATGCTGCGCAGACACAGTAGAGGCAGGTGAATAGAACTGATTGCCTGGTAAAGTCCTATCAAGACACAATTAGCGCGGGTGCGCTGTTTTGATATCACAACTCGCATGACCTTGATGTTGATGGGAGTGGTAGGAAGACACAGTTGAAGACGTGGGGCATGTGTTCTTCCAGTGACCACGATTCTATACTCAACGGGAGATATAGATAAAGTGGAGTGCAGTTTGCATTTTTGCCAAAAGCATGTACGTAAAGCTGACACGCCTGGAAAGGGAAAGGGAATGGGTATTGGTGGTCTTAGTTCGGGTTGAAATCCCTCACTTAGGCTTTCGATGCTTTCCACCTTTCTTTTAAAAAAACAAAAAACCAATCTTCACATCACATTATCTGTAAGCTATGCCACATCAACGTATCCGCGAGTCAAGCTTAACGGCACGAAATTTTAGGTCAACGCGGACGAAGTCGTTAAATTATTTGGAGCATTGCTGTTCAATAGGCTAACATAATGGGTTAAAAATAATGAAGTTCTACACGAGTTCCAGGCCGGCTTTAGAGAACAGTACTCAACTGTGGACCAAGTTTTTGCACTTATTAACATAGCCGATATGTACAGGAAAAGAAAGAAGAATTTGTATGCTTTATTTGTTGACTTTAGGGCAGCATTCGACTCCATAGCTCGAGAAGCTCTATTCTACAAGCTCTTCAGAATGGGAATTCCGAGCAAATTCATTAACACATTGAAAGCTATGTATGAAAACAACACGACAATGGTCTGGGATGGGTGCAATATATCTGAAGAGTTCGCGACAACTATGGGAGTTAAGCAAGGATGTATCCTAAGTGCACTCTTGTTCATTCTGTTTACCAACGATATAATGGACAACATTGGAGTTAGAGTTGAAATCAACCAGACGACTATACCTGCGTTGATGTATGCAGATGATATTGTCTTTTTAGCCGAGTCGGTGAATAGTATGCAGCTAATGATAAACAGACTGAAAAGCTATTGCAACACATGGAATCTGTCTGTTAACCTAGGGAAAACGAAAATCATGATTTTCAGAAATAGTGGAGGGCGATATTCAAGAAATGAAGCCTGGATGTATGGAAGAGAGCACATAGAAATAGTTAAAGAATACATGTATCTAGGAGTGTTGATTTCATCTATATATAGCAGTAAGTCCTGACTGACTCATCATCGCCGAGCCTAAACGGCTAACGCTAGAAAGTTGAAATTTAGACAGCTTCCTTTTGTAGCGTAGAGATAAACAATGGAGCCACTTTTTTGAATTTTTGCTCCAAAAGGGACATACAGAGTGTTCCAGTTTGTATGGAAAAAAAATTCAAATTTGAATTAAGTATTCAAATTTGGTAGGTAAATTCTACAACAAAAATAGAGAAACACATGTCTCACTGTTTTTTAAAATTATATCCACGGGCCAAGATACAGGGTGTTAAAGTTTGAAAATCAAAGGATAAGTCCTGACCGACTTACTCATGACCGCCAGGCGTAAACGGCTGATGCTAGAATCTCTAAATTTAGACAGTCGTTTCCTTTTGTGACGTAGGTAACCACTATGAAAGAATTTTTCGAATTTTTACTCCAGAAGGGGAGATACAGAAGTTCAAGTTTGTATGAAAACAAGAATTTAAATTGGAATTAAGAATTGAAATTTGGAAGGTAAAAATAAAGAAACACGTGCTTCACCGTTTTTAAAATTATATCCACGGGCCAAGATACAGGGTGTTGAAGTTTGCAGATTTATAGTATGCGCAACCGTAGCCATCGGCACATTCGGTTCGTGATCGTGTGTTGTTTATGTTTTGCCGAGATGCGCAAGGGTAGTTTTTTCATTTATTTTTCTTTGATCGTATTCGTGCTTCTATAGATAAATTACGTAATTTATTTACAATGCATTAACAATTCGTAGCAATTCGACGGGGAACGGGTGTGTATATGATTTGGGTGGTTGGATCTAAGTATCTATGAGACTACTGAACCGATTTCAAAAATTTAATACTAAAATGGTGACACTTTTCGCAATCTTTTCCCTTTGAAAGTTCAATAAGAACAGACGATTTCTAACGACTGAGTATAAACCTTAGTAAGTATGGTGCGCGTGTGAAGCCGCGGGAGGACTGCTTGTTTAATATAAAAAGCGTGGTAACATTAGTTGTGCATACCATATAAGTTCAAGTACATTATATTTTAGAGCAGAGGTAGCAAGCCTACTTGACATCCCCCTTCTTTAATATATGAAATGTTTTAATGGTTCTTGTAAGGGAGTTACCCTTACATTTAACGATTTCTTAATGCATTGATTGGTTATTAAAATTCATTACATTTATATTCATAATTCATTGATGACGTGTGTCTTCTAACTTTAATATTTATTTGATTAACTTCAATACAAAGTGATATCCAGTTAATTAACAAGGTATGTACTTGCAAAAAATAAGTAGCGATAACTTATATACAATTATCGGTGTATATTTGTGGCGGCTTCAAGACTCGTCCGAATCTCGATACCTTTGTTGACGATTCAGGTGCTTGAGTTGTTCTATCCAGTGATGGGGGAATGGTTTTGTCTGATCCTGAAACGCTGCCGTTGTTTCCATTTGACGAGAATGATGAAGGAATATCGGCTACTACTGTTTTTGGTGTTTCAATTGTTGACTTCGTTGGCTGAATATATGATGGAATATTGGCTACTACGGTTTTTTGTGTTTCAATCGTTGACTTCGTTGGCTGAATATGGATCGTGTTGCATCTAAGCAGTTTGCCATCTTCTGTTCTGACAGCAAGTGACCTCGGTGACGATTCTGCTTATCCAATCACAGTGGCCTCTTTGAATCTGCACTCTTTCTCCAGGCTGGAATGTTTTTGCTACTTTTGTTTTGACGTCATAGTTAACTTATAAGTCCTGTCGCAGTTTAGTGATATTTTGATGTACGTTATGTATTACTTTTGTGTCGATCTTGTTATCCTGCTCATAAGACGCTGATTAGCTGACTGGAGATCTTCGTTGCGGGGTGAATTGCGAAAATTAAGAAAGGCCAAATGAATGTCTGTTTTGTCTTTGTTTGAGCGTTTGTATACAAGGGTCGTTTGATGTTTCTAGTACAAGCTCACTTCCTGTTGATTGGATTAGCTGGGTTACGGAATTAATTAGGATTTGGATTTAGATCAATATCATCAACAACATTTTTTACCTTTCCCAGACCATCAGAAATATCTCTATCCACGTTGATTTCTTGTACGCGTAATACGAGTGAACAATTCTAGCAGTCATCCTTACCAAGAATGGGTTCACAACCTGGAAAGTCCTCAACGACAAGGAAATGAATCGTTAGTTTTTTATTGCGAATTACACAGTCTAAATGGAATTGCCGCAAACGTCAATAGTTCCGCCACCAAATGCAATTAGTTTTGTTTTTGTTTCAATAATTTAATTTCTATTAAGCTCTTTTAGATAACTTGCTGGGAGAACATTGCACTGCGCGCAAGCTTCACTTTTAATTTATCCCGCTTACCACAATTTCTTCGTACCAATTATTTTGTTCGGAGAACTCATTTCCGGTGATCCCGCTGTGTCCAGGAACCCAGACAAGTCTTAGCGAATTGAGTCTTCCAACCGAACTCAAACTGTTGTATAAGCTTGAACTACAACGTGAAGTTCCGTCACTGTAAATATTTAGCATATAAGAGATCCTTTAAATCAGCAGGCGGCCAATCTGCTGATTTAACAATGTACAGGCATTCGCAGACAGAAGGCCACAGAGTAAGGTTCAGAACTATAATAAAGTGAATTCAATATAATTGATCATGCGTTTCTCATATAAAACACAAACTAGACGTGAATTCTCGAACTGTTTTGGATCTAGTAAGAGGATTGAGTAATGCCTTAAGCGCAACCTGACTGTAGCTACAGACGCAGATACTCCGTCCTCTCCACTGGTTTTCCACAATAAAGTTCGCAGCCATAAGTATTGAAATAATCGCCTTTTGGAAGACAAATGCATACATACCCAGGGAAAAATGCAGTTTAATATTGTCGCTTTCAGCTTCAGTCGGCATTTTTTAGCAGTTCCGGGCCAGCAAACTTAACTTCCGACCCTACTCGAGCATTCACTGCGTTTAAAATGTGTATCATTGAAAAAAGTAGGATAAGTGTTCATGGATTTCGAAGCTTTTGGATTAACCTAGACTTTCTCATCCAAATTTCTATGTTCACAGCTCGTTCATCTTAATTAAGCGTTTCCTTTAGAAAAGGCAACACGCAACTGGAGGATACACATTCCTATCTTATTAAAACGAGTTTTGTACGTGAGAAACTTTTGTGCCTTTATTGTCCCCGTATCCTTTTTTTTTGTTATAGTAAACGTTTTATTGTGTAAATGTGACAGCGCAAAACGTGGCCAAAGCAACGCTAAATGTGATGTCCTTTTTTGGTCGGAAATCCCAAACAAGGTAGTTTCTGGGAAATGATATACATAATTTGGAGAACAGTGGAACGCAAAACTTTACTACACAATCCCGTAGGGTGTTATTCATTTTAATGCAGAGGATGTATGTACAGAAATATGTTGTAAAAGTAATGTTAGAATATATAAGGAACCATAGGCAGCGGTTTACAGATTATTCTTAGACGGAGTAGGAATTTACACGAACTTTATTCTGTTCTTTTTTTGTACGTTAAAATGTTAAGATTATTCTTTAAATGCCTTGGCAACTAGTAGCAAACACATCCGTAAAGTGTAATTTTCTTTCAAAATGTAGATGTGATTAAATGTAAGTCTAGGTGTTTAAAGAAATTCCTTAAAATCTAATAATTCATTAAAAATGTATTTCAAAAAAATTACAGAAGAATATGAACTTATCCTGGAGTCTTAGAAATCCGTCACTTACTTATTAGCAATTGCTTAAAAATTACGCTACTTCCGAGAGAGTTCTTCAATTCCTACCAGAATTATTAAACGAATGATGGAAAAATCAGGGCTAAAGGCTGTAAGGTTAGAAATAAACCTTGGCTCTCCCCGGCCGTAATAAGAAACGGCTATTGAATTAGGAGCAGCAACATGAAAATTTCCTAAAGGACGATTTGAACAACACTGTTTGGCCGGACGAATCAAATTTTAAGGCAAGTTTCATAAGGTCCTGGTAGTGGAATGGAAACGGAACACTTTTTGGGCCTTGATGCAGATGTTCATCCGTTCTTGTGACTTTAGTCGATTCACCATTATATACGTATAATTTAAACTCTCTTTTTGATGAATTGGCTTTTCTTTAGCTCGTGGGCTTAGCAAGGAGCTCTCGCCTATCTTTGCGGCAACTCTTCGTAAGCCTTTTGTTTTGCTGGTTCTCGATCGTTCTTAACACTAGGTAACTATTTTATTTTAATTGGCAATTTTTAAACTTTTAATTGCTACCCTACCATGGTGGGGGTAACTATTGAAAGGAGAAACAAGTGTTGGGTTACAATTCAAACTCATTTGTTTCATTTGGTGTCATATTTATTGCTTCAATACATTTAAGTGGGTGACAGTACTGACAGTTTTGCATGCTAAACAAAAAAGTTATTATTGTTGATTACATCAACATTAAGATTGCAGTAGTGTTGGTTGAACATCGATAGTATCGATAGTTTTTGACTATCGATACTATCAAATTATTAAAAAAAAACGTCAATACTATTTGATACGATTTGAAAAAAAAATTTATATATTTTTGTTTGCGCATGCAGGATTGTGTGGAAATAAATTATGGTTAGACTTTATTTGCTGTAACATTTCATCATTTTATTTCAGGCTATTAATGCAACTTTGGTAGAGTACAATATTCGCGAAAAAGTTGTAACGATAATCACCGACAACGCTGCCAGTATGATTAAAACGGCAGATATTTTGAAAATTCGTCACTTTCCGTGTTTTGCTCCTAGTTTAAATTTAACTGTCCAAGATTGCTTTAAAGTGGATTCTTTTACTTTGATATTAACGAAGGCTAAGCCTATTGCGACATATTTCTGGAGCAGTACGTTAGCGAGCGACACATTGCGTGGCATCCAAAAGCGCAATAACAAAGTAGAACTAAAACTTGTTCAGCAAGTAGATTCTCGCTGGAATAGTTCTTACTTCATGTTAAAGCGAATTTTGGAGATACGTCGCAAACTGGCAGTCGCTGTAAGTGAATGTGAAAAAGCTCCTAATACTTTGTCAGCTGAGAATTTCAAAGCAATAGATGAAATTTTGATGTTTCTTGAGCCAATTGAACTTGCAACGTTAAAAATATCAGGTGAGAATTATGTTACCTTTTCACTTATAATACCGCTTATAAGAGGAATATCAGCAAAGTTATCTAGTTTTGAGACTATGGTTACTACTGTTGAGGGTCAAGAAGTTGTCAACTCGTTGATCAGCTCAGCCAATAAACGTCTGAAGCCGTATCACATGCAATCGGGTCTCATATTTGCAACGGTTTTAGATCTGAAGTTTAAAAAAAATGGATTCAGAACTGAACAAGATGCCGATAGTGCAATTCAGCAGTTGCAGAAAGAATATTCTTTGCTGATTGCGTCTACATAGTAAAAAGTGATGACAGTACAAGCATCTACTTCAGCATCTACATCATCGCTTGCTTCGACGAGCAGTTCCGTGTTTCCCACAGCATCATCCAAGTTAGATTTATTGTTTTTTCCAAGTAAAGATCCAGTAAGGATTACAACACGATTTACAGAAGCAATTATTGACATCTGTCAATACTTGGAAAAACCTGTGATTGATAGAAATTCATGTTCAATTGAATATTGGAACCGATCGACAAGTCAGCTTCGAGAAGTTCAGTTCCTTCTCAACGAATTTTCTCCAAAGCTGGCGAGATAATGACTAACAAAAGGAATTGACTTAAGGATACAAATTTAAATAATTTATTATTTATAAAGCACAACTCATGTTTTTTTTATCAACACATACCTATTGCTTTTGTCAATTACTCTTTTTGTAGTTGTTTGAACTTTTATTTATTTTGCATGTAACTTTAAACTTTTTATTTTTCTTATGAGAATTAGCTATCTTTTGTTGTGTTTTTGGTTTTTTTTAATAAAAACTAAAGTGGACAAATATTTTTAAATTTTGTCTTAATTATTTCTCTAGTATGTAATATGTATAAAGTTATTAAGGGCAGCACACAGAAAAGATAGAAAAAACTATCGATAGTATCTTGTGAATAATATCGATACTATCGAAAATAGAAACTATCGATGTTTAAACAACACTAGATTGCAGGAAACATTTCTGGCAATTATTTTCGATTAAAGCTGTTCGATGTTGAATTTTCTTACACTGCATTTTTGGTGGTCCAAGCCTATATCGATTGCTCGGGCTATTTTTGAATATCTAAACTACTGCAGACGTGACTTGCGTCAATCGCATATGGTCAATCTGGTACCGTGACATTGTGCCAAGCAACATTTCGTCAAATTTTATCATCATTTGGCCAAAGCGACATAATGCAAAATGTTAATACTCGGCCTAATGTCACTTTCAAAAGCGTCATTATGCCAAATTTTATTATATATTTCGCAAAATGTCGCTTGGAACAATTTAACATGTTAATATTTGGCCTAATGCCACTTTCAAAAGCGTCATTATGGCAAATTTTATATTTGGCATTTTGTCGCTTGGCACAATGTGACGGCACCAGATTGACCATATGCAATTGACGCAAGACACGTCTACAGTATTTTAGATATTCAGAAATAGCTCAATATGTATTTGGCATAATGTCGCTTGGCACAATGTCACTGAACCGGTCAATCTTATTGACGGTTTCTTGATCCCGTGACTAAATTCGGCCACATAAGCCAAGCAAACCGTTTTTGTGGATAGGAGGAGTTGAACTGTCCGAATGGTTGAACTTCACAATAACAACAGAGTAAATGAAATCCTGAAATTTGTCGAGTGTTCAAACTACATACTTATACTTAGTTTAATTTCTGCTGAACTAATCCGACTCACTGACAGTCTGAGTCTGGTCATCAATTTTTTTTTTTTTCGTTGTACAACTTGTTTTATTTTGGGCTTTGGTATTCGTATGTTAACTAAAAGTTGGATATGTTATGGGTTACTACCACCGAAGGACCCTTTCAGAAACTATCCGCTATTCATTCTACAAGCTTTACGTAAAATGTATTCTACTTAAGGCTATAGGCATGCATTTAACTTTCTAAAGTTGACCTCGACCCTAGCAGAAACTGAATTGTGCATAAAATGAAAATCGCACTTACCCTACAAATAAATACTTAAAATGTGTGCATATATATGGCTATTCCTTTCATAAAATCTAATTCCCAAAAGAGTTCTGAAATCATATATACAAACATAGGCAACTTCTGATGAAAACGATTTTTTTTTTTTCGACAGTCTATGCAAACCTTCACATCCCGGTTCAGGAATAAAAGAATTTCATGATAAAGGTGTGTTCGCGTAAAACCCCTTCTGAGTCTCATCATCACCCTTGATTCCTTTTTTGTACACCATTTTCCCAATAAAAATTTGAGTGACCCTTAATCAGCGAAAAAAGTATACATAAATATACATACATATGTATAAAGGAAACCAAAGATGGAAAAAAAAAATTGAAAGGAAAAGTTGTTAAAGTAACTTTTTACTTAAATAAATCCCATTTCTTTTCTTCACTGCATATTAAGTGATTTTTAAATATGTCCTGGGATTTGACGCCAGAACAAAAGAAAGAAAAAGGGACGGAAGTTCGTTTTTACGTCCGAAAAGTTCGTTATAAAGTTGGTGCACACGCATTTCCATACGCTTAGAACAGATTAACCAGCGAAAATGATGCGAAGCTAACAAATCCCAAGCCCTCGGGGAGATAACTGACTTCATACATTCATCCCTCTCATACGGATTTTAAGATTACTAAGTCGTTTTTTTTTTGTAGAATATTTGTCTCTTAAGGGCAATTGTGAGGCTGTGTTAAAATGATAGTTGCGGTACGAAAGGACTCTCAATAAAGGGAATCAACGAGTTAAGTGTGGTAGGTAATATGGGCGTACATATGTACATAAGTGGTTTTAGGAGAAGGGAATTGATGAAAGGAGTCTGGATCATGATTACAGGAAGGTGTGTAGGTAGAAATATAAGTTTTGAAGAAGAACTGTGAAAATTAGTGTTTCTTAGAATTTCCTTTAGCTATCTATATCATCAACAGAGGCCGTGTAATCATACAATTCGACACATGTTATGCACGAGCTTATTTTCAATTACTTAGAAATTGACATGAAGCGCATCCTTATAAAGAATGTATGTACTATAAAAGACGTTTGTTCTTATTAGTACCTTGCCAATAAAATTGAAACTGAATTGAATTGAATTGTCAATAGGGACATAACAATTTTGTATTTTACTACAAACACACCCTTAAATTGTTTTTTATCAGTCAACATCAAACTGTCAGTCGAGGTATACATTTTTATCGTAGTGAAGTTCACGAATGAACAACGTTTGCAAATTATTGAAACTTACAATCGAAATTCTGAGTCGTTGGTCGCAACTTTAAGAGCGCTTACTCCAATTCTCGCTTGTAATAATCGTCGCACTAGACAGGCTATGTATGCTGTAGTAGATAAATGAGTCAACATATTCACTACGACAAGACAACGGACTGGTCTAAGTACCGAAAATATTGCAGATGTAAATGCTTGAGTTCAAAATAAGCCAAATCAATGCTTTTGTCAATAAGCAAGATATGCGTTATTGGACAGGAACAAACCCATATGTGCTTCAAGAGACTCCATTGCATCCGCAAAAAAAGATCGTGTGGTGTGGATTTCATCCCGGAGGTGTTAATGGACCATATTTTCTCGTCGATGAAAATGATCACCATGTTACGGTCAATAGAGTTCGCTATCGTGGCATGTTGGAAGGCTTTTTTTTGGCTAGAATTGGATGAACTTGATATCAGAAATATGTGGTTCCAAACAAATTATGCCACATGCCACACAGCTGGCCAAATAATTTATCTATTGAAGGGGAAGTTCGGTAATCGTGTAATCTCGAGAATGGTTGAATGGCCACCTCGCTCATGCGATTTAACGCCGTTAGATTTATTTTTATGGGGTCGCGTTAAGTCATTGGTTTATGCCAACAAGCCATATGTATGGAAGAGTAGTGGAAAATTGGCTTAAAAGAATCGATAGCTGCAAACGTGCTCGCGGTGCTCATTATGATCGAGATCGAATTCAATATTTAAATCTAACATGTGTACGACATCTGGAATAAATGTTAGCCCGATATCTCAATTAGTCTGTGATTTATTTACATATAAAATTGTTATGTCCTAATTTAAAAACCCTTTAAATATTTCACAAAACGTTTAAAAGTAGGCTTAAGGGTAAATTGGTAAGCATTCGAAGCGTAGCCTGTACATATTGGGTTGGCACTGAAATGCTGAAGAAATGCGACTTGCTATTTCGCTGGAGCTCTGTGATACGTTCAAAAAACAACACAGCAGTTAATGTTCCAGTTCTCTCTAGCACTCTGGTGCTCTTCCCTTTCACTTTGTTGGCCTTTGTTTCCACTTTAAAGTCACTTGTCCTGGAATAAAAATATGGATAACTATTCGGGAGTTATTTGGAATAAAAATATCGGCAACTCTTCGGGAGGTTAGACTTCTAACGAACACCAAAGAAACCTCATCAAACGCTTCGAATACAACATCCCGTGTTACCTTGCCTGTCTTTGTTGGGTGGCAACTAATTTTTTAATAGTTCACATACACCCCATGCAAGATTCTTGCCAATAAAAAAAAAAAACAAGCGTGAATGGAAGGGTCTATACAGGGTGTTATATACTCAGATGCACATCTATTAGGAGGTGGTTCCTGGAAATATTCTGGGAAAAAAATGTTCATCGTCCAGAGTCTATATTGAATGTGCAGATATTAACAGCGGAAAGATAGCGTACGGGAAGTGATGGCTTGTTTAAAGTAAGCTTTTGAAACGTCTTTATGGGCAAGCGATGACAGGTACTTCTTTCTCCACTGTTAATGATGCGTGTTGTCATAATAAATTTATAAAACGTGTGGCCTCCCAACACAAGAACTCGGTCGACTTCATAAAGTTTGCCATAAGCAGTCGAGGTAAGGCCTGGAGCCATATTGGAAGTCTTTGATGAGCATTCGATGCCTCTTCGGCTTAAGGCCGTGGCGAATACATAGCTCGTATCTCAGGATCATGGCAGGTTTGTGGAAATTTTACTGGATTAAGATTCCCCGTAATAGTTAATATTACGCAAAAACCCAAAATAAAATCAGTGCATGTATTCTTGTTTATTCTGCTTTCTTCCACACTGCAGCATGAACGATCTTGCAATATCAAAGCACGAGTTATGTATTGAATACTCGTGGAGTTAAAAGAAATAGTTTTTTTAAGTTCTAAAATTCACTTTATTTTCATAAAACATACACCAAAAATCAAAGCTCTTTATTCTCAGCTGATGCTGATTCAGTTATCACTGCTTTATATACATAATTGTGGAAAACAAATGTGTATAGTGTATCGTATGCGACGCACACGAGTATTAGTGTTTGTATCGTATGCGACGCACACGAGTTTATGTATTAGTAATCAAGTTTGCTCTTGTCACCTTACCCTAGTGCTACTGCGCGCACGAAAGTGAATCGAGTATTCACTGAATACTATACTATTCAGTGTAAAATTGGATAGCGAAATAAACGGTTGGGTTTTTTAGGGAGCGAGACTCTTTTTCCCAAACAAAAAAATAGATCGTGTTTTATTTCAAAGTTTGTTTTACTCTCGCCTTGAACAAAATGATAGTAAAAAAAAGTATCTTGGCAAAAACAGGATTCAATAAAAAAGGGATCGTTGGGATACAATTAAAGGGTATTTGATGGTACATAGCATGTAATTTCATTTTTCATTTCATATATTTATTTATTTAAGGCTTACGCATACAGATAAAAATAAAAATCGTACAAGATAGTGAAGCTTTAAAATTTAAATTACAAATCAGAAGCATGCTACAGAATAAACGTATTAATAGGATAAAGAATTAAAGAAAAAGAAAAGAAATATTTATTTAATCATATATCTCCATTGTATGAACATTATAATTCAAAGAAGCAAGGAGTATTAGTAAAAGTTGGTCGGAGTAGTCGGGAAAAAGGACTAAAGTTTGGGCCGAAACCGCATAGTGCCACCTTACCGTCGAATATGCCGAGGCAAGGAATTCGACAAGCGGATGGAGTTGACGAAAAACTGTCGCTCGGATGTGAGACAAGAGAACCGGGGCTGTATTAGATGTTGGGATCTATAAGAGATACCAAGGCGCAACTTGTTAAGCAAATAACAAGGCTGATTGGTTTGAATCACATTAGAGAGCAAAATTAGAGATCTGTAACGAAGAAGGTTGTCAAGAGTCATATTATAAAGTTGTTTAGAGTAAGTGGAGATTCTGTCGATGCATTTTAGGTTTAAAACATAACGGACGGTATTATTAAAAGCGACATTGAGCTTTCTTTTACAAGCATCACAGCTACAAAAAATTTCGCAACCATAGCTAAGAATAGGAATAATAAGTGTTTTTGCAAGCAACATACGAGTTTTTAGAGGGGTAAATTGATACGACATCTATAGCTGACGTAACACACCATACACTTTGCCAACGGTCAGGTTGATGTAATTATTCCAGGTCAATATTGATCGCATTTGCACATATTTCTATCATACCAAGAGCAGCTTTAGTACAACTGGACATCGTCAGCGAACATATGAATGGATGAAGATGACGAGACAAAAGAAGGAATCTCGTTGACGTACAGAAAAAAGAGAAGCAGTCCCAGAACCGAGCCCTGGGGGACCCTCGGGTGTTATCGAGAAAGTCGGACGCATTATGAACCACTGATACAGCTTGTCTTCTGAGCCTAAGATACGACGACATTAACTAAATCGCAGAATTTGTGAAGCCAAACAAAGTTGAGAGTTTGTTGTATAAGTTAGAGTGATCCACAGTGTCAAAAGCCTCAGGAAAGTCTTAGAGCACTAAGAAGGTAATTTTATTATCATCCAACGATTCCCTTAGATGGTAGGTTAGTAGGTGAGGCGGGCACTAGTCTCTTATCACTGTGGCCACAGGTGGGCCTATTGTGATATCCTCTATTTAAGAGCTCCTCCATGATTCCGGAATGAGTGATAAAACCGGCGATGTCTTTGAGTGAGCTGGTGGAGATATCTTCCGCCATAAGGTAGTTGTTACCTAGAAAACGATTATGTGTTCTGTATGTGTTCTGCTAATTCTTCGTCTTCGTTGCATGTGTTGTCTTGTGCTATTCCCATAGTCATAAGATGCTTTTTAACCCGACAATGACCGGTTAAGAAGCCTGTGACAATTCGAATCTGACTTCTCGTTAGTTGTAGAATTTATTTCGTTCTTTTTTGGGAGGTGGCTGGTATAAAGGCTTTTGCTTTTTACCTTCCATTTCTGACCAGTAATGTTGTGCTTTGTCTTTTAACCAGTTTAATAAACAGTCTTTAGCTGTACTTGTTAAATAAATAAATATTGATGCAGAGCCTTTTCTGGCCAGTTTATCTCCCTTTTTATTGTCTTCGTATCCGCTATGGCCCGGTACTCAAATGAGATGAACTCTGTTTGTGCTAGCCAGTGTTATAAGTATTTGAAGGCAGTAATTTCACAGGCGTTTATTGCTTGCAAGGCAGTTTTGCTGTCAGATAGAATGTAAATGTTCTTGTTGGATATAGATCTGTCTATATTCTCTCTGATGCATAATTCCATTGTGTGAATCTCTGCCTGTAATACTGAGCTGTTTTTCTCCATGCTGCTATATAGAGAGGTTTTGGTATATAATTCATAGACTCCAGCTCCAATTCCTTAGTTAGCAAATGTTGGTTTGTTCTGTTCCCAGTTATTAACCTTGTGACGCCATCTAAATTTCAATTTTGAATGTGCACATAATATCGTCGTCGTTCAATGAAAACTCCCTAAGTCCATTTTTTCTGTTTTGAGATATTTGCATTTAAAGTTAGTTATTAACATTAAAAATCTAAAAATAGTCGGAAATACAATACAAATACTCATACCCAGTACATGTCGGGACTCAATTGTAGAACAAGCTCTGTGAAATCATTGACAGAAAAAGTATTTTGCACGTGGTTAAGCTGGATAGCATAAAATAATAAAAAATGGACTTAGGGAGTTTTCATTGAACGACGACGATATTTTCTATTCTTAACGTACTTCACACATTTCTTTAACTTTTGCTATTTCATAAAATCATATTAATGTCTCATGGAATATTAACCTAGTTTTCGGCGGGAAAAGTCCCCGATATAAAAACCCTTGACAGGATCGAGTACTCTCTCCTTTGTACGATCGCGCCTCATGGCTTTAAGTGTAGTAGCTCTAAAAAGATAAACCTTTGTAAGTTTCTTGGCGAGTAAGTTCCTGTGGATTATTTGATAAAGTGGAATACAATAAAAAGTGATCGCATCGTTATTTTATTGTCGGCATTCATCCCTTAACCGTCCACAACCTCTATAAATGCAACCTTGAAGTTTTTGTTGAAGTTAATTTTTTTAGACATCTGTCTGATAGTGTGATTCCGAGTAGTTGTCAATGCTTGAGTAATATCTGAATGAATCAGTGTGGAATTGGATTCATCTTCCGAGATGAGCATGTACGCGTTAACTATTACTTCTTTCTTAAATTGAAGATGAAGGGGTGGGAGATTTAATAGAGTTTCTAACGCTGCGGTTGGAGCTGTTCTCATTGCTCTTGTAATGCACACACAGGCTAGTCTTTGCAGTTTATTGAGCTTGGACTGTGCGGTCTATTGCTTGATCTTTTCCTACTAGACCGGTGCAGCGTAGGTGAGGATGGGTCTGACGATGGCTGTGTATAGCCAAAGTGTCATTTTGGGGTTAAGGCCCCAATTCTTTCCTAGACGACATTTGCTGGTCCATACTGAGGTTCTGGCTTTGTCTATGACCTTATTTAGGTGAGCTTCCCATGTGAGTTTAGAGTCTAGGGTTACCCCTAAGTATTTGACTTTCTTTGAGAATTCTATTGATTCACCAAAGAGTGTTGGTTTTCCATATCCATATTGCCAACATACATTACGCTTTGTTCCTTTTTAACAATTGTGCATGCTACAGAACTGAATTAGTAAAATTTATTTAAAAGTGCCTGCTATATATTAAAAAATCGTTTAGGCACTCGTGCTGTTGTACAAACACTTGGATTAACTATGAACGTAATCAAGGTTTAACGAGGTCATGCAAAGGGTAGCTTAACTCGTGCCGCAGACAGTGGACGTTAACACCACTCTTCCGATGTTAGAAATTCGTTTAGCTAAGCTGAAGAAAGCATGGTTAGATTGCGTGTCGCTACAAAATCAATTGTGTGAGTTAGCAGATAGTTCTGAATTCGTGAATCCTATATCTGAGTTTGAGGGTTACGAATCCCAATATTTTATTGCACATGCAACTTTAATGAATTTCATCCATCTTAAGAAAATGTGTAATCGTCGTCGTCGGTAAATTTGCCAAAACTTACCATTCCATCCATTTCGGGCGATTATAAGGATTGGCCAGGATTTCGAGATCTGATAATGAGCTCGGTTGACTGTAACGCATCTCTCAGTGCTACTCAGAAATTTTACTTTTTGAAGTCGTTCGTTGGCGGAAAAGCTGCCGATCCTATAAGGCATATAACAATTTCCGAAAGAACCTATCTCGAAGCATGGGATAAATTGGAAAAGCGGTTTGATAGGAAGCACCTCATCGTTCAATCTTTCATCCAAACTTTTCTTTCTTTGCCATCAACAAATACGTGCAACGTATCACTTCTTCGAAAGATTGCCGACGGTGCGGATGAGGTTATTCGGGGATTGAACGCATTTGAATTGAATAGTCGGGATCCTTGGGTTTTATTCCTGTTAGTGCAAAAGCTAGATCCAGATACGAAAGAGGCTTGGGTAGAGCATGTTGGACCAAAGGATGATGCCAGCATAAACGAGCTGTAAGACTTTCTACAAAACCGGTGTGTTTGCTTAGAATCTTGCTACTTATCTTCGCATTCGTCTCAATCTCGAAGTAAGGTTCAAGGTGTCATACGAGCGCACGTGGAAGAGTCAAAGATAGGCTGTTCCAAGTGTAAAGGTGACCATAATTTGCATAATTGTAAAGGTTTTCTCACTCTTTCTATTGAGGCTCGCCGACATTTTGTAAAAGAAAATTCACTATGCTTCAATTGCCACCGGGAAGGCCATAATTCCAACAAATATCGATCTAGTTTCCGATCCAAAACGTGCAGTTCCAAACACCATTCTCTGGTACACCAAAATCCGACTATCGCAACGTCAATCAATGCAAATTCGACAAATGCTAGCGCTTACCCAATCATGTCATCGTCATCATCTTCATCACACGATAACGCCAATATCTCATCAGTAATCATTAATCATTCGTATGAACCCAATCGACAACCAATTCTCCCCACAGCCATCGTAAAAACAAAAGACAACCAAAATTCATTCCAAAACGTTCGCGTTTTTCTCGATACGGGATCCCAAGTTTCATTCATCACTGAAAGAGCAATACAACGCTTGGGTCTTACTCGTAAATACTCAAGGACTCCAGTCTTAGGAGTCGCTGCTACATCAGCTGGAGTTACTAATGGAGTAGTAACTTTGAGGCTAATATCTCGATTCACTTCAGAAATCATCGACATTAATTATTTTGTTTTGTCTAAGCTTCGTTACCTCCTTCTCTAATAGAAAGGATTGATATAAGCAATCTGGTTTCAATCGATTTAGCTGATCCAACCTTTTATCGACCTGGTCCCATTGATATTTTAATAGGTGCTGATAAGGTATTTAGCATCCTCACAAGAGCTTCTGATTCAAACGTAGTGGGTGTTCCCAATTTGATTCCAACTATTTTCGGTTCGGTTATCGCTGGAATCTCTACAAATGCTTCTCTTGAGCAAAAAAATGGTATTGAAGCTCTCTGCACGCAGTTGGACTATTCGCAGGAGTTTGACCTCGAGAAGTTTTGGCGCTAAGAGGAAATTCAAAATGAATCTTTTACTCTTTCGCTTGATGAGCAACGAGCTGAAGAACTCTTTGCCTCAACCCACACCAGGCTTTCAGATGGTCGTTACATGGTTCAGTTGCCATTTTAAACCGATGAAAGATACGACTATGGGGATTCATTTGGGATTTCACTTAGTCGTCTACACGCAGTTGAGCGTCGATTTTCGGGCAACTCTTCTTTACGGGATCAATATCAAACATTTATGAGGGAATACCTATCGTTAGGCCATATGGAACAAGTACCTCCGTCTGAAATAGTTTTACCATCCTACAAATGTTACTATCTTCCTCATCACGCTGTGTTTAAGAGTGAAAGCAGCACTACACTACGGCAGAACCAACACTTCGATATCTTTGAACGATTCGCTTCTTGTCGGTCCCACCATTCAACGTGACATTTTTTCTATCTCCATTCGTTTTCGTCGTCATCTCTACACAATCTCCGGAGATATTGAAAAAATGTTTCGCCAAATTCGAATCTCCCGTAATCACTGTGTTAATCAAAGGATACTTTGGAGGGAATCTCATAAAGACCCTGTGAAACTCTATAGACAGCTAACAGTTACCTATGGCACAGCACCTGCACTATTTCTTGCGGTTCGTACATTAAAACAATTGGCTCTTGACTCGGTGGAATCACATTCTCTTGCATCTGCGGCAGTCCTAAATGACTTTTACATTGATGATATTCCTACTAGTGCAGATACAATCGAGGATCTTACAACTCTTCATAAATAACTCGTTGACTTGTTAAAAACAGGAGGTTTTAACTTACGGAAGTAGACGACTAACTGCTGGCCTCTTCTATTGTCTCTGCCGGATGATTAGCGTGAGATGTCTCCCATTGAGTTCGAGGAATCCAACACAGTCAAGATTCTTGGATTACTGTGGTGTCCTTCAAAGGATTCCTTCTCATATAAGGTTAGGCCAAGCAATCGCCTATCCGACGCATCCCGAGTATTCGATCTGATGGGATTCCTCGCTCCAGTAATTGTGGCAATCAAAATCCTCCTTCAGGACCTCTGGCGAGAACAACTAAGTTGGGACGATGAAATTCCACAAGCACTCGCTGATCGTTGGACAGTGAACCGAAATGAATTGCCACTTGTCGAGGAACTACACATTCCAAGGATCTTATGGACTAATAAAAGGAATTACGAATTCCATGCATTTTCTGACGCATCGTTGGATGCATATGCAGCTGTGGTATACTGCAGAAGTGTAGATATCAATGGCTCGATATCTGTGTCGCTAGTGGCTGCGAAGACCAAGGTTTCGCCAATAAAAGTGTTGTCTCTTCCTAGACTGGAACTCTGTGGAGCTCTTATATTGTCTCGTCTTATTAATAAACTTAAGATTTCTTTACAGGAGAAAGAAATTAAAGTATTTGCGTGGACAGATTCACAAATAGTTCTACACTGGCTCTCGGCTCCACCCAAAAAGTGGTCAGTATTTATTAGCAACCGGACTTCTGAGATTTTGTCATCGATACCCATCAAACTTTGGAATCACATTCGATAAGACAGTAACCCAGCCGACTGTGCTTCGCGTGGGATTTCACCATCTCTTTTGGCTGCAAATGAGCTGTGGTGGAAAGGACCTCCGTGGCTATGGAAGGAAAGGAGTCAGTGGCCGGCATCAAATCATTGCACTGAGGAGTTTACGGTAGAGCAGTTGGAGGAAAGGAAAACCACCAAAACGCAAGTATTCGTATCGTCTGTGGAACCAACAAATTTCATAGAAAAATTATTAATTAACTCGTCAAATTGGTATAAATGTCTAAGAATTGTATCGTACGTCATTCGATTTCTTTCTAACTGTCGCAATTCGTTAACCTCTCGTCGCTGAAGAACTATCCGAAGCAAAGATTCATGTTGTTAAGCGTGTTCAGTTGTCTCTGTTTCCGTCGGAAATCGCAACGCTACGAAAGGCGAAAAAACATAAACTTCTATCTCTTGTTCCGTTTCTCGATTCGCATGGTATACTTCGTGTTAGCGGGCGTGTACAAGCAGTATATCCATGAACATTATTTGCATGCGGGTGTTACCTTAATGTTCGCACTAATAAAACAAGAATATTACAAACTTGGTTGCCGGAACTTAGTACGGAAACTAGTGCATACTTGTGTCAAGTGCTTTCGACAAAGACTCACCTCGTCAAAACAACTGATGGGCAATCTTCCAGTTGAACGAATCAGTTTTTCGCGTCCTTTTCATAAGGTTGGATGTGACTATGTTGGACTCATAACCTTGAGACTGTCGCGTGGTAGAAATCCGAAATTTGTGAAGGCTTATATCGAACTTTTTGTTTGTTTTGTCACTAAAGGCATTCACCTCGAGCTCGTTGGCGAATTATCATCCAACGCCTTCCTTTTAGCTCTGGATCGGTTCAGTGCGCGTCGCAGAAAACCAAACGAAATTTGGAGCGATAATCCAACAAATTTTCATGGAACAAAACGCTTGCTCAACGAAATGTATGAGTGTCTTCTAAGTCAGCAGCATCAGAACCTCGTCGTCAATCATCTCGCTAAGGACAACATCTCATGGAGATTTCTTCCACCTGCAGCGCCTCACTTTGGAGGTCTGTGGGAGGCAGGCGTCAAGTCTGTTAAGTAGCACATGAAAATGGTTATAGGTGCTACAAAGCTTACATATAAGGAGATGTTTACTTTGTCGACGAAAATAGAGGCACTCCTCAATTCGCGTCCAATGTGGCCAACTTCCGACACCGAACCAAGTGCACTAACCCCGTTTCATTTTATGATTGGGGAAGCCTATGCTGCTGTTCTTCAACCTGACATACAACATTCAAATTTAATTATTTATAATAATTGGCTTCTTTTGCAGACATTAATGCAAGGCTTCTGGAAGCGGTGGCATCAACAGTATTTAACCTCCCTGCAACAGAGACGGAAATGGCAAAATGTTACACCAAACCTGTCGGTAGATGATGTGGTCTTATTAAAGCAACCCAACTTGTCACCATCCAAGTGGATCCTAGGTCGGGTCAAAGAGATTCAGATGAATTAGACAGACAGGAGCGCGAAAACTTCGAAAAGATTAGAAATGAGACTCCTAGAGATATTCCCATCTTTTCAAATAGTGCTATAGCAAATCAAAACTGTGCCCATTCAGAACAAGCGCCAAGCAAAGAAATGATTGTACCCGCTCGTAGCAAAATCATAATAAAAATAAGAACGGATATTACCGAAGACATGCTTTGCGTATCCAAAGAGGTAAAAAGTGGATTGTACATTGCTAACTGCTTGGTAAAACCACTTCAAAGTCATGTTCACATCGGAGTCGCCACACAACAGCTGAAGACGTAAATTTCAAACCCATTATTCCCTCTCTTGAATTCTTACCCTTAAGAGAATAGGTCAAACAAGCGTTTTAAGACTAAAAAAGGTCGCATCATAAAGATGTATTTAGTTTGAATAGCGCTAAGAATACTAACCCTCTCTCTGAAAAACGCACAAAACTTTTGACCGAGAGTTTACTCTTTGATGAGACACTAAGTCCAGCAGAAATAGAGAGTGTACGGCAAATATGTCATGAGTATAATGATATATTTAGTCTCCCGGCAGATAAACTTACACATACATACATCTTCTGTATTGCATAAGATCCCAACAGTACATCATCAAGCACCCATCAATTCCAAAATGTACAGATTACCTGATACCCAACGACCTTTTATTGACCAACAAATACATGACATGCTCAAGGAGGATATTATAACACCCAGTAAAAGTCCGTGGAATTCACCCTTGTTGGTAGTCCCAAAAAAACCGGTCGTCATCGACTTCCGGAAACTAAATGAAAAAACGGTAGGCGACGCGTATCCTTTACCAAGGATAGAAGACATACTTGGTCAGCTAGGCAACTCTAGGTACTTTACTACCCTTGACCTGAGGAGCGGTTACCATCAGATACTAGTGAACCCAGAAGATCGGGAAAAAACTGCGTTCAGTACGCCTTACGGTCACTGTGCATTTTCACGAATGCCTTTCGGCCTGAAAGGAGCCCCTGCTACTTTTCAGCGCTTAATGAATTATGCGATGACCGGCCTCCAAGGATTCGAATGCTTTGTTTATATTGACGATATAGTTATTTTTGCTAGAAATATTGAAGACCACAATAGAAAACTAAAAGCCGTTTTCGATCGACTTAGGCTAAATGGACTTAAACTCCAACCTGAAAAATGTAATTTTCTCAGAAAAGAAATGACTTATTTAGGACATAGATGCACAAATACTGGAGCTTTGCTTGATCCGGACAAGGTCGCATGCGTTTTAAATTACCCTAGTCCAAATAATGTCAAAAGAGTACAATCTTTTCTTGGTCTCTGTAACTATTATCGGAAATTCATAAAGAATCATGCAGAGCTAACACTGCCACTCACAAAATTGCTTCGCAAGGATGTAAAGTTTGTGTGGGATGACAATTGCGAATCCGCTTTCCGCAAAATAAAGGCAATGTTGACTAATCCTCCCATATTAAAATATCCCAACTTTAATAAGCCCTTTCTACTCGCCTCAGATGCTAGCAATGAGTCTCTAGGTGCCGTGCTTTCACAGGCCCCTATTGGAGAAGACCTCCCCATTGCATACGCTAGTCGCGCATTAAATCCTGCGGAAAAGAACTATTCGACTACAGAACGAGAGCTATTGGCAATAGTGTGGGCAGTTGAGAACTTCCGCTGCTACCTTCAAGGCAGGCATTTCAAGATCTACACAGATCATAAGCCGTTAAGAGGAGTCCTCAAAGCAAAAGACTATTCTTCTCGTATAATTAGGGTTATACTAAAAATCTCTGAGTTTGATTACACTATTGAATATAAGACGGGCAAAAGTAATGGCAACGCCGACACCCTCAGTCGAATTCCCTACGATAATGGCATGGCCAATGGTAAGTCACAGCTCAGAGAAACTAGGCAAATAATAGTTAAAGCCGACGTACACCATTCTATGGATTCAGACGGTGAGGAAGAATCACATTTTGCAGTACGCGGAACAGATTTTCAAAAAGGCAAAACGTTTGTTGTCACAAGGGCTCAGGCAAATAAGACGCAAAATGAAAAAAGCCTGCTAGACGACAAGCAAGAATCTGCTCAAAGGAACCGATCGCGATCTGAGGAAAATAGCTCTATCTCCAGCTCTGATGATGAATGCGAAGACATTTTAAATGAATCGGATAAAACAGACGTCTCTCAGAGTGATCGGAATAATAATACGGTTATTCTTACGGAGAGAGAACATATCAACGAAATTCTGACGAATTACCATTATACCCCTTTAGGTGGACATCAGGGCGTCTTTAAAACATACCTAAGAATACGACCAAATTTTAAATGGAAGAATATGTTTGCTGATATAAAAAAATTCGTCAAGGCATGCAAACAGTGTCAATTGAACAAAAAATCTAGACGAACTTTGATGCCTATGATGATTTCCAAAACTTCTAAACAACCCTTTGATAAAGTATTTATGGATATTGTCGGACCCTTGCCAACAACAACCCGTGACAACAAGTTTATTTTGACCTTCGAAGACGATTTAACACGTTTTATGTACTGCTATCCGCTTCCGAATGCAGAAGCTGGCACTGTTGCTAAAGTTTTCTTTGACGAAATTATCAGTAGATATAGGATACCAAGGCAATTGCTAACGGATCTTGGCACCAACTTTTGTAGTGATCTTTTCATGAAACTGCGAAAAAAGCTGACGTCAACTCTACTGTATAGGCATAACACTGGCAGTAGGGTAGGCAATGGCTTGAAAGTGTTGATCGTACTAATGACATTGGGATTTTCGAAAGAAATACTGCGAATTATAAGCAATGGCAATAATTCTCCCCAGTCATTCTGGAAAACCATCCTCGGAGCAAAAAGACTGAAACCTAATACCACCTGAGTTTCAGAAATCACTACACCAACACTAGCGCTGTGTTAATAGCATCATAAGGGTATTCATAACCCCTTTAGCGCTAGTGAATTATAAAGAAAAGAAAAAAACATAGAAAAGATTCAGACCACCGCCTACCACCCACAGTCAAACGGGGCGCTGGAAAGAAATCATGGTCCTTTGGTTGAATATCTACGCACATTCTCAAAGAATTATCCAGCCGGTAGGATGGATTTAAGCAGAGTTTAGTCTTTAAACGACATCCGAAAAGACCAGTGTTTTAATTAACACCACACAGCAAAGGATAAGAAGGTCAGAGTCATAACCGTCAAAACACAGTTTGGAGAATACATCCGCCCAATAGTTAAAGTTGTTCCATTTCCTGTATCTTAAAGACCGGAGTCTTCCAGGGGGGGCTGAATGTTCCGTAATGAGTGCACCTTCTTTCCAAACAAGCATTATTTACACTATCTACTGAGTTTTTCTAAACAATTTCTTTTTAATGTTATTCTCTTTCTTTAATTACTTGAATTCTCATTAATATTTTATACTCATTAATATTTCCACTATATTTTGTCACTCAAGTTAACGTACCCAAAACTATGTAATTTGTAAAATTTCTCGCTCTCTTCTATTTTGTTCATCGAACTGTGAACATCATTCTGATCGTATGTATGGTAATAAAATTGTTAAATTGTTTTTTGGGATAATTTCTTTCATTTCATCGTTGGTAAATCGATACATGATCGTTTATTGGATTTTCTTATTCGTCGTCGTATCCTAATTAAACAATTGAAAGTGCAATTAACATTCGATTCCTATCGTCATATGTGTGGAATACGCGTTGAACAAATCGGCGTTCCTTAAATCAATCATTCGTCGTTCTTTTTAACTCGTCCTTATCAAAAACAACAAGCTTTTCTGCCCCGACAAGACGACAACCCAAAGGAAAGGAACGATTCCCTTATTTCATCTACAACTTTAATAAGCGCTGTTCTACAACTGTGATGTTTCCTAAAACCTGATTGCATTGAGTGACGTGCAAAAGTACTTTTTCACTTACATAGGTCAATTCTAGCCTAGCAATAATTCTGTGGCAATAAGACAGAAAAGTTGATGTCTGAAATTACAATGTTGAGAAAACCGCCGTTTTTGTCTAAAATGAAGGTTTTAAACTATTTTTGTAGCGGCCGATGTTGTTTGCCGAGTAGGGGGTTCTTAGGCTCTCAATTCGTAGGGGAAAAGGACGTTGGTCGAGAAGACAGGGGATCGGAGATTTGGTTGTCTCTCTACCGCGGGTATGCTGTCCAGAGACCGCAGTACCCGTTGAATAGGCAGACAAACAAATCTATCACGCGGTTCCAAAAAAATAAAAAATAAAAACGAAAAGTTTTCTTAATAAAAATAATTTTATTATAAACGAATAAAAGTTGATTGTAAGCTCTTTCCACCACGAGTATGCTGTCCGTAGACCGCAGTACCAGTTGAGGTAAATAACAAACAATATTATTAGGCTTCGATCGAATGTATCACTTTTGAAGCGGCGGTAGTAGTACCTCCGTCAGCCGAAATGATAAATTCGAGAGTGATCTTCCACCTTTTTTTTTTTTTTTTAGATTAAGAAATTATTTTTATTTACCGTGTTTTATGTACAAATTGGATTAAAACTAGACTATAACTAAAATAAAAATGTCGGCTCAACAAAAGGGGCCCAACGTATTTCAACTGACTACTTTATAATGGTTTTGTTTTTACAAAATCAGTATTATTGACAGCTTAATCTATTACATGTTAAGTAAGTAATTTTTTTTTTACAAATAATTAATAAGAACATAAAAAAAAAAAATATAAGTGTTGGATGTTGTTTGTTGTGCGGGATGATTACAAGGGCCTATCCCCTGTAATGTCGATGGTCGGCAGTCTTGTAGAATGTGTTGCTATGTATGATGTCGTCAAACCTGGGATCGTTGATCGCTCGGGCGCTCAGGTATCGATGATAGGGTTCTACATTTACTTGGAACAATTCCTGTATCTCCAGATTTGGATGGTCAGCAAGATTGTGCAGAAGTCTTGTTGAGAGTTGCAGCATGTATTTCTCGATTGGGATCAGTCCAGCGCTGTCGTAGATTTTCGGTTGTTGAAGAATCTGCGTGTGTCCTTATGCCTCCAAAGTCCCGTACAGGTTCTAAGGATTTTTTGTTCGAAGATCTGAATTTTCTTCGTTATGGACGGTGAAATGGTGAACCAAATCGGGCAGCCATACGTGATGACCGGTCTGATGAGTTGCTTGTAAATTAGCAACTTGGTGTCCTTGCTGAGTCCGTTCTGTTTCTTGAGGAGTGGATGGACCAGATGGAACGCATAATTGGCCCTTCTTAGGATGTTCTCAGCGTGGTTATTGAACTTAAACTTCTCCGTGAAGTTAATTCCCAAGTACTTAGTTGAGGTTTTAACCGGTACCTCCGTGTTGTCGGGAAGACGAATCTTCAAATTGCTGCAACGGGTGGCAAATGCTCGACGACGAGTTACTGTCGTCGCTGTCCGGAAACAGATCAGCTCCGTCTTGCTGCTGTTTATTTTAAGTCCCCATTTGAGATAATAATCCCAGAGGCTTCGAATGTGGGCTTCAACACGTCGCGCTGCAATCTCTGGTGACAGGGATACAGCGTATGTCACTGAATCGTCCGCAAAGAGACAAGTTCTCGTCCGTGGAACATTCGGTGGCTGGTCCGCAGTGTACAGGTTGAAAAGGATCGGACCAAGTCTTGATCCCTGGGGCACTCCGGCGTTGATCCTCCTCGTTGACGACTTGATATTGTTCACCTGTACAAAAAAAGTTCTGTTGGTAAGAAAATTATTTATTAGTTTTACTAAATAATTGGGGAAACCGTATCCTTAGAGCTTAAAAATTAGTCCTTTGACCCAAACACTATCGAATGCCTTCTCTATGTCTAAAAGACAGGCCACTGTTGTTTCTTTTTTATTAAGTCCCCTGGTGACATCATTATTGAGCTTAAGGAGTGGGTGAATGGTCGAGTGCCTAGCTCGAAAACCATATTGAAAGTTAGGAAGAATTGTTCTTTCTGAACATAGTTGGTTGATTTTGACCAGGATCAAAGATTCAAAAATCTTGCTGATACAGCAAAGCAAGGCTATGGGACGATACCCGTTCACATTCGAGCGGTTTGTTTTCTTTGGCACAGGGACAATTTTTGCTATTTTCCACGAAGTTGGGAAGTAGCTATTGTTAACGCAATTATTGAATATGATTGCAAGCAAGAGAATGGCAATGTTGGGTAACTTTTTTAGTAAAAAGTAAGAAATATGGTCAGTTCCCGAAGATTTTTTGGAATTGCTGTTCTGGATGATTTCCCTTACTTCCGCTGCATTTGTGAAGACTGCGTCAACGGTGGGGTTATTTGAAGGGTTTTCCTCGCTAAAGTTCGCTAATGGATTGCCCATAGAGAGAGCTTCACTAACTTCGGAATTGACTTGCTCAAGGAAGTCGGGAAGGTGCGCTGGTGGTCGGTCATTGAAATTACTTTCGAAGTGGACTGCGAAGGCTTCTGCCTTCTCGACCGGAGTAGTAGCCGTATGCTGGCCATAACTAATGGCATCTGGTATGGTATTTGATTTCCCAACCAGTGCATTAATTTTCTTGAATGCGTCAGGGTCTGGTTTGATATTTTCAAGACGTTTCTTGAACTCTACTTCATTGTGGTGCCTTACTGCTTGAAGGAACATCGTGTTAATTCAGTGAAGTTGAGAGTGCACGCTGCGATATTCCTCATTAACAGTATTATAAGTGCGATGGAAAATTCTTTGGAGTCGCTTACGGAGTCGTAGTCAGGTCTCTTTGGATGTTTTCTCGTGAAGTGTTACATCTATTGTATACTGAGACGATCAGCAGTGTCTCCGTACCGGAGACCGTGATAGCTACCCCAGTGGCTTCCATTGCAAGCAAACCAGTAAAAATGATTTCATCACTTTTCATGGTGCTTCGAACAAGGATCGCAGTGCCTCTTCTTTCGGGGGATTTATTTACCCTGAAAATTTCATAGCCGTCTCAGGCTTGAAAGGATTTCTCGAAGAGAGATTTGTTTCCTGCAACAATAAAATGTCGGGTTTTTTTGACTTAATAAATAAGCTCAAAGAAATACGTCTGGCTATGGAAAAATTTGAACTTACATTATATGAAATTATACTTAGCCGATTTATTGTGGGGAACATATTTCAAAAATAAATCTCCCTAAAATCAATGTTTTCGATCTGTCGTCGAGTGCGGCGTAGTTGTCCGGTATAACCTTCTTGGCCTTCTGAAGAATCGTAAAGAGATCCGTTCCAAAAAGTCGTTCTGTGTCATCAAAAAGGTTGTAAGTCCCCTTGGTCTGGGCAGCAGATGGTTTCGCTGGTGTATTGCGTGGCTTGTTGGCTGGAGTTGGGGATGGTTTGGGGCCTGGTTTGGTCGTTGATGAAGTCTTCAACTGTGTTTTGGTGTTCAAGGCAGCAACATCGGCGAAACTCATTCCGGTCTTGATACCTTGAGTGGCGGATTTGACTGCAAATTGATGTTGTTCCTTCTTCTTAAGAGCAATTTTCACCCTCTCAGCTACTTTTTGTTTGTATTTAGGACATCCTTTGTAGTTGGCTGGATGTCCAATCGACTGACAATTTGTGCAGTACACCTTGTCGTCTTTGTTGTTTGCTGAGTTGCGCAGGCAATTACCGGGAAGGTGCTCCTCCTTGCACTTTACACATCGGTATTTCATGCCGCAGTTGCTGGCCACGTGTCCGAATTTTTGACAGTTTCTGCACTGTGTGACTCCGTTATGTTTCAGCTTTTCCCAATGAACTTTTTGGTTCATCAGGAGGGTTTTTTGATAAACCGAAGGTAAATCGCAGGATTTTTCAACCTGTACCACGAAGTTGTTGAACTTGCGGTCCGTCCTAGTGGTTTTGTAAGGACTAACATCCATTACAGGAATGCCCTCGAGGACCAACTCGCTCTTGATCTCCGCTACATCATAGCTATGATGAATCCCTTTGAGGACCAGAAGCTTCTTCTTGTCCTCCTTGGACGTGTAAGTGTTGAATTCGGTCTTTCTGGACTGTAGGAATTCCTTTACTCTCGAGTGGTCTTCCTTCGACTTGGTAGTTATCACCGACTTCATGGAGTTGATGTTATGCACCTTGTAGGCGATACGGAGGCCCCTAGTGTATCTGCTAAGCTCAGCTACGTTGAGTTTGTAGCAGATTATTGGCGGCATTATGCTAGATTTGATGTCCGGGGATGACGCAGCAGTTGTTGTTGTTGTTTTTTTGTGAGCTGTTGTAGCCGGTTCCGGTGGCGTATTGCTTGATGTTGACGGAACGATGGGCAATAGCGTTTGGTTCAATGTTAAGGTTGGCGTTGATGAGTCAGAGTGCTTGCGCTTTTTTGACTGCACAGCACAGAATTCTTTGTGCGATGACTCCTCATCGGTGGCTTCAGGCTCAGAATCGGAAGAGCTAGAGTGCTCTTCGTCTTCCGTCTCGCTGGCATCTCCATCGTTGGCCACGTCATCAACGACTTCCATGTCGTTTTCCTGAACTCCTTCGTTCTCATAGAGCGCATCCATATCGCTCAGTTTTTCATGGATTCCAACCAGAAATTCTTTACCATGGTTGGCCATCCCACTTTTAATTTTTTTGAGTATATCATTGTACGTCGAGATGATATTTTCCTTCCTTTTCTCCTTTTTACCCATTGCCTGTTGGGTCACACTCACTGTAACACAGTAAACAAGGGGTCAGGTAAAAACAAGCACTTTTAATATCACTTTAACGTTTTATGGTTTGGTTTGTTTAACTAATGCCCATTTGGTGTTGGGTTTCACAAAAGTTGTAGCGCAGGTAGAAACCTTTGCTGCTGTTGTTTTTTTTTTTTATTTTTTATTATATTACTTTCACTTTGGCGGACTGCACAAGCTCGGGAGCACGATACGACCGTCGCGGTTGATATATTACATATTATGAGTGATCTTCCACCCGCACTTGTGCTACCTTTTATACAAATTCTAGAGAGCTTTTACACTTGTTTACATGTTTTGATTAACTTGAGCAATAAAGCTTTTACAGTGTTGCCATATTCGTTTTTTTTTAAAAATAGTATTAACATTGGTATTTGGTATTTAAATATTAACATGAGTATAAAGTAATTCAGTATTTATTAATATTTAACATGATCAAAGGAAAAATGTATGTACATGTTAAGTATTACATAGATACGATGAAAAATACGTATGTGCGCAATATGGAGTGTTACAGTCTCCCCCTCTGCGCTGAGATCGTCTCGATGATGCGGCAGGAAGTTGTATTGACGTCTTTGGTCTTCCTCGTTTTCAGATAGGTTGAATGGGCTTTTCATCTTTGGGATTCTTTGCTGGACTGGTTTACTTGGTTATGGCTGTCACATGGTATGTCCCCAATGGAGTAGCAAGGTCATCTCTGCTGGCAACATGAAATGTTGACGTACCAATTCGTCTGATGATAACATACGGTCCATCCCTTCTAGGTACGAACTTTGAGGTAATGGATTTTGAGGCTTTGCTGAGAACATGGGAGGTTATAAGACCTAAATCGCCTACTTTATAATTGGGTTGTGGACGTCTTTTCTTATCGGCGTAGATTTTGTTGTGGTCTTGCGTTTTCTCTACAGTTTCTCTAGCGTTTTGGAGACTTTCCGCCAGTTTTAATAACTTCGGTGTAATCTGAGGAATAAAGTTTTCAGATTCTGTGATGGTTCTAAGATCGTGAGTGATGTCATCTGTGGTTCGGAGCTCCCGACCACACGTAGGAAATGATGCTGTGTAGCCAGTGCTTTGGCATTTTGCCGTATTCATCGCAAATCGAATGGACGGAAGATCATCGGCCCATGAAGAGTGGTTGTTGCCTACAAGGATGGCGAGTTGAGTCTTTATGTCCCTGTTTTTCCGTTCGACTGGGTTCGATTCGGGGTGATACACTGGGGTAAGCGTTTGCTGTATGTCTAGGCAGTGCGTGAGTTGCTGCATAAGTGCTGAAATGAATTGTGGGCCGTTATCGGTTAGTAGACGTCGTGGTTTTCTGTAGCGAAGAAAAACCTCATTGAGTAGTCTCAACGCACAATTTTCAGCGGTTGCTTCTTTTAAGGGAAATATCTCAACCCATCGGCTTGCGAGGTCCTCGGCTATGAGAATCCAGTTGAATCCTTCTTGAGTTGTGGGTAATGGTCCGAATAGATCTACAGCTAATACTTCGAATCGTTGATTACTGGATACTGTTTGGAGAAGTCCGGCCGGTTTCAGGTTACTAGGCTTGTATTTCAAGCAACCAAGGCATTTAGCGACATGCTTAGTTATGTCGGCCCTCATTCCAGGCCAGTAATATCTAAGGGCTATTCTTGCAATGGTACGATCAACCCCGTAGTGGCCTGCGGTTGCAGCGTCGTGATAGCTGCGCAGGATTGTGTCCCGTTCTTGCAGTGGTACTACCAGTTGGGCATCTTCGGCGGCGGAATCAGGTGCATACCTGTAGAGTATTCCATCATAAAGGAGATAGTCGCGAGCTGTCCAGCGGGTTATATTCTCATCGTTACTTTCGAAAGACTCAATTATCGTCTTTAGTTGGTTATCCAGCAGCTGTGCTTCACGGACTTCCTTTGGTCTTCTTGTTGGCAAGTCGATATGCACGTTACAGAGTTCGCATTTGGCTTCTGTGTGTTCGTTATTATTACATGGGGGTCTTGATAACATATCCGCAACTGTGTTCGTTCGTCCTGGCGTGTACTCTATTTTGACATTATAGGGCTGAAGCTGTAAGGCCCACCGAGCAAGTCTGCCAGTTGGTGATTTCAGGCTCATAAGCCACTTCAGCGGTTGATGATCTGTTACGATGTTCACTTCACCTCCCTCTATATACCCTCGGAATTTGTTCACTGCCCAAACTATAGCGAGGGCTTCTCGTTCCGTAGTACGCTCGGCTGCTGTAAGAAGTCTCGAAGCGAATTCAATTGGATGTTCGTCTGCCTTCTCCCCCTGGACCAGAACTGCGCCGATAGCATAGTTACTAGCATCTGTCTTAAGAGTGTATGGTTTATCGTCGCAAGCTTGTTGAAGGATCGGTGCACTAGTAAGAAAGGCTCTTAATGCATCAAACGAGATCTGTTCCTCCTTGCCCCACTTCCACACTGCGTTCTTCTTAGTCAGATTGCTTAATGGTTTCGATATTCCAGCAAAGTTGTTAATGAAACGTCGATACCACGAGCAAGTTTGCAGAAAGCTTAGAACTTGTTTTGCGTTTTTTTGGTTCTGGGCGACTTAAAATTGAAGATACTTTATCTGGATCTACTTGTATACCCTGGTTCGTAATGAGATGGCCAAGATATTTAACCGTTGAACAGCAGAAGTTCGACTTTGATCTGTTGACTTTCAGCTTGAACAGTTTAAGTCGATCGAAGACTTGTTTGAGATCATTGAGATGTTCCTCAAAGCTGATGGAGCAAATGATAATGTCATCCAAACGGCGTTTTCCTTGTTGTATGGAGTGTGTCATCTATCCTATGCAGTGGATATCTTTCTGGAACCGTTATACTATTTAACCGCCGGTAATCGATACATACGCGAATGCCCCCGTCCTTTTTAGGCACTAAGACGACTGGTGCAGCCCAAGGAGATTCGCATTCTTCAATGATATCATTCTCCAACATTTTCGTAAGCTCGGTCTTAAGTCGTGCTCTTCGAGTTGGCGAGAGTCGATATGGTGTGGAAGCTATCGGTTCGTGGTCACCAGTATCAATTCGGTGTACAGCATATGGCGTTGGTTCAGATAAGTCATCAAACATACAATTTTCTTGAAGAAGGAGCTGATTTAAGCTCTTCCTGTCACTTTCATTTAATTCAGCTGCTTCATTATCTCGCAGCTCAATATCAATTGCGTTTATTTCCATGAAGTAGGACTCAGGATCGATGTCTTCTTGTGTGCGTACTAAGTCTGGAAATAGGTTTTCCTTGTTTTGCCTTCGTTCTGGCGTCACTTCGTTACTTCTTAAAGAATCACGGAAAATGTGTTGTATCGAGTGAGGTGAGTACTTATTATCTTGCATGAAGGATGCAGATTTCCTCTTAAAAGGTAAGTGAAGTGTTGCAGCGGAGGTCGAACCACTATCATTCCTAGCAATCGGAGTTGCAGCGAGCGGTGAAATGGGTTTATTGGGCTTAAACCAGGTCAGAAATGCATTGATTTGCTTTGAAGGTGTAGATTCCGTCAGCGATGGTGACCTGAGGATTTGATCTGACTCCAAATTTTTAGTGCATTCTGATGTTGTGTGAACAGTTTGCCAACGGTCTTGTCCAGGAAGCAGGACCTGAACGTTTGTTACCAGGTTCTGGCGAAGCTTCTTTGGGATGGTTGTTTTTATTGCTTTTGGAGTTGTTTGGCAGCTTTGCGCGATCCTTGGAGTTGCAGCAATTGGTGATATAGGCTGGAAACCATCACTGGAGGTAAGAAGGGTCAAAGCGTCTCTGGTAAACTGGTCTTCAGGGGACTTGTTGATTTTTGTATGGGATGTGTCGTAAAATTCAAACTTTTTATCAACTTGGTCCGAAAAATACCAAATTCTTTGCCCTAGATCCAGAATAACTCCATTTTACTCCAGAAAATCTATTCCGATAAGTGTTCGATTATCGTTGGCTTTTGGTAGTGCTATGAATTTGATTGGCCGCAATCGATTACCAATAATTATGTTCGTATCTGCCATACAAATGCCTTACGACGAGGACTGTCCATCTGCAGGCGTAACTGTTGCATCGACATTCTGGAACTTTGTACCATTCCGGAGGACATGCAGAAATAACTCCCTTTCGGCAACGCTTGTTCTTGCTGCTGTGTCGACATACGCTATACCCGATTCACTATGTGAAGCGATGGGACTGGTTGGCAGATCGTTACCCAATGTCGTTTTGATACAATTAAAAGATACTGTAGATGGGCCTTTTGGTAGGTCCTTGCAAGTAGGACAATTTGATCTGATAAAGCCGGGTGCTTTGCATTTGTAGCAATGCAGCTTGGGTTCCGTTGGTGCAGGGGCCATTCGATTTTTCTGCAAGTCGTGTTTTTCTTTTTTGCGGCATTCAGCTGTTGTGTGGCCCAGATGCTTACAAAAATTGCATCTCTTCTTCTCCACAGCTTCAGATTTAATCTCTTTTTGAGCCTCTCTTTCCGCCATCGAAATTTCGACTGCTCTTGCCTTCACCAGGAGTTGTTGAAATCTTTTAAAACTTTCTCTGGGAACACCGTCACGAATGTGCATGCTAAGTAACCCATAGACTAGATCTATCATCATAGGTTCTCCTGGCCTTGGAGCGGAGAGCTTAGCAAGCAAGGCCCGTTTTTCACAGATGAAATCGTCGGTAGCTTCCTTGGGTTTTTGTTTTTGTCCAAAGACTTCCATATATATGCGATATGCTGGCATAGCAGGTGCATATGCATTACGCAAGAGTGCAAGGACTTCAGACCAAGTGGTTGCCTCCTTCTGTACACGTTGCCACCAGCTGACAGCGTTATCTTCAAGTAGCAGGGGGAAGCCTTTGATTGCATCGGTATCTTCTATTCGCTCGATGTCTTTGTATACGTTAATGGTAGCGATAAACCGTTCGACAGCATTTGGGTCCCGCTCTCCTTTGAAACTCGCGGTGCAGTTGCTGAAGCTGCCTTTGTGTGCAGGCGTAGTGCGAACTTCCGCAATGAATTCTTGGAGTTGTTCTGACGAGAATTGTGCCATTGTACGTTTCTGAGCAGCAATGCGCAAGCTTCTGCGCACGACGGTGCCTTCCGTTTTTTCGTGGTCTTTTCTCCAAAATTGGCCTCTAGTTGGGCGTCAATGTAGCGGCCGATGTTGTTTGCCGAGAAGGGGTTCTTAGGCTCTCAATTCGTAGGGGATACCAGTTGGGGTAAATAACAAACAATAACAAAGCGCGCACAAGTGTGGGATCTCGGAAGTGGCGGTATAGAACCACCGACAGCAGAAATATCAAACTCGTATTAGGCTTCGATCGAATGTATCACTTTTGAAGAGGCGGTAGTAGTACCTCCGTCAGCCGAAATGATAAATTCGAGAGTGATCTTCCACCACACACACACATTAGATTAAGAAATTATTTTTATTTACCGTGTTTTATGTACAAATTGGATTAAACTAGACTATAACTAAAATAAAAATGTCGGCTCATCAAAAGGGGCCCAACGTATTTCAACTGACTACTTAACAATGGTTTTGTTTTTACAAAATCAGTATTATTGACAGCTTAATCTATTACATGTTAAGTAAGTAATTTTTTTACAAATAATTAATAAGAACATAAAAAAATATAAGTGTTGGATGTTGTTTGGTGTGCGGGATGATTACAAGGGCCTATCCCCTGTAATGTCGATGGTCGGCAGTCTTGTAGAATGTGTTGCTATGTATGATGTCGTCAAACCTGGGATCGTTGATCGCTCGGGCGCTCAGGTATCGATGATAGGGTTCTACATTTACTTGGAACAATTCCTGTATCTCCAGATTTGGATGGTCAGCAAGATTGTGCAGAAGTCTTGTTGAGAGTTGCAGCATGTATTTCTCGATTGGGATCAGTCCAGCGCTGTCGTAGATTTTCGGTTGTTGAAGAATCTGCGTGTGTCCTTATGCCTCCAAAGTCCCGTACAGGTTCTAAGGATTTTTTGTTCGAAGATCTGAATTTTCTTCGTTATGGACGGTGAAATGGTGAACCAAATCGGGCAGCCATACGTGATGACCGGTCTGATGAGTTGCTTGTAAATTAGCAACTTGGTGTCCTTGCTGAGTCCGTTCTGTTTCTTGAGGAGTGGATGGACCAGATGGAACGCATAATTGGCCCTTCTTAGGATGTTCTCAGCGTGGTTATTGAACTTAAACTTCTCCGTGAAGTTAATTCCCAAGTACTTAGTTGAGGTTTTAACCGGTACCTCCGTGTTGTCGGGAAGACGAATCTTCAAATTGCTGCAACGGGTGGCAAATGCTCGACGACGAGTTACTGTCGTCGCTGTCCGGAAACAGATCAGCTCCGTCTTGCTGCTGTTTATTTTAAGTCCCCATTTGAGATAATAATCCCAGAGGCTTCGAATGTGGGCTTCAACACGTCGCGCTGCAATCTCTGGTGACAGGGATACAGCGTATGTCACTGAATCGTCCGCAAAGAGACAAGTTCTCGTCCGTGGAACATTCGGTGGCTGGTCCGCAGTGTACAGGTTGAAAAGGATCGGACCAAGTCTTGATCCCTGGGGCACTCCGGCGTTGATCCTCCTCGTTGACGACTTGATATTGTTCACCTGTACAAAAAAAGTTCTGTTGGTAAGAAAATTATTTATTAGTTTTACTAAATAATTGGGGAAACCGTATCCTTAGAGCTTAAAAATTAGTCCTTTGACCCAAACACTATCGAATGCCTTCTCTATGTCTAAAAGACAGGCCACTGTTGTTTCTTTTTTATTAAGTCCCCTGGTGACATCATTATTGAGCTTAAGGAGTGGGTGAATGGTCGAGTGCCTAGCTCGAAAACCATATTGAAAGTTAGGAAGAATTGTTCTTTCTGAACATAGTTGGTTGATTTTGACCAGGATCAAAGATTCAAAAATCTTGCTGATACAGCAAAGCAAGGCTATGGGACGATACCCGTTCACATTCGAGCGGTTTGTTTTCTTTGGCACAGGGACAATTTTTGCTATTTTCCACGAAGTTGGGAAGAAGCTATTGTTAACGCAATTATTGAATATGATTGCAAGCAAGAGAATGGCAATGTTGGGTAACTTTTTTAGTAAAAAGTAAGAAATATGGTCAGTTCCCGAAGATTTTTTGGAATTGCTGTTCTGGATGATTTCCCTTACTTCCGCTGCATTTGTGAAGACTGCGTCAACGGTGGGGTTATTTGAAGGGTTTTCCTCGCTAAAGTTCGCTAATGGATTGCCCATAGAGAGAGCTTCACTAACTTCGGAATTGACTTGCTCAAGGAAGTCGGGAAGGTGCGCTGGTGGTCGGTCATTGAAATTACTTTCGAAGTGGACTGCGAAGGCTTCTGCCTTCTCGACCGGAGTAGTAGCCGTATGCTGGCCATAACTAATGGCATCTGGTATGGTATTTGATTTCCCAACCAGTGCATTAATTTTCTTGAATGCGTCAGGGTCTGGTTTGATATTTTCAAGACGTTTCTTGAACTCTACTTCATTGTGGTGCCTTACTGCTTGAAGGAACATCGTGTTAATTCAGTGAAGTTGAGAGTGCACGCTGCGATATTCCTCATTAACAGTATTATAAGTGCGATGGAAAATTCTTTGGAGTCGCTTACGGAGTCGTAGTCAGGTCTCTTTGGATGTTTTCTCGTGAAGTGTTACATCTATTGTATACTGAGACGATCAGCAGAGTCTCCGTACCGGAGACCGTGATAGCTACCCCAGTGGCTTCCATTGCAAGCAAACCAGTAAAAATGATTTCATCACTTTTCATGGTGCTTCGAACAAGGATCGCAGTGCCTCTTCTTTCGGGGGATTTATTTACCCTGAAAATTTCATAGCCGTCTCAGGCTTGAAAGGATTTCTCGAAGAGAGATTTGTTTCCTGCAACAATAAAATGTCGGGTTTTTTTGACTTAATAAATAAGCTCAAAGAAATACGTCTGGCTATGGAAAAATTTGAACTTACATTATATGAAATTATACTTAGCCGATTTATTGTGGGGAACATATTTCAAAAATAAATCTCCCTAAAATCAATGTTTTCGATCTATCGTCAAGTGCGGCGTAGTTGTCCGGTATAACCTTCTTGGCCTTCTGAAGAATCGTGAAGAGATCCGTTCCAAATAGTCGTTCGGTGTCATCAAAAAGGTTGTAAGTCCCCTTGGTCTGGGCAGCAGATGGTTTCGCTGGTGTGTTGCGTGGCTTGTTGGCTGGCGTGGGGGATGGTTTGGGGCCTGGTTTGGTCGTTGATGAAGTCTTCATCTGTGTTTTGGTGTTCAAGGCAGCAATATCGGCGAAACTCATTCCGGTCTTGATACCTTGAGTGGCGGATTTGACTGCAAATTGATGTTGTTCCTTCTTCTTAAGAGCAATTTTCACCCTCTCAGCTACTTTTTGTTTATATTTAGGACATCCTTTGTAGTTGGCTGGATGTCCAATCGACTGACAATTTGTGCAGTACACCTTGTCGTCTTTGTTATTTGCTGAGTTGCGCAGGCAATTACCGGGAAGGTGCTCCTCCTTGCACTTCACACATCGGTATTTCATGCCGCAGTTGCTGGCCACGTGTCCGAATTATTGACAGTTTCTGCACTGTGTGACTCCGTTATGTTTCAGCTTTTCCCAATGAACTTTTTGGTTCATCAGGAGGGTTTTTTGATACACCGAAGGTTGATCGCAGGATTTTTCAACCTGTACCACGAAGTTGTTGAACTTGCGGTCCGTCCTAGTGGTTTTGTAAGGACTAACATCCATTACAGGAATGCCCTCGAGGATCAACTCGCTCTTGATCTCAGCTGCATCATAGCTGTGATGAATCCCTTTGAGGACCAGAAGCTTCTTCTTGTCCTCCTTGGACGTATAAGTGTTGAATTCGGTCTTTCTTGACTGTAGGAATTCCTTTACTCTCGAGTGGTCTTCCTTCGACTTGGTTGTTATCACTGACTTCATCGAGTTGATGTTATGTACCTTGTAGGCGATACGGAGGCCCCTGGTGTATCTGCTAAGCTCAGCTACGTTGAGTTTGTAGCAGATTATTGGCGGCATTATGCTAGATTTGATGTCCTGGGATGACGCCGCAGTTGTTGTTGTTGTTTTGTTGTGAGCTGTTGTAGCCGGTACCGGTGGCGTATTGCTTGATGTTGACGGAATGATGGGCAATAGCGTTTGGTCCAATGTTAATGTTGGCGTTGATGAGTCAGAGTGCTTGCGCTTTTTTGACTGCACAGCACAGAATTCTTGGTCCGATGACTCCTCATCGGTGGCTTCAGGCTCAGAATCGGAAGAGCTAGAGTGCTCTTCGTCTTCCGTCTCGCTGGCATCTCCATCGTTGGCCACTTCATCAACGACTTCCATGTCGTTTTCCTGAACTCTTTCGTTCTCATAGAGCGCGTCCATATCGCTCAGTTTTTCATGGATTCCAACCAGAAACTCTTTACCATGGTTGGCCATCCCACTTTTAATTTTCTTGAGTATTTCATTGTACGTCGAGATGACATTTTCTTTCCTTTTCTCCTTTTTACCTGTTGGGTCACACTCACTGTAACACGGTAAACAAGGGGTCAGGTAAAAATAATCACTTTTATTATCACTTTAACGTTTTATGGTTTTGTTTGTTTAACTAATGCCCATTTGGTGTTGGGTTTCACAAAAGTTGTAGCGCAGGTAGAAACCTTTGCTGCTGTTGTTTTTTTTTTTATTATATCACTTTCACTTTGGCGGACTGCACAAGCTCGGGAGCACGATACGACCGTCGCGATTGAATGAGTGATCTTCCACCTTTTTTTTTTTTTTTGATTAAGAAATTATTTTTATTTATCGTGTTTTATGTACAAATTGGATTAAAACTAGACTATAACTAAAATAAAAATGTCGGCTCAACAAAAGGGGCCCAACGTATTTCAACTGACTACTTTACAATGGTTTTGTTTTTACAAAATCAGTATTATTGACAGCTTAATCTATTACATGTTAAGTAAGTAATTTTTTTACAAATAATTAATAAGAACATAAAAAAATATAAGTGTTGGATGTTGTTTGGTGTGCGGGATGATTACAAGGGCCTATCCCCTGTAATGTCGATGGTCGGCAGTCTTGTAGAATGTGTTGCTATGTATGATGTCGTCAAACCTGGGATCGTTGATCGCTCGGGCGCTCAGGTATCGATGATAGGGTTCTACATTTACTTGGAACAATTCCTGTATCTCCAGATTTGGATGGTCAGCAAGATTGTGCAGAAGTCTTGTTGAGAGTTGCAGCATGTATTTCTCGATTGGGATCAGTCCAGCGCTGTCGTAGATTTTTCGGATGTTGAAGAAAGTGATCTTCCACCCGCACTTGTGCTACCTTTTATACAAATTCTAGAGAGCTTTTACACTTGTTTACATGTTTTGAATAACTTGAGCAATAAAGCTTTTACAGTGTTGCCATATTCGTTAAAATAGAAATAGTATTAACATTGATATTTGGTATTTAATTATTAACATGAGTATAAAGTAATTCAGTATTTATTAATATTTAACATGATTAAAGGAAAAATGTATGTACATGTTAAGTATTACATAGATATGATGAAAAATACGTAGGAGCGCAATACGGAGTGTTACATTTTTATATTTTTTCTTGGCATAGGGTAAGGTTGGCAATCAGAAGTAGAGCGGGGCTAGTTGGGCCACGGGCAAGTTGGGCCACGCGAATTACTCAAGAGCCGCAAGTACTACACGAACAAGATCATACACGAATGAAAAGTGCACAATAACCAACCCGTGCAAAACCGGTCTCAGTTGCATTGTATCAGAAGATGGGGAACCAGGCTGAAGTGAAAAACTAAAAAAAAATTTCATTATTGTTTTTATTCTAGTGCCGAAAAGGTGCAAATTATACATTAAGGTATAGTTTTTTTTATGAATCACGATTATATTTTAGTATTCCGTTTGAAAAATTGAACTGTTTTGATATTTTTTTAATTATAACGCAATATGTTCATCAAACTAGGTGTGGGGTAAGTTGGGCCAGGTGGACCATTTTGTTTTTTTTTTTTTTGTATGCTTTTAAGTTTTAACTACTTACCTTAATGAATGTGAAAAAGAAAAAGTCTTATGTTATTTTTGAAAACATCTATAACTAACGTTATAAACCATTATTTTTTGTTTTGAATTCTTTATTTAATTGTTTTGTTTTGAATAAAATTCTGTTATAAATTCAGCCTTTTTGTCCTTTATGGAGCTCATTTTTCCACTTTTCAGCCCTTGGTCCAACTTATCCCACGCCCTGGCCCAACTTGCCCCTTTAGTGGGGCAAGATGAGCCACTTGGACTTGGCGCATTTGAGACAAAATTATTCTCCTGCGATTACATATTTTCAATTTTTCAGAATTTCATAAAGAACCCAGATGTCCATTCTTTCCATTGATCCTAGCCTCATAGTTGTATTATGAATAGGTTGATATTTATGAGACATCAAGTCGAAAGTGGTCCAACTAGCCCCGCCCTATCCTAATTGAGAAAAAACTTAGAAATCTACTATATAAAACTAAGTTGATATTTTGTGTGTTTACTTATAACTCACGTTATTTTCAACCAATTTACTTGGTTTTTCTTTTAAACTATTCAGAAAAACAATGAGAAGGACATAGGCCCTTCTTCCAATTTTTACTCCAGAAGGGGAGATACAGGGTGTTCAAGTTTGTATGGAAACAAAAATTTAAATTGGAATTAAGAATTGAAATTTGGTATGTAAATTCTGCAATAAAAATAAAGAAACACGTGTTTCACCGTTTTTCAAAATTATATCCACGGGCCAAAATACAGGGTCTTAAAATTTGCAGATTTATAGTATGCGCAACCGTAGCCACCGACACATTCGGTTCGTGATCGTGTGTTGTTATTGTTTTGCCGAGTTGCGCAAGGGTAGTTTTTTCGTTTATTTTTCTTTGATCGTATTCTTCCTTCTATGGATACACTACGTAGGTAGTTTATTTACTATGCATTCGCAGTTCATAGTAATTCGAAGGGGGACGGGTGTGTACGATGATTTGGTTGGATGGATCTTTCAGTATCTGTGGAACTTCTGTTCAAAAATTTAATATTGGAATGGTGACACTTTTTGCTAGGGACAGACGAGTAAGTCCTGACTTACTCATCATCACCGAGCCTAAACGACTAATACTAGAAAGTTGAAATTTGGATAGTAGTTTCCTTTTGTAGCGTAAAGAACCATTGTCCAAGCACTTTTTCGAATTTTTGCTCCAAAGGGGAAATGCAGGGTGTTCCAGTTTGTATGGAAAAACAAATTTAAATTGGAATGAAGAATTGAAATTTGGTAGGTAAATTCTGCAACAAAAATAAAGAAACACGTAGTTCACCGTTTTTCAAAATTGTATCCACGGGCCAAGATACAGAGTTTTCATTTATTTTACTTTGGTCGTATTCTTGCTTCTATGGATACACTACGTAGTTTACAATGCATTTGCAGTTCATAGTAATTTGACGGGGAACGGGTGTGTGTATGATTTGGTTGGATGTATCTTTAAGTGGCTATGAGACTACTGAACCGATTTCAAAAATTCAATACTGAAAGGGTGACACTTTTTGCTATCTTTTACCTTTGAAAGTTCAATAAAAACAGACGATTTATAACGACTAAGTATAAACCTTAGTATGTATTTAACGCGTGCGAAGCCGCGGGGGCCTGCTAGTCTTCTATATAAAACCAAAGATCTGTAATGGTTAATTATTCTTTAAATTTGATTATTGTAGTAGATCCGCCAATTTATATGCTAGATTGTACACATAGATGTCGCCCAGAACAGTAGAAGGCGATCGCCGAGGCGACTAGAAAGAAAGAGGAAGAGGATTCATTGTCAAATTGAGTTAGTTCGTGGTGGCAGACTTTGGGCGGCGGTAATTTTGAAGAGACAAACTAAAAAGAAATCGATAAAAATCAATTCCATCGTTAAGTTTATTTGAACAATTGTTAAAAGTAGATTAAATTCAATTTCGTGAACAATAAAGCATCTTCAGTTTTTTTAAATTATAACCTCAGGTGTGGGGTGCAATCACGTGCTTTGAAGTGTGCACAACGAAACATGGTCCTTACACGCGGCGAACTTGTGGAGGCGTTGAAAAGAGCGGGCATAGAATACCCGCAAAGCGCCAATGCCACACAATTAAGGAATCTATTGGACAACGCCGAAAATCTCGACGAAGCCGCCAGTGCTCGACACGATCCACCAGAGCCAGCCGACACTCCACCAGACAGAAACCTGCCCCCAACCAGTGGCCCACTAGTAGACGACTCAGACGACGACCTCATCATAGCCAAACTGGAAAAGAAGAAGATCCTTCTGCTACGTCAGGAGCTTAAACACCTAGAAGAGCAGAATGTGGCGGCTCAGTTCCAAAGGATGACCATAACCGAAGTAGAAGGACTTGTACCAGCGTTAAGTGGTGACGACGCTTACCCCATCGAGTAGTGGCTTGAGGACTTCGAAAATATCGTCGCAAAAACCAGCCACGACGAAGACTTTAAGTTCGTGTGCCTACGGCGACTCCTGAAAGGGACAGCTGCGGTATATCTACGCACCAGCAACGCTTCAAATTATATGGAGCTCAAGCAGGGGCTGCTAAACCAATTCAGGCGAAATGTGTCAGTGCGTGATGTTTACCAGGAGCTTGAAAGACGTTCGAGACGTAAAGGTGAAAGTGCAACTGCATACATACTGTCGATGCAGGAAATTGCGGCCCAAGGCAATATTTGTAACCGTGAAATCATACCTTTCATCATCGACGGCCTGCGTGATCGCACAGCGTACACCACCATGCTGTATACGGCCACTACATTGGAACAGCTCAAGGACCTTCTAGTGAAGTACGACAGGAAGCGAGCCGACGACCAAACGTTAAAAGCTTCCCCAAATGTTTCTTCTGGTGCCGCACCAGGACAACCTACCGGAACCATTAGATGCTATAACTGTTCTCAATTCGGACATCTTTCGGCGCAATGCACACAGAAGAAGAGAGCTGTTGGCTCATGCTTCCGCTGCGGAAGTACAAACCATCTCCTAAGGGACTGCAATCAAGCAAACAACAAGGTGCACATGGTTCGCGACGAAGATGCTGACCAGGGCGCTGATGAACAAAATCCACGTTTAAACCCTTTCCAAAATGTGAGTATTGTTTTCCGTGATTGTATCTTGAGTGGTGTGAATAGTCTTAATTGTGTTTCATTAATCGATAGTGGTAGTCCAGCCAGCTTCATATCTCAAGAAATTATCCCGTTTAACACCGATAGTGACAAACCGGTACAATGTAATTTTCGTGGCATCACAGGCGCCAAACTCGACACTTACGGTATAATAAATTGCAGTATATCACTATTTAACAAAACCAAACCAATGTCATTATTCATAGTTAAGCGGGACCTATTGCCAAGACCATTGCTGTTTGGACGGGACTTCTTGAATTTATTTAACATACATTTTACCATGAACACCACTATGAATAATGAAACGAAATTCAATGTTAATTTACCTTTTGTCAATAAAACTCAAGATGCGCAGCATGGTAGTCCTGATGCAAGCTTGAATACAGTCGAGGAAAGTCAAGAAGATATCAAAGTATACGTTGTTAGTTGTTTCAGTAATCGCGATTCCGCTTCAATAGGCCATGGTAAGACAGGAAAAGAGGATAACGTAACCAGAACTGAAGAGTGTATTGATTGTGCTCGAATAAACGATGATTGTATTGTTGGTAATAGACACCATAGTGGTAGCTTCAGATATAGTGAATTGAAACCTTCCGACCCACTTGTTGAATTCGCTTCCGATAGTGAAAGTGCAGGCCAACTAGCCAATAGTGACTTATTAATTGATACCATGCCGGAAATCTGTGGCATGGAGGATAGTGCTGAAAGCCTTCAAGATTTGAACATAGGCAATTGTTTAAGTCAGGAGACCCAAAACCGCGTCAAAAATCTTATTATAAATTATTTAGCTAAGTACCCCCACCCTACTATTAGTAAACAATTCGAGATGAGAATCCGATTATCCACAGATATCCCTGTTTTTAGTCACCCTCGAAGATTGTCGTATAAGGATAGGTGTGAAGTTTTAGAAATTACAAAAGACCTGTTGAGCAAAGGCATAATTAGACATAGCGATTCTCCCTATGCCTCCCCAATCGTCTTAGTAAAAAAGAAAAGCGGTGAGACCCGCATGTGTATTGACTTCCGTGAATTAAATCGAATCACCATTAGAGACAATTATCCATTACCACTCATTGAAGACTGTCTGGAGTACCTAGGTGGAAAAAATTACTTTAGCTTGCTGGATCTGAAAAGTGGCTTCCATCAAGTCAAAGTAGCCGAAGACTCAATCAAGTACACCGCCTTCGTAACGCCTAATGGGCAATTCGAATACGTGAGGATGCCTTACGGGCTGAAAAATTCTCCATCAGTGTTCCAACGTTTCAGTTCATTTACCAATTCATTGAGAATCGGTTGACAGTCGTCTATATGGATGATATATTTATAGCAACTACCACTATAAAGGGACACCTCCAAGTGTTGGAAAATGTTTTAAATAGCCTGGCTAAACACGGACTCGAACTAAAGTTGAATAAGTGTAAATTTTGTTACACAAAGATTGATTATTTAGGCTATAATGTTAGTAATCAGGGTGTTTGTCCAAATGACTCTCACAAAGAGTCGATTCTTAAGTACCCAATGCCAAGAACGGTTAAGCAACTGAATTCTTTCGTGGGACTGTGTGCTTATTTCAGAAAGTTTGTACCACAGTTTTCTCGAATCGCAAAACCCTTGTACGATTTACTCAAGAAAAACAGTGAATTCATATTCGATGAAGGCTGTGTAAAGGCATATGAAGAATTAAAAGAAAGATTAATTAAACCACCTGTTTTGGCAATTTATGACCCACAGAAAGAAACGAAACTACACTGCGATGCCAGTGCTACCGGCTTTGGTGCAACTCTTTTACAAAGACAGCCAGACGGCAAGTTCCACCCCATATTTTTCTTTTCAAAACGAACCACCGACCGCTCCCGAAGCCAAGTATCACAGTTTCGAACTTGAAACACTAGCGATTATTTACGCCCTTCGGCGGTTCCGGGTATATCTAGAACTAGAGGGTATACCTTTTACAATTGTTACAGATTGCAATTCTCTAACCCTTACGCTTAACAAAAGAACCTTGAATCCTAGAATAGCGCGGTGGGCACTGGAATAACAAAATTACGATTATCCAGTACACCACCGAGCAGGAAGTAACATGGGTCACGTCGATGCCCTCAGTCGCGCCGAGATTGTTCTTTCCGTTAACAATGATGACTTAGAAATTCAACTAGAACGACTCAAAATAGGGATCCCGCTATTCTAGACATTCGCTCCAAACTAGAGAGACAATATAGTACGTCATTCGAATTGAAAGATGGTCTCGTTTACAAAAAAGATATCGACAACAACCTATATTTTTATGTACCTGCCGAGATGGAGGAACATGTCATTCGCCTTGTTCACGAAAAACTTGGTCACTTAGGAGTCAACAAATGTTACGTTCATATCAAAAAACGCTACTGGTTTCCAGGCATGAAACCAAAGGTCGAAAGGTTTGTTAGAAATTGTTTGAAGTGCATAATGTATTCCGCCCCCGCCAGAGTCAACGAGAGAAACCTGTATAGTAAGCCTCTTGATTTTACCCGGGTAATACCCATCTTAACAAGTACCCGGGTACTCGGGTACCCGGGTAATTCGGGTAATACTCAAGTTCGCGGGTACCCGGCAATGTCAACTATCGGGTACCCGACAATATCGGGTAATGGGTACCCAGTCGCCACAAATCTGCTAATTTAGTAAAAAAGTTGGTAATGTACACCTTCAGGGGTGAATATATAATACCACAGGGGCGTACGTAGCTGCTCATAAGTTTGGATTAATTTCGTCTACATTTGCGATCTAGTCCCGCCCTCGCATCTTCACCGGCATTAAATGCCTCCACTAACAGCTTTAATATGAGCTCAACATAATCGTATTTACATGATTTGCTATGTTCTTATCAGCTTACCGTAAGCTTCTACAGTTGATTCTAAATATCGCGTGTACATATTCTGTAAATGTGTTACTACCGTGCAGTCTCTCGACTCGATAGCGTCTTGTGTGCAAATTTCTAGTGTTCAAAGTGTTAAAAGTGTTTAAGAATAAAATGAGTGAAAAAAGAAAAAGCTGGGTCTGGCGGTTTGGGACATTAAGTGCCGATAATAAAGACATTATTTGCAAAGTTTGTGGTGCTATCATATCATATAATCACTCACCATCAGCGATGAACAAACATCTAAGATATTTTCATAAATATGATCCTGAGACTCCATCACCATCGGCTGCTGACAACAATGGATTACAAAGGCAAGACATAATTTCAATACATAATTATGATAGATAATAAGATCTATGGTTTTTACACATTTTATTGACTTCCGGCCTAGACTTTTTATCCCTTCTGTTCTAATCAGTGTACGAACTCACATCTATTTTTGAACCAATTAATTCATTTTGTCCTAGTTGTGGTCTAAATACTTGCATACACTTGTTATGTTTCGAGTCATTTCATGACCAAACGATCCCCGATGTAATGCCTACAAACGCTTTGAATTTCTTAAATCATATATGGCATGCATTATAAGTTACCTATATTTTATTTTATTGTATTCTTCAGTGAAGAATCTGTGAGTTCTGTGCCTTCTTCACCTACATCGAATACCTCAAGAATTATCAGTAGTGCAGTGCCTCCAAGAAAAAAAAGACGTCGTAATGACGATAATTATAACGCTCACCGGCAAGAACAAATTTCGCAGGCAACCGCATTTATGATATCCGCAAATGGACTACCAATTTCATTTGTTCAAAGTGATGGTTTTAAACATTTTATGTCTATTGTTGAACCCAATTATGATCTTCCCGTAGCCTCAACTATCTTATCCCGACTGCAGCTATTATATAATCAGGTTCATGATAAAATTCAAAATGCGCTTCGTCCTGTCTCCTTCGTAGCTTTAACGACAGTCGGTTGGTCATCTAGAGCTCAGGACTCATTTATATCAGTTACCCTGCACTACGTTAATAGTGACTGGGAATTAAACAATTATACATTGTATGCTGAATATATGGAGGAACGGCATACTGGAGAAAATTTAGCTGTTTTATTAGAAATGGTCATCGCAGAGTGGGATTTGCAAGGAAAAGTGTATGCTGTTGTAACCGATAATGCTGCGAATGTTGTATCATCAGTTCGTTATGTTGATGAAGTTCAGAACAGTCTTTGCTGTGCAGCACATACCTTACAAATCTGTGTGAAACATGCCTTGCAATCAGTGAAATCATACACGATTGGACTGAAAAAATTAAACACCTTAGTAAGTCATTTCCATCACTCAAATATTGCAGCTTCCGCTTTAACTAAGAAACAGGGACAACTTGGCTTGCAAGAGCTAAAGTTAATTCAAAGTTGCCCTACAAGATGGAATACAGCTTACTTAATGTGCGAAAGACTCTTAGTAAATCGAGGTGCTGTTATTGCGGTTTTAGCAGACCGAGATATAACATCTTTAAACTTGGCTCTAAAACTTGAAGTAAGCGAAAGGGAATGGGCACAGGTTGAAGCCATGGTCAAAATCTTAAAGCCCTGCGAGGAAAATATAACAATTTCCATCCTACGAACGATTATATATGGCCTCATTCATAAACACCTGAAAACAAGTATCGAAGATGATGAAAATGTTGTCAGCTTTAAGGGGATCATGAAATCAAACTTGCAGCGCAGATTCAAACTGGATAGGCAGGAATTTGACGAAGTTCTAACAGAACAAGTTTCCTCTTTTTTGGATCCTAGACATAAAAACTTGGAAGTCGAGATTGAAGAAGTGAGAGATCTGGTCAGAAAACATGTGCGAAACTTAGTAGAAAACTCTATGCCCATCGAGAGTGGAGAAGTTGTAGGTGAAAAGTGCAGTGCCATGGATTTTTTATTAGAAGCCAAAACAGATGGTGAAACCGTTAGTGAGTTTGACATGTATTTGTGTGAACCACAGTTGAATCACAATGTTCCTGACCCATTAAAATGGTGGAAAATAATGCACCAAAATATCCAAACCTGGCACTGCTAGCCAAAAAATATCTATGTATACCGGCGACATCGGTATCTTCAGAACGTTGCTTCTCTGCTGCAGGAAACATTGTAACACCTAAACGTTGTTGTCTTTTGCCAGAGAATGTAAACTTGTTGACATTCTTGAAAACCAATCAAAAATTGTTACAATCAAGTATTACATAATAGGGAAACATTTGTGTACTCTGTTTTTTTTTTTTTTTACATTACCTGTGAATTCAATTAAGTACATATCATTTATATATTTTGTGGTCTGAATTAATGTTATGTTCATATAATGTATATCTGTTTTTAATGTTTTTACTAAGCGAAACGAGTCTTTTTTTCTATGAATGAATCACAGTTTATTTGTTGATGGCAGTGTTTAATTGCTAATATGATTAATTTTTGTTTTGTGTTAATCGTTAAGTCGTTTTAGAATAAAATGCTTTTAAGTTGTGGTTTAATTGTTTTCTTGTTTAGTCTTGATATATGAGAAATATGAGAAATTACGCGGGTACCCGTATCATACCGGGTACCCGCACGATATTTTGATACCCGGGTAATACCCGAAAATGCTCTACTGTATAGTATCCCTAAAAAAATGGTACCGTTCGAAACTCTTCACATTGACCACCTGGGACCCTTGCCTTCTATAAAATCAAAACGTAAACATTTACTGGTAGTGATTGATGCCTTTACTAAGTTCATTAAGTTGTATCCGGTAAACTCTACCAGTACAAAGGAAGTCATATTTTCCCTAAAACGGTATTTTGAATACTACAGTAGGCCTAGGAGGATTGTGTCAGATAGGGGGACGTGCTTTACCTCCTTAGAATTCGGCGAGTTTCTTGCAGTGAACAATGTCGTTCATGTTAAAGTTGTAGTGGGATCTCCCCAGGCTAACGGCCAGGTAGAAAGGGTCAACCGCGTACTTACCCCAATGCTAAGCAAACTAAGCGAACCAATGCAGCATTCCGATTGGGCCAGCAAGTTAGAAGAAATTGAATTCGCCATTAATAACTCGAGCAACAGTACAACGCACCAAAGTCCCTCCATGCTACTGTTTGGCGTTGGCCAGAAGGGACTAAATATCGATTGGTTGACAGAGTACTTAGAAGAACAAGCGAACCCTGTACGAGATCTCACTGCTAATAGAAAAGCTCCATCAAAATCCATAGAATCGGCCCAACAATATAATCTGAATTACTTCGAGGACCATCATAGACCTGCTAGACTATTTGAGCCCGGTTATTATGTCGTTATAAAAAATGTAGACGTCTCTTTGGGCAATAAACAATTGATTCCAAAATTTAAGGGACCTTATGTGATTTCTAAGAAACTCTCCAATGATCGTTACGTTGTTAAAGATATTGAGAATTGTCAAATCACTCAGCTACCTTACAATGGAATAATAGAAGCGTGTCATATTCGTGAGTGGAAGGAAATCAAAACTGTTCAAGGTTGCACCAAGACTGCCATAGGGGAGCACAATACAAGTAGTATGTAGAAAATTGTCACAAAGAATTTATGATCGCGGTCGATCATTTTGTCAGATCGGCCGAACTGTAATGGTTAATTATTTATTTAATTTGATTATTGTAGTAGATCCGCCAATTTATATGCTAGATTGTACACATAGATGTCGCCCAGAACAGTAGAAGGCGATCGCCGAGGCGACTAGAAAGAAAGAGGAAGAGGATTCATTGTCAAATTGAGTTAGTTCGTGGTGGCAGACTTTGGGCGGCGGTAATTTTGAAGAGACAAACTAAAAAGAAATCGATAAAAATCAATTCCATCGTTAAGTTTATTTGAACAATTGTTAAAAGTAGATTAAATTCAATTTCGTGAACAATAAAGCATCTTCAGTTTTTTTGAATTATAGATCATATAATACCAAGATAGCGCAACTGGCATTTTAAATTGACGAAAAGTAAAAAGCTCTCACAGGCACGATCGGTCGGGAACCGGAGACGATCATTTCACAGAGAGGAAAGCTCTTTTCCTTTTTTACGGATTGGGTGTTTATCGCCTTTTCGTCGCCAACCGAAACGAAACATATAGGAAAGCATTTTCGTTACCGCAGGAACCACTTCATGTGTACCATGAGCGGTCGGCGAGGGGATGGATAAGTAACAGCAGTAGCAGACGAAATCTTCCTTTATTTTTCTGGCTTCTGATTTGTGTATATTTTTTGTGGTACAATTTCATTTATGATTTTCAAGGTTGTATGCGATTGAGTATCTTACGATTTTTTGGAAACAATTTTTTACACATTGATCATATCTTTATTTTTGTACTTTTTTTATATGACATTTGTATTTTGCATTATTTTTGGTTGAAGAAAGCCTTAAGCCAGATTCCGATAATTTTTTTTTTTAATGAATAAACGGCTCAATGAAGGTCCTTTAGAAAATTAGTTTTCTTGTATTCGACAAAAAGGCGTCAACAACAATAATCCCTCTTTGGCAGAATTTAATGCACTTATAAAAGCCAAAATCATTGCAGAAAAAATAGTCCAATGTACTCCACTAGGCACTTATTAGACCCCTTGCAGTATCAGGACTTAGGAGTTGGAAGTCAATATTTTGTGTATGTATTTGTATGATACCCAAAATACTAAATTAAAATCAGCAGATTCTTAAGTCTCACGGTTAAGGTAAGCACCGCTGTAGCATCAGGCTTTAAAGATTGAGGATTGAAACAAACAAATGTACAAAGTGAAGCTAAATAATAAAAACAAAGAGATACTGCAACACCACCAACAATTAAATCCAACAAGTAAATGTTTTTACGCATGGATTTACCTACCTACCTTACCGCACACAAAAAACAAAACAAAATAAAGAGTAAAATCAGTTTTTGTTCATCTTTTTCCCTCCCCTCTATTAGTTTGCGAAAAATATTTAATAAGAAAAAAATAAAAACAACAAATACGTGAGAGCTCTGAGAGCGAATGAACTTTTAAGAGCTAATATATTCTGAAAAGCTTGGGGTCGTGTTGTAGAACCCCCCCATACAAACATGTTCGCAAAAGCTTTTTGTATGGCGTGCACTATCTTGGTATTATATGAACTTTGATAATACTTAATTGTTTTTAATTCTAGGTATCTATTGTGTGCATCTTAAATTATACAAAATATTAAAAGTAAACATGTAGATATATAAGAGGTACATGCTTATCAGATCACATTTCTTTTATGAACTTTATTCACACAATCAGTTTTATGCATATTCAATTCAATTCAAAATTTAAAAAATAAAGAAATAAACTTATTCGTTGTACGAATGCATGAATGAAATAATAAAGATTACGCCGATTTGTTGGTTTTTTTTGTGAGCCTACGTAGTCAGGGACAATTTATGAGAGAGAATGTGACATTTACTCTCTTTTCAAATTGAAAACTATGATTTTGAATTTTGTGTCATATTTTGTAAGGAAAAACTAATTTTCAGATTTCAAAATTTTTGTATTGCATACAAATAATTTGACAAAAAAACAACAAAAACTAATTTCATTGAGAGACACGAACTACGTCACCAAAAAAGAGAACCTATTCACTCTGCGTAATCTTTATTATTTCATTCATGGTACGAATGTAACTACTGGTGTAGGGGAAGGTGTTACATCTCGGTCCTAATTTCAGTTTTTTTCAAATAACTTTATTTCAATAATTTTTTTTGAATTTTTTTAATGTAACTATCTGAAGTATTATCTGTAATATATGTATAACTGAAACCCCAAAGGATTTTGCTTACCATTTTTAGAAAACTTAACTTTTCTTTGTCAACCTCAAACAGTCCAAGGTACAAGGTGGTTGTACCTTGGTCCATAGAGGTTTGTACCTTGGATACATCGTTAAAATCAAAGATGAACACGTTACTTTTGTAAAATTCATGATTATTTCTTTTACAGTACCTACATGACAGCAAAAACACGACAAAAGAAAAATATTTTTGTACAAAGTTTAAAAAAGTTTTCAAATTAAATGTTTCTGTTCAACAAAAGAAAAAAAAACTTATAAAATTACTCCATTGCTTTTTATAAACAGTTAAAACAAAAAAATATATCAATTTATATTTTTGGCGGCCAAATTAAAAAGCGTTGTGATGTTAAGGGATGAATAACTATCCGCTTCAAAGTCGTCACCTGACTGGTCTAAAGCTTCCAAAATAACATCTCTGGCCTTTGACTTAGCGACCCTTACAGGTTGTTGTTTTTTTTTTGCTGGCATCGAATTTTCCTCTTCCGACGAAGACATATGACTGCTGTTGAAAACTTTTTTTTAACAGTTGTCGCAGCTTTCTTTGACTTAGCTTTTCCAGCTGCTGCAGCCTCTATTTCCTGCTTTTCTGGGGTGTCGGTGAGGATTCTAGTCTTTCCTTGTCTTCGTCCTCGTCTTCCAACTAGCTTCCGTGGTGCAGCCTTTGGAAAAGGTCGAATTTCTTGAAGAGAGAGTATTGTTTTTGAACCTAGCGCATTTGGTCTGTTAGCAGCAGGTATTTTTGCAATTGCTGCAGCAGACGTCGAAGGAACTGCAACTTCTACAAAACTGCCTTGGTTTGTTAGTGTCATTGGTGAACCTGGCGTTTGATTTAAAATCTCCGTGGGTGTGGAGCCTTGCGCATTAAAAGGTCTGTCAGTGACATATGATGATAGGAACTCATCTTCCCCGAAAACGTTTTCATTTAAAGGCCATATTCCACGTACCTGAAAACCTTTAATTATATTTAGATTTGAAAACGCTCTAGGATAAGCTTTGCCAATTATTGTTGCGATGTCATAGATGGTTGTCTTCCCGGGGTTATTCAACATCCATTCATTCGCAGCTTGGTTGTAGAAAGTCTTGTAGGCTCCAAAGACTGTCCTATCTAAAGGCTGAAGTTTGTGGGAGGTGTGCGGTGGAAAAGTCAACAAAATTAAATTATTAAGTTTGGCCTCATTAATAGCAGCTACCGAAATATGAGTATCGTGGTTATCCATGATAAGAAGAACATTTTTCTCTGGTGTTGGCTTTTCAAAGGCGATAAAATGTTTCAAATAGTTTAAAAATAATTCCGGCGTTGACCACCCGCTCGCACCTCCTATAGTTCCTACAGGAGCTCCAATCAGCATGTGATCTTTGTAGTTGACTCTTGGAAAAAAAAGCATCGCGGGTACATGATTTCCTAAAGCGTTAATTGCAGCAATCATTGTCACATTGATTCCTCTTTCACCTGATGTGACGCTGCCGATTTGTGCTAAAACTTTTGGCGGAATATGAACTGTTGAATTGCCTGTTTTATCTATATTATAAATGGCATCAGGTGTAAATTTAAAACGGGACAAGCAGTCTTTATAGTTTTGGAAAAAAGCTTCGATGTTTTTCTTGTTGAAACTTGTGGCCCGAGATTAACTAGTCGCTTCAGGTTTCAGCCATGCAATGCTTTGATGGCGACGAAGGAAACCCCTAAGCCACTCCCTTCCCGCTTTTTTTTCATCTAACCAATTTCGGGGAATATTTTTGGCGTTTGCTTCTCCAAATTCAAAAGCAAGTTTTAGCAAATCATTTCTAGAGAGGCCATAATGCAACTTTGAAGCTGTTAAAACATATTCCTCTAAGAAGATTTCTTCAGCAGTTGTAAATATTTGGCGACAATTTAGTTTGCTTTCATAAACAAATTCAAGATTTTCAGCATTCTTGTGCTTTTTTTATGTGTCGGATCAGAGTAGTTTTAGATATTCCATACATTTTTGATGCACTGTATATGGTTTTACCGTTTTTTAACACATCGGTTGCAGCTCGCTTTAGGGCTTTCATGTCTACAGGCTGCCTTTTAATTCCTGATTTGCTTCGTGGCATTTTATTCTGGAACATCGGAAACAAATTTTGTAAGGACAAAATTAACAACGTGTACCTTGGACCGGGTCAAGGTATAATCACTATGATAGGTCCAAGGTACACTAACAGCACTTAGGCGAAAAATATTAACTTTTAAATTATTTGTTAAGCACATACACATGAAAATGTGTTCGAACTAAAAGAACATAAATGCACTTACCCCAATCGACTAAGAAACGAAACAAAAAAAGGAAACAGTAAGGCACTGGATTCTTCGCAAAAAAAAAAAAGAAAAAAAACCTTTTTGCCTTCTCAAACAATTTTTTTGAATTTTCGTTTAAACACGCACAGCTTGAAGTCCACTAACAAACTGAGAAATGAAATACACAAAAGGGGAACATTTCATAGAAGAACATGTTGCTGCATGTTAAGTACTTTACTGGGAAATTGCACATGGACCGAGGTACAACACCTTCCCCTACGAATCAGCATGATATTTCATTGTTGTAGAAAAACACACAAGTAAGTAACTTAGAATTATAAAAAAAAAAAAAATACAATTTATAAAGCAAATGTTATTAGGTTTTAAATCCGTTAATTAAAAAGCTTCTAATTCATCGAGGTCTCCTCTGTAAAAATTGGTTTGGGCTTTATTAAACGAGAAACACAATCAAACGAAAACATATTTATGTATGTGTATTATTGATGAAAATTTTCAGGTGAATCGAAACTCTCTGCAAGGTCTTCTTGATCTGTATCACACTCCAAATCAGACGATTGCGCTATAAATGGCCTCATATTAACTGATGATGATACACCTTTATAGGGCATTCGCGTCAACTGCAAGTGATAATGTAACGGTCATTAAGTAGGACTGTTGTAACCTCATAGGGACCTCTGTATTAAGCGAATAGTTTTTGTTAACCCCAGGAGTGGTAAAGATTTTTATTATCAAGACGTAATCGTCCTTTTTGTAAAGCTGTGGTCGCTTATGACGCTTGTCTTAATACGCTTTGTTATATGCCTGACTTTTTTCAATATTTTTTTAGCTTGAATCTTTACATTATCAAGATCTTCCCGTTTTTCCTCCAAACTCTTCTCTGAATGGTCCCCAACTTTATCACAAAATGCTCCTTATTGATTTATACTAAATAAAAGCATGCTAGGAGTGAAACCTGTATTTCTATTTAATTGTTGCTCAATTGTTGCTATTTTGTTATCCCATATACAAGTCGAGTTAGCTTCGCATTCTTTTGCCAACATTGGAACAAGTACAGTATTCCCCGCTTAATTGAACCGACCATTTTGTCAGATTTTTTCGACCAATTATCCGAGTGTTCAATTAAAGAAAACCCGCTGAATTGCTTCTATAGTGCAATTAAACGAGATTTGCTTATTTGAGCCAGTTAGTCAATGAAACGATATTTAATTCGAAAACTGTGATGGAAATGGGTCCGTTCCGATTTTTAGACCATCTGAAGTTTCAAATAAAGAGAGCATTCTGATTCGACAACAGCCTGAGATTTAATAGATGAGCAAGACAACTTTTGTGAAGTAGTGGACTGGAAAATTCTTGTCTTAACTCATTTGAAATTGGAACTTTGGAAGACATTTCTTTTTTGTACTTGGACGAATATTGGTTTTAAATTAATAGTTTAATCTTCACACATTTTTATTGTTATTGTATTATAATATTCATCGATTTTGTAGTCTTCAGCAAATTGTTGAGCTCAATTGATAACACTTAACCTGTGATATAAGTAAACTGCTTTTGAAAAAGCGCATAAGTGTATTACTTTCATAAAATGTTATCTTCAGAACAATTCGTGTTTTATTATTGTGCGCAGATTTTAAGTTACAAAGCAACTTCAATGCGAGAAACAAAAGTAAAAATGATGTTTTGACTTGGATGTCATATCTGACGTTGTCTTGTTTTTCAGTCAAGTTTCAGCGTTGCGTATTCTATCTGAAATTTTAGATATCTAGAAATCGAAACGTGCCCAATAAGCTTTGTTGTCAAATGAATCGCGCTATCAGAATTGGAATATGACAAACTACAGCTCGCTGCCATCTGTTGTGCAGTGCTGTCAACTTCAATGTGAAAACAGCGCTCCGGAATTACTAGAATTCGTCCATCTTTTTGATATAATTTTTTTATTTGTCGCCGATCAATTAACTGACAAATTTGGATGCATTTAGTTTGTTTGGTATACATTTTTAAGACCAATTAAGCGGATAAATCAATTATACGGGACTCAATTAACCGTGCAAATACGTGTATAGCTTATATAGGAAATATTTGAGCCCAATTTTTTCGTTCAATTAAACGAGAAAATCAATTAAGCGAGGTTCAATTAAGCGGGGATCACTGTATTCGGTTGACCCGTTCAACTTGCCCATTTGACTGTGGGGAATGTGTAGCGATTTTCACATGCTCAACGTTACTTTCAGTTAGGAAATCCGAGAATTCCTTAGATGTGAAACACGTTCCACGATCGGAAACTATTTAGTTTGGCCTGGAATAGTTTTCAAAATAAGAAATCAAACAAGTTATTGCTTCCTAACTTTCAGTTGTCTTTACCGGATAGAGTTTTGTAAATTTCGTGAAACCATCAACAACCAGAAGCATGTGTTTTTTCTGCGAAGACGAATTTTCCAAAGGACCAAGGTGGTCAATATGCAAAGTATGGAAAGGGATTACCCCTTTTGGTATCGAATGTAGGGTTCCTTCAAGTTTACCGGAGTCAGGAGAAAAATAAACACACTTTAGACAACTTTTTATGTACTGTTTTATATTATCCTTCATATTAGGGAACCAATAACTTCCTGAGATATATTCAAAGCACTTCTCTGACCTCAAATGGCACATTACTTCATGGTGAATACGTATGACTTGATTTACCATATGAGACGGTACGTAAAAAAGAACTTTATCCTTAGATAGATAGATAGATTTCTTTATTTCGTATTAAGATTTTTACATGATATAGTAATCGCACAGCATAAGGTACAGAGATTTGATACATTTATATATTTCTTCTGAAAAATGATTGCTACAGTATAGACACATTAAATATTTCATATATGAACATAGATTTTGAAGGAAAATACGATGAAAAACCTTTAATATAAGCAAAAAAGAAAAAAAAAAAAAAAAAAAGAAGAGAAGTATACATATAAATAACATAAAAATTATTAAAAAAACAAAACACAATATGAACGAAAAGTAAATAAATGAATAAATAAATAGATAAATAAATAAGTAAATAAATAAAAAAATACATAAATAAATGAATAAATAAGTAAATAAATAATAAAAAAGAAATAAATAAATAAATAAATAAATAAATAAATAAGATGAATAAATAATAGGTAAATAAGTATATATACATATAAACAAACTAACAAGAAGAATAGATGAATAGGTTTTAATAAATAAATAAAATATATATAAGGACAAATAAGTACAGAAATAATAGTTTAAATAGCTTAGTTGCTATTTGTCTCAAATAGGGCATTGACAAGGCGATTGTCAGCAAAAGCGCAGGAATTGATAAACTTATTTGTTTGTTTTACTATTTTCGAAGATATCGGTTCAACACCCGCTTTTTTGTGAAGGTGAGAAGTGGGATAATCCCACGCTAGGTTTAACATAAGTTTTAGAACTTTGTTTTGTGCTACTTGAAGTTTTTTTAGGTGACATTTTGCTGATTTTCCCCATACTGGACAGCCATAAAGAAGTATTGCTTGGAAAATAACTTTCATTATTATTATTTTATTTGGTAGAGATAAAGAAGATTTTCTGTTAATGAATGGGTAAAGCATTTTCGTTGCGATTTTTACTTTATTAACAGTCTGTCTGATATGTTCCTGAAATGTCAGCTTACTGTCAAGGTAAATACCTAGGTATTTAATGGAATTTTTAGATTCCAGATCGACTCCATTTACCTGTAAGCTAGAAGCGGGAAGAAAGCAAGCTTTTCTTTTTCGTGTGAAAAAGATCGCTTGCAATTTGTCCACATTTAGCCTAATATTCCATTTTGTGAGGTACTTTAGCAAAATTTCCATCGCATTTTTCAGATTGTTCTCAATATTAAGAGCAAGCTCATGAGATGAAAATACAGCCGTATCATCAGCAAAAATTGCTGCTTCACACCCCGGTAATTCAGGAAAATCGGACGTGTACAGGTTGTAAAGTAAAGGCGCCAAGACTGAGCCTTGAGGTACTCCCGACTTGTATTGTATTAAATTAGACACACCACTGTTGACATGCACTTCAAAACATCGATCAGACAGAAAACTTAGAACTATATTGCACAGATAAGGTGGGAAATTGAGGTTGGTCATTTTGAAGATCAAACCATTATGCCAGACTGAGTCGAAAGCCTTTTCTATATCGACTAAAATCATGCCAGTTGATTTTCCTACTAACCGATTACTTCTTACATGATTGCAAATCCTCATTACTTGATGGGAAGTGCTATGGAAGCGCCTAAACCCAAATTGTTCATCGGGAAGAATCTTATTATCTTCAGTAAATTTAGTGATTTTTTCTTTAAGAATCCTCTCATAAATTTTGCTCAAATTACTAAGTAGACTGATTGGTCGGTAATTATTTGAATCGTCTGAGGGCTTGCCCGCTTTTAATATCGGTGTCACTTTTGCAAGCTTCCACTTTAGTGGAAAATATTGCAATTTTAGACAGGCGTTCATAACGTTAGTTAACATTTTGACACCGATTTTAGGTAGCTCCTTGATGTAAACATTTCTTATTCGATCTAGCCCTCCAGATTTTCTAGTTACTAAATTTTTAATGAAGAACTCGATATCATCTTCACATACATAGGCATCTACTGGTAAATCTATTTCCAAAGATCTGAGCGTTTGAACCGTGCTATCTACCAATGAAACCGTATGCATATCACTCAAATTTTGTGAAATGTTATGATTACGCTCAAAAGTGTGAGCAAGAACATTTGCTTTCTCGATGTCTGTAAAGAAGATATTTGATGTGTTCCTGAGGCATGGTACACGTCTACTTTTGTTTCGAACTATTTTGACTACGTTCCACATAGGCTTCGCGTTAAAGTCTAAATTTTTAAGTTTTTTGTTCCAGGACTCATTTCGCCAAAACGCGATTTCTTCTTCAATGAGCTTACTGAAGTACTTAACTTCATTCCTGAAGACTTCTATTCTGTACCTCTGCCAATTCCTTCTGTACATGTTTCTTATCTTAATGAGATTTAATATATGTGCTGGAAGCTTAGTAGAAAAGTTCTTCTTAGATACTTTTGGTATGCTTTCATCAGCTGCATCAAGGATATGTTTTGTGAAATCATCCACGAGAGAGTCAACATCCTGTTTACATGTTATAAGATCTAGATTAGTATCAAAATGCCTAAGCTTTTGGTTTATTCTAGATCTATAATGAGTCCAATTGGCATTTTTTAGATCTTGGATATATCGAACATGCTCTACTCCAGACCAAAGAAGCTTGCAGAATACCGGGTTGTGATCCGAATTTAATTCGTTAAATGTGATAGGTTGAGTCACATAATTAGGACAGTTTGTAACAAAGATATCTAGCACAGATGGACGACCACGTGAGCTAGCAGGTACATAAGTTGGATGACACGGAAACAAGATGGATATCGGTAACACAACAGAAAGATTTAATAACAAATTACCCCAGGCATTGGCTCGAAGGCAGCCCCAATCCTTGTGTCTACAGTTAAGATCACCACCAATTAAATAATCATTATTCATAGAGAACATTTTTCGCAAATCGCTTCTCAGGCTAGTCTTATTAAGCAACGAAACCGTGCTACCAGGGAAGTAAACACCGAAAACTTTAATTGTTTTTTGGTTACTTAGTTTCACCTCGATACCTAAGTTTTGTACCAACTGTGTTTTAATAATTGGTAGAAGCGAGTGTTGAACCGATGTTCTTACGAAGATAGCTATGCCACCACCAATTCCAACAGTTCTATCAACTCTGTAACATTTATAGTTCGGTGTAGACAAACGATAATCTTGATTAAGCCAAGTTTCAGTTATTAAAGCTATGTGGATGTTTTTTGCATTCAAAAAGTTTATGAACTCCACGCATTTGTGTCGAATTCCCCTAGCATTCCATGTTATAATATTTAAATTACTATCTATCATATTACTTGTCATCATTACAATATAGAAATTTTGTTGCTAACTGTGCGATTACTTGAAACTGATCTGACTTAGATTTACATGTTGATAGTTTGGATATCATTTCCAGCACTAAACTATTTAATTCTTCCATACTGAAAAGATTGTTGTTGCTGCCGATCAAACTTCTTGTTTGGCGTGTATCAGTCCCACATGATGTGTTTGGTGGTTGTAAGCTGCTGCTGGCATCTGGTTGAAAAGTTCTTCTCTCACTCGGTTGTCTCAGGTGGGGAAGAGCGGGGAAATCTGTCATTGATGACAAATTCACATGCATATTATGCACCGGTGCAGAAGATGAAGGAGCTTGCACTGACAATAAAGCTCTAGGTACTTCGCTCTGCTTAAGCAAGTGGCATCGTTTGCTTTATGATCTCCATTACAGTTGGCACATTTGAGTGTGGTATTATTCTTGCACTCAATGGTCTTGTGCGTGCCTGCACAAATTCCACAATAAGTTTTTATGTGGCAATGACGTTCGCCGTGCCCGAACATCTGACAATTAAAGCACTGCGTCGGTTTACCTTTTAACTTTCGTTGAAAGCTCCAGTTAACTTGAGTATGGAGAATTGATCGGTAGCACTTTTTCAGTTCATTTAATTTTATTGATCCATTTTCTAGGGAAATTATGTAAAAAATATCACTATATCTTTCGAAGTTCTTTGTGACTTTTTTAACTTCGGTACACTTTAGACCGCGTTCAATCAGTTCCGACTTTAATAATTCCACTTCGATATTGTCTAGACCAAACAACACAACTTTGAAAGCTTTTTCGTTTTTCGCACCATGGGTGAAAAACTGACAATTCTTTTCTTTAAGAGAACGGATGACAGAGTCATATGAATCCATTGTTTCACATAAGATTTTAATACCGATTGATATCTTTTTGATTGAGTAAGTAGAAATGTTTAATGTTTTCATTAAAGTATGCACAAAGTCACTCGTTTTTTGAAGGAGTTTTATTGGAGGCACATACACTTTTTTAATATGATGATCAGTAGGCGAGATAATTTCGTCCATAACTTCCACATCACTGTCAGGCAGACATTGTAGGGGACACCAAAAATTTGACCTTGGGTCATTTTTACTCCAATTACCGCCACTCATGTTGCGAAGTTTTTTATCCAAGGGATTTGCAAATCCCTCGGATTTCGGGGATCTAGCGCGTTTTGGAATTTTGAGATGTATTTACGAAAGTAAGACGAGAGATAGCCGGTTTGATAAGTCATGCGCGGACAAAAGCTCCTCAACGACTGAGAACTTTATCCTTAACTTTACGATATACTAAACCGTCAATCATTTCAAACAATGGACTTTCAGCTTTTCCTAACTCTGTGGCAAAAGAAGTGATCTTGGTATCTTGTCTTTCTGCAGCGGCTAGAACAAATTCAGAAGACTCATCATCGACATGAAGAATGTTAAAAGACCTACTCAGAGCATCCACATGTGTCATTCTACTCCCTTTTCTATGTTCCAAAGTATATTCGAAACTTTAAAGCTCTAAAGCCCAATGAGAAATACGCAGATTCGGGGATTTTTTCTGCAAGGTTAAGGTTACAGCTTGGCAATCGGTTACGATTTTAAACTGTATACCGATAAGATATATTTTGAATCTACGTACAGTTCGTAACTGTGATATCTGCTTTCTGACTCGTTAGCACGATTCGAAAAATAATATACGGGATGGAACTTATTATCACTTTGTCGTTGTAGCAAAACTGCTCCAAACCCACTACTACTTGCATCACAATGTAATTCAGTGATGTTATGCGGGCTATAGATAGACAATACTGGGGCTGCCATCAATTTATTTTTCAATACCTAAAATGCTTCAAGTTCAGAGATCCCAAATGTAAATGGCGCATCCTTTTTAAGAAGGTCATAAAGGGGCTTTGCAGTATTTGCAAAATTTTGTATAAACTGACGAAAGTAAGAACAGAGTCCAATAAAACTATGCATATCCTTAGAGCTGGATGGCGTCGGGAAACGGTTTATAGCATTCAGATTACTATCATTCGGGCGTATGCCATCTTTGTTTATTTTATACCCTAAATATGTAACTTCTGTTTGCAGGAAAGAACATTTATCAAACCTAAGATGCAGATAGACTATTACTTCTTTTAGTATCTCTAAATGTTCTGCTATAGTCTCTGTTGCGATGAGTATATCATCTAGGTATGTAAGAATCTTGGCTGCTAACATCAACTTTCTTAAAATATGTTTCATGTATCTTTCGAAAACGGAGGGGCCATTTTTAAGCCCTGTCCTATAGGTGTCGTAAATGACGTATATTCATCTAGTGCTACATGGTGGAAACTATTCTTGAGATCAAGGGTTGTTAAATATTTTTTGATTTTAAGACGATCTAAATGATTTCCTATTAGGGGTTAGGGGTAATTATCTTGCAAAGTGATTTTATTGAGTTTGCGGAAGGCAACACAAAGCCTGAACTCTTTGTTCTTTTTCTGAACAAAAACTATTGGGGATGCATATTCGGAACAAGACTCGCGAATTATCCCATTTAATATTAGATCCTCTTAGATCTTCTGAAGTTCTACCTTGTGTGCATATGGTAGTCTTCTAGGTGAAGAATGAAATGGAATCTGTTTTGACAAAACTATACGCATTTAAAAGTCACAACAGGGGTTGAAACAACGACAATTCAGAAGCACATATGCTGGTTGAACTATTTCCATCACGTTATTCGTTACCATACTTGATAAGTTTTCATTAATGTTAAGATGTAACTTACATTCATTATATATATATTTATCACAATAGGCCCACCTGTGGCCGCAGTGATAAGGGACTAGTGCCCACCTCACCTACTAATCTAATCTACATTCATTATATCCTGTGTCAATGTTTAAAATTTGATGGATCAAATCATCTACCTCGTTAACATCATCATCGCTGTCGATATGGCTTGGAGCTGTAGTTGGAGAGTGATGATCTTGCCTTGCATGGGAATCCTTGTTTCCCTTCCATCAAATTATCTGTAGGCCGCTTCTGCAATACCAAACCAATTTTTCCAAGGAAATCTCGACCTAAAATAGTAAAATATCTCATTGAAAAGTTTCTCACAACCAAAATTTGCAAATTAATAAGTGAATACTCAAACAAAATTTTACTACTTATATTTCCCAATACATCCAAAGGACTGTTATTAACTCCACAGTAAGTATTGCTTCCAATGTCTCCTTTGGTTACCATAGACGCCGTTATGAACTGCTCCTTAGCAAAGCTTATAGGACTTCCAGAGTCCGGCAAGTCAACGGCTTCATAGAAGTTTCCACATGCTCACTTACAAGTTGATAATTATTGATGTACAGCTCGAAATTGTTGTTTGATAAATTAGACTCCTGCTTGTCGCCCACTGGAACTTGTTTCACTGCAAACTGACTACTAGATGGAGTGTGCTCATGAATATCTTGCTGCAGCATCATCACGGGTAGCCTTTGAACACTTGTTTGAAATATGGCCCCGCTCACCACACTTGTAGCAGGTTATAATCCTCTTATCGAATCGGTCACCTTCATGTGCGCTGGTGTCATGACTTGTAGGTATTGTCCGGTATTATCGTCCGCCCTTTTGGATTTACTAAATGATTTATTTCGTGGTGAATTTGATGACCCACTTTTTACCATTTTATCACTATAATTATATCGGCAATTGTTTTTTTTTTGTTTTTCGTACTTCCTTAAGGCCAGTTTTAATTCACTCATATTATTAGCACTATACAAGATTGTTTTGTTCACTTCGGTATCGAAAATACCTTTTATAATAAATTGAATTAAATCCTCTTCCTTGATATGACCATGTGAGGCGATTTCTTGCACACATAAGACGTACCTCTGCATAGTCTCTTCTCGATGTTTTTTTCTGTAACGAAGTTCATCATTAATATCTGCTTTGGTAACAACTTTTTCAAACACGTTCCTAAGTGCAGTTTTCAGCTCAATCCAGCTTCTTGAACTTATAGTCTTGACAAACAGTTTCGCTGTTCCTCAGAGAAGTCTTTTTCCATAAATGAATTAACTCCTATCATCTAGGTGAACTATTCCTGAGTACTCTTCAAATTGTTCGATCCAACGTTGAATTGAAAAATTGTCATCGCCGCTGAGTGTCGGAATAGAATCTTCAACATCTTTGAAATTGCAAGAGATCGATGGTTCGGTACCCAATCCTTGCTCTCCCAACTGTAATTCACGGAGCTGTTGCTTGAGTTCCGATATTTCTTGTTTTTTTCTGCAGATTCTTCGAAGCCTCTCTAGTTCCTCATTGAGTTGATTCTCCGCCTCCTCCACCTGTGAATCCCTCTCTCCTGTAGATAGGTCGCTGATTGGAACAGAGTTGTCGGTAGGTGAAGAATTCTCTCGCATCAACTCAACGAGTTGGTCTCCAGTAATTTTTTCCACGGCTTCCTGAATGAGAAGTTTTAACTCGGCTTTGGTTCCACCTGTTTGAAGCTTTAAAGATCTCTGAATACCCTTGAGAATGACGACTGTAGTTTGAACTCTTCGAACATTTTTTCTCTTTTGCTTTCGCCACGCGGAACACTTGCACTTTAAATTCTCGCAGTAAAAAGATTAGACAAGAAAATACAACACTGCAGAAAATAATCACAGTGCTTCAATTCAATTTCTATTTTTAAGGCATACGATTCCACTTCAGAAATTTTGTGGGGGATAGGAGGAAGAAAAACGCACCGGACTTCTGATTAACCCATTGTTTATTCGGTTTCTCAGCCCTTTTACATGAGTTTTACCGTACTTATAATATCGGATAACAAAAGGTAACTGTACTGAGTGGAGAACTTCGTGCAGATCAGTCGATTAGCCTTAACGTAATCTTTTACGGACTAATTATTGTCAACTGAATTATCCGGTAGGCGCAGTGGGTACAAAAAAAAAATTCAACACGCATAATTTTGCCTTCATTAGTGAACTTATTGTAAATATGAGTGGTGTGTTATTGTATCATATGTATAATAGCAAATACCTGAACAAAAATATTGTGTGAAAATTCGTTTGTCTGATCTCTCAGGTTTTTGGGTGCTGTTACATCTTTGTAACGTTGGTCCGCATATAACACAACATAATTTGTGACGGGAAATACATTTATGTAACATTAGTCCGTATGCAGCAGGCCTTGTATCTGATTACTTTTTTGTATAAGGTGTGTTTTTTTGGTATCCCGTATGGGATTGGCGAAAAAAACGACATCGGGGATTGATAATGTCATTACAAAAAATTGTCAGCACTGCGTATAAATTGACATTTCAATTCAACAGCTGTGATATAAATAACCAAAACAATCCAAACCACAATTCACATTACAAATTATAAAAGTTTGTAATAATTAAGAAAAGCAATGGAAAACTCAACAGAAAAACAAGTAATATCAATTATGTACATGGCAATAGAATTATTTAAATGAAGTTAATTTGTATTGACATACATATCAATTGTTGGAAGAGAAATCATGGAGAAGTGAACATCTGGCTCAGCCATATTCATTCTTTTTATAACAAAGAATTGCTCGACTGACATCAACGCACATCAGTTGTCACGTTTCCATAGAAACTCGAGTCTGGTAGCACCGTTTTTATCTGGGATAAATTTAAGCCCAGAAAATTTTGTGGTCTTAGCTAATGCTATGTGGGATAAGTTGTTGTTGCATTTAACACGAAAATTGCTTATCCTCGATGTCGTTTTTTTCGCCAATCCCATACGGGATACCAAAAAAACACACCTATTATTCGGCTTGATAGGTACGGTTGCACCGTTGAAGACATTGTCAGAATTATAGAGGAATTTAATTCGGATGAAGAAGAAGTTGATTGGATATATTTAGAACCACCAACTGAAGATAACTTATCTGGAGAAGATTCAGATGAAGAAGACGGAGGCGGTGAGTTTATAAATTTACCAGTCAAGCAATTGAAAGCGCTATGTGAGATTGTATTCCGTGGAAATGTGGAAGTAGATGATACTCCATCTGTAGATGTTGATGAAGCACTGATAGATTATTTGAATGATGTTATAGATAATTAATTTCCCAATTTAGATGTCGACCTCCTAAAGCAATCAGCATCCATTCCTTTAGTAACACCAGATGCAGCAGCAGGGATTTGTCAATTATAAGTGCAGCACCATCAATTTTACCATTATCTACCAATGTGACAGAAGGTTCAACAAACGAAACAACGCCAACCAAAATAAATGTTCGTAAACGTGGTTTGAAAACGCAGGCAGATATTCCACTCTCTTCGAGGGCACAGACAGTTCGTCGCCTTCGATATTTCAGAGATCAAGCAAACGAGGAATCGTAGCAAAATTTCGAGGAACCAAAATTACATTAATTTCAATGACCTTGAAACCGCTAATCGGTCAGCCCCGTGGAATCGTTGCAGATTTAGTGCCGATCCTAATGAAAAACTGGAACAGTTTCAACTAATTGCCCGTAATTTTCATGACCAATGTGTGCCTACCAAAACTGTACGGATTTGTAATAGTAGCTGTCCCTGGTATACGTCGAATGCTATTAATGTAGTCAAAGCTCGAAAAAATTTTTACAGCAAATGGACCTTCTTGTGCTAAGTGGCGTGCGTATAAACATGCGCGAAATAATGCATCTGATGTCATACGTACTGCTACACGCAACTACTCTGCGTCGAAACTGAACGCAGCGTTGCCCGCCAAGAAACTGTGGAATAATCTGCGCCAGATTAGAGTCTCCGGCAATAAAGGTACCACAAAGTGTGATCTTGATCCTGATGATCTTAATCAATATTTTCTTGGTAGTAGTGTAAATGTTAACAGTTTCGACTTCGCTGATTTTGATAACTCATTGTGCCTGCACTGCCTGATTTTGAGGTGGTAACTGAGAACGACATAATAAATTGTATAGCCAGCATCTAACTAACGTTATCAACTCACGTTATCAACCATTGCATTACCACTTCGACATTTCCTAACTCATGGAAAATCGCAAGAGTTGTTCCTGTTGCCAAAAAGCCTAATGCTATGTCGGAAAGTGACTGTTCAGTACTATGTGACACAACCGCCAAACAAACGCACATCACACTATTATATATAATGTTTCATAACAATTAGTAACTGTCCCACTCTCTTTTCAGTCGATACACTTGTTGTTAATTTACTCCGAATTTAAGGTTAGTTTTTTGCATTGTTTCTCTTTACATTGATTTTCGTAATTGCTTGTGAATCTTCTGTAAGTTTTTCTTGTTCTCTTTTTACTTTGGTCAGCATCGAGTGTGGACGCATTTTTGGTAACAAAATGACACTAAACACAAATTACATTTATACACTTAAATTGTTTAACAAAATACACTTAATTATTACACATTCATATTATACATTTATACACACATTTAATTACTTTTGCTTTATACACAACACACATTACACAAATAAAAATACACATTCGTTCCTACACATTTTAATGGTCCTTCTCAGTCGGATTATTTTGATCAGTGTTTAGTGAATTGACTCAATTAAATTAATCAAACGTTTATCTGATTAATATATGTATGCTGCATATATGAATGCTCCTCGTTTTTCTTATCGAGTAGATGCATTAACAATTGGAAATCTTATGAAATACGGTTTCGTGAATATATATCGCGTATATATATCGTCATTGTTTAAACACGACTTTTAACATTAAATCTTTGTTACCCAATTTGCATGTGCATGTAAAAACGTTTATTGAACTTTTTTGACTACTGTGCTGTGATTAAATTGAACACTTTGAACTTTAACTAAATATGAATACCATCAAGGTTAAAAGTGTGCATGCCAAAGCTGGCATTACAAGGGCATCAACATTTGCAGAATCGGTATCTGCTTCCACTACGATTGCCACGTTGGAAATTCATTAAGTGCGTCTCAATGAAACGTGGGCTCATTCTGTGCCATTACAAGATCAGCTCCTTGAATTTTGAGATGAAGCAGAATTCGTCGATCCTGAACCAGAATTCTCTGAGTACGAAGAGAAATACTGTTCAGCTCACTCCTTAATTACATCTGCAATTCGCAATAATTCTACAAATTCCAATCAACATTCTATTGACGAATGTCAATAGCTTGCCAGCCAGCAAGCTTCCTTTTTTAAAGAAATTAGACGAAAAAGGTTCATCTAATCCTAAATCGCCTAATATAAAGCTACCAGAGTGTGTAATTCCTACGATTTATGGAGATTACAAGGACTGGCCGAGTTTCAAAGATTTGTTCACGGGAACAATCGATCGCAATTCTACAATAACTGCTACTCAAAAGTTTCAATACTTGAAATCTTTCCTGGGTGGTGACGATGCTAATCTAATAAAACATAATACAATTTCGGAAAATAATTACATCGAAGCCTGGGATAAGTTAGAGGCGCGTTTTGAGAAAAAACAATTAATCGTTCAGTCCTTCATACAATCATTTCTTTCGTTACCGGTGTCCAGCTCAACAAACATTTCATCATTGAGAAAACTTACTGATGGAGCTGACGAGGCCATTAGAGGACTGAAAGCTTTGGATTCAACCACTGCAAAGAAGTCGGATTGGAAATGAACAAATCGAAAACCAAGCTAATGACCAACGGAAGAGAGCAAGATGTCGAATTAGATGGTAACAAACTTGAATATTGCGAAGATTATGTGTACCTCGGCCAGTTGATTTCTTTCAAACAAAGACATGAAAAGGAAATTGACCGAAGGGTGACAAACAGCTGGAAGCAGTTCTGGAACCTGAAAAACATCTTGAGCTCAAATATAAGTCCACAGACAAGAAAACACCTGTTTGATATGGCAATTCTGCTGGTGATGACATATGGTGCCCAAACCTGGTCTTTAACATCGAAATTGAAACAAAAACTACAAGTAAGCCAGAGCTATGGAGAGGTCTCTACTAAAAATCAACAAAAGTCAGAGGATACGAAACGATAACATAAGACAAAGCACCAACGTTATCGATGTTTTGGAAAAGGCAAGTACACTGAAGTGGCAGTGGGCAGGACACGTAATTCGAGCTGAGGACAACAGATGGACAAAGACATTGACGGAGTGGATCCCAAGAGGCGGCGCAAGGAGAGTGGGAAGGCAGATGAAAAGATGGAGAGATAGTTTGCAAAGCTTTATGGATAGATGGGAAAGAGAAACACACGACCGAAATAACTGGAAGATACTGGGGGAGGCTTATGCCCATATAAACTGAAGAAATTGCTAACAAATTTATTTAAATTAATCATAAGGAAATTGCTAATTTTGAAATTAAAACAAAAAATGAAATCACATAGAAATTGAGCAAAAGATATTTATAATCAAAATTTACACAACATTGTTAACCTAGACACGAGTGAATAAAGCTTTATTATTATTATTATTATACTAGGGATCCATGGCTTATATTTATTCTACTGCAAAAACTTGATCATGAAACAAACCAAGATTGGGCAGCAGAGCCGACTTCAGATGAGAACAGCACTATTGAGTTTTTTATTGAATTTCTTGAAACTCGTTGCAGGTCTCTAGAATCTTGCTATACTCCATCTCGTTCTTCAAAATCAAGTAGCAAGGTTCAATCTAGTGTTCGTTCCCATATGGTTGAAACCAAAGTAGGTTGTCCCAAGTGTAAGGAAGATCAACTTCTTCCGTTTTGCAAAGCATTTATCGCTCTCGGTGTCAGTGCCCGTCGTAATTTTGTCAAGGAGAAATCGCTTTGCTTCAATTGTCTTCGTCATGGTCATAGTTCGAACAAATGCCGTTCCAACTTTCGGTGTAAAATGTGCAAATCTCGCCACCACACACTAGTGCATCCTACACAAACTACACCAACTGTATCGTCGAACACAACCAATACAAACCAAATTCAACCACAAAATTTCTCGATATTGCCAGAAATGGTCGCTGATTCAATACAGTCAAATCACTCTATCGAACCTACACATCGTGCTACAACCATTCTACCAACTGCTGTAGTTAAAACTCGTGATAAATAAGGAGTTTATCAAAACCTTCGTGTACTGCTGGACACAGGTTCTCAGGTCTCATTCGTAACAGAACAAGCTGTACAACGATTAGGACTCTCTCGGAAAAATACTCGGATTCCAATAGTTGGAATCGCATCAACTTCAGCAGGTGTTACTAATGGCTTAGTAACTATCAATTTATACTCGCGTTTCAATTCGGACTGTATCGATATCGACTGTTATGTCATATCTAAATTAACATCATTACTTCCGCCGTCTTCTACAACCACCATTGACTCCAATGCCTTTCTCTCGATGGATTCAGCCGATCCGAATTTCAATGTACCTGGTCCAATTGACATCTTGATTGGGTCAGACAAGGTCTTCAGTATTATTGTGGGACCATCGAAGCCAGAAGGTGTAGATACTCCTAGTTGTATTCCAACCATACCATATTTGGGTGGGTGATAGCAGGTATCTGCCGAAAGGCACCTAACATTGACAATGGTATAGGAGTCAGGACATTCTGTTCCCAATTGGATAGTTCGCAGGAGTTCGATCTTGAGCGTTTTTGGCGCCTAGAAGAAGTGTATTCTGAGACACAACTAACACATGACGAACAACGGGCGGAAGAGCATTTTTTTGCAACGCATCGTCGTAATTCGGATGGCAAATATATGGTGGAACTGGCATTTAAACCTAATTCTAAACTGAGTTCAGGTGACTCTTTTCGTATTACTCTAAATCGTCTTTATTCTCTCGAGCGGGGATTTCTAACCAAGCCAGGCCTTAAATCTGAATATTCTCGTTTCTTGGAGGAATATATATCGCTAGGCCATATGAAGGAAATTCCAACAAGTGAGCTGCTGGAAAACACTTATCATTACTATCTACCTCATCACGCGGTTTTTAAGGGTGATAGTACCACTACCAAAGTACGGGTAGTGTTCGATGGCTCCGCTAAATCAAATAATACAACATTTTCGTCCTTAAATGAGTCACTTCTCGTTGGCCCCACAATACAACGCGATATATTTTCGATATGTCTTTGATCTCGTCGTCATTTATACACCATTTCGGGGGACATCGAGAAGATGTACCAACAAGTCTGGGATTTCACCACATCACACACAGTATCAAAGAATCGTTTGGCGTGAAAGTCCAAAAGATCTGCTAAAGCATTACAGGTTGTTGACAGTAACCTATGGCACTTCAGCTGCTCCATTTTTGGCTGTGCACACTCTTAAACAGCTCGCTCTTGATTCGGCAAAAACACACCCTCTAGCTTCATCAATCATCCTCGATGATTTTTACTTCACTTTCGCTGATACTTTTGAAGACGTAATCACTCTTCGCAATGAGCTATTGAAATCCGCCGTTTTTAACCTTCGAAAATGGACCACCAATTGCTGGCCTCTTTTATTGTCGTTACCAGAGGATCAACGGGAACTTTCTCCAGTTGAGTTCGAAGATTTCAGCATGGTAAAGGTACTTGGGCTGCAATGGTGTCCATCAAAGGACTGCTTCTCCTACAAGATAACCTTTTCGAAAACAACAATTTGCACAAAACGTCGAATTTTCTCTGATGCGTCTCGGATATTTGATCCCTTGTAATCGTCACGATTAAAATTTTCTTCCAAGACTTGTGGCGAAGAAAGATCAATTGGGATGAAGAAATCCCGCAGGAGCTGGCAAAACTCTGGACTACTATCCGCAATGAGTTGCATCTCATCGAATCCATCACCATCCCCAGGATCATCTGGACAAATAAAAACAATTGGGAGCTACATGCGTTTTGCGATGCATCGTTGGACGCATACCCAGCTGTTGTATACTGTCGGAAAATAAACACAGACGGAGAGGTCGATGTATCATTGGTAGCAGCTAAGAGCAAGGTTGCTCCAATTAAAATCTTGTCTCTTCCGCGTCTCGAGCTCTGTGGAGCTCTTCTGCTGACTCGACTTATCAATAAAATTAAACTTTCATTGCAGGATAAGGATCTAAAGGTATTTGCATGGACCGATTCTTTAATAGTTCTGCATTGGCTATCTGCACCACCTAAAAAATGGTCTATTTTTATTGGGAACCGCACCTACGAAATTGTGTCTTCAATCCCTTTTAAACAATGGAATCACGTTCGTTCTTCATGCAACCCAGCCGATGTTGCATCGCGAGGAATTCCACCATCGTCATTAACTTCTACAGAAATCTGGTTGACGGGTCCGTCGTGGCTTCGCATGCCATCAAGTGAATGGCCGGTATCACGGTATAGTACGAAAGACATTCCTCTCAGTGAATTAGAGGAAAGGAAATCCAACAAAGTTCAGGTATTCGTTTCCGATTTAAACCCAACTAATGTTTTTGAACAAATAATATGTTAGTCTTCAAATTGGATGAGATCCGTGCACGTAGTGGCATACATTTTTCGTTTTATCGCAAACTCTTCGCCGTTATCGAACTATCGTTTTAATCAGATTCTATCTCCTAAAGAAATTTCAGATGCTAAAACTCGGTTAATTAGAAGTGCTCAGTGCTCATCATTTACTTTCGAAATATAATAGATACTCTTTAAAAGGGAAAGGAGCTGCCGTCGCGAAATAATCTTATTACATTAGCTCCATTTGTTGATCATTTGAATGTGCTTCGTGTGGGTGGACGGTTGCAACACTCAAATCTCTCGTATGACGAAAAACACCCAATAATCTTATGTAAATCGCATCCCTTAACCAAACTCTTGGTGCAACATAGGTATACATAAACATCATCTACATGCCGGTGTATCTTTAATGTTCGCGATCCTCAAACAGAACTTTCATATTATCGGATGTAGAAACTTGCTGCGCAGAGTTGTGCAAGACTGTGTCATATGCTTCAGACAAAGGAAGGTGACTGCTAGCATTGTATAAAAAGCTTATAGTAGTTTCAGTCGAGGGATTCGATCATTGCGCTACCAGTGGCAGAAGGGTACAACTTATTTTCTTCTGTTCATTCCTTATGGTTTCAACAACGACTAACTTCTTCTTTTCTTCTGTTAATTTCTTTTCTCTTCATTCGTTATCTCATGATTCTCCATTCTCATCTTCGTTTTTTTCAGTATGAGCATTGTTTATGAAACTTACAACGTAAACACAACAACAAAACACATGTGTGCGAATGAGCATTGGTAGAAGATGGAATACGGGGGTAAGGGATGGTTTTTATTTTTTTCATTTTCCATTCCCATTTTTGCGTTATTTTCGGTTTCTTACAATGAAAACACAAAATAAATGCATTTTTAGGGTATTGGGTGGGTATTGTCATTTTGTATGAAGTTGTTCAATGGGATTGCGCAAAGCCAAAATTGTACACCTGTACATGGGATGCCTTTGGTAAACAGAATCATATGATTTGTACACTTGTTGTTTGCGTGCACAATACAAAAAGGAGCAGACTGAAAATGAATATGCATGGATTGGCCGGATATTGGGTGAAGGGAAGGTAAGAAAGAAAACTTTTGGTTTTTTGAGGGAATAACATAAAAATCTCGGGAAAAAAATTAAGCATGGGGAGCTATTGAAATGTTGTAAATGTTCGAGAAAAATGCATAAGTACTTCATGTACCAATGTCCAATAAGGCCATATTCTTATCCGATGAGGAAGCTTTAAAATGCGGAAAGAAAGCTGCTTTCATTTTGTATGATTCTTTTGGTTACAATTATGGAATAAAGCTGCCAGAGTTTCCTTGTAATTGTCGATGCAGGAGCTAAACCCACTCCATCCGATGTTGATAGCCCGAGTATATTTTTTCCCACTCATTGCTTAAGATTTTACGATACACCTTTGAGCTTGCCAGACAGATCAAACGCCTGGAATCAGCGCAAATTCCCGTATAATGAGTCTGCCTCGATTTTCACGGACGGCTTTAGAAGGAGTCGGTGCCAGTGTCATTGCGGAAACCTTAACATTCACTATTTTTTCAGTTTCCTTAATCATTGTACCGTCTTTCGAGCCGCATTCACGGCTATTAATCAGGCCGCCGTATGAAAATTGACCCAGTATTGTGATTTATACCGATAGCCAAACTGTATTCCGATCTCTTATATCCAACACATACAAATCTAGTATCTTAATGAACCTGCTTTTGGTGTAAGTGTACCTCTTCTCAGAAGACTAGGTACATTAAACTAACTTATTGAGGCGTCTTTTATAGTTTACCTCGCTCAACCCGAAAGAGCATACTAACCTTAACCGTGTAACCTATGGGCTGCTCTTCCTCCTACTACTACGAAGGGCAAGCATTAGTTCCTACCCCAAGAAATACAAATCTGCAAGCCGTACCTATACGCACTTTATCGCATTATCCACCCGCACCGGTAGCATGTATACCTATTTGAAGGTGCAATGGTGTTCAATCAAACAACTGAATCAAATTTCACAAAAAAGGGATCATTTCGAAAGAATGAAATGTGTCAGATAATAGATCAGTATATAACGAAAAATAATCCTGTGGCCTCTAAAAAAAAACATCCCTTATTCTGCTCCATTCGAAAAAAAAAAAATTATAATTCAAATCTATACCCACAAATTCCTCCTTCCTTTGAGTTGACACTAAAAAAAAACGAAATTCCTCTTTTACATACTCTCAATTGAGACATTAAATAACTCGCTATCTTATGAACAAAATTCAAAACTAAAAAAGCGACGTTGAGAGATTTCACACTTAGCGATATAATATATTCATTCCTCTTAAAGTAATTTTCAGTAAACTGACAACAGCCAGAAACAACAAATCTTAAAAGAACCAACTCCAGATCATTGCCTCGACCACCGCCATATGAACCTACCCCATTATGTAACCTGCATACATATTCATACGTTCATATGCATGTATGAAAAGTGTCAATCACACAAAACTTCAACGCAGGTTTTTTTTACGAAAAAGAGGAAAAAGAAGGAGCACAAAACCGAAAGGAAGAAACTACTGCGAAGAGAATTTCATTTGTCTTTACTCTGTTTCGATGATCAGCGCCACCACTGAAAAGTTAACGTACTTGAGAAACTTTTCGTTCGCTCTGACGATACAACTATTAGTTTCATATACAATGCTGCTAGTCAATTGATGGGAAATCTTCCAGCTGAGCGGGTTCGGTTTTCACGCCCATTTAGCAAGCTCGGTTGCTATTATGCTGGGCCCATCACGATACGTTTAGCTCGTGGGAGAAATCCCAAATTTGTGAAGGCATACATCGCATTTTTTTTTGTATCGTTACGTTACGAAAGGGATACATATCAAATTGGTTGGTGACCTATCATCAAACGCGTTCCTCCTGGCTTTAGATCGGTTCGTATCGCGTCGTGGAAAGCCCATCGAAATATGGAGTGACAACGCGACGAACTTCCATGGAGCTAAAAGGATGCTTGGATAATTATATGATCTTCTGCTTAGTCAACAAAATCATAATATCATCATAAATCATCTTTCTTAAGACCATATCAGTTGGAAATTTATACCACCTTCTGCACCCCACTTCGGTGAAAACAAACTTACATATGAAGAAATGTACACTTTCTTAACTAAAATTGAAAGCCTTCTTAATTCACGCCCCATATGCCAAACGTCTGATTTCGAACCTACAGCATTAACTCCATCACACTTCATGATTGGAGAATCATATTCTGCTATACCACAACCAGATTTCTCTCATTGTAATGTATCGATTAAAACTAACTGGTATTTTTTACAGACCCTAATGCAAGGCTTCTGGAAGCGCTAGCACAAGGAGTATCTTACGTCTCTACAGAATCGACCCAAAAGGCAGACACATCATCGAAACCTCCAAATTGGTGACATCGTACTTCTCAAAGGACCCAACCTACGACCATCGAAATGGGTCCAGGGACGAATCAGCAACGTTCATCTGGGAAGTGACAAAAGATGCCGAGTCGCTACTGTACACACGCAGTTTGGGGATTATGCACGCCCGGTAGTAAAGATTGCTCCCTTGCCTATAGCTGAAAGACCGGAGTCTTCCAGGGGGGGCTCAATGTTCAGTACTATGTGACACAACCGCCAAACAAACGCACATCACACTATTACAGTGATCCCCGCTCAATTGAACCTCGCTTAATTGATTTTCCCGTTTAATTGAACGAAAAAAGTGGCCTCGAATATTTCCTATATAAGCTATACACGTATTTGCACGGTTAATTGAGTCCCGTATAATTGATTTACCCGCTTAATTGGTCTTAAAAATGTATACAAAACAAACTAAATGCATAAAAAATGTTCGGTTGATTGATCGGCGACAAACAAAAGATTGGACAAATTCTAGTAATTCCGGAGCGCTGTTTTCACATTGAAGTTGATAGCACTGCACAACAGATGGCAGCGAGCTGTAGTTTGTCATATTCCAATTCTGATAGCGCGATTCATTTGACAACAAAGCTTATTGGGCACGTTTCGATTTCTAGATATCTAAAATTTTAGATAGAATACGGAACGCTGAAACTTGACTGAAAAACAAGACAACGTCAGATATGCCATCCAAGTCAAAACAACATTTTTACTTTTGGTTCTCGCATTGAAGTTGCTTTGTAACTTGTAAATCTGCGCACAATAATAAAACACGAACTGCTCTGAAGGTAACATTTTATGAAAGTAATACACTTATGCGCTTTTTCAAAAGCAGTTTAATTATATCACAGGTTAAGTGTAATCATTTGAGCTCAACAATTTGCTGAAGACTACAAAATCGATGAATTATATTATACAATAAAACTGTGAAGATTAAACTATTAATTAAACTATTAATTAATGTCTTCCAAAGGTCAGCAATCTTGCAGAAATACGTTTGGCATTAACAGCTGTTTTGTGACAATTTTCAACTGACAGGATATTTTAAAATTTCAAATGAGTTAAGACAAGAATTTTCCAGTCCACTACCTGTCCACTACTTCAAAAAAGTTGTCTTGCTCAACTATTAAATCTCAGGCTGTTGTCGAATCAGAATGCTCTCTTTATTTGAAACTTCAGATGGTCTAGAAATCGAAACGGACCCATTTTCATCACAGTTTTCGAATATAACATCGTTTCATTGACTTACTGGCTCAATTAAGCAAATCTCGTTTAATTGCACTATAGAAGCAATTAAGCGGGTTTTCTTTAATTGAACACTCGGATAATTGGTCGAACAAATCGGTCAATATGGTCGGTTCAATTAAGCGGGGAAGACTGTATATATAATGTTTCATAACAATTAGTAACTGTCCCACTCTCTTTTCAATCGATACACTTGTTAATTCACTCCGAATTTAACGTAAGTTTTTTGCATTATTTCTCTTTATTTTGATTTTCGTAATTGCTTCTGAATCTTCTGTAAGTTTTTCTTGTTCTCTTTTTACTTTGGTTAGCATCAAGTGTCTACGCATTTTTGGTAACAGAATTACACTAAACACAAATTACACACATTTAATTACTTTTGCTTTATACACAACACACATTACACAAACAGAAATACACATTCGTTCCTACACAATGACTACAGTCGGAAACGGATAAGTGCACAACCTATTGGGCTCGATTTTGTGTGCACTTATCCGTTTTGTGCACTAATCCGTAAGTGCACACCTTTGCACTTATCCGTAAGTGCAAATTTATGCACTTATTTCTCAACAATTCAGTGTGCGTGAATTCGTCTGCTTGTTTTTTTTTTTTTTTTTTAAGATTGGGTCTGTAAGATCTATTGTGCCTGGTGCCAGTTAGACTAGAAGATCCTAGATCTTCCTAATAAAGTTGAGTACATCTTCAGTCGAGGCATTACGAATGTCCTCCGGTGGTAGGAATTTCTTGTGGAGAAAGTGTTTCCTGATTCTACAGACGGACACGCACTCTCATAGTACGTGTTCTGCTGATTCGACTTCCTCTAAACAGAAGCAACATTCAGATTCCTGAACTATCTGAGGCTGCAGTGACCGATGACGGAAAGCCCTCTGATATAGTCTCTTTTGTAATTGAGGATATTTTTAGTGGTTTTGTTCAGGAGTTGGATGGCCCTTTTGGTCTAAATGTTTTTCCAGTAGGATAGGAAATTCCGTTTTTCCCAGCACTTATATGTTTTGCACTAATCCAAACATTATTGTATGAAAAATTTGCGAATTGGCAAGGGGTTTTAGAATGCATTGCACTAAAACGGTTTTTGCACTTATCCGGTTTGCACTCATCCGTTTCCGACTGTATAAGCCTATCAGCATCTTACCATGCTTGTTAAAGGTTTTTGAGAAACTCATTGCAAAGCAGATAACAAACATCTTGTCTATCAACTGCCTTTTGAACTCGTTCCAGTCCGGATTCCGTGCTAATCACAGCTGCTCCACGGCTATGTTCAAAATACTGGATGACATAAGGCTCGATTTTGACAAGGGTTATGTTACGCTCCTCTGCTTGATTGATTTCTCTTAGGCCTTTGACAAGGCTAATCATAAAATCCTTGGCTGGAAACTTCAGCATCGCTTTGGTTTTGGTGTGAGGTCCTTAAACCTTCTTGTCAGCTTTCGGAGTAATACAATGCAAAGAGTTGGGACTAATATTATTCTGTATGTTTATTAATGACTTGCCGTCCGTGTGCAAACATGCTTCAGTTCACCTATATACTGACGACGTTCAGCTATACTTGGGCAGGCCTATGAGAGAAATCCCTGAACTTGTCTGCTGGTTTAACGAAGACTTAGGTGAAATTATTTGATTAAAGTCTTGTTCCAGACTTATGGCTCTCTAAAAGCAAAGTAAAGCTTATGGATTCCGCCACAAGTCTTGGTTTTGTCATAAATCGTACCTTATCTTGTTATAACCACACAAACCTTATTATCGGGCGTATCTACGGATGTCTCTGCAAACTTTGGTTGACTGCCAGCTCTGCTCCAACCGAAAAAAGGCATAAGCTAATGATAATTTTAATCGTTTCGATCATAAGATATGCTGAAGTTCTCTATTGTAACCTTGACTCTTTGTCATAGCAGAAACTACAAGTAGCGTTTTAGGATGCAGTGCGGTATGTGCACCGCTTGCGCAGAAACTTACTGGGCTGAACTCTACAGCAATACTTTAAAGCCCGCAACTGCATATTCTTGCACAACATCATTAACAATAAATCTCCGCCTTATCTCTTTAATAAAATTATATTTTCTCGCTCACAGAGAACCCTTAACATAAATTTACTACGATTTAACTATGTATTTGAATTCTGGTCGTCTGTTTTTCGTTTACACAATTAGATTATGGAATTCCCTACCCTTTCATATCAAGGGTATTACAAATGCTACAAGCTTTAAAAATACAATACAAGCCACGCCTGAAAATTTCAGGCTTGTATCGAACATTTTGGACTCTCGTTATTAATTGGTTAGCTGCAATATATTTTTATTGCTCTTAATAGCTGCCAAAATAATCAATTCGGAGGGATTTAGAATCTATTTACATGTATTTAAATTTAGTGTGGCACCGTGGGTTAAAAAGGCTTTTCAAATAAGATTCAAATCGTGCCTTGATTATGAAGTTTCTTTATCCTCTCTCGGACATGACATATGTACATAATTTCATTATATCAATGACTTCAAAATCTGCCTATATATTAATCCTTTTTTTTGGAGCAATAGTTCAGAATGTATGGTTTCTGTAGTAGGCTTTTTTTTCCACATATTGCTATTATATTATTTCAATAAATAAACAAAATGCCACAAACTATGCAAGCTTCTAAATGCCAATTGAACTTATTCCAAGTACAAATGAAATGTTTTTTTTTTTCTTTTCTATGACAAACAGAAAAGGACAAAAGAGCTGCTTGCACATACGAATATTTTTCATCCATTCTGCTACCATATTCATAGTTTTTTTGAAATATGCAAATTCACTTAAATAAAATACTTGTACACGCGTGTATATGTACTGTTGGGTATTGTGATTTGTTTAGAAAGGAATGGGAAAACTTTTCCATGCTTTTCCCTTTCATAACTATATTTTTCTTTTTTTTAATTTTTTCATGCAACATGAATGCACAAAACTACTTATATTCCATTGATGGGAATAAGAAAAAAGGAAAAAACTGTCAAGCAAAGTTTATGAAAAAACTTCTGCAGCATCATTTTTCTTTCCTACACTTTTTTTTATGGCGTATGCTTGGGATGATGTATTTTTTTGTTTTTCTTTCTTAGAAAACTGAAAACATAATATCACTAAGGTTTTTTTTCTTAATTTTTCAAGCGTTTTTCCGTGTTTAATTTAATTTTTATTATTATTAAACGATTTTACTTAACTTCAAACCTCAGTAATAATAAAATTTTGTGATCCATTTTTCACCCACTTCCCGTTAACCGATTGAGTTGAAATTTTGCTCACGTACATAAGTCCGATAGCAATGCAATATATTATATCTAATATTGTTCTAAATCTAATATCATAGACGATCAAAGATGGGGGATACCCTTTTTCTTCACAACCCCCATGATATGGGTATTGAATAAAAGGGTTTGACGAGTTAAATATAGTATACTAGGTGCCTTAACTTTAAGCCAAGCGACATTATGAGAAATATAAAAAATTTGACATAATAATGCTTTTGTAAGTGACATTAGGCCGAATTTTATTTAATGTCGCTTTCAAAACGCGAAATAAGGCCAACCTTTTTTGAGGCTTGACACCAAATGAGAATATAACAAAAACCTGTTACTCCTCACCGATTTTGGAGACAAAAGGACCGCAGCAGTGAAGCGATGCAATACAAATTCGCAATATTTCAAAGTGTTTCAACGAACTCGCGACATAAATTGGCCAGGTGCCACTTTCCGAAAGCCTAATGTCACTTTCAAAAGCGTTATTATGCCAAACTTACCGAACGGAAACGATCGTCTCTCGCAAGTGTTGAAAGACGACTGAGTTGGCTCAGAAACACATGCTTGTACGCGCGTCGGTTAAAAGAATACAGCAATATATATGTGCAGCAGGCGCCTCCAAGGAGCACGTTATCTTTCTGGGGTTAAATTAAAAAATTAATTACTACATCCAAGGTACCTAGCATACTCTTTTGAAATAAGCGCCTTGTCCCTCTATTGGGGCTCTGGGCAGATTGATGGTTTTCTATTTATAATTCTTGCGGGAACTAAATTGAATATATCGAATACAAATTTGAAACAAACTGAAACTTTGGAAACGATCCAGGCAAAATCCACAAACACCACTGGAGAGCTCCAAGCACTGTTGGTCTCTTCAATAACTCCGAGGGATATCATCCGGTCAAGCTCATCGAACACAAGCTTCTGTATCGCGGGTGAGATTGGGTAGTACCGTTGTTTAATGGGAATCTGCTTATCTTCCACCTCGATAACATATTTTTCGAAGCTGGTCTTACCCAATCCCAGCACCGCAAAAAAAAAGGAAACAGTTGTTTGGCTCTCTTCCGTTGAAGCAACTGCGCTGGTGAAAGTGTTTGGACGTGAAAATTCTCTGCTGTCGGTGATGGGGTGTCAAGTTCGCTAATGATGTGCGGAGCGACCTTAAATGCACTCCAAATATCTACCCCTAAATAGAGCTGCTGTTGGAAACTTGAAACAACATACAGTTCCATTTCCTGGAAAGAAGCACTGGAATGACTATGTGATGGCTAGAAATAAATATAAAAAAGAAATTGTCAAATCGAAAAGCGAATACATAAAAAGTAAAATAGACAAAGCATGTAATCAAAAAGAAAAGTGGCACATGTTAAAAAAGTCGATATTAAAATAAAAGACCTTCCGGCACCAGCCGCAAGAGATAGGTGGATTTCCTTTGTATGCAACTTTGAAGTAATATTAAAGTAATCCAAAATAGCGAAATTATAACAAGTACCCATAAACGAGTATACATTTTCAATTTCAACGAAATCGGAGCAATTTTAAAGAATTTCAAGATGGCGGATTCAAAATGGCGGGAATTTTTTTCCACAAATATTATTTTACTATTACCACTTCTATACTATTAAAAATGAAAATGCAACAATTATTAATGCGGAATTTGAAAAATGTAAAGGGGTGTGACACGGCCCCTCCCAACCGATTACGCCCATCTACGAACTCAGCCGAGCTATTCACTATATCAACATGTGTGCAAAGTATCAGTCAATTCGGTTAAGAACTGCGGGTCCTGTCGTGCGGACAAGATTTCATTGTATTGCATACATGGGCGTGACACGCCCCCCTCTCAACCGATCTCACCCATCTACGAACTCGTCCGTGCCATTCACAATATCAACATGTGTACAAAGTTTCATTCAATTCGGTTAAGAATTGCGGCCCCTATCGTGCGGACAAGATTTCGTTGTATTACATAAATGGGCGTAACACGCCCCCCTCTCAACCGATCTCGCCCATCTACGAACTCGTCCGTGCTATTCACCATATCAACATGTGTACCAAGTTTCGTTCAATTCGGTTAAGAACTGCGGCCCCTATCGTGGTGACAAGATTTCGTTATATTGCATATATATATATATATATATATATATGTATATATATATATAAGATATATATATATATAAACATTTGAACGGACCATGGTTTTGGTGTTTACTATAGAGGTCTTGAAAAGTAGCATTCAAATTTTTTGAAAGTTGCGTCATGAGGACCTCTGCAATAGGTAGTATTTCTTCGAAATCCACCTAAAAAGAAAAGAGTGAAATCACTTGTGTGGATTTCAATGGAATATCTTTTAGTGATAGTAAAGAAATAGCGTGTAAATTTAATGGCCCTTCGTAATAGAAAAATTTAACCCGAGAACACTAATCCTCCCTGTGAGGCCTCTTACAATAGATTTTTTCATTTTTCTCCAAATTTACCACTTACATCAGTTTCTGTCGCCTTGCCGACTTAGTTTACAATAAGACGGTGAATGGCGAACTTTTGTTGAATTTAAGTCTTTTACTTCCAAGTTACAGAGTTCTGTGTCGCCTGAGAGTCGAGGATTAGCGTTTAAGGTAATTTTTATTTCAAGTCTTTAATTTTACTAAGTTGTAGTATGTTTGTATGTATGTATATTTGGCACGGCAGCTCATAGTGAGCCAAGGCCTCGCTTCTCACAACCATTCATGTTGTGCGTGTTAAATTTATTCGCACGAATGGAAGGGACCTACAGTGTAATGCCGACTCCGAATGGCGAATTGAAAAGCTTTTCATGACAGATAATACTCTTGCAAGTTTGTTATGCCTGCGAAGAGGTGGTACCGCGAAAAAACTTTTGGTGGTTTGACTTACTTACTTGTTTATTAGGCCAGCGACCCTTGGAGGGTCTGAGTCTGAACTAATGCCGCTACCCCATCCTTTACGGTCCCGGGCACGCTGCTTCCAGTTTACAAGGTGGCTGGAATTCGAAGATCCTCTTAGCTGGAGTATTGTCGTCCATTTGCTCGATGTGGCTGAGCCATTGCAGTCGACGGATTTTTGCCTTCCGGACTACATCCACATCTTTGTACAGCTCGTAGTGTTAGCGATCTTTATTACGTTTTTATTACTTAAATTATTATTAAAGTTAAAAATTAATTGTTTTTCTCAAAGAGGAACGTTTTATAAAGAATGCTAAATACTTTTAGAAGGTATAAACAACTTTTTTAAGTGATTTATCGTACGTTTTTTCAAAAGTACCCTCCCAGGCGAAGATTAGTATCTAAAGACAAAAAAAAAGATTAGTTAAAGGTTTAAACTCGAGTTTTACCTAAATTTGAATTTAACAACATCGATTGATGTCACTTTTAAAATCGACAACTGCTTATTTGCGCCTCACCCGTATCTGAGTCAAATAGTCATATCATAACAATTCAATATGAGTGGTAATAAAATGAGCTGTGTTAGTTCATAATAACGAAAATGTGAAATTGAGTCATAATGATTAAGTTAAATTCGATATTTTTTATAATTTGTATTTATTACTACGAAACCTTAAAAGTAGCTTGGCTACAACTAACAAAATTCGAATTTAAGCGGGACTTTAAGGATTTCTATTACTAAGGGCCAATGACTTTTTCCTAGACAGTGTAATTCAAATTAATAACTCTATTCCCCCTGTACCATTTTGTAATGTCTCATCAAACGGGGTACGTGATGCTGGTTCAGTTAAAAAAAAAAGAGATACACCTTTTTGTACCCAAAAATGTACCTGGATAATTGCAAAATACTATAGCCAACCTTGAAATCAATCCTACTAATATTATAAATGTGAAAGTTTGGATGTTTGTATGTTTGGAGGTTTGTTACTTCGTAACGCCTAAACGGCTGAACAGATATGGATGAAACTTCGTGAGTAGATAGTCTATGTCTAGGATTAGCGTATAGGCTAATTTTTATTTCTTAATTTTTATTTCTAAAAATTGCATATTTCCTTAGGAAACATAAATTAAGTGACCTGCGCAACTCAGCCATCGGCACATCCTATGGATCGTTAATCATGATTGTGTGTTAGAGCCTACGATTTTGAACGTGTACTTAGAAAACACGGATACACGGAGTCCGTGTAATTAGAATATGCCAAAAAACATCCGTGTTCTTAAAAAACGTGTAATTCTACTTTATTATCCATGTACACGGATTTCAAATACACGGATTCTTAATACATTACACGGATTCTCAGTACACGGATTTTTATTTTTGTCATTTGCGTAGTTTGTGTGTGGGTGGGTACGTGTGTGTGTGGTTTGTTTGGAAAATCGTGGCGATTTCTTACGCATTTTGGAAATTAGTGCATTTGCCATTAATGACTTTTTGTTTTATGAGAAATGTAAATGACATTTTTTCAAACCAAAGTGTTGAATACATGTGCATATTTTTTAAAAAACTAATTGTTTTGTTGCGTTAACACCCTTTTTAGCCTTGATCCCATATTTGTGCAGAAAACAATTAGCCTTGACTGCATACCAATGCAACTAATTGACTTTATTACATGCTTCCATGCGAAATTAAAAGGAATTTGTCGATGAAGTTTATGACAAGAGTCATAAACAAAAAAAATTGTTTACAATATGAAAAGAAATTTGTCTTTTGCCTAAAAACGTTAATATTTTAGTTTTTTTGTATCGAAATAGGCAACTAATTGAATAAAACGTTTTTTACAACAATTTATTAATAACTTATTTTGTTCTTCACGTATTTATTTTTATTAATGAACTAAAACACATTTATTTTAATTACCCGCACAATTAAATACACGGATAATTAAATAAGTACACGGATACCCGTGTATTTAACTATCCGTGTAGTAAAAAATACACGTGTATTTATAATTACACGATCGAAATCCGGATAAATTAAAAACACGGATATCCGTGTACTTGCTTATCCGTGTAATCGAGAGCTCTATCGTGTGTGCGACAAGGGTCGTTTTTCCTTTTTTTTTTATTTTTTTATTGTTGTTTGCTTTCATTTGCGGTGGGTAAGTTAAAAACCTAAACTTAAAACTAGCATTAAAACTTATCTAGGGTGCCGTGTTCGTCCAAATCGCCGCAGCCTCCTATGCAAAAGTCTACTATACTTAGTCGGCTAAGGTAAAGTAATGATAAATATGCTATGCGATCGCTGTGGCTCAGCGCTTAGTGCAGTAAATTGATGAGTAAAGACCATCAGTAAAGATTTGTATCAATGCTGAGATGACAATGAAATACAGTCAAACAGAAACACGCTCTAAGAAAAAAGTCACATTTGATGCAGTTTCGCTGCGATTTTACAATGGAGGGTATGTATTATTTTTTGTTCCTGCTCTAAATATATCTGACAACGCCTTGAGAATATGAAGCAGGTCATGTCCGCAAACGACGCCACCACCTACTTAACAGTGTTCTTGGTGCTTAGAGTGATGCTAAAAGTTGGTGTATCGGTTTTGCTGATGTGTAACCTTGATGCTCCAAAACTATGCAACAGTATCAGGCTGTGCTGGGTATACCTAACAGTACAGTGAAACTAATTATCACACAAAATATAGCTAGAGAAACTAACTCCAGGTGGAAAGGCGGTCATACGTGTCATTCCACCAGACTTACATGGCCTGAAATGGACGACCATAAGTCAAGGGAGATCATCACCCTCAACAAAGCACAAATCCGCATCATTATTGGTGTCATTACAGGCCACTGCCTACTAGGACAACACGCCAGGAGACTAGGAGCTCTATACAATGATTTCTGTAGAAGCTGTATGGATAAGGAGGAGGAGGAAAGCACCACCCACCTTCTCTGCCATTGTCTAGCGTTCTCCCACAGCATCAGAAGAAGATTTCTTGGGCACTATCATTTCAATGACATTAGTGACCTAGGTCAAATCCCCCTAAGGAAGATCCTCACATTCATCAATAACTCCAAATGGTTTTACGGGTAGGCTCTGAGCCTAAGTGAGTCCCATGGGACGCCTATCCACCTAACCTAACCTATCAGGCTGTGCATCACAGAGTCGGAAAAGAATGTGATCAAGGCTGCAATTCTCACCGGAGCGGCCAGATGAGAGAGCGCACTAATTCCTCGCATTCCTATAATACCTAACAATTTGCTCTTTCAGTTTAAAAGACGACAGTTTTCTCTAAAAGCTGAATTTTACATGACGGTAATGTACTACAGTGAAGTACAAAGTGTCATGCAAGGGAAATAAATTTTGCAATTTTGTGATGGACCTGCCCTTGGATAGTAGATTTCACGCTCTTGACAAAGAAGTGAACAGGAAGGTGAAGTGGCGCACCATGAGGAAGCAACAAGGAGCATGAGAGAATGGTAGGTCAGTTGGAACCTGTCAACCAAAGGTCGATGGACATATCGTCTTATCCTTATTACCGAAACTTGGACATGGCACAATCATGGAGAAGTATACTTCTACGTTACACAGGTCTTAATGGGACATTGCTATTTCGGATCAAATCGATCGGTTCAATAACGTTGACTCTCCAATTTGCCCGTGTTGCGCGGACACAGAAAGTCAGTAAAAGTGATAATCTGGTAAAGCTCTGTACACAATTAGCGCGGGTGCGCTGTTTGAATACCACAACTCACGCGACCTGGTTGTTGATGGGAGTAGCAGGGAGACACAGGACATGTGTTCTTCCAGTAACCACGGTTCTATACTCAATGGGAGATATTGATAAAGTGGAGTGCAATATGCACCTTCGCCAAAAGCATGTACGTAGAGCTGAGATGCCTGGAAAATGGACAGAAGAGAAACCTGAGATAGGCAACAGAACGAAATGGCAACTAGATAATGCTAAGCTAACAAGGATGTACAAAGAACACATATAACTTAAATGAATTTATGCTCAAAACGAACGCACTGAGAAACACATACACGCATGTACGGTATTCTTCGACACCCATTCGTGTTTTTGCACACATTTGCATACCCAGACGTAGAGAGAGAGAGAGAGAATAGTACCATGGGGAATAGGGGTTGGAGGCACCGGTGGATTTAGTTCGGGTTAAAATCCCACACTAAGGCTTTCGATGCTTTCGACCTTTCTAAAAAACCCTCTTCCTTCACATCACATAATCTGAGTTATGCCACATGAACGTAGTGGCGGGTTAGCTTGCCGGGAAGAAATGTTAGGTCAACGCGGACGAAGTCGCGGGTACAGCTAGTGGAATATAAAATCGTTCAAATGTCCGCCGCGGCTTCTCTGGGTGGCGCGCATCCGAAATGTCCACTTTTCCATGACTCTGGCGCATAAATTAGGCTGAACTAGACCGATGGCATGGGTTATGTTGGTTTTGAGGGCCGCTGTAGTTTATGGCTTATTCGCATAGGCCTGCGACTTCAGAAAACCCCACAAGAAAAAGTCTAACGGGGTCAAATCGCACGATCTCGGTGGCCAGTTCACATCACCTCCACGTGAGATGACCATGCCCCACGAATCGCTCGTGCAGAATTTCCAATGTGGCGTGAGCTGTGTGACACATAGCGCCGTCCTGTTGAAACCACATGTCGTTGGTGTCCATATCATCCAATTCAGGTCAAAAGAAGTTGGTAATTATCGACCTATAGTCGTTCTTAAAGAAATATAGACCGATGACGCCGCCAGCTTAAAATCCACAGCAAACAGTGACTTTTTCGGGATGGATCTCATGCGGATTGATATCGTCCCAAATTCGACAATTTTGTTTGCTGACGTACCCATTCATCCAGAAATGGGCCTCATCGCTGAAGATGTTTTTTTGAACGGAACGTTGAGCGAACAGAACACCCATTTTGATAAAACAATTTTATTTTTTGCATGTGTTGTTGAACGCTATATCCATCCATGATGTTTTGGCAAAACAGACTGAATAAATGACAGCCAATTTGATAAATGTAGCTTGAACAATGTGGCCGCTATCAACTTGCAAAGTTCGGAACTCCCTATTGGAAGGCCCTTTAATACTCTAAGATGCAATAATTCTAAGACTCTTTGTTTGTATGCATATCGCTTAGTGGTAACTTCCGGCTGTAGTTTTTTTAAGCGGTGATTCTTTTTTCCCAAGACACTCTCTTAAGAAAGACTATAATTAAAGATAAGAAAATCCGTCAAGCTTCCGTGGAGTCAAATACTTCAACTGACATAGGCTTCGTTCAGACTTTATTCAATTTGACAAATGCTTATTCAGTAAATTAATACAATACTTAACCATTCATGTATTTATTTATTTTGCACTAAATAAATGTAATTTTTAAAACAATTTCAACCCATCAACCGAATTCCTCTCTTAATTAACCCGTCGGAATTGTTTACAAAACCCAACTCTACCAGGAGTGACGTTGAGTGTTGCGAGTAAATAATTTGCACAATTTACCACTGAATCATTCGAAATTGATTATTTTGTTGTGCGGCCGTTCGGCGTGCAGTTCAGCTCCAAATGTTTACTTTTTTTTAGCGTCCATTAAATTATTTAACATGAAGGGATATCTATGAAAAGTATCACTCATTTTTATTGGGGCAGTGATGTCAAGTTGACCGTAAACCAGGTTCAATATATAAAATTACTTACATTTAGTGTATTTATTTGGTAGGACATTGTTCGTTGTGTATTACGTGATGCCTGAATTGGCAAAATAAAAGCGGTCGGTTTATTCAATAAATTGGATTGTTTATGGGAGTAGGCTTTATGTCTTGTTTACTTTTACCAGTGAAGTTTGCCGTTTGAGTGGTTGTAAAAGTGAAATGAATTCGAGAAACTCGTATCTACACTGGTGGACAAAATAATAGGTATGTGCGTAATAGATTTTGTTGTTTGCGAAATTACGATGCAAAAGTTATTTTTCGCCAAAATCCACCGTTATGCATGAATTTCGTAGAACTTAAAATTTCAATATTGCGTTCTACGGCTGTGAGTGAGGACCAAGCATCTAATATAGTAGCCAATTTGAGTTGGACAAAAAATAAATAAAAATAGGTGAACGGTTGTGTTGATGAAAAAAGTCTGAAAACGTGTGTTAAAGTGTTTTGATTAATTAAAATTTTAAAAGGTTTGTTGAAAACTATAAATATAAAAATGCGTTAATATCAATCGAAATTTAAGATGGGTCGAAAATGTCACTGCACTCTCGAAGAAAGGCGATTTTTGCAGCTGCTACGAACTCAAGGCAAAACATACAAACTTATAGAACAATCTCGAGGGCGGTCAACAAATTTCGTTGCAAATGCTCTAGAATACCGCAAGGCTTTCGAAAAGCGAGGAAGACGTAGATTGACAACAAAAAAGGACGATCAGAAGATCCCATTTAAGTCCTCAAAGCTTATTGTGACAACAAGGTTACGTCCCGCACGATTCGTCGTCGATTGGTGGATGCAAAGCTACCTGGCAGAATAGCTCGGAAAATTCCTCTGCTCCGAAGAAAAAATGTAAGGACGAGGACAATTTTTGATGATACTCAGTGTATATGGTGTGGAACGGATGGGGAAAAAAATGGCGAAATATTTTATGGAGCGACGAAACAAAAGTAAATTTGTCCTCCAATGATTCTGGAAAAAATATTCGTTAACCAAAGGGAAAGGAATACCATGTAAACTACACCCGAAAAACAGTTAAACACAGTGGGGGAAATATAATGGTATGGGGATGCTTCTCCTGGAATGATGTCGGACCCTGAAATATTTCGCATTGAGGACACCATGACAAAATTTGAGTATAAGAATATTTAAGAAAGTATAATGCTGCCATATGCGGACGATAACATGCCGTTGATTTGGCGATTCCAACAAGGTAATGATCCAAAACACTCATCGAAACTGGTAAATGCTTGGCTTAGGAATCACAATATCGTCACTTTAACATGGTCTAGTAAGTCACCCGATCTCGAGCCCATTGATAATTTATGGGGGGAGCTGAAGAGATGACTTTCAACACGCATATCCACAAACAAGCATCACTTATGGCAAAATGTGCAAGATATCTGGTATCAAATACCTACCGAGACGTGCCAGAACCTTATCACTTCTTTTCCTAGAAGGATTCAAGCTCCAATAAAGAACAATGGTGGCTACACCGGCTACTAATATGTAAGACTAAAAATCATTGGCAAAGAGCTTAATATTTATATACAAATTAAATACAAAATAGTTTTGCTCCAGACACTCCTCAACACACCTATTACTTTGTCCAAGCTGAATCCATAAATATAAAAAATTAAGCCGATATACGATTTCAGATTTAAATTTTTGTTTTTGTATTTCTTATTTCCTATCATTTTTAAGGCAGATATAGTGAAATAAATGTTTGATTTTTGTTTTGAATTAAGGTATCGAAAAAATAATACGCACACCTATTATTTTGTCCACCAGTGTAATTGTTGTAAAAAGGCGGGTCAACATATTAAACAACGATCAGGGAGTTTTATTGCAGTAATTTTTAAGTAAGTAATTAATTTTTCGAAGCGATGACCTCAGCGTACGAGATCTTTAATTACAGAGTTTACAAATGCAAATATTTGGCGCGACTGCTCATAGAGAGCCAAAGCCAAGATTTCCGCAACCATGTTGTGTTTACTATATTTTTTGCACACTTCTATCGTTGTTAGGAGCATAAATAGGATTCTTATTGATATAATTGGGCTCTGGAGAAGTAGAAATTGACCTAATCAAAAAATTCGGCATTTGTCATTTGAGATGGCTAGGACATATAAAGCCAACGCTCCGGCCCGGAGAATTTTCGAATCTAACTCAGTGTCCCTCTGAGTAGAGGAAGACCTCGGCATAGGTGGCGCATACCATAAGAAGGGGACCTCAACCAACTTAGAGTGAGTTACTGGAGACGATTAGCTAAGTACCGGAATAACTGGCAAGACTTGTTGGTTAACGCCCAAGTTCACCCAAGTTTCCAATAAAGTTTAAACCATAAAGTGCTTGCGTTGCTTAGCATACCTTTTCTAAAAACATTTCTTCAAATATCTCAGCATCTCCTTGTGTTGAATGTTCAATTAATCTACTTTGTAATCGTTTATCGTCAGCTAACAGCTTGTAACTTCAATCATCGATAAATTCTTTCTCTTTTGTGTTTGATCGTCGAGCGGTGCAGATCTTTGGTAACATTCAATTATACACTAAATACATTATACATATACACATTTAATATTAAACTAGCTGGTTGTACCCGCTTTGCTGGGTCTCTTAATAGATGCATACGTATGTAGTACGTACATATGAATGTACCATTTTTTTGTTGTTTTTTTTTCAAATTCAATTTACATATTCATATATATTTTCAGAGTCAACATTTTAATTTCAAAAAGATATACGAAATTAAAGATATCCTTGGAATGAAGGTAGAGATTCATGCCTTAAGGAAATCAAAACTCGTCCCACAGTGCAAGAATTGCCAAAAGTATGGACATACGCACAAATACTGCAGCTCTAACCCAAGATGCGTCAAGTGTACAGGAAACCATCATACGAAAGACTGTATGAAGAAAAAAGAGGAACCAGCAAAATGTGCCAATTGCAACGAAATGCATCCAGCCAACTATAGAGGCTGCTTAGTTGCAAAACAGATTCAACTGGTAAAAGACAAAAAAACATAAACAAACTCATCCAAATTCTGAAAAGGACGCTCCAAAAAGCAAAAAGGATATAGAAAAGCAAAAAGGACGCACCAAATAGCAAAAAAAACTTACAACTGAGAACGCCAATAGAAGTACCCAACGGCCACGAAAAAGGACCTAAGGCAGATAGGATGGGTACAAAAATGACATATGCACAGGCTGCATTAAAAGATACAGAAAAACCAGTAAACATAACAAAAACAAATTCAAATGATAGTATGGAAACTTTCATGCAAAAAATCCTAAATGGAATGGAAATCATGGAAAAAAGCAATAAGGCTATATTAGAAAGAATATCACTCCTTGAGAGGAAAAGCAGCAACAAAAAGGCTGTACAAAAAAGACAAATATGATGGATCATATAAAAATTCTAGAATGGAATGCTAATGGTATCGAGAAACGTAAAGAAGAAATTCAGGTAATTCTCGACGTGAACCAAATATATATATGTCTTGTCTCAGAGACGCACTTGAAATTTAAAACAGACTTCAAACTGCAAGGGTACGAATTATATCACTCCCCACACCCCCATAATTCGGCAAAATTCGGGGCTGCAGTTATAATAAAGAAGACAATCGATCACCATGTAGAAGCTAAATTCCAATCATGTGAGATTCAAGGAATATCTATAATATAAATGTAACAACTGAAAGTGGGCGAATATCAGTCGGATCAATTTACTGCTCTCCCAGCTATAATCTAAAAAAACATGACTTTAGAAACCTCTTCCGCATATTTTGCAATAGATATATCGCAGGTGGAGATTTTAATGCCAAAAGTAAGTATTGGGTTGAGATCTGGATCTGGATACGAGAGGAAAAGAATTATATGAAATGATAAAAGAAACTGGCGGCAAATATCACTCAACGGGAAAACCTACCTACTGGCCAACAGATAGGAATAAAACCCCGGATCTTGTCGACTTTTTCGTAACAAAGAATATCTCGTCAAACACTATAAAAGTAGAAGAAGTACCAGATCTTGACTCAGATCATTCCACAATACTTTTGACACTTGGCGAAAAAATCACTCTCAAAGAAAATATCCCAAGACTAGCTAATAAACTGACTGACTGGAACTACTTCAGACAGAATCTTGAGGATAGTATCCACCCTTTAGAAACATTTGAAACAAAAGATCAATTAGAGGAGGCTGTACAGACTTTTACAGTTAATATCCAAAAAGCTGCATGGGGTGACACACATAAAACAAAAACCAAACTAAAACAGAATTATTATCCAAAGGAAATATGTGAAATAATTGCAAAAAAGAGGAAAGCTAGAAAACGCTGGCAACAATCATGGGCGCCAAGCGACAAAATAATAATCTAGTCAGTAAACTCAAAAGATCGGTAAGAGAATTTAAAAATGAGTCTCTTAAATCATACGTTTCCAATTTGACGAATGATGCTAGTACCGATTACTCGCTCTGGAAGGCGACACAGAGAATGAATAGGCCAATAGCACATATTCCACCAGTTAAAACCAGGGAAGGTAACTGGGCAAAAGCAACAAAGAAAAAGCGAATTTATTTGCTGAGTATCTTGAAGGCGTCTTCCAACCGTATAGAGATAAAGACTGTCAAAAAACGGAAGAACTGTGCGAAGAAGAGGGACATATTCAACCGGTAACGGCAAAATAAATTGCCAACGAAATAAAAGAAGGCATCAATATCAAAAAAGCCCCGGGATTTGATTTGATAACAAGGGAAATCCTACGACAATTCCCAAAAAAATGCCTAAAGAAACTAGCGCAGATTATAAATGCTGCATTCAGGATAAGGTATGTACCCAGCATGTGGAAAGTAACGGAGGTAATTATGATACCAAAACCAGGCAAACCACCTAGTGAAGTCACCTCCTATCGCCCCATATCGATACTGCCTATGTTTAATTCTGCCAATCGCTACCTATGGATGTCCAATTTTTTGTTGTCACAACTCAGAAACACGAAGGAATCTTACGGTCGCCTTCAGCAACATTTCGCGGTATGTTTACAATCTAAAACGATATGATCATGTATCAGGATACACCAACAGGATTCTGGGTTGCGGCCTGCATACCTATTTAAAATTTTGTGCCCTAAAAACATTAAACAATATCCTGATTTGCAAGGAACCCCAGTATTTGTACGAAAAACTTCGGTTCCCAACTTCATCTCGTTCTTCTGTTTTTATTCACCCAAGGTTCACTTGCAGAAACTCAGAGAACCAATATTTTGTTTATGTTGTCAGAGAATGGAACGCTCTACCCATGGACATTAGAAATCTTCGCGGAACAAAGTCATTTGACAAAGTCTTGTTTAAATATTTGACCGAAGCCACTTAAAAGTATTTTAGTAATTTTTCTTCTATTTAGTTTCTTCTTTTTTATACATATTCCTTTCTTTTTTATTCTTGTACCCCAACTTCTCCAGTGTTATGTTTTATGTTCATAGTTTATTTGAATTCATAATTAGCAAAGCCAATAAGTAATCTATTAAAATTAAATAAATTAAATTAACTTTTACTTATTATAGACTTACCCAAGTCCAATGTAAAAGATTCAAAACAAATAAATGAAAATGAAGAATGAAATGAAAAATGTTGTCCAAGCTATTTGAAAAGATGTTGATTAAACGTCTGCATAAAATCATTGAAGAAAAATCACTAATTCCAAACCATCAATTTGGTTTTAGGAATAAGCACTCCACGATTGATCAGGTGCACAGAATAACAGATAAAATCGAAAAAGCATTTGAAGAGAAAAAGATATGCTCTACTATATTTCTCGATATAACACAAGCTTTCGATAAAGTATGGCACAAAGGACTGATCCATAAATTGCAAAAGCATCTGCCTAAGCAATACTCAGATATTCAAGAATCCGACATATTGCAGCGATTTTTTAGAATTAAACAAGGAGCTGATTACTCCACACTGAGAGAAATAGATGCTGGAGTGCCACAAGGTAGTGTGCTAGGCCCTGTATTATATCTTCTGTTTACCAGGGATCTGCCAAATAGCGATGAAACAACCGTGGCAACATTTGCAGATGATACTGCTATCCTTGCTGTGGGAGAAAATGTCGAAGAAGCGACAGAAAAGCTACAGATGGCAGTAAATAACATATCAAAATGGACAAAAAAATGGCAAATTAAATTAAATGACCTAAAGTCGGTCCATATTAATTTCACCAATAAGAATGTTCAGCATATCCCAATGTTCATAAATGGTAATGCAGTAGAATATGCAAACACAGCCAAATATTTAGGCATGACCTGAGATGCAAAACTGCGCTGGAAACCGCATGTAAAGAAAAAAGAGAGGAACTGAACATGCGCTACAATAAAATGTATTGGCTTATCGGGGAGATACTCTTGTCTGTCAAATTACAATAAACTGCTTCTTTGTAAGCAAATATTAAAACCAGTATGGACCTATGGGCTCCAGCTGTGGGCATGCACATGCAAAACAAATTTACAAAAAATACAAACATTCCAAAGTAAAGTACTACGGAACATAGTCAATGCACCATGGTACATAAGAAACGCTGATCTACATAGAGATCTAAATGTTGAAATGGTTGAAGATGAAGTAAAAACAGTTGCCAATAGACATTCACTCAGACTTCTCAACCACGTCAACGTAGAAATGACAGAATTACTAAATACTGACAATCTTGTTAGAAGATTAAGAAGGAAAAAACCATTTGAACTAACTACCTATAGATAGTTAGAGTATACAAAAAGGGAGCTAAAACAATAGTAGATAGTAGACCTAACACAACATTAAATATATGAAAGACAAATTGCTGATTAGTCCAACGACTAGGTGCAATAATTGGAAAGGCTGGCTTCTCCCCCTCCTGCGATGAAATGCCAAGATGGCCATACCGTAGGGAAAAGGGGAAGAAGGGAGAAGGGGTTAGTGGGTAGAAATCCCACACTGTTACTGAGTACGGGCTCAGTTTCGTCTTTTGAAGATTACCACCTCCCAGCGCAAAAAAAAAAAAAAAAACGTTTCAAAAATGTCTTTGTAGAAAATATTACACGTTGTTCCGTCTACCGTGTAAACAAAAAGATTATGTCTGGATACCAAGACACGAGGGTTTCGAAAGTCCCAAAATAAAATCGTGAGTTTAGAATTGCATCAAAGCCAGACCCAGGCGTAATGATTGATGCAAAGCTGACCTTCAAACAACAGCTAAAATATGCGGCTAATAATTAGGCAGCTCACTTCATAGCCAAAAATAGCGTGTCCATATGTATTCGGTGTCCAGTGGCTGATTCTTAGATCGCTCTTTGCTGCGGACTGCTGCATGTAGAGATTTAGAGGCAGAAGGTTAAGAACTGGTTCCAGTCCCGCTGTTGGCGTTGTTCTCATCGCGTTGGTTGTTCCAGTGCATGCTATTCTCTGTATTTTAGTCAAATCTTTAAGGTTAATCCTCCGTATGTTAGTATGAGGTTAACTATGGCCATATAGATCCATAGTGTTATTCGGGGCCTGGATCCCGAAGAATCTGCTGCAGGTGTAAAAGGCAAGTGATGCCTTTTTTATCCTTTCTTTAGTGTTCACCTTCCAGTAAAGCTTTCTGTCGAGTATGAAACTTAAGTATTTCGCATTCTCGGACAGCTTAAGGGGAGTGCCATCAATAGTTGGCAGCGCGAAAGCGGATATCGTTCTCTTGTTAGTGAACAGCATTAGTTCGATTTTCTGAGGGTTGACCCCAGTCCACATTGTTCGTCACTGTCAAAGCGGCAAAGTAAATTACGGATGCCAACGTCTTGCCTATTACTACAATTCGCCAGCCTTCTGATTTTGAAATTTAATAAAAAACAACTAATTATTTCATCTACCGGTTCTCTCAGTGCAACCCAAATTCACAGAACTAAAAACGCCTAAAACAAAATACAGTAATCCCCGGATACGTACTCCCTCGCTTAGCTGCGTAACCCCCATAACTAACCAAAAATTTCGGGCTTCAAACATTTTCATTCAAATTGCCAACAAATTAACCCGTTTAGATACCAATCGCTTATCTACCCAACCCGCTCAAGTGCCCTCTATTAGCGAGCATGAAAGTCTAAATCTCAAGCTATTTGTCTCGGATAGCTGCCTTTGACAAAAACCACTTCTTACCACTTACATCTAATTTCATTAAGCTAACTGTGTACCTATAATATGACTGCCTGTCAAAAAGAATTTCAGATCAGGAGTTTTCCATTCCAAATATTCATTTACCTGCCCCAATAAGGCCCATAGGGTTTGCTTAGTAACGGGAACGGATAGGTAACTTTCCCTCTTAAGTTCCCAAATAAATCAGAAAAGCTCTTAAGGCAGCTATCCGAGGCGCACTGTACTTCTTAAAATTGGAACAGTTCCTTTTACGCCAAAGCGCATTTCAGAAGTGCAATCAAACTCTAGGGAGGGGAAATTCACAGGTCAAACAGAATAAAGAAAAACAAAAAAAGATCCGTTAAGTACACGTAAACATGTACCCAACCCCCTTATCTACGGTTGTACTATTGGCAGCGAGAACTCGCGAATGCATGTTTTTTTTTCTTGCTAGGTACTCCAGTTATAAGAATCACAGAAAAACAATTTTTTTTTTCTCGCAAAGAGTTATAACAGAACTAAGTAAGTTCCAATTGATTGTTTTTTTGTTGTAAAAACATTGCTTACTTGTGTTCCTTTTAAACAATTATATAAGACAAGGCCAACTATGCATAAGTACATAAGAAACCTATAATATTTAGTGCAAAGAAAGAAAAGAGAAGCAAAAGGTTTGTTTGATGAACATGAATATGCACGCACTCCACTGGTGGGCCATTGATTGCAATGATCAACGCATGTCTGTGATATTCCTATATCTCAAATAATTACATTTTTGCTTATTACTTCCGTTATAAGAATCACAGAATAATGATTTATACCTCAATCTCTTCAACAGGAAATGTACTAATCGAGAAATCAAGTCATATTCAAATCGGTTTACCCATTTTGTAGCCATATGTGTGTAAAGCATAAGAAAATGCTTTTTGTCAGTTAAAACAGCATGTAAAGGGCGTTTAAAAGCTCAGTAACGGATTTAGGATATTATTATTATTATTATTATTATTATAACTTTATTAAAAGATGAATAAATTATACATTTAATATAAAATAGGTAAAGCGCTAGCTACCAGGGCTTTCGGCTAGTACAAGTTAAGGGGGAATTATATTAGGGATTCTAGCTTAAGGTTTATGATAACTTCATATACGGATCTAATGCTGATTTAGGATATCAAAATTACTTCTAAAGCATTCCTGTTCTCACGACATATATTGATATATATATATTGTTAAGGTATCGTTACGTTCCTACTCCCTATTCCAAGACATACTAAAAAAATGGGTTCTCTTTTATAGATGTAGAGATAACAAACATTACAGTGCATTGATAAATCCTAAACATAATGGTCCTTCGCAGCCAAATATTTTGATTCAGTGCCATTTCATTAAATAAATTCTTATAATTCTAATTGGACAGTTGCTTTGGTTTTTTTCTGTTCGGTGTATATGCCGTAAGACACGTGGTTTGAGAGATTCTGATTCTCCAAATCAATTTGATTTCCTTGTCGTATATAAAAAACTTTCTTGAAACATACATACATATATTTCGTTTTGTGGTTACATTTTCGTATCGAAATGAATGCTATAAAGGTGAAACGTAGTCATGTGAAAGGATGTCTAACAAAGGCGCATCTTTGCGGAAAGTATTGACAGTTGTGTTTCATTAGAGCTCCTAGAAATTCGCTTGCAAAAGTTAGAGGAAGCATAGTCAGATTTCGAGGCGTTGCACGTACAGTTATTGGCATTTTCGGAAGCAGATGGTTTCATTGATCCGGACCCTGAGTTTTCGGAATATGAGTCCAAGTACTTTATAGCTAAATCGACCATTACAAAGGCCTTTCGCGAAAGGAAGAAATTGACTGATTTTACCGCAAATGAATCCGCTATAGAACAACTAGCCAATCAGCAAGCTTCACTTTTGGAAAATCTAAAGGATTCCAAACAGTCAACTTCGATTCGGTTACCCACAATCTCGACTCCAATATTCTCTGGGGATTATAAAGAGTGGCCTTGCTTTAGGGATCTTTATATCGGTTCAATAGACTTGTAGCGGACGATCGCTGAACTTCGTCGCACAAATAGCGCTCCATTCGGCGAACGCTACTAATCACCGCACCGATGAACGCGGCACAGCCGATGGATTGGCCGATGACATTTCCGGCTTCTTCGCATTTTATTTTTCTTCTTTTTTACACCACCACGGGGAACGGATCGGCGGCAGCAGCGGCGGCAACGCAAAACAACCATTACCAAATACATTTAATTTTCCCATTTTTTGTGAGTCTTGAATTAGAATAAATGTTGAATTATAATTGAAAAATAAACTTAAAATAATATAGTCGTAACATTGGTGACCCCGCGTTTGAGCAAAATTTAAATTTTTAAATTCTTTTTTCTGTCGCGCCGCTGCTACCCTCACACCGTCGCTATACACCGCCACGCCAATCCAACAAATTCGGCGACATCCGTGGCCATATCATCTGGTTTTTCCTCGTGACTTTCACGAACAAAACACGCCACCACATCTCTTCGCAGCGTTTATTTTTGTGATTTTTTTTAATACGTAAGCACCAACATTCGTGGTGCTACGCCCTAGAACCAGTCGCATGGCGACGCAACCAAACGAGGAAAACCTTTCGCAGCGTGAGGAAAAAGACGCCGCCAACACTTCCACCGCCAACAGCATCCCAGACCAGACACGCGCACCTGCGGCGGACATCTCGGGACTCCCCGTGGCCGCACGACTGCCTCAGTTTTGGCGCGACCGACCATCCCTCTGGTTCGCGCAGCTAGAGGCCATCCTCACACCATCCAGGCTGACAGACGACACGAAGTTCCAGTACGTGGTCGCCAACCTCGAAAGAAGAGACCTGGAACAAGTGTCCGACATTCTATTGTCACCGCCGTCCACCGATAAGTACAAAAAAGTAAAGGCAAGGCTCCTCGATGTGTACGAGGAGAGCGAAGAACGGCGTCTACAGCGCTTGATCGAGGGCATGGACCTCGGCGACGGTCAGCCGTCGCATCTCCTTCGGCGCATTCGGGACCTCTCAAGATCCTCGGGCACTCCAGATAAGGTTCTTCAGGTAATCTGGCTGGCACGTCTACCTTCGCATGTCAGGTCGGTACTCTCAGCCGTCAAAGGTGATCTGACTACGCTGGCAGAAGTGGCCGATAAAATAATAAGCCACTCTTCATCGCTGGGATCAATTGCTGCACTCCCACCAACAGCTGCGAGAACCAACACGCCGGCAAACGAGACAATCAACAATATTTGTCAAAGACTGGCCAAGCTGGAGGAAGAAGTGCGACGTAGCTCTCGTCCAAGAGCGACCAGCTCCAGCCACCGGGAAACGGCAGGCAGCCATCACGCATTAGATGGCCAGCAACACACCACCGCGAACGGCCGCTGTTGGTACCACCGACGATACGGGTCGAAAGCCCAAAAGTGTTCACCACCCTGCACTTTCAAGCAGGGAAACGCCCACCAGCAACTTTAGGTGAGGCTACAACAGTTGCTGGTAAGTCCAATCGCCTCTTTATCCACGACAAAATCTCTGGCCACCGGTTTCTTGTAGATAGCGAAGCTGCCATTTCCATACTCGCAGTCAAAAACTCAACAAAGCTACAACCACATCCCGATGTCCTGCGAGCAGTCAACAGCACGAAAATAGCAACATACGGAACGGCAACGATCAGCCTAGACTTAGGCCTAGGACGAACCTACCGCTGGGTCTTCACCCGCGCAGCAATTCCACACTCGATCGTAGGCGCAGATTTCTTACACTTCTACCGCTTACTAGTGGACATCCTCGGCCGCCGCCTCGTGGACCAGTGTTCCGCCACCAGTACCTCAGCCGTCCTCACATCGTCCGACGAAGACACGTTGGATGCTCTCCAACACAACGACGCCTACGCAAACCTGCTTCAACGCTACCCGACAATCACACAGCCTCTCAGTTCACTCCAAACACCACGTCATTCCGTTCAACACCATTTGGAGACCACTGGGGCACCAGTTTCTTGTCGCGCAAGACCAATACCACCTAAATACCATAAAGCAGCTAAAGACGAGTTTCAGCGCATGGTGAGCGCCGGCATTTGCCGCCCGTCAAGGAGCCCGTGGTCCAGCCCACTGCACATCGTTATGAAAAAGAACGGGCAAATCCGGCCATGCGGCGACTACAGGCGCCTTAATGCCGTCACCCTCCCCGACCGCTACCCGCTGCCACGCCTCACGGATTTTCAGCTGATTTTGCCGGGTAAGTCGATCTTCACTCGCCTCGATCTAGCCCGCGCGTACCATCAAATTCCAATGGCGCCGGAAGATGTGGCTAAAACTGCGATCATCACCCCTTTCGGATTGTTCGAGTTCTTGCGGATGACGTTTGGACTACGCAACGCAGCTCAAACCCAGCAACGCTTCGTCGATTCCATATTCAGCGACCTCGATTTCGTTTTCATCTATATAGACGATCTGTTCATCGCTTCGAGCTCCCAGGCAGAACACTTAAAGCATTTGGAGGAAGTGTTCAAGCGCCTCAAGCACAACGGCATCACTCTCAGTCTAGAGAAGTGCGAGTTTGGCAAGCACTCAATCACATTCTTGGGGTACCATGTCGATAAAGCCGGTATTCGACCTCCGCAGGACACCATCAAAACAATAATTCCCCAAGCCAACCACAATCTCCGAACTACGGCGCTTCCTCGGAGCACTTAACTTCTTCAGGGCAAGCATGCCACATGCCGCGTCGGACCAGGCACCGCTCTCGCAAATGTTACAGGGCACCAAGAAGAAAGATAACACCCCACTCAAGTGGACACCAGCTTCCGAGGCAGCCTTCCTTCGTTGTCGTCAAGCCCTCTCAGATGCCACCTCCTTGGCTCATCCGCTACCACATGCCGAGCTGCGCTTGATGACGGACGCTTCCAACACTGCCGTGGGCGCGGTCCTTCTTCAGGTAGTCGAGGGAAAATCAGAGCCCCTTGGTTTTTTCTCGAAGGCGCTATCTACGGCAGAGCAAAAATACAGTACCTTTGACCGTGAGCTGTTGGCAATCAAGAAGGCAATCACGCATTTTCGTCGCTTCATCGAAGGGAGGCCATGTGCTATATTTACGGACCATAAGCCGTTAACGTACGCTTTTCGCAACCCATCGTCACCAGCGGAGACTCCACGGAGGCAGCGGCATTTGGAGTTCATCGCTCAATTCTCCACGGACATCCAACACGTCAGCGGTCTTGAAAATGCCGCAGCTGATGCACTTTCACGCATCGCATCTATAGACAGCCCGGTTATTATGAACTACGACGCTATAGCGAAGGCGCAAAGGACGGACGAAGAGCTGGCCAAGTTGAAATCGGTAAGTCACAAACTTCACTTCACTAACCTTGTTCTCCCCGGAACCGATGCAGCGGTGACATGCGAAACGTCTTCCGGGCGATCTCGCCCTTTCATACCTCAGGCATTTAGGCGCATCACTTTCCAAGCCGTACACAACCTCAGCCACCCAGGGATAAGAGCATCACGCAAAACCATCGCCCTTCGCTTCTTTTGGCCATCGATGAACGTGGACATTGGCAAGTGGGTACGAAGCTGTCACGACTGTCAGAAGAGCAAAGTGAACAGACACACCAGCCCACCATTAGGAGCATTCGCAGCAGCCGGAAGGTTTGAACACGTCCATCTGGATATCGTCGGACCGTTGCCGTCCTGTAATGGGTTCAGCTACCTGGTAACATGCATCGATCGAGCTACGCGTTGGCCAGAAGCTATCCCGGTCTCGGACATCACCACCACTACCGTCGCAGACGCATTCCTCTTCAACTGGGTTGCGCGCTTCGGGTGTCCCCTACGCCTAACAACAGATCAAGGTCGGCAATTTGAGTTGGCCCTTTTTCAACGCTTCGCGCAAGTTCTTGGTTGCCAACGGATCCACACCACGGCTTATCATCCGCAGTCCAACGGGGTGGTAGAGCGATGGCACCGCTCACTAAAAACTGCGCTAACTGCTCGTCTTCAGGATAGTTGGCTTACTGCACTACCTGCAGTGCTCCTCGGGCTACGCTCAATGGTCAACGAATCTGGAACCGCACCCGCACAGTTAGTTTTTGGCACCGAAGTACGCCTTCCAGGAGATTTCTTCGAGACAACCACCACACCGAAAGAACCTGTAAACTTCGTTCAAGAACTGAGAGAGGCACTTCAACGAACTTCGCCAACATTCGCCAGCCGCCACGCAATACCCGTATTTGTCCCAGGAGATTTGAACACAGTCTCCCATGTAAACGTGCGGAACGACCACGTCCAGCGCCCCCTACAACTGGCCTACTCCGGACCGTACGCTGTGCTTGAGCGCCAACCGCTGGCATTCAAAGTTGCCTTGCCGAACAAGGAGGCCTTCGTCTCAATTCAGCGGCTCAAATCGGCTTACAGGATAGCTGACGCTGCTTGGCAGGAAAAGCCAACTCCGACACCAGTGCCAGTAGCACCACCAAGGCCACCGCCCGCGAGAGGCGCGACGAGTGCAACAAGATCGGGCAGAATAATAAAACCACCTCTGCGCTTTGCTTCTGCAAAGGGGGGAGCCTTGTAGCGGACGATCGCTGAACTTCGTCGCACAAAAAGCGCTCCATTCGGCGAACGCTACTAATCACCGCACCGATGAACGCGGCACAGCCGATGGATTGGCCGATGACATTTCCGGCATCTTCGCATTTTATTTTTCTTCTTTTTTACACCACCACGGGGAACGGATCGGCGGCAGCAGCGGCGGCAACGCAAAACAATCATTACCAAATACATTTAATTTTCCCATTTTTTGTGAGTCTTGAATTAGAATAAATGTTGAATTATAATTGAAAAATAAACTTAAAATAATATAGTCGTAACAGACTCTAAGCCAAATCTTTCTCCAACGGAGAAATTCCACTACCTAAAATCATTCTTACGAGGTGCAGCCGCAGATTTAATTCGTCATGTAACAGTTTCAGATTCCAACTACCTAGATGCCTGGGAACGATTAGAAAAGCGGTACGATCGCGCAAATTTAATAATCCAATCGCACATACAATCGTTTCTATCGTTACCCAGTGCAACAAACAGTGTTCAATCTCTTAGAAAAATCACTGACGGTGCAGACGAGACGATTCGGGGCTTGAATGCTTTAGGAGCCAAAGGCCGAGACCCGTGGGTGATATATTTGTTGTTGCAGAAATTGGATCACGATACTCGACAAGCTTGGGCAGAAGACACAAACTCAAGAGACAATTGCACAATTGATGAATTAGTGACATTTTTAGATCTTCGTTGTATTGCTTTGGAGTCTTGCCAATCCCTTACTCGTTCAAATCAATCTCGTGGTAAGATATCCAAAGCTTTTCACACCCATTTCGTGGAATCAAACCAAAACTGTCCGAACTGCAAACAAGAACACGTGTTAACGAAATGTGAACGTTTTTTATCTCTCGATATGAACGCGCGTCGTAGTTTCGTGAAAGAGCACTCGCTGTGCTTCAACTGCCTACGTTCTGGACATGCATCAAACAAGTGCCGTTCAACGTTCCGCTGCAAAACATGTAATTCGCGTCATCACACACTCGTCCACCTTGATTTTCAACTCTTGTCGACAAACCTTTTAAATAGGAATCCATTTACAAGTTCTTCGAATATTCCAACCATGACCACCGCAACAAACTCAAATCTCTCGCTTTGCTCGTCAGTAGCCTCAAAACACGGGTTACCCACGAAACCCGGAAAACGAAATCCCGGAAATCAAAATCCCGAATCACAAAATCCTGGATATCAAAATCAGGGATCACAAAATCCCGGATCTCGAAATCCCGACGCACAAAATCCCGAAATTCTGTGCAATTATTTCTGTCAAAAATCGCGCGATTTTAGGTCGCACAGAATTTCGGGATTTTATGCTTGTATTGTTGATAAAGTAAACATAATATTTTCTGCAGACAGAAGATCACTCGAATGCATGAGAATCGACAAAAAGTAACTTCTCCGTGATTCTCACTTTTTCGAGTGACCATTTTCTTCTCTTTGATGTGATTTTACAGCTAACATATTTTTTCTTTAAAATAATTTTGGTTGCTGATATGTTTAAAATCAAAGGAAAGATGCTAGGAAAGGAAACAAGTAGTAACCATATGTCTATTAAAGAAATATTAAATTGAAATCAATTGCTTGGTACACTTAAATAATAGGCACTTCAAACAAGTTTAGAAGCCAAATGTTATTTTTCTTCATTAATAAAGCATAAAATCGTTTTTTTACCTTAAAAAAAATCAAAAAGTAAATAAAAAATGTTTGAAAAAAAAATCCCGGAATTTTTGCGCTGTTTCCGGGATAGTCATTTTCCGGGATTTTTAAGTCCGGGATAATGTTTTCCGGGATACTGTTTTGCGGAATTTTGTGCTCCGGGATTTTTAAAATTTTTTACGACCTCATTCCGGGATTTTGTGGCTTTCCCTCAAAACACATGTCGTTCAATCCCAATCGTTTCACTCAAACAATATTGCCTACTGCTATCGTTACCATTCATGACTCATCAAAGCCTTCGATTGGTGCTGGACTTGGGGTCCCAAGTATCGTTTATTACCGAACAGACTGTTCAACGCTTGGGCCTCAATCGCAAAAACGCTCGTACCCCTATCATGGGTGTTGGATCAACATCAGCTGGCGTCACAAATGGAATTGTTTCCCTTAAACTTTTCTCTCGTCTTTCTCGTGCGTTCGTTGAAGTTAATTGCTATGTCGTTTCTAAATTCACTTCGCTTGTACCTGCTTCTGAAGCTACCATTGCTGATAAGAACACTTTCTCCTCGTTTACAATGGTGGATTCCCAATTCAATGTACCAGGTCATGTTGACGTACTCATTGGTGCTGATAAGACTTTCAGCATATTCAACGGTTCTGCCATTCGAGGTCAGCAAGGAATGCCTGACCTCATACCAACGATCTTCGGTTGGGTGGTTTGTGGCAATATCGCCAGTCACAGCCTTTCGAAAGACAATACTGTCGATTCATTCTGCGTTCAGCTTGATACTGCACAATTCTTTGATCTCGAGCGCTTTTGGCGACTTGAAGAGATTCAGTATGAACCTGAGTTGTCTGCTGAAGATCAACGGGCGGAAGATATTTTCGTTAAGACACATACTCGTTTACCTGACGGTAGGTACATGGTCGAGTTACCCTTTAAACCCGATGAAAAGATAGATTTCGGGAACAGCATGAAGGTCGCATTAAATCGTTTTCAATCCATCGAACGCAGGCTTCAATCCAATTCATATTTAAGGGAAAAATACACTAGCTTAATGGAGGAGTACTTACAACTCGGACACATGGAGGAAGTACCTGAGAGTGAGATAGATCTACCATCCAGTCAATGTTATTGCCTTCCTCATCATGCTGTTATGAAGAACGACAGCAGCACCACAAAGGTTAGGGTGGTATCTGATGGGTCAGCTGAAACTGATTGCAGGCAATCGCTCAACAAAGCGCTTTTGGTAGGTCAAACACATCAACGTGATCTGTTGTCCAGAAAAGCGTAAGTAAGGATTATAACATTGAACATTATAATTTAATGTGCAATTTCGTAGGAAATAAAACGCCACAATCAAGTAAAAGGAACAAGGAACAAGGAACAACATCGTTCTTAAAACTTTTCGTCTTTCAACTGTAACCTACGGAACTGCCTGTGCAAGATTTCAAGCTGTACGCACTCTTTTTCAGTTGGCACAAGATTCAAAAGACTAGTTTCCCCAGGCGGCAGAAGTGCTCTTGAATGACTTTTATGTCGACGATGTAATGACCGGTGCAGACTCCATTGAAGAATTCAAATCTCTTCGTTTGGAGCTGATAGCCTTGCTCAAGTCAGGTGGATTCAATCTGCGTAAGTGGACCTCCAATTATTGGCCGGTACTTCTCAGCTTACCGGAAGATCAGCGTGAAATGTCACCAAAGGACTTCGAAGAGTACAGCTCCGTTAAACTACTAGGACTGCAGTGGTCACCAGCTCACGATTCCTTTTCATACAAGGTAACATTAACCGATAACACTCCATTACCAAAGCGTATGATTCTTTCCGAGTCTTCTAGGATACTTGATCCTCTAGGACTTCTCACCCCCGTTATAATAGGCATTAAGATTCTCTTTCAAGATCTCTGGCGCAGCATATATATAAAGTAAGATGATTCCATCTCCTCAGAACGCTCGAATCACTGACGCTCTATTCGTGATGACCTTTCCGAGCTGGAATCCTTGAAAATACCAAGAATCATGTGGTCATCGAAGGAAAATGTGGAGTTTCACGGATTCTGCGATGCATCGCTTGACGCTTACGCGGCAGTCGTATACTGCAGAAGCGTCGACTCAGCTGGTAGCGTAAGTTGCACCATCGTCGCTGCTAAAAGTAGGGTAGCCCCTCTTTAGGTGGAGCAGTTCTACTAACCCGTTTAATGAAAAAACTTAAAACCTCTTTACAGGATAAAGAAATTCAAGTTTTTGTCTGGACCGACTCTGCAATCGTCCTCCACTGGCTCTCGGCGTTGCCAAAACGGTGGTCAGTTTTTGTGGGAAATCGCACATCGAAAATTTTATCATCGATCCCGAGAAAATCATGGCATCATGTGCGATCCGAGCACAACCCAGCTGACTGCGCGTCTTTTTTTTTTTTTTTTATAATAAGCGCGCGCTAAAGGGGATTTTGCTACCCTTAAACTAGAGCACGGGCATTAGGGAAATTAGAGGAGAGAGAAAGGAAGTACCGCTGCACGTTGGTTTTAAATGCTTGAGGGTTGTTGTGATGAGGAAACACAGAGCTATGTAGATTATTCCACATTCGTGTGGTACGGCTAAAGAAAGAATCTCTATATTTGACAGTACATCCGAAAGTAGGCTTAAGGGTAAACTGATGTGCATTCGAAGCTTGACGAGTATTGCGGGTGAAATTTTGCAGGGGCGGAATGCAGCTGGCTATTTCGCTAGAGCACTTTTTGTAAAAGAATCGATAAAACAGTGAGAGACAGGAAACATTTCTTCGGTGTTCAAGCGAGTCTATTGACTTCGCAATGTTTCTGTCACCTTTAATTTTTATCGCGCGTTTTTGGATTCTATCTAGAATGTGCAAGACGGTTTTTGGCGCACCAGACCAGATGTGAGCGTTGTACTCAAGCTTTGGACGAATGAACGCCTTGTAAATTGAAGCCATATCAGAAGGGGTAAAGTATTTTTTGCATCGTTTGAGGAAACCTAAACATTTCACAGCGTTCTTGGCGACATCGAATATATGGTCATTCCAACGAAGATCGTTGTTAACACACATACCGAGGATGGAAAGTCTTTCGGTTTCGGCGATGCAGGTACCATTCATGGATAATGGTTCGAGGTTTCGGTTTCGCTTGAGAGACAGAAGGCAGCATTGAGTTTTCGAAGCATTAAATTCCACTCTATTTATAGAACTCCATTTTAATATGCTGTCAAGGTCGGAATTTAATGAGTTTAACATACGTTGCCGTTCCACTACTACATCCGAAGAGCAGGGACGTGAGCTAGGGAACGAATATGAAAAACTGAGAGTACTGTCATCGGCGAAGGAATGAATTGGATTAGAAGTTGCAGACAAGAGATCATTTATAAAAATGAGAAAGAGAGTCAGAGACAAAACAGAGTCTTGGGGGACACCAGCATTTATATAGTGGATTGCAGACTTGAAACCGTCCAAAACAACTTGAATTGAACGGCCCGAAAGGTAGTTTCTAATCCATTGAAGAAGAGATACATCGATCCCGTATGCACGCATTTTCGACAAAAGAGCTTGGTGCCAAACTCTGTCAAATGCTTTTGAAATATCAAGCGCAACAATCTTACTTTCACCAAGGTGATGTAGAGATTCGTTCCACTTCTCGGTGAGATAAGCCATCAAGTCACCAGTGGACCTGTTGCTACGGAAACCGTACTGCCGGTCATTGAGAAGTTTCCGTGAGTCGAGATATTTCATAAGCTGACGATTTATCAGCGTTTCCATGACCTTGGAAAGAAGGGACGTAAGTGCAATGGGTCGGTAGTTGGAGGGAGAAGAAGAATCGCCTTTTTGGGCACGGGCTGGACAAATGCAGTTTTCCATATGGGTGAACTTCAGAACTTTGGGTGGAATACCATCTGGACCAGCGGATTTGTGTATGTTGAGACCTCCAAGTACTCCTGCAACTGTACGAGTGCGAAAGTAGACTTGTCCCATGGAGAATTGGACGCTCTCGAGTACAGGTGGAGACAACGCACAATCTGGGAGCGTTGAGCTAGCTGCAAAATGTGCAGCAAGCAGATTGGCCTTGTCTGAGGAGCTGACAGCTGGAATGTCATTGTAAATGAGCGTTGGGATTGACGACGAGGCAGAATTCTTGATGTTTTTCACGAATGACCAAAAATGTTTACTACCCTTGGGACATTGTAGTATTTTCTGCCTCAATTTTTGGTCATAGAGAAATTTGACACGTCGAATGTGCACATTGCAGTCATGTCTGGCTTGTTTAAATTTTTTACGGTTTTCCTCAGAGGGGTTGGCTTTAAAATACCGAAAACTTACCTCTTTTGCCCTGATAGCCTCCTTGCAGCTCAGGTCAAACCACGATTTTTCCTTGGGTTTGATACTCTCCATTCGGTTAGGAATAAAGGAGCTCATACCAAGGAGAATGATGTCAGTAATCATATCAGCGGCGGCATCCACATTGCTATCGAGGAAGCATAGCGACCAGTTAAAACTCCTAAAGAAGCTGTTAAGGCCGTCCCAATTGGCTTTTTCGTATCGCCAAACTTTTCATTGTGGTCGGACCCGCCTAGAGGCGGTAATACATCGATGGTGTATTTATCAGGGTGGGAGGTAAGAAACAAGTCCAGGGTGTTGGCAGTATGACCTTCAATGTCAGGTATACGTGTGGGCTCATTAACAAGCTGAGTTAGGTTGTTAATCTCAGCGAAGATTTCAACATACCTTCCTTCGGGTGTTGTCTGTCCAGAATTGCGAAGCCAACTAGAATTCTGTATATTGAAATCGCCCGCAATGACGATTTCAGTATGAGGATACAGGGATACAATTCTTAAGATGGAATCGGACAGCGCATCAAACTCGTTATAAGTAAAATTGCTGTCCGAGCTTGGGCTTCTATAAATAAAACAGTAGTGGATAATTTGCTCTCGGACGGTGAGTTTTAGCCATTTGAAATTGAATTCCGGATTGGAACAGTGGCCATACTGAGGAAGAAAGTGGCAAGCTACGTCACTACGAACATAAATCGCGAGACCGCGATGGGGAAAGAATAAGGGCTCTAGGCGATACCCAGGTAATTGGAGATCCGAGTTATCCGAATCTCCTACCACCTGTGTCTCGCACAGAGCCAAAACTGCATGGATGAGGCAACATCGAAGTCAATGGCGGACGGGGTATTCAATTAAAGACAATCCAATCGAGAACTTCGAGGAGCGAAATCCGCCTGCGCAGGTATTAGTGTCAAATATGAAAACCCCAAACGGGCTTGATTCTTTAATAAATAATTCTTCTCGGTGTCTAAAACTAATTCGTTCCATCGCATTCATTCTTCGCTTCAGCTCGAACACGCGAGTTTTAGATAAATTGCCACAGCAAAATATTCCGGAGCGAAAAATTAATAAAACTACCAATAAAAGGCCGGAGAAATCATATGGAATGTTATTTAATGTGACAATTTCTTGGTTGTTAAACATAAGTTCTTCGAAGTTTTTATTAGTAATTGGGGTTACAAGTGATTTTTTAACCATTATTGTTTCTCTCGGAATTTTGATTGCAAATATAATCTTGTCGTTCTGATATTAAGCTGTAGCTAGTTTTATGTTCTGTAGTTTGTATAAGTCTATATCGTATTTTAAGATTTCTTCGCTTGATAGAATATTGTTGCTCATAAGATTTAATCTTGCGGATGCGAGATTATTTTGAATGTGTTCTACATTACCTTCGAGGATTTTAATCTTAAATAAAAGGTCTAAGTAAATGAGTTCCCTATAAACTAATTCATTGTTTGATTTTATATCGTTAAGTTTTTCCAAAAAATTACTTCTATCAGATTCTATTGCATTTTTTAGTTTATTAAAAGTTTCATTAAAGTGATTATTAATTTGTATATTTTTATTGAGGTTTTCAATGGTCCTATGGTTATTTTCGTCGACTACGCTAAGGCGTTCCTCGATTTCTATTCTGTCGTTTTCGTCCATTGACCCGAATAGCCACTTAAGTCCTGTTCCTACAACGTTTAATAGTTTTATGTCGTGTGGTAGTAAAGTATGTACTTTTGTACGTAGTGAATTTAATTCGTGTAACAGAAGTTCCTTGTTTTCTATTTTTTCTAATTGATTAATATTATTTTCGAGCATGTTTAAAATATTTTTTATTTCTTGAATTTCTATTATGTGTAGGATTATGTTGTAATTATGAATAACTGCTATCTCACCCAGGCTTATTTCGGTGTAACCGTTATTGCTGTCTATTTTCTCGATTATTAATGTCCCGCTCGTTGTGTATAGTAGCGTCGTCATTATAAGCATTAATATCCAGTTGACCTGTACATTTTGTGGGTCTTTTAATAATTGATGTATGTACGTTATTTAATTTAAGTTTTCTATATTTAGGTTCATCTTTGTGCCTTAATGCTTTATAATTCTTAACTTAACCTTCCTCTTGATTTTGTTGGTAAGATTCGCGTTTCTCATTTCGTTTACTAATAACTTTTTCTTTATTTTCTTTTAAAAGTTTTTCTATTACTTTTTTATCAACATTTCCCTCTATTACATCAATAGGTTTTGCTCTTATAACTGAATGAGTGGATTTATTATACCATTCAAGGCATTTAAAGATTCTTTCTTGTATAGAAAATTCAGATTTTTCAGTTTCTAAAACTCTAAGTTTTTCTCCTATAGTATTATGAAACCTTTCTATGTCCGCATTACCTGTATGGCTATTAGGCTTTGTAAAGTGGGTTTCTACTCCTTCTAACCTAAAAAATTCCTTAACGTTTACTGAATTAAACTCATTATCTAAGATCATTAAGTCTGGTTTCCCTTTAATAGAAAAGTATAGTCGTAATTTCTCTACAATTGTAACACTGTTCCTACCTTCCAGAAAAAGAACAACTGCATGTTTTGAGAATTTGTCTATAAAAGAGAAAAAACTATGTTTTTTGTTTATATAAATGTCTACGTGAACTTTCTGATTTATGTCATTTGGAGTTTCGGTAAGGTAAAATTTTGGCTTGATTGGTTTTCTGTCATATTTTGCTCGGTTACATGTGTCACAATTGTTGATATACTTTTGAATGTATATTTTTAAGCTTTAAAAGCATATTAATTTTTTAAGTCCTTCGTAATTTTCATTTATTCCTGCATGTCCTGTTTCGTTTTTATGGTATCTTGCAATATATCTATATGTTTCTTCTTCGTTTGCCATATCCTTTGCATGATGGGTACATTTATAAAATTTCAAACTTGTGTTGAATAATTCTATTAATTCTTGTTGCACTTTGTTGTACTCATGGTCCGGTAGTTCAGATAGATTCCAATTTTTCCTGATTTAAGAAATCTTCTAAAAATATCTGTCATAAAATTGTTTTCAATATCGTCGAGACTTACGTATATTTTTCGTTTTGCGTTTACTAGTTCTATTTCTTTAACTTTGTTGTGTGTCGAAATAATTTGGGTGAAAAATCTATTAACAACTGTGTCTAATATAGGGATGTGATTATTTTGTTCTTCTTCCTGAGAGTGTATCGTAGCGTCTGTACTTATATTGTCTTCTTTATCTAAGTCTATTGCATTTATTTCCCGTTTCTGCATTAATCCTACTCATAAAGTCTGCTACTTTATTTTCATTGCCTTTGATATAATTTATATTTATGTCATACTCTCCCAGTTTTAAAAGCCACCGTTGAAGTCTAGGGTTTATATCCTTACCCTTATGCTTTGTCTGTAGCCATTTTAATGGTTGGTGGTCTGTCATTAAATAAAAAGTTCGACCATAGATGTAGGGCCTGAAATAATTGACAGCCCAAACGATCGCAAGAAGTTCTTTTTCCGTTGTGGAGTATCTCTTCTCGTGGTCGTTTAGAGTTCTGCTTGCATAGCTTATTGGGTGTTCGTCCTGAGTAAGGACTGCTCCTACAGCGAAATTACTTGCATCTGTGCTAAGCTGAAATCGTTTTTGAAAGTTGGGATATCTAAGGATTGGTGGATCAGTTAACATTTTTTAAGTTTATGGAATGCATCTATATACTGTGCGTCATTTTTATTTATTCTAGTGTTATTTTTCAGGTATTTGGTCATACCTTGTGCTACTTTCGCATAGTCTTTCACAAATTTGCGGTAATATCCCGTTATTCCTAAAAATGACATAATTTGTCTTGTGGTCTCAGGTAACTTGAGCTTTTGAATATTTTCAATTTTACTCATATTCGGCTTAATACCATCTGTTGTCAGTGTATGCCCTAAGTATTCTGTAGTTCTTGCAAAAAATTTGCATTTGTCTATTTGGATCTTAAGGTTATGCTCCCTCAATCTATTGAATATTTTTTGTATGTTTTCAATGTGTTCCTCTATAGTTGTGCTAAATATTAGGATGTCGTCCATATAAACGACACATATTTTGTTTAAGTATTCCCGAAGTACTGAATTGATTAATCTTAGAAATGTCGCTGGAGAATTTTTCAATCCAAACGGCATTCTTAAGAATTCGAAATGGCCAAGAGGTGTCGAAAATGCAGTTTTTTTTGTGTCGCTCTTTTTTATAAGGACCTGCTGAAATCCCTTTGCGAGGTCTAGGGTTGTGAAATACTGCGCTCTTCCTAACTTATCAAATATACTTTCTATATTTGGTATGGGAAATTTGTCGCAAACCGTTATTTCATTAAGTCTTCTATAATCAATTACGATTCTCCACTTCTTTATACCTGAATTGTCGATCTTTTTTGGAACAATCCACAGTGGCGAATTATAAGGAGAAGTGCTTTCTGTTATTATGCCTTGCTTGAGCATTTCCTGCATCTGTCTATTGATCTCCTCTTCGTGTACTTGCGGATATCTGTATATTTTCGAGTATACTGGCCTATCTGTTTTTGTGATTATTTCATGTTGAATTTCATGGGTGTGGGTTAGTTGTTGTCCTTCGTGGAAAAACAGGTCTTTATTTCTCTTTATAAGTGCTGTCAACTTCTCTTTTTCTTCTGAGTTCATGTCTTGATGTATTAATTTCTCTAATATAGCTTTTGAATCTTCTAAATAATGTATTTGATCATAATCATAGGGACAGGAATTTAAAAATTTCATCTTTTCACCGTGTATTTCTAGGTATCCTTCTTCTAGGTTTACAATTGCCTGCATTGGTTTCAACAGATTTTGACCTATTAAACCGTCTGTTAAACCGAACTGTCCAGAACTTACATTGCGTCGTAATTGGTCTTCCCTACTACTTCTATCTAGCCTACTGCTATGACTGTTTTGGTTGTACTGTCTCAGTGGTGTGTTGGACCTATATCCGGTTATATGTTGTGAGTTTTGTCTGATAAACTGATTACTATTGCATGTATTATAAGCACTCGCTTTTTTATCATATTGTTTAAGTATACCTGTTTCCTCTAATATATAGTATGCTTCCCTCAAGTTTGTTATATTTCTACTATATATTATACTGGCAAGATTCGCATCAATTCCATCTAAGAAGGTTTTTAACATTATTGATTAATTTGTTTTTGGTGAGAACTCTACAGGTTTATTTTTGTCAAATTCGTATTTTGTGTTAAGTTTATCTAAGATATATCTTAAGCTACGAAAGATGATGATAAGACTCTTTGATGCCGAAGTTTTTAATAAGCTCCTATTTTATCTGCTCCCATGTAGGCTCAGGTCCGAGTGTCCGGATAACTTGAAGTGCTGCTCCTTGTATCTTGTTTTTTACATGACGGTGAAATATGAAGTTCTTTAGTGCTTGGTTTTCGTTGAATAAAGGGAGGATAAGCTCCACCTCTCTGATGAATGATGATAAGTCGTAATCTCTGGTACCGTGATATTCTATTATATTGCCAGCTTCTCTTATTAGATCACTCGCATTTATGGAGGATCCTTGCGGCATTGCACTGCTGGGACGTGATTGCTGTGATCCCTGCGGTTGCTGTTCGTCTACCATTTCTACTTCTTGTTCTGCGGTTAACGTATAAGGGATATAGGATCGCGATGGTTTACCTTTGTTTTCTTTTGGCATCAACCTTCTTCACTGGTATTATTCACTAGCTTCTTTTTTTATTAATTTTTTTTTGTAAATTTAACGAGTTCCTCACAAGAACTGTCTTTTGAAATTCACTTTTATCACTGTTTTTAGACGAGTTATTTTAATAAGAACTGTCTTTGGATAATTCACTTTTGGTAGAAAAAAACACTGTCTTTAGACAAGTTATTCTATTAGAACTATCTTTAGATGAGTTATTTTAATAGAAATATCTTTGGGTGCATTTATCTTAAGATAATTACACTATTGTTTCACCGACTGCGCCAGTTATGGATAAATTGCCACAGCAAAATATTCCGGAGCGAAAAGTTAATAAAACTACCAATAAAAGGCCGAGTTAATTTTCACGACTTTATTTGCTTACTTCTCTTTTAACACTGCTTCTTATTTTTTATATCTTAAAAGCTAACCTACTATGCAGAAAGTGAACGCACTTACAAATGATTGGTCATCATGATTTGGTGTCAACAGAGTTCAGCGGTTTCTTGCTGACCATGCGAATCTCCGGAAGAACTTCACTATTGCACTGTTACCAAATCATGCTGACCAATCGATCGGAAGTTTGTTGTCATTCACCTTCGTTGACGTCGAGGTCGACGTAACCCGCGTGTGAGTCCTGCCTTAAGAAACAAACAATCGTTGTCCGCTAGTGAGCTTTCTACAGCAAATACAAGGCTTATCAATTTCCACCAATCGAACAGTTTTTCTTCGGAAATAGACATAATTCGAAAGGGCGAAGTGTTGAAAAAAGGAAACCAGTTGCTATCTTTAAGTCCCTTTCTGGGCGACCAAGGAGTGCTTCGCGTCGGGGGTCGTATCCAGAACTCAGATGTAACTTATTCGACAAAGCATCCGATTATAATCGACAAAAACACTCGATTCGCAAAACTTATTGTTGAGCATATCCATAGACAAAACCTACACGCAGGTGTTTCGCTAATGTTTGCTCTCCTTCGCGAAGAATTCTTTATAATCGGTTGTTGGAACCTCTTACGTAAAGTGGTGCACGAATGGGTTTCTTGTTTTGGGTATAGAAAGGCTTCATCAACTCAAATTATGGGCAATTTACCGTCGGAGCGTGTCCAGTTTTCGCGTCCGTTTCAAAAGGTTGGAGTAGACTATGCCGAGCCCATAACTTTGTGTTTAGGTAGAGGAAGAAACCCAAAATTCGTCAAAGCGTATATCACGGTGTTCGTGTGTTTTACGACAAAGGCCATTCATTTGGAGTTGGTCGGAGATCTCTCCACTGTCGCGTTCCTTGCCGCCCTAGATCGCTTCGCGTCGCGTCGAGGCAAGTCCGTCGAAATCTGGAGCGACAATGGGGCAAATTTCCATGGTGGAAAACGGAATCTCGACGAGATGTTTCAGCTTCTTCTCAGCCAGCAGCACAACAGCGTTGTGATCGATCACCTCTCCAAAAACATCATAGCGTGGAGGTTTATTCCCCCCTCTACGCCACACTTTGGTGGTTTGTGGGAGGCGGGAGTCAAATCCATAAAGTTCCACCTAAAACGCGTAGTAGGGGATCACAAGCTGACCTACGAGGAGATGAATACACTCTTGACTCAGATCGAGGGGTTGTTAAACTCTCGACCTATGTGGCCAACCTCCGATATGGACCCTATCGCTCTTAGCCCCTTTCATTTTTTGATCGGCGAAGCTTACACATCCGTCCCTCGTGCTGATTTATGTTTTCAATCTGTTTGTCCGTATATTAATTGGTTCCTTTTACAGGTGCTGAAGCAAGGTTTCTGGAAGAGGTGGCATGCTGAGTATTTAACCTCCCTGCAGCAACGCCCAAAATTGCAAAATTCACGGATCAATCTCGCAGTTGACGATGTCGTTATTATACATACATTTACCACCAACGAAATGGATCTTGGGACACGTCAAAGCCATTCATCCAGGAGCGGACAAACGTGTCAGAGTAGCAACCATAATTACGTAAACCGGCGAATACGTTCGACTAATCGTTAAATTGGCCCCACTTCCTTTTTCTGAAAGACCTGGTCTTCCAGGGGGGCCTGAATGTTGAATGTTCAATTAATCTACTTCAATGTTAATCCAATTTGTATACATTTTTAATCATTTTTTCTTATCATTAATATTATTGTTATTGTTTTTGTTAATATCATACAAACATTTGTAATTTACCCTATGTTAAACTTAACTCAAATTAAATTATGCTCTTATTTTCTCATCGATTATTTTCTGATATGCATTGCACTGTAAATCTAAATCATGTAACTTAAATGCTCTCTTTTGTTCTCTATCGGTACTTTGTAATCGTTTATCGTCAGCTAACAGCTTGTAACTTCAATCATCGATATATTCTTTCTCTTTTGTGTTTGATCATTTTTGAACATTCAATTATACACTAAATACATTATACATTAGGGTGTCCCTTATATGACAAAAACAAATTATTTTTTTTAAATTCGAAACGCATAGCCTCTTCATTTTTTATGAATGCTAAAACAAACTCAAATATGAAATTTCATCTTTCTAGCGATCGCAACCCGTGCCGACCGAGCTACAAAGTTTATTAACAATCGTGTTTTGTCCTGATATTTCGGTCTGCTATAAAGCTAATATAAATGCATCAAATTCAGTAAATAAGAGTTAAAATAAAATAAGATAAACATTAATCTTTATTTAAAAACATAAAATAATAACAATCAACCAGGGTAACTTTTCTTTAGTGTAGTTTTTTTTACAGTCCGGGTACAAATTTCTATGTTCCTGAACACAGCGCAACAAGAATTGTTTTTGCTCTTCTTCAGCCGTGATAAGTCTGTTAAAATCTTGCATTAATTTGACAGCCCTTTCAGCAGTGTCATTTACAACCTTCAAACGACTTATTCTTCTTTTAGCTTCCAGAAAAGCAGCATTATCATCCCAAGAAGATACATATTCCAAAAGAAAACTGCCGTCGATCTGCATTTGAGATAGAAATTTTTTGCTCTTTTCCGATGCAAAATCATACAGCGTTCTATTTGAACGAAAAAACAAGTTTAAAAAAAAAAAAATTAAGTCAGCTTACCGAACAACTTTTGGGTCAGTTCTTCCTTCGATGGGACATAGCGTTTGACAAAATCTGAGCTTTTATCCCTGTTTAAGTTGGCAATCATTTTCATCTTAGTTTGGTTATCAACTTCAACATCAAAAAGTGATAGAATGACTGTCTCTTCACATAAATACCACAAGTGATGGGTAAATTTGCTAAGCTTTAGAAATTGTTGCGTCAACTTTTTCGTACTCTTTTAACGCCTTCAAGAAGCACAAATCTTGGTAAGGTGCTTTAGTCGCCACTGTGCATTTGAGCCAAGGTTTAACATACAATGTGACGATAAATAAGCAAACATCTTGTAGGACCCTTTTGTTCTTCGCAATCATTTTGAATTGTGACTGAAGCAAACATATTTAAAAAAAAAAAAATCGCCCTCGCCATCCATCGTGCCTGATGCATAGCTCCGGGGGGCTTGAGTTTTGATTTCTTCTCTGTATCTCCTCCCAAAAGTATTACGCATAGTTCAACCAATTCGCGGTAATCGTCTCTTATAAAATCTTTGTCCAGTTCTGCCTTATAAAGCATTAACAAAGATGTAATGTTTGTCTCGGCAACATGTTCTTTTACGAAATCAAGAGATAGTTTAATGTCACTGGAATCGATGTTTTTCCAATTGTTTTTGAACTTTTTGAAGATCGGAATATTTGGGTTACTAGTAATTTGCTTTATCTTGGTTTTGAAGACACTTTTTAGGACCAATTCATAAACATGATGACAACAAGCAAAAAGCAACAATTCTCTTTCTAAAGTCTGCTCCAAAATAGCACAAGCTCCATTGAAACGACCAGTATTTGAAGCTGTTGTGTCGCAGCACATTATTTGTTCCTTATTATGAAGGTTCCAGTCAAAGACAGCAGTTGAGACAGTTTTAACTTGATGTTTTCCAAAAGAACTCTGTAGTTTCGGCACTGCAAGAAGCTGTTCTCTATCGTCAAATGAAGCAATAATTGGCAAAAGTTCTTCTTTTGAATTTCGTTTATCCAATCCGGGTAATAGTTTTCCATCCCAATGGACTGTGACTATATAGGTACGTCAGGTACATTGTTCTGAAAGTCAGTTTTTATTGCTTCTGTCCTGGATTTTCTCGTCTTAGTACGAATTCGTTGAATGGAGGATTTGTTAATAGGGAAATCATCGCTGCTCAGACCAAGCACTTCTACGACCACATGAAGAATGTAAATGGAGTCTCTTATGCTTAACTGGCATCGATCTAAAGCTGCGACAAGTTTAGGTATTATGAAATTCTCTCACATCTTTTTGAACTTTTTTCAGGACAGGGAACGTCTGGCAAGCTGAGTACAGTCAGCTTGACTTCGCGAATATTGTAAAATAAGACAGCGAGAGCTTGTCGATTAGATGGTAGTTTTGCACGATTTATTTGGTGGCTAGGCAGTCCGATAAGGAAAATATTTTGATTATCACTCCGTAATTCCACCGAAATCTTTATGTAATAAACAATAGCGCACTGATACTCTTAAGAATCACGTATGAAATGACAAATGAAACACGTAGTTACAGGTGGCAGCGCACTACCCGCGTAACTTGTATGGACAAGTTTAAATCGCAAGTCGGCACGGATTATCGTTTATAAAACGGGGAAATATTTTTTTTCTAGACAATATTGGGTTATTACAAAAGTTTTAAGAAGGTATGCGTAAAAATATATCGAACTTGAAATTTAACGGACACCCTAATATACACATTTAATAAATATAAAATAACCTGGTTTTATTATAAATCTCTTTAAAAAAACAGTACACAGACATTTAATTAAAAAATATTACAGTGCATTGATAAATCCTAAACACCTTGATCGATTTTGCTCAAAATCAAATCAAATCTAAGGTTAATGCTGACAAATAAAACAATAAAAAATTCGAAAACACTTTTTAAAAACAATGAGTTATTTATTTTTCAGCGATTATAAGCTGACCAGAATAATTTTAACCATTCGTAAAAATAATCCCATTTATCATAAAATATAACAGTTGTTGTTATGTTACAGCAAAATATTATTCAAAAAAAGTTTTATCACAATGCTAATTGTTCGTAAAGCTTATTATTCTGATGAGCTACTAATTGCTGAAAAAAGAATTAACTTCTATTTTTCGTCCGATTTGGTTTAAAAAGAAAACCGTTTTCAAAAAGTTGTTTTTTGTTTATTTAGTTTTTACTTTTTTGTATTATTTGTTTTCATATTTCCGCAAGAATCGCGACAATTGGAGATACGACCCTCAGAGGTCCGATAAGGCTCTTAAACAACGGGTGTGTCTACGCCCTGTGCCCTTAGGTTGCAAAGATTTTTGTTTTACTAACCCCATGATTCATTCAGTCCTCGGCAAGTGTTCACCTTGAATTGGAAAGTTGTATGTAAGCAACGTGGCATTATTGGCCACCCCCATGCCATTAATTTTTGGCACATAGAAACGCCTTGACATTATGTGGAAAAATAAGTTATAACTTTTTTTTTTGGATTAGTTTGCATTCTACGCATGCAACACAATCTTCGGCTCTGTGTTTCCTCACCACTACAACCCACAAGCATTTAAAGCCAACGTGCACAGGTACCGCCTTCGTCTCTCCTCTAATTTTCCTAATGCCCGTGCTCTAGATTAAGGGTAGCCATAATTCCTTTAGAGCGCGCTAATTGTAAAAAAAAAAGATGGTGGTCCAAGCCTGCCATTGTCCACTGGATGAACATAGCCATAATAAGGCCCACAATCACGTATGCATGCCTTATCTGGTGGCCAGCTGCAGTAAAAACTACAAATCTGAACATCCTGACGATGATTCAGCGGCTGGCTTGCATAGAAACCAAAAGTGCAATTAGAACAACACCGACCACAGCCCTAGAGATCATCCTGAGGTAAATACCTGCTGATCTTTTCACAAATTAAGTAGCAGAGAAAAGTGCGCTTCGCCTACAACAATCCAACCTTTGCTTAAAATGGTCTGATAGGTCACCAACTCATCACTAAGTGGGCGAGAATTAAAGACCAAACAGACCATTTAATACCAATCCCTACACTTCGAACTCAAAATTCCCTCCAGACAGAGCTAGACAGACGGAGAGGTCATAAACTTCAACCATCTTCACGGATGGGTCAAAAATGAATGTGCGAGTAAGATCTACGGATCAGAACTAACATCGCATGGTCTATAAGAATTCCAAACCATAGCAGCGTATTCTAGGCAAAAGTTCTAGTAATCGCCGAGGCCTCGCGAGAACTGTCACAACAGATACTCCCAGGAAGTATCATCGACATATACATAAATAGTCCAGCAGCCATCAAAGCCATCGCATCCACAACAATCAAATCCATAATTGTGCAACGCTGCCACGATGAGCTCAATGCACTCAGCGCCAATCACAACCTAACACTCATTTGGGTCGTGAGACATAAGGGCATATGTGGGAATGAAAAGACGGATGAGCTCGCAAGAATGGGTACTGAAATGGATCTGACAATGGGCGATAATACAATCCTACCCCCACTAGATCTTAAAAAGTTCAGCATCACCATGAAATTCTTAAAACTCACGAACAAGAGATGAATTTCACACACGACGTGCCGCACCTCAAGAACGTTTTGGACAGAACTAAATAATAGGAAAACAAATGAAATCATCGCACTCAACAGAAGTCACCTGTTGAAACTTAAATTTGCACACACAACAGTTTTCTTATAATCCCTTATCCAGTTTAACATTTTATTTAAAACTTTACCGATGCACTCAAATATCCCATTCAGTTTCCCACACTGCACTCACTACACCTAATACCTGCCGAATTCCCGACGTAGCGTCACATTTCGTCTTGCGTTGATCGCACTTTTTATTTTCCACACCTCAATTCCCATTATTCTATTCCCACGGTTTGTTTATGATTAAAATAGTATTTAAGCTCATACATTTTTGTAAATAAAGTCACTTGTCACAAATCAAGTCTTTCACTTAGATCAAAAGAGATCTAATCATTTTGGTGACCCCGACGTGATCTTGCTTTCCCCCACCAGCGGTAAGGGGCAAATCACTTTCTACGATTGAACTTGACACAAGCGTTACCAGGGCTTCAAACACTGGTACCAACAATTGACACAAGCGTTACCAGGGCTTCAAACACTGGGACTAACAAGTGCGTGACCTCATAAGCAGGCAACAAATACTAACTTCACCAAGAGACATCAAGCGCATCCCTGGAAGAAAATCAGGATGGACGATAAGGAGGTGTTCCGCTGCCTCACGAGGCAAAAGGCCATCGCAGAAGATCTACGAAAGCTCCAAATAAACATCAGCAAGGACGGTCCCGCCAGGAAAACCGCTGCGGGAATTCTCCGATAAACACCAGCGAGTCAAGGACTTCGTTCAATCAGATACCCCGTACATTCAAGGGGACACCTTCATGCAGGTTAACCAGATTTACCATGACATCAAACAATATCTGATCTCAATCCCGGACACAACCCTCGCTGGTGACGACTACCAACTGCCTGGGCCTTCTAAGCAGCCAGACACGGGTACTAAACCCAATACCAGCAGTACTGATTCAACATCTAAGTCTGGGAATAAACCGGTGCCACCCATTCGATCCAGTCAATCCCTCGAACCAATCTCAGAGGTGGTCAAAATTCTTCACCGACAAAAATAAACCGCGCAAGCGTTACACCGGTTGTTCACCAACCTTAGCGAAAGTTCGATGGAAACTTGGACCTCGACATTCTGTCAGCTCAAAATCAATGTCCTTAATAGATATTGGGGGCAGATGGAGGAGATGCATCAATTAGTCGCAGAACTGGTGGAGGACCTTTTGACAGAAGGCTACCAAATCGAAGAGTACCTAGAATTGGAGGACGCAGTTAACAATCATCTTATGGAACTAGCGACAAGGTTGGAACAAGTAACGAATCCGCCAACTACATCCCAACCTGCAACATCGATTTCTGTCGCAAATGTACCAAACGGAACACTTAACCTACCAAAAATAACCCTGCCTAAGTTTGATGGAGATAATCTCAAATGGAGGCAATTTAGTGATTTATTCACTGAATTAGTGGACAATCAGCCAATCGCTAACTGCCAAAAATTATTCTATTTGAAGACAACTCTCAGTGGCGAGGCCGAGAAGTTGATTCGCCACTTCACCACGTCCGACGCAAACTATAATGCCGCCTGGAAAGTAATAACAGACAGATACGAAAACACCCGGCTCTTGGTAACGGCTTAAGTCAATAAGCTACTGGCACACCCTACCATCTAACACGAAGGAGCCAGTCAGATTTAATCCTTGCACGACACTACGCAAGAGTTCCTCTTGAGTCTGCAAAACCTTGGCATCGACACCACGAACTGGGATCCAATTCTGATGAATATCCTTCTGAAGAAACTGGACCGAAGCACTTTAAACATTTGGGAGCAATCACTCATACAACCAAAGGCGCTACCTAGCTTCCCCGACTTCCTGTCGTTTCTGGAAACCAGATTCCAATCTTTGGAGGCACTAGGAACAAAGAATTATAAATCAACCCCAGAAGATACAATGATTGACAATCGAACCAGCCTGTCAACAATCAACGCAGACACTACATCATCAAAATATGTCTTCTCGGGAACGGCTGTTATTAACGTACTCACTCGGAATAACACTCCCACTAAGGCAAGAGCCTTGCTAGATTCAGGCTCTCAAATGAGTTTTATCACTGAGAAATTAGCAAATCAACTACGACTCAATTCAAAAAATGAATCAGTACAAGTATGCGGAATGGGAAATACACCCATTCAAATCAGCAAGAAGGTTAATATTTGCCTCCAATCTCGCGCTACTGGCTACAGTACGAATTTGCAAGTTTATGTTCTGAAAAACATAACTTCCAGACAGCCTAGTCACTATATCGACAGTAGGCAATGGCTGGTACCGAAAAACGTAAAGCTAGCAGACGAAACATTTACCCAACCACAAGAAGTTGACATCCTCATCGGAGCAGAACTTTATCCCGAGCTCCTGTCGGTCGGCCAAATTAAAATCAACCCCGGAGGTCCCACTCTTCAAAACACATTACTGGGATGGGTAGTGATGGGAAAGACGAAGTTTGAAGTCCCCTCCACATTATTTTGCGGCATCGGGGTGGACACGTCTTCCTTGGACAACCTTGTGCAAAGGTTTTGGACCTTAGAGAAAGCTCCAGCCACATCAACCACCCACCAGAGACGATTGACAAAGGAAGAACAGCAATGCGAGGAAATCTTCGCCACTTCTACAACAAGGACAAATTCCGGTCGTTACATAGTACGGCTACCATTTAAGCATAATCCAGTCAGTCTTGGAGAATCGAGGGAAATAGCTACCCGCAGATTTCTCAGTTTGGAGAAAAGGCTGACCAGTAATTCGTCAACAATATGCTGAGTTCATGAAGGAATACATAGAATTAGGCCACATGGAAGAAATTGATTTCACGTCAACATCAAAGAAAAACCCGCATTTCTTCCTACCACATCATTGCGTACTCCGCCCAGAAAGCAGCTCTACGAAGTTACGAGTAGTGTTCGATGGATCCTCAAAGACGTCAACTTATATAGCCCTCAACGATATTTTGCATCCCGGACCAGCCCTTCAGAATGACCTACTCTCCATTCTTCTGCGCTTCAGAGTCCACACATATGTATTCACCGCCGATATATCCAAGATGTATCGCCAGATACTTGTGGATGACTACAGCAAACAATTCCAGCTCATCATTTGGCGAGAATCCCCGGACCAACCACTAAAGATCTATCGACTCACCACCGTAACGTACGGTACCCGATCTGCACCTTTTCTAGCATTAAGGTGTCTCAAAGATTTGGGTAAGAAAAGAGATGCTCAACATCAACTGGGAACAAGCATCATCCAAAAGTATATTTACATTGACGATATCTTAACTGGTTGCAACGATTTGAAGACAGCTCTTCAGATGCAGACGGAGCTCAAGCATTTACTCGAAAAGGGACAATTCCATCTACGAAAATGGTGCGCTAATGCACCAGCACTCCTCGAAGGTATACCAAAGGCCGATCGTGAAACGGAAAACCCTCTCCACAATCAACATGAAGGGTTCGTCAAAACTCTTGGTATGACCTGGTTGCCATCATCAGATCAATTCCTCATCAAAACAAACTGGAAGGAGACGCCAAGAGTAACCAAGCGATCCATCTTGGCCGATACTGCTCACATTTTCGATCCAATAGGCATTGTGAGTCCAGTAGTGATACTCGCGAAGATATTTATCCAAGAACTTTGGATCTCCAAATTAGACTGGGATGCTGCGTTACCCATGGAGATGCACACTTAATGGCTGGCATTCAAAAAAGGACTACTCCAGCTCAACAATTTAAAAGTCCCTCGACACATCATGTTGGCAGATGCAACTTGTGCCGAGCTTCATGCCTTTTCCGATGCCTCTCAACGAGCATATGGAGTCGTGGCCTACCTGAAGTCCACAAATCAACAAGGGGAAATAAAGGTTCAACTGGTATGCTCAAAATTTCGAGTAGCACCAGTCAAACAACAAACGATTCCTCGCCTTGAACTCTGCGCCGCGAAGTTGATGACGGTATTGGTTAAGTTCGTAAAAGAAAGCCTACCAATTGATATTAAGGAAACAACATTCTGGACAGACTCGCGAATTGTCTTAGCATGGATACATACACAATCCACCTTGCAAACATTTGTAGCCAACCGCATGTCAACCATCCACGATGAAACCAATAAGCGCCAATGGAAATTCGTCAACACCGACCTAAATCCAGCAGATCTTTTATCTCGAGGCATGTTTCCCGAGCAACTACTCAAGTCCACTGTGTGGTTTCAAGGACCCGCATTCCTACAAAACTCGCAATGTGACTGGCCAACCCAACCACAACTAGTACGAGAAGAAGAGATACCCGAGACTAAAATCATAAAAACTGTCCTAACAGCGACGAACACAGGATTTCATTTTCTCGATCGCATCAATCATCGAAATTCGTTCCCAAACTTGCAGAAAATAACCGCATACGTCATACGCTTTATTGGTAACCTAAAACGAGCAAGAAGTTATCGGCTTTTGGAACCCGTTCTCTCGGTGCGGGAACTTAACGCAGCAAAAAGGGTTATAGTTAAATATATACAAGAAGCAGCCTTTCCGGAAGATCTGAAGTCACTCAAGAAAGCTGGGCATGTGTCAGATAAAAGCCGTTTAAGCGCCTTGTCACCATTCCTGGATAGTAACAACATTATACGAGTAGGAGGTCGATTAGAAGCTTCGGAGCTTCCATATGAAGCCAAACATCAAATGATTTTACCCAGCTCTCACATACTCACGAAATTATTAATGACACAATTACACCTCGATAATCTGCATGCAGGACCACAAGCTTTACTTGCAACTTGAAGGCAAACTTATTGGATTTTGAGAGGAAAACAACTGGCTCAAACTATAGTACACAACTGTCTACGTTGTTTTAAAGCAAAACCAAGAAGTATCAAGCAATTAATGGGAAACTTACCACCAGAACGAGTTCTACCATCAAGGCCATTCATAAAAGGGGGCCGCATCCATAAGCAATCACTGTGCCGAAAAGTGTATAGAGTGGAAACCGATTCCTCCAAGATCCCCACATTTTGGAGGTCTATTGGAAGCCGCGGTCAAGTCAGCTAAACACCACATGAAACGAGTCTTTGCCGGTGCAGCCCTAACTCAAGAAGAATTTACTACAGGCTTAGCGCAAATAGAAGCAGTTCTTAATTCGAGACCATTAACCCCGATGTCAATCAATCCCAGTGCTCTTGAAGTTCTCACCCCAGGACACTTTTTAATTGGGGCACCGTTAACCACTATCATCAATCCTGCTTGCAAGACGTCGAGCATTACCCACGTAGCTCGATGGAATCTAATAACATCAATACACCGGGAGTTTTGGCGGAGGTGGAGCCGTGAATACCTGCAGGAGATTCAGCAACGGTACAAGTGGAAGCATCTTCAGGAAGATATCCAACCAGGAACTCTTGCACTTATAAAAGAGGATAACCTACCTCCACTCAAATGGGTATTGGGCAGAGTGATCAAGACAATTCCAGGACAGGACAACATGGCTCGAGAAGTCGATATAAAGACATCAACTGGAGAAATAAGGAGATCCATCACCAAGGTCTGTCCCCTGCCATATGAAGTTTAACAAGACACACCAAAAGAATCTCCAAGCAATCTCAAGGGACTATCAAAAGGGACAGGAATAACTCACCCCTTAAAAGGCCGGTTCCTTTCTATACAGAGACCCAGCACTACTGTTGATACTCCAACCCTCAAACGGAAACATCCAGAATCCTCTTCGAAACAAAGGGCAAAAACAAATGTTATTAATTGGAACGGCAGTGGGTCACAGGACAGACCCAAGCCCAGTGGAAGTTCAAAAATTCACAGACAACCCTGGGATATACTTTGAAGACATAGGAGAAACTCACCTAATCACTGATGATTGGAATCTCTTCGTATATTTCAACATGTCTAACTATTGGCAGGAGTATCAAGGGCTCAAAGAAGGCGTCAACAGATTAAAACAAAAATGTGAAACCATGCAACAACACCCAAACAACTTCTGTAACCCAATTATAATACAACTAGAACAACATCTGCAGGAAACAGAAGGTCTAAACGAAATTCTACAGCACCGAAATGGAATGACCATTCGTAACAAACGATCTCCGTTCGACTTGGTCGGCACAGTCGCAAACAAATTGTTTGGTATTCTGGACCAAGACTATGCACATTACATAGAAGATAACATCGAAAAGGCGAAAACGAACGAAGAACACCTACTGGAATTAAGCAAAAATCAAACTTCCATTGTTGAGTCAACAGCCAATGTACTCAACAAATCTATGTCATCAATAAGGGCGCAGTTCATTGTGATAAAGGAGAAGCTGACCCAAGCTTATAACGCGATCGACAACTGTCATCGAGCCACAATTTCACGTCGGCGAGTAGTGATTTGGCATCACCGATAATATGTTCTGCCTAGCAGCCCTCTTCTTTCGAACGTAACCTAAAACCACGTCTGTCATTGAGTTTCATCAGAGGACGCCACGCGGCACATTAACTTATTCAAAAAATCCCAAAAATCTGTTCTTTTGAGAACAAAACCTGTTGCTGCTGGGAAACCTCATCGTTTTTCGTCTCTTCATCACCAAAAAACCAAACTGTCCTTTTGAGGACACCTCATCGTAAATTTCCTCATCAAGACATAGAAAATCTGTTCTTTTGAGAGCAAAAAACTGTTGCTGCTAGGAAACTTTCTCATACTAGAGTAAGGTTAGAATTAATGTCGATTATTTTATATTTAATATCCAATCTTTATCACAGAAATAAAATCAACCAACCACAATTCGGATTTTTATTTCGGTCAACAGAGAGTTGCATCCATCCTTGCAACAACATCATTTTATTTTCTAAGGTTAAATATTTTATTTCGCCATGAATAGAACTGGCCACTCGTGTACTTTAGACAAATGTCGAAAGGCAGATGACGAGGAGATGGTTGCGTGCGAGCGGTGCAAGAGGTGGTGGCACTACGCTTGCGCGAAATTTAATCCAGACTTATTCCGGACCATTGACCCTTGGTTTTGTGACAAGGAGGATTGCGATGCCAAACCGGAGGAGCCAATGAACAGTCCTAGGTCTGAAGTAGATGTTGGTAAGGCCCAACCAGCCCCATGTGGTCAATCTGATGTAGAAGCGTCAATGGACATACTCATCGAAGCTGCAGCGGTGGCGCAGGCAACAGTTGCCCAAAAGGAGGTGGAGCTTGTCGCCCTGCGGAATGAGTTGGAGGAGGCGAGGCAGAAACTGGCCAAGGTGTCTTTCGATCGGCCAAAAGAACAGGCAGAAAAGGTTTCCCAGGTCCCGCCCGCAAAGGTCACCGACGAGAGGATGGACATGATACGTAAAATACAAGCCAATCATCAATCGTTGATGGAGAATTGCAATTTGCAGCGGCAGTCAACACCTATCCGCGAAGCATCTGATCGTCGTGAGAGCTTTTCCGAGTCTTCGGTTCAACAGCCGGATATGGCAAACCTGCTCACTATCTTGAACCGCAGTAATGTCCAGGAGCTGCCGACTTTCTCAGGCGAAAATAAGCGGGAATGGCCGTATTTTGAGGAGGTGTTCAAGTCAACCACGGCTGAAGGCAAGTTCAATGGTAAGGAAAACGTGGCACGTCTGCGTAAGGCCCTCAAGGGCGAGGCGTATCAGTTGGTGAGCGACCGTCTGAAATATTCAGCCGACGACGTCGCTATTATGGATTCGCTGCGGTCTATTTTTGGCCGTCCTGAGGTGCTAGTTCATGGTCTTACGTCGGACCTGCTGAATCTTCCGCCATTGAAATCAAAATGCGACCCAAATTTGCACTTATGGGCCGTCAGAGTCAACGGTTTCGTGGCCGACATTAAGTCGATGAAAAGGGATGAGGACCTCAAAAATGGGTATGTGCTTACGGAGCTCAGTTGTAAGTTAGGCCCTGGCCTATATCAAGAATGGCGGAGGAAACAAGTGTCCATCCCTCAAGCTACGCTGAAGGATTTTGCAGAGTTCCTGATGGCGAAGGTCATCGACCTCCCTCCTGAGTTGGTAAAACCGCTGGCGTCCAGTTCTTCCAGAAGGGCGCAGGTGTCTCCAAAGTCTTCACGTCGAGTGCTAACTCACCAGCCGACCTCGTCGTGTGCAGCTGTTCCTTTATGTGGTAAATGTGGCTGCAAGCAACACGCATTGGACCAGTGTCACGAGTTCAAGGCCTTGTCACCCGAGCTGCGTCGGGCTTATGCCAAAGAGAAGTCCATTTGTTTCGCTTGTTTGGACCCAACGCAACACGTCTGGAGAGTATGCGCCAAATCAAGGTCGTGTGGTGTAAGTGGTTGTGCAGCACGTCACCACCCACTGTTGCATCAACCACCTATCAACGAGAAGCCGGAATTAAATGTAGCTGCTACACCGTATCTTCCACAGAGGCAGATCCATTCTTCCCATGCCGGAACCAATCTGTCCATCATGTTTAAGATTGCCCCGATTCGCATTTACGGGAGCGACAAGAGGTTTGTGGACACCTTCGCTTTCCTGGACGATGGTTCGGCGTTGACGATGATTGAAAGGGACCTTTTTGATGTCTTGGGCCTGGAGGGCAGTCCAGAACAACTTACCCTTCAGTGGACAAAGGGCGTTTCCCGGAGCGAGATGTCGACCCGAACGACGGTAGCAGTGTCTGGAGTGAATAGCCGCAAAAGACATTTCCTAAAGAACGTGTATTCTGTTAAGGATTTGGAGTTACCCAGCCAGTCGATTGATGCTGCAAGGTTGAAGAGGGAATTCCCACATCTTCGAGGGCTACCCCTTAGTGACCTCGTTAATGCCAAGCCGAAGATTCTTGTTGGGCTGGATCAGGCAAAATTTCTTTTGGGACATGGTCAGCGCCATGGCAAGGAAGATGAGCCGTATGCGTTAAAGACGCTTCTAGGATGGATCGTCTATGGAAAGGCACACCCGCCGATTAGGGTGTCGTGTGTTCAGCAAACGGCGAGGCCGTCCATTCAACTTATGTTTCATGACGCTATAAAGGGTGAAGAGGATTTGCATAATCTGGTTAAGCGGCATTTTTCTACTGAGGAGTTTGGAGTGATGGCTCCTAAGGGCGACTTCGTCAGCCAGGAAGACAGTCGAGCGTTGAGCATTATGGAGCAGACATTGAAACTTGTGGACGACCGCTATGAAATTGGTTTGCTGTGGAGAGCAGACAACGTTCGCCTACCGGATAGTTACCCCATGGCCCTCAAGCGTCTCATCGGTCTCGAGAAATCGTTGAAGAGGAAGCCAGACTTACTCGACTGGATGAACAACTACATGGCAGGGCTACTAGCCAAGCGTTTTGCCAGGATCGCTACAGACGAGGATTTGACAACAGTGTGGCCTCGAGTTTGGTATGCCCCGACTTTCATCGTAGAAAACCCTAACAAATCACCCCCGAAGCCAAGAGTAGTAGCGGACGTAGCTGCTAAGGTTAATGGCGTGTCACTTAACACATTTTTATTGAAGGGTCCGGACAACCTGGTGCCTCTCCATGCTGGATTGTTTAAATTTCGTGAGCGTAAAGTGGCAGTGAATGCTGATGTGAAGGAGATGTTCCACCAGATTCGGATAAAGGCCGCAGATCAGCAGTGTCAACGCATTCTGTGGAGGAACGGCGATGCTTCTAGTGCTCCAAGGGTGTACATAATGGAGGTTATGATGTTTGGGCCCAGATGTTCGCCAACCTGCGCACAGTTTGTCAAAAATTACCACGCCAATAAGTTTTGGGACGAGTGCCCGAAGGCCTGCGACGGTCTGACGAAGAGGACGTACGTCGATGATTATTTCAACAGTCATGACACGGTCGAGGAAGCTGTCGCCGTAACTGAAGATGCGATTCGGATCTGCAAGAGCATGAGTTTCAATCTCGTAGGCATTCAGTCAAGCAGCCTCGAACTCATGCAACGTATGCCCTCAGACCACGTTAACTCTAGGCTCGTCAGCGTCGACCCGAACGAATGCGATAACGTTACTGCCAAAGTTCTTGGTATGTATTGGATGCCTTCAATTGATCAACTCACCTATAAGCTATCTGACGATGGGGTTTTCGAAAGGATGCTATGCGGTGAATTCAGTCTTTCCAAGCGGGAGATTCTTAGAATGGTTATGCGGATCTTCGATCCTCTTGGATTGATTTCGTTGCTCGTCATAAGAGGAAGAATCGTTCTTCAAGAAGTTTGGCGAGAGGGTTTCGATTGGGACGAGCCAGTCTCAAACCAGCTGAAGTTACAGTGGTTGGAGTTTGTAAAGGTCTTAAGGACAATTGAGAAGTTGAGAATTCCCCGTCGCTACCTATCTTGGAGTCCTGATCGTTCGGACGTTAGCCTCATCATTTTCGTCGATGCTTCTGAAAAGGCTTTCGCTGCTGTCGCTTACCTACGGTTTGAGCAAGATAACAACGTGGAAGTTTCACTGGTGATGGCGAAAGCAAAGGTCGCCCCAGTGAAAAGGTTATCCGTTCCTCGGCTCGAGTTACAAGCTGCCATTTTGGGCGTGCGTCTAGCTTCAACTATCAAGAGCTCGCATTCCATTACATTCCACAAGGTGATTTTTCTTTCGGACTCCAAAACAGTACTTTCGTGGATAAATTCAACGACATATAAATTTCCGTCCTTCGTCGCAGTTCGTGTTGGAGAAATCCTGGAATCTTCTTCACCCCGGCAGTGGTTTTACGTCAGAACTGCCGATAATGTGGCCGACGATGCGACCAGATGGTCTGATGTCTCCATTCATCAGGAGTCGCGGTGGTTTACAGGACCCGACTTCCTCCGTTGTTCCTTCGACTATTGGCCTATTTCGGCGAGCAAGTCTGCAGACCCAGAAGATTCATGGGAAGAACAAGATTTGAGCATTATGTTGCACGTTGGGCTTTCGAATGTTTCATATTCAGTCTTCGAAGATCTATCGGCGAGATTCCGAGCGAGATGGGGTTCTGCGGTAAGAGTGATTGCGTATTTGCTCCGCTGGAGGGACATCCTTCGTAAGAAAGCTGTGGAGAAGGAGGTCTTCATCACGCCGCAAGAGTTTTGTCGTGCAGAGGTCTGGATGTTTAAAAAGATCCAACAGGATGCTTTCCCCGCGGATATTGCTTCGTTACATGCGACTGGGAGGGTCAAGGTTTCGAGCTCTATCCTCAGTTTGTCACCATTCTTAGATGGAGAAGGAACCATACGTTTAAGTTCCAGGGCACAGAAGGCTGTGGCCTCATACGCGGCTCGCAACCCGGCAATTTTGCCGAAAGATCATCCTCTGGTTGATTTATTAGTGCAGTTTCATCATGATCGGAATCTTCACGTGGGATCAGCGTCAATCATTTCCGAGATTCGAGAGCGTGCATGGATTATAAGTATCCGCGGAGTGGTCCAGAGGGTCAAGTCTAAATGTAACATGTGTAAGCGGCTTAGAGCGAAACCTGTGATGCCGAAGATGGGTCTACTTCCAGAAGCTCGTTTAGCTTTCGAATCCAGGCCATTCACTCATGTCGGAGTCGACTGCTTCGGGCCCCTGCTGGTCAAATTTGGAAGAGGAACTGTCAAAAGGTATGGGATGATTTTCACTTGTCTTACTTTCAGGGCAGTGCAAATAGAGCTCCTGAACGACCAAAGCTTAGACCAATGTATTATGGCGATTCGACGGTTTGTCATTAATCGTGTCGTCACCCGGTTCCTGTACAGCGACAATGGGCGTAATTTTGTTGGCGCGAAGAACCTGCTGGACAGCGACGCGCAGAAGATGCGGGAGGCTTTGGGGGAGTACGCTGCAAAGTATGAAGGGATTCTTTGGCGTTTCATCCCGGCGTATTCGCCCTGGATGGGTGGAGCATGGGAACGCCTCATACAGTCCATCAAGGGCAGCATCGAGTTTATCCTTAAAGGTATAATCCCTCGGGAAGATGTCCTTCGCAACGCGTTAGTCGAGGCCCAAGGGCAGATCAACAGACGGCCCCTGACTCATATTCCGGTTGATCCAGAGGATCCGAAGCCGCTCACTCCTAACGCTATGCTGTTCGGAGAGGAGGACACAGACGTCACAGCCCCCGGAGTGTTTTGTGAAAGTGATGCCCATAGCCGACTGTACAGTCGACGATCCCAGCATTTGATGTCGGAGTTCGTTAAACGTTGGTACCGCGAATATCTTCCCGAGATAACGAGGCGCTCCAAGTGGCACAGAGACTCGAAACCTGTGCAAATTGATGACATCGTGGTTCTAGTCGAACCTAACGAGATTCGGTCGTCATGGCAATTGGGCCGAATATTCCAAGTCTATCCAGGCGCTGATGGTGTGGCGCGCACAGCTGACGTTCGTTTGTCCGATGGCACTATCAAGTTGAGGAGAGCAGTTGGAAGGCTCGCTGTCTTGGATATAGAGTCTTCACCTAGAGGTTCAGACGGGTCCGGGGATGTCATCGAGCCACAATTTCACGTCGGCGAGTAGTGATTTGGCATCACCGATAATATGTTCTGCCTAGCAGCCCTCTTCTTTCGAACGTAACCTAAAACCACGTCTGTCATTGAGTTTCATCAGAGGACGCCACGCGGCACATTAACTTATTCAAAAAATCCCAAAAATCTGTTCTTTTGAGAACAAAACCTGTTGCTGCTGGGAAACCTCATCGTTTTTCGTCTCTTCATCACCAAAAAACCAAACTGTCCTTTTGAGGACACCTCATCGTAAATTTCCTCATCAAGACATAGAAAATCTGTTCTTTTGAGAGCAAAAAACTGTTGCTGCTAGGAAACTTTCTCATACTAGAGTAAGGTTAGAATTAATGTCGATTATTTTATATTTAATATCCAATCTTTATCACAGAAATAAAATCAACCAACCACAATTCGGATTTTTATTTCGGTCAACAGAGAGTTGCATCCATCCTTGCAACAACAACAACCTCAACCACACCACAATTGAAGCACAAGTGTTTTACTCTGTTACCATTTACTTGTCTAAACTTATGGACAGCTTTCATCGAACTCAACGAGCTATTCTTGAGGCGATTACGGACACTCACCAAGGAAGAATAAGTTCACTAATCTTGTCACCAAGACAACTATTAGAGGAGCTTAACAAAATTCGGAAATATATGCCGCCTAGCTTAACCCTTCCTGGATACGATGAGCACAAATTTCCAAAAGTATACGAGCTATTGAGAGTTAAGGCCCGTGTAACATCATCTGCGATTTTATTCCTCATCACGCTACCATTAATGGGCAGCCAAGTGTTGCAGCTATTCAAATTGGTTCCCTTCCCTGTTCAACATAACGAATCCTTCATATTCATACAACCATCTACACCATTTCTGGCCACAAGACCAATATTTTCCAATATCACAAGCCGAATACCAAGCATGTCTACAAACCGACGAACGGAAATGTCTCTGCAAACACCGGCATCCTATCTTCAACACTCACTCTACGGAAAATCAATGTGAAATACATTTGCTCAACCATAGAAAACAATTCTCGCCTTACTGCACTCTGAGGACAGTCAGTCCCGGCAAGATGTGGATTCAGTTACACAATCCGAAACACTGGATATTCGCCTTCCAAGAAGAAGAAACGCTTTCAATAGTCTGCGGAGCCAACATACTCAGCACCAAACTGCTTGGAGTAGGACTATTAAAATTAGCTCAAAATTGTGTCATCAAACAACCAACCATGACTTTTATGTCTCACAATTTCTACACAACGAACTCCGCTGCATCATTCTTGCCAGCCCTAAACTTAAGTCAACTATTAAAGCTACCACTGCAAGAACCACCTCTAGACACGCTTCAGGAATCGAATAAGGATAACGCATTCATCATTCGCGGCGATGATGACCTAGCATCATTAATGAAGGCAATCACCGAGCAAAAAACCCAACAGACATTGCCAAATTTAATAACTCACCATGACATACATCAATACTCCATTGGCTACTTATCACTCGCTGCCGTGCTGCTGTTTATCGGACTACTTTTCTACCAAAGGAGGAAGACGAAGAAGACGCTAAACCCGAGAAACATCGTATTTGAGCTCCAGGACCTCAACGCCGGGGAGAATGTTGAAACTTAAATTTGCACACACAACAGTTTTCTTATAATCCCTTATCCAGCTTTCCCATTTTATTTAAAACTTTACCGATGCACTCAAATATCCCATTCAGTTTCCCACACTGCACTCACTACACCTAATACCTGCCGAATTCCCGACGTAGCGTCACATTTCGTCTTGCGACGATCGCACTTTTTATTTCCCACACCTCAATTCCCATAATTCTATTCCCACGGTTTGTTTATGATTAAAATAGTATTTAAGCTTATACATTTTTGTAAATAAAGTCACTTGTCACAAATCAAGTCTTCCACTTAGATCAAAAGAGATCTAATCATCACCTATCACTTCTTAAAGGCATTACGACAGACCACAGCCTGCTGGCGGCCAAGAGAATGTATTTAAGTACAACAGACCTATGCAGAGGAAGTGGCGATGTAGATGCCGAGGAAGACACATTCCAACTCCTAAAGTCGGAGTTGGAGAGTTGTTGGAGAACACTTCTTCAGAGATCCGGTTGAATTGCCAAACAAGCCATCGAAAACCAACCCAAAATTCCTTCGGTATTCCGGTTGGTTCAACGAGGGCAATTGGTAATAATAAAAATCCATGTTTTATTATTTTAGGTAGCCCATACCACACCGAGATACACAGTGGATCCTTTAACCCTAGAAAGATAATCATATTTTTTATGGCGTAAAAGATAATCATACGTCTCAGAGACGTATGGCACTTTGTTGGTGTATTAAATGAATATTAAATGAAATCCATGAACTTTTTATAAAATATTAATGTTTTATTTATTAATGTGGTTCATATTAAGAGAAATGAATCAATGATTCAGTTGAAATAAATATTAATTTAAGCAGTACAAACAAAAAACTTAGACTCCATAACGAATCAACAAAAAAAAAAACTGTTCGCGCGCCATACGTCTCGCAGACGTAGATTATCTTTCTAGGGTTAATATCCAAATGACTCTGTACAAAGCTGCAGGCACCCCTACAACCTGATCTAACCTAAGCTATCTACCATGTTGGTTTTAAAAATTACGTCACGTAGCTTAGGTTAGGTTAGGTATGTGGGCCGGCGAAGAGGAGTTCCTCTGCGCCACACTCAGGTCTCTAAGACAAATTGTGCTACCCCTAGGGAGAAAACTTACCCTTAAACAGTACCCGCATAAAAAGTGTAATAGTAACTACTTACTGCGTTAGTGGTACAAACCCTCTTGTAGATTTGATGAAGCCGTTCAGATCGTTCACCGGTTTACCAGATAGTTCCTCAAGATCCCGGAAGAAATGACGCCCGAGGAATTTGTATCTTAGATGGTACATGCTGGGGCAGTCGCAGAGGAAGTGGGTTGAATCCTCATGGACTTCCTCGTCTCCGCAGCCTCTACACAGGTCTTCTGCCGTGATACGGAGTTTCTTCATGTGGTACCGTACAGTGTTATGACCCGTAATCACACCTGGATGTGGAGAGGGATTTTCTATCCTCTTGTATAAGTCTGGCAGTCCTAGCCTTATCAAATACAGGCCATAACTTCCTTGTGATGGCACAAGTGTCTAAAGAGGACCATCTGTTATTTGCCTCTCTTTGAGCTTTGTTCCCTGCTTCGAGCTTCAATGAGCAAGACGGGATATTCACCGCGAGGTCGGCTTGTTCTAGACTTAGTGTCGATCCCTCTCTAGCCAATTCATCAGCATTCTCATTCTCTGGTATGCCCTCATGCCCAGGGACCCAGCAGAGCGTTACCTTGTGCTGTGTTCCAAGAAAACACTGCTGTGGTCCGGGAGGCGGGCAGATTTTCTAATTCCCAGCGGTTCGGAGAAGACCCCTGCACCAACGCCAATGTCTAATTTCGATCCGTCGGTATAGACGGCTATTGATTGCGTATTAGGTACTTGACCGCTTTTCCATTCTTCCCTGCTTGGAAAGTCGCTCGAAAATGGACTTTCGAAGTCTAGGTATGGCGTTGTGTAGTTAGTGGTAGGCACATTACCTAGATATTTCTTGAGGATGGTGGTGTGACCCACTTGATTTCCAGCCGTCGGATTGGCTTATTCTTAAGGCACTAATGGCCGCTGATCGCTGTATGAAGATATCTAGCGGTAGCAGGTTAAGGATGGCCTCGAGTCCCGCTGTGGGTGTTGTCCTCATAGGTTGGTGGATTTACAGGCTGCCTGCCACCAAATGAGGCTTCCATAGGTTAGACTGGGTCTTACTATAGCCGTCTACATCCACAGAATGATTTTGGGATTTGGTCCCCAGGTTTTACCAAATATTCTGCTTCACGCGCAGAAGGTTATCGTGCCTTTTTTAATTCTCTCGTTAATGTTCAGTCTCCAGTTGAGTTTCTTATCAATCACCAGTCCTAGGTATCTGGCGCTATCTGAGATCCTGACGGGAGTACCCCCAACAGAGGGTGTAACAAATTCTGGTATTTTCCTTTTATTGGTGAAGAGTACCAGCTCGGTTTTCTGGGGGTTGACCGATAGTCCCCATTTCTTGGTCCAGGTATCTAGAGTTCTTAGTGCTCCCGTAATTTGCTCACTTATTGTAGAGAGGAATTTACCTGTTGCAATCAGCACTACGTCGTCCGCGTATGCCGTTACTTTGACGCCACTGTTCCTGAGCCGCTGGAGTATCTCGTTTAGAACTATAACCCAGAGCAGTGGGGATAAGACCCCGCCCTGAGGTGTTCCTCTAGAGGCGTATGCTTCCAGCGTAGTTCTTCCCAGTTCAGTTATGTATGATGAGCCTTTCCACTAGCATATTAACTGCCCAGTTAGTAAGGAAGTTGTGGATGCCTAGGTTCATTAGATTACTACGTACCGCATTTGTTCTGACATTGTTGAAAGCTCCTTCAATGTCCAGGAAGGCGGCTAATGAGTATTCTTTATCTTTCAGTGTTTTCTCCATTGAGCCGACGACAGAATGTAGCGCTGTTTTTACACCTTTCCCATTCATATAGGCATATTGCGCCGGGGATAGGTCCCCAGGGCTCAGCTTGCTTCGAATGTATATGTCAGCTAGTCTTTCGAAGGTCTTCAGGACAAAGGAGGTGAGGCTTATTGGCCTAAAGTCATTTGCAGTCACATGGCTGGCTTTTCCGGCCTTGGGTTTAAAAACCACCTTAACCTCTCTCCATGTTCTAGGTATGTATCCCCATCTGAGGCTGTTGAGGTAAAGTTCTTTGAGTATTGGGGTAATTGTATCTACAGTTTTCTGTAGCATGATCGGGAGAATGCCATCGAGTCCTGGAGATTTAAAGGGGGAGAATGATCTGATAGCCCACTCAATTCTCTCCTCTGTGATAAGATCTGTCGGTGGCTCCCCTACCGGACTGTCGTTATTTCTTATGCTATAACCAATCTGGATAGTACACCCCGGGAAGTGCGTACTTACTAGGAGTTTTAAAGATTTCGGGCAAGATTCGGTCCAATTGCCGTTGGGGTCCTTGAGAGATCCTAGAGTTCCCGATTCTTTAGAGAGGATTTTCCTCAGCCTCGCAGATTCCGTTGTGCCCCTGATTTCGTCACAAAAATGATGCCACGAGTGTCGTTTAGCTCTCTGTGTCTCATTCCTGAAATTTTTTCTGACTGGCTTTGTATTGCTCCCAATCTTCGTCAGATCTTGATCTCTTGGCTACATTAAGGAGTCTTCTGGTCTCCTTCCTAATGTTGGCTAGTTCTTTATTCCACCATGGAGGTGACTTTTTGCTCTTAGTTGTCGTTACCGGACATGCTGTGCCCTAAGCTTCGCTTAAGATGGAGGTAAGGTCCTCGGCTTTACGGTCGATGTCTTTCGGGCATCGCACAGGTGGATTCTGTAGGAGCTCGCTTCTCCTCTTCACCATGTTACTAAAGAGATCCCAGTTAGCTTTCCTGGGGTTTCTATATGGTTTGGGTAGGTCCCGACTGCTCTCAACGAGAAATTCAATAATTTTGTGGTCGGAGTAGGATTCGTCCTTTGTAACTCTCCACTTATCAATTAGGAAAGTGCTGGAATTGCTAGCTAGGGTTATGTCTATTACTTCCTGCCTATTCTTAATTACAAAAGTTGGCTCATTACCTCTATTAACTATTAAAAGGTTATTTTCTACTATAAATTCAAGCAAAGACACACCGCGTGGGTTCGTATCTCCGCTACCCCATTGTAAATGATGGGAGTTAGCATCACTGCCCATCAACAGATCCCATCTATCCTGTTCCGCCTTCTGAACTAAGGCGCGGGTTAATTCGGATGGGGGCCCCTTTCTCACGTCGTAAGGCATATAAACGGCCGAAATAATCAGTGGGGGAAGACCCCTCCGTTCATGCCTAACTGTGGTTTGGTCCATGTCGCTGTAGTTGGATAGAAGTAAGAGGTTAATTTCTTTCCTAGCTACAATACACGTTTTGTTCTTACTTTCCGCATTTTGCGGTGCTTGTCTGTATATATGTAAATCTTTATGTTTTAGCCCGTTAATTGCGCCTTTGGAGATCCATGGTTCTTGGACTAGGGCAATATCTATTTTCCGATCCGTCATGAGATAGATAAGGTTCGCACTGACTGCAGTGCTATGGTGGAGGTTTATTTGGACGACTTTCATCATCATTGCCCATCCTCCTCACCATTCCCGCCCTTCTTTTTAGCGGTTTTTTCGATGATAGGTCTCACTTTGCATCGGGTAATTCCGATGTGGACTTTATTGTCATACCTTCTCAAGATCGGCATTGATCTGTGGTTGAGCAAGACCACTATTTCTATACCCGCTTCTGTGTGGTCACCCACTTCTACCACCTCCCAATTTTCACTGAACAGCTCTGGGTTGAGGTGCTGGAGGTTACGTTCGATCCTCTCTCTTGGGATACGTGGGCCAGGTATGAACCTAAGAACCTCCCTGTCAGACAAGCCGATACGTTGGAAAACATCCAGCTGAACACAGACAAGATTTAGTTTTCTCTCTCGGTTAGTCCTCCAGTTCACAGGCCATAGATTAAGCCCCTCCACAACGGCAAGGTAGGGATCGAACGTAGCTTATCGTATTCCACTTGTCCAAACCTTTTGATACTCAGGTTAATGTGTTTGTAAAGAAAATGTTAAGCCGCCACCTTGGTGCGTCTGCCATCTTGGATTTAGAATGACATTAGATATCATTGTACTGTCACTGGACTTTTGTATGTACATAGAAAAAACTTCGCATGATCGCAGGTACGTTATTCCATTCTTCTGATATCAAAGGAGGAAATATTTTGTCACACACACGCACACCCACACAGATATCACTTCGAAAATGGGTTCAAACGATTTCTAATGTGTTGAAATCTGTAGCTGTGTTCAAATTTCAAAATTTTTTTCGGACCAATTACAATACATTATATTTCAATAGCAATTTTTTTATTTTAAAAGTAATTCATTCAACTGTTGCCAATTAGGCACAGCAATGCCATGCTACGTGATTTTCGTAAAAAAAACAGGAGCAGTAATAATAATGAAGTATTTATACAAAAGAAAATCGGTGTCTGTTTATAAACATATCTATCCTTTTACGATCAAAATTAAGGATATTGAATTCATTAAAGAATAATTCCTACCTGACTATTCTGTAGTTATGGCAGGAGCTTTGGAGCCTTTTATAGGTAAGTGTACATCAAAGTAGGGCTCTCCTTAAATTCTCCGTATCTTAGCGGATACCTTGTCCAACAAGCAACGCGAGCCCGTACACTTGTTGAGCAACGACCAGTAGTCAATAGTCTTTTTAGTTTCTATGTATTTCCATAAGACATCCTAGCACTTAATTTTGTGGAACATCATTGCTTAAATGGCATCTATTGTAAAATGAGTTTTACGAAAACTGAGCTGAACTGACTAGGTAGAAAGTCAGCGACGACGATTTTTTATACAATGCGCCCTCTGCTTTACCTATTCTGCTGCATAATTACATGATGTAAGGCGACGTCATCTTTCGAGACAACGATTTTTTAATAAAGAAAGTTATTAACTTGAATCAGAATCAACAAAGGAAAGTTAGACAGGGCAGCTGGACAGCGGTATTTCGTACTGCGTACTTTGTCCCTGAAAATGATCCTGACTTAAACAGCTTTGCGAATTTATAAATCTTTCATGTGCTTAAAAAAAGCTTACTCTACATAGTACGTGTCACAATTCCACAGTTTTTTAATATATGGTGTTTTGGATTCGCGAATACTCACGACGAGCAAAATAACAATCGAACAAACAAAAAAAGAAACCAACAAGAACAAAAGAAAAACCACTTCAATTAGATCGTTATAAAAATCTATCTTTATTTTAATTGCAATTAGTATGACGCACTGCTGTCGGTCGTGTCCCAAAATCGAGTGGTCATCTGGTCGAGCAGCAGCAAGAATGCACCCACGCAGAACACACGCACACATGCTCGATCGATGGTGCACTTACTCCGTATGGATTGAGTTGGGTGTGTATGTGTTATAACTTCAGCTCTTTATTTCACTATTTATAATCAGCAAACTTAAAACTATCTAACACCTATATATATAGTATAATTCTGGCGGGAAAACGAATCTGTCTTCGCGCCTTTTTTACTGTCAAGTTACAGCTGACAGGTGGAGTTAAGGGTGCCATTGCACTTGCTCTCCTTCTACAGGGTGTATCAGTATGCGAATCGTCCGATCTCCGTGTGGATTGAGTTGGGTGTGTGTGCGAATCGTCCGATCGGTGGTGGCGCACACGGATTGGATGATGAAGACGAACCATTGGATCGAATGCATTGGCCCTGGTGGTTCGATGCACAAGTACAGTGACTAACAATTCACCCTAATTATGCAAGTCGTACCTCGTATTTCACTTCAAGTCGTACTCGTATCGTGTTGTATTTCGTTTGGCTTTATGCAAGTCGTACTCGTTGAATACGACTCACTATTTTAGGAACGCAAGGCATCGCACTTCAAAATAGACAACTGTCAAACTTTCAAATAAACAAAAGCTAAAAATTATTATCAAAGTGTAGATTAATCGATAAAAACAAGCAATAAATTACCCAGAAAATAAAAAAATAATGAACTCAATTGATTTATTCTTTGATGACCACATACATGTGGAAGAAAATCCTCAAAAATTGGCAATTATTCGCAGATCGATAAGGGATAGTTCAAACCCAATGAGTTTGCCGAATTCATAGTGCGTATTTTTCAAAATATGAAATACAAATTTCTTAGGCTAAAGAAACAAATTGACCATTGCAGTTTTATAAAACTATTCCGGTTGTCAAAAGAAGCATTTTCACATCTTTTGGATGATGTTACACCACACCTTTGTGCAAGAGTGCATTCAACATCTGTGACACCAGTTTTGAAGTTGCTAGCGGTTCTTCGTTTCTTCGCAGAAGGAAGTTATCAAACTGGTGTTGGAAACGATTTCATTTAAGGAATATCACAGCCAACATTTTTCAATATTCTAAATGAAATCCTTTCTATATTTGATCAACACATTTGTCCAAAGTGGATACGGTTTGAAATGAGCAGGCAAGAAAAAGAAGAAGCCAAATTGAGTTTTTACCAACGAACAGGATTTCCAGGAGATATTGGATGTGTTGATGGAACACACCTCCGAATTATAAAGCCAAAAAAAGAAATACAACATCTGTATTACAGTAGAAAGGGCTACCACACAATTAACGTGATGCTGGTACTTTTAAGTTAAATCAAGAATAGTTGGTATACATTTAAATTTTCAAAATTATATTAGGTATGTGATCACATGCTTCGCATAGTTTTGTCGTTTGCACGTTTTTTCCGTGACCTCTTGCAATGTCCACGTTCTCCTCCATAGCAGACACCAAAGCTTCGAATTGGTTCCTGTTAGTGAGTTTTCTAGAACGTACAAGTTTAAATTAATTTGTTTAACATTTAATAATTACAATTCAAGACCTTACAATTGTTTATTTTCCATGTTATTTGATTGTTGATTTAATTTCGTTAAGACTCACTTTAAAAATCGCAGCCGAAGGAAATACGACTAAATACGGAGAAAATACGACTAAATTCGATTTGCATAATAACCGATATGTATACCGTATATCGTATGTATATCGTATGCGATGGCATCCGATGCTTTCGTGACGTTAGAATACGAGTCAAAATAGACATTAGCGTACGAGTATGTTCGTAGTGACACGACTTCATAATAACAATATACGAGTAAGTTCGTATGTGACACCCAAATACGACTTGCATAATTGGGCTGATTATTTTTATAACAAACTTTTGAAAACAAGAACAATAAGAATACATAATGATATTTTGTAACAATGATACGAACGCATGTAAATAATATAAATAATAACGCAAATAACAGCAATACAAATAATCATAACTACAATAACATCATTTATATTAAACATCCCGGCCCCCCTGGAACAAGTTTCAGGACAATGGGAGAACCGCCAGCTTCGATATTGGACGAACAAATAATCCACGGTGTGTTCTTACAGTTGCTACTCTCACGTTGTTGTCTGGTCCCGGATGAACTACTTCTATCTTGCCCAACAGCCACTTTGCAGGAGATAGGTTTGGTTCTTTGATGATCACCAAGTCCCCAACCTTGAGATTTGGCATTTGCTTCTGCCACTTAGACCGTTCTTGCAGTGACGTGAGGTATTCGGTGTGCCACCGTTTCCAAAACCCTTGAACCATACTTTGTAGATGATTCCAATAGGACAAACGATTTTGAGGGACATCTAAGTAGCTCGGCTCAGGAACAGCTGTGTAGGGTTGACCTATAAGGAAATGAGCACTCGGAATGAGTCCTAGTGTTTTTCAGGCGGAATTATATGCCATCGATACCTGCGCCAATATCGTTCTAGACTCCGGCATAAAGGGAGTGTCATCAATATATTCACCGATAGCCAGGCAGCGCTCAAAGCACTGAGTTCTCATTACTTCAACTCAAAAGCCGTTCTAGGCTGCTTCAATACTCTCCAGGACCTCTCAAAGCGAAACAAAGTCAAGCTCTGGTGGGTACCAGGACACAGAGGAATTGAAGGCAACGAAGTTGCAGATCAACTTGCCAGGATAGGGTCTTCAGAAAGGTACATAGGTGCCGAACCCTTCTGTGGCATCCCTACTTCCGAGTTCAGAATGAGTCTGGACAGATGGGAAAAACAAAACGTCATATCCTACTGGAACAACACTCAGGGACTCAGACAGTCTAAAAGGGCTATCCGACCCCTGAACAAAACCACTAAAAATATCCCTAATCATAAAAGGGACGATATCAGAAGACTTGCCGGCTTCCTCACCGGTCACTGTAGCCTCAGATATCACTTACATAAACTAAATATAGTTCAGGAATCTGAATGCCGACTTTGCTTAGATGAAGATGAATCAGCAGAACACGAACTATATGAGTGCGTGGCTGTCTGCAGAGTCAGGAAGCGCTTTCTTCATAAGGAATTCCTAACACCGGAGGATCTTTGTAACGCCTCGACTGGAGATATTCTCAACTTCATTAGGAAGATAGAGCATCTCCTTGTCTAACTGGCTCTAGGCACAATAGATCTTTTAGGTCGCAGTGCCATTTGCGTCTGTCGCAGAGCCTTACCAATAATAATAAATAATAATAAGGAAATGAGCGGGAGTTAATAGGTTCATATCTTCATCAGACAAAACGCAAAGAGGTCGAGAATTCAAGATCGCTTCGATCTGGCTTAGCACCGTATACAGCTCCTCAAATGTCAGCCTTGTGTCTCCAACAACTCTCCGCAAGTGGAGTTTTACCGACTTTACTCCCGCCTCCCACAATCCACCAAAGTGTGGACCGGACGTTGGTATGAAATGCCATGCAATGCCTTCCATCGCAAGCGCAGCAGCAATATCATCATTGTGGGTTTGTGACAGGACGAGTTTCTGCATCTCGTTGAGACAGCGACGGGCTCCTTGGAAATTCGATCCATTGTCGGTGTATACATTCGAACAGGGTCCACGACGGGAGATGAAACGGCGAAACGCAGCTAAAAACGCATCAGTGGTTAAATCACTTACCAGCTTGAGGTGGATGGCCTTGGTGCTCATGCAAACAAAGAGTGCGAAATAAGCCTTTGACAATCTTGGGTTGCGACCACGGGAGAGATTGATTGTAAGTGGCCCTGCGTAATCGCATCCGGTGTTCGCAAATGGTCGACTTGGGGTAACTCGTTGTTGCGGTAAGTCACCCATAAGTTGCGTGCACGTGAGTTTCCACTGCAGAAAGCATGGTTAACAGCGGTGGACGAGCTTTCGGATGAGATTCCGGCTTCCCATAATCCAATACCGTTGGCGAACTATAGTGAACGTTTCGGAAACCCCTGGATGAAGATGAGTCTTATGTTTGTCCTCAGCTATAAGGGAAGATACATGATTATTAGGAAGTAGTATAGGATGTTTTAACTGGAATGACACATGGGCATGTTTAATGCGCCCTCCCATACTCAGAAGACCGTCCTTGTCAACGAACGCCGAATATTTGAGGAGTTTAGAATTGAGTGGGAGAACCCGATTTTTGGCAAGATGTTGTATTTCACCTCCAAATGCGTCCTGTTGGCTCGATTTAAGTACCTAGAGTTTTGCTGATTGAATTTCGTCAAACCTGAGACCCTGCGAGCGTCTACTAACAGGAGTAGACCGACAGATTGACGCGAATCGAATGCAATATGCGAGAATTCTTAGCAACCGCCTCCATGATGAACTCTTTTCGACGAGATTTGTAACGACGTTTATACTGGTGGACGATATCAACACTTGCTTGGGTGACTGTTTTTTTTCTTCCTCGGACAGCATTGCTATATCTGGTTGTGACACGGAAAACCTTGACGTTGGCCAAAGTTCTTGTGGCAACGACAGAAAAGAAGGACCGCTCCACCAGGGATGATGATCACTTAATTGTGACGGTAACACACCACGAGATGCACAATCTGCAGGATTGGATTCTGAAGCGATATGATGCCATGCATATCGCGGAATCTTCTCCAAGATGGCAGCCGTTCGATTTGCAACGAAGGTGGCCCAGCGACGAGGGGGAGACGATAGCCAGTGGAGCACGACTTGCGAGTCACACCATGCAACACTCTAGAGCTAGTTGGGATGGAGACTTTTATCATTCCTATCAGACGAGAAAGAAGCAGAGCTCCACAAAGCTCCAGTCGGGGTATGGATACAGGCTTTAGTGGTGCTACCTTTGTCTTGGCAGCGACGACAGCGGCGTATGCCAAGGAGGACGCGTCCGAAAAGCCATGAAGTTCAACCTCCTCGAGTGAAGCAAACACGTGTCGTGGAACCCGGATCCTTTCAAAGCAATTAAGTTCTCTTTGATAGCTTATCCATCGGTCCGCCAACTGTGGTGTTAACGGATCATCCCAATGAGTTGAAGTTCAGATGACCACAATTCCTGAAATAAGAGTTTGAAGAGTACGACGGACGGGGCCAAAAAACCTAAAGGGTCGAAGATACGAGACACTTCTGATAACAAGGTCCGCCTTGTTGGCGAGAGGCAAAGAGGAGAGTCTGACATTTTAAACGAAAATTCATCGGTTATTGGGCTCCAGTGCATTCCAAGTACCTTTATCGTCGACTTCGAGCGGTCAGTATCAAGACACGAGAAATCGCAGTCCTCCTTTGGTAAACGAGTAAGTAACGGCCAACAATTGGAGGTCCACTTACGAAGTTCGAGTTTGGCAGTCGACAACAATGAAACCAATTCCGATTGCAAACTAATTAGCTCTTCAGATGAATCTGCACCCGTCATGACGTCATCCACATATACATCGTGTTCCAACACACGCGCTGCATTTGGGTATTGATCTCGGTAGTCAATCGCGATTTGTTTTAAGACCCGAACAGATAAGAATGAAGCGGATGCTGTCCCATACGTGACGGTACATAATCGGAAGTGTGTAATCTCATCAGATGGGTTCTCACGCCAGACGATGCGCTGAAAATCAGTATCTTGATCATCAACTTTAATTTGGCGAAACATTTTCACTACATCCGCTGTAAACACAAACCTATGCTGTCGGAACCTCAAACTCACTCCCACTAAATCTCTTTGAATGGGAGGGCCAACGAGTAACCTGCTGTTGAGTGAATTCCCAAGCGAATCCCTAGCCGAACCATCGAAAACAACACGTAACTTCGTCGTGGGACTATCTGGCTTCAACACAGCATGATGTGGAAGATAAAACTGCTGCTCTGGATTGATGTTCAGTTCCGTTGGTGGAATTCGGACCATGTGACCAAGCTGCAGATATTCTTGCATAAACTTCGAGTAGAGACAATGCAAGTTTGGGTCTCTTTGAAACCGACGTTCCATTGAGCTTAAGCGACTTACGGCTCCTTTTAATGAGTTACCAAAGACGGGGTATTGAACGACAATTGGACAACATACCTACCATCGGATGAGCGCGAAAATGTTCTTCGAAAATGTTGTTCTGCTTCATCGTCACTGAACGAGTCATCTTTCGGTGGTGTTACTTCATCCAGTTCCCAAAACCGCTGGAGCAAGATATCGACATCAAGCATCGAATGGAGAGAGGAAATGGACATTAAGGATGAGTGTTTGGTATCGAGCAGCTTCCCTGTTACAACCCATCCAAATGACGTATTCTGTGCTACCGGCACGCCATCCGGTCCTTGAATTTGATCCCCTTTGAGGATACACCAAAACTTATCCCCTCCGAGAAGAACATCAATCGGACTAGAAATATTGAAAGAAGGATCCGCTAACTCCAACTTGTGAATATGCGACAACGTGGAGGCATCAAACGATTGCGAGGGCAGGTTAGAAGTTAACTTACTAAGGACAAATGCATCAACGAATATATGATTCTGAGTATGACGAGAGCACAGTTTGATAGAAATGCAGCCCCTAGTATGACCGGCTTCAGTGGATGAAACTCCCAGTATGGGAATTCTACCATGTTTTCGAGGAAGTCCTAACAGTTGAGCAAACGATTCACCTACAGACGAGAACTGAGATCCGGAGTCTAACAGGACCCTACAGCTTCGAAAGTTTCCTTGAGTATCCTGCACCTTGGCCAATATCGTGGGTAAGATGGTTTGCTTACACAAGCCAACATCAATCGAATGGTTATTGACAATGGGTGGAACAGGCGAAGATGAAGACGATTTGGAGGGATGGTGAATAGGTTTCCGCGAAGGGAGATTAGAGCGCGACGACGACGGTTGGTTATCTGAATCCGTTGGATGAACTAGTGAGTGATGACGCGATTTACATGACCGACAGCGAAACATTGACCGACACTGAGTTGCTGGGTGACCTACTCGAAGACAATTAAAACACAAAGAGTTCGTTTTCACAAAACACCGACGGGGTTCAATGTCTAACGCAATAAATTTAAGACACTGGGGTAAGATATGACTATCCCCGCACATTGGACACAATGGAGTTGATTGTGGCGATTCAGCGAAGTGTGATCGAATTTGTCCTTGCGATTTCGTAACCGATATCCTAGGGCGAGAAACAGTTTGACAGTCTTCAAGCGCGTTACATCTGGATTCCAAAAAGGTTAAAAGTTCATGGATGGTGCAATCATCGCGCGTGCCGACGTGGACCGACCACGCCTGCTTCGTATCACCATCCACTTTGTTGAATAACAAGTAAATCAACCACGGATCCCGCGTATTCGAACCAAGGGCGTTAAGTCCGCGAATAACCTCGTCTGCGCCGTCCGATATTTTTTGCAAAGTGTGAACATTAGCGCTGCTGATTGATGGGAGTGATAGAAACGATTGAATAAACGATTTCACGATTAAGTTCACCCGATCGTAACGTTTCTCTAATTTTTCCCAGGCTTCAAGATAGTTAGCCTCAGATATCGGCATGTGCTTCACTAAATTTGCCGCGTCCCCCCTAATATACGATTTTAAGTATTTGAACTTTTGGCTCGATGTAAGGTTTTTTTTATTGTCTACTGAACCCAAAAATATATCGCGGAATGACGGCCAATCCTTGAAATCTCCCGAAAACGATGGCACTTCCAACTTTGGCAATTGAACACCCGAATTGTCTTTCGATGTCGTATTTAGGGTCTCTAAAAATGCTGATTGCTGAAGCGCGAGTTGTTCCACCATCTTATTTTCGTTTGCAATAGGAGCCTTTTTTCTAATATATTTCACTAGGTTCGAATGCGCACTAAAAAATCGAGATTCGTACTCACCAAACTCTTCCTCTAACTCTTTGAATTGTTTCTCGGTAGCGGTTTGTAAGAGTTGATCGTGTATTGTAGCAAAATCCGACTATGCTTCATCCAACTTCTCTAACCGAATCTCTAGCATCTCTAGAGGAGTGTCATCGTCGATAATGTCCACGAACGATACCACACGAGTTAACCGACCTTTCGCATGCCCGAGTTTCAGTTTTAGTTTTAAGGAGCTCATTGTTTTTCTTTTTATAATATAAATGTATTTAAATCCGACCACGAAGGACCACTAATGATCTGGATTCGCGAATACTCACGACGAGAGAAAGAAACCAACAAGAACAAAAGAAAAACCACTTCAATTAAATCGTTATAAAAATCTATCTTTATCTTAATTGATGAAGGCGAACCATTGGATCGAATGCATTGGTTCTGGTGGTTCGATGCACAAGTACAGTGATTAACAATTATTTTTATAACAAACTTTTGAAAACAAGAACAATGAGAATACATAATGATATTTTGTAACAATGATACGAACGCATGTAAATAATATAAATAATAACGCAAATAACAGCAATACAAATAATCATAACTACAATAACATCATTTATATTAAACAGATGGTGCAAAATGTCGTTTGCAGAATCTCTTAGCGCCGTCGTTTTTTAGGTCTTATTTTCTAAGCCATTTCCTTCCATGCTTCCATACTGCAGCATTGACCTTATTGTTAATGTAGGGAAGCAACAATAACATTAAAACCGGGTAAGTGTAAGTAAGTGGCTTTCCACCTCCAACGCTCACAAGAGCTGATCTGACAATATTAGAACAATTTAATACGATAATCAATTTAACATGAGCGTAATCATAATTGATTTCGAAACCATACAAACTCTCATATGTATTTCATGAGGTGTGTGGTGTACTCGCCCCCACCCATCTGAGTGTCAGTTGCAGGACTGTAACTACATCTCAAATTCAGTAAACCGACAAATTTTATTTAGGCTGTCAACCGCACAAGTCCCTTAGCACCCTTTTAACGTTTACCTATCTGCCATGGCGGAGTCACAATTTTCAAAACATTTGCATTTAACTCGGAATTGACATCGTGGAAATCTGTATCGTATGTGTGTGTATGTGCTTGAATTTTTCCTTATGGTTAGGTTTGTTGTGCACTTTCCCCACTCCTACAAGCACTTCAATCACAACACACAGAAGCAGGTTGGGAATGCCAAAAGTTAACGTTAACGTTGAGAATCAGTGGCATTCCTTTGAGAGTTTAGGGTGAATAAACAAATAAATGGAAGGATATGTTTTTTCTTTCCCGTAGCTCCCATTGGAGTACACATATGACATGTCATATGTATATATGTATATAGTATTTACATATGTTTGCAAGTGTGAAGCGCTATTTTGAAAGACGAAAATCTCAACTCAAGGTGTGTGATGTTATGTCGCTCTCTTTCGAAGAAATTCCCAACCTTTATGACTGACACTTTGCACTTTTTTTTATTATATTAAAAGTACTCTTAACGGGACAAAGTGCTGCTTAAGACATTAACATAGTGATTATATGTTGGAGGTAGCTGTGTGTTGCTGCACATTGAGGGGAAAATTCGATGGCCGGTCATCAATTCCATCTGGCGAACAGCTTACAAAAAGTTAAGCTGATACATAAATAGAAAAAGTAAGAATTCACAATGAGTCGTTGCTCCTTTTTTTTTCTGGGGCAAAATTTTTATGATTTGCACAATCTGCATTCTTTTAAAATTTACTAAAAATTTTTATTTTTATTTTTGAGTTGGTCGATTAGATGAGGCAAGGCTGCATCAAAATTCCGATTGCCGATTGATTTCGTTTTAATTTAACTCTTTCGTAAAAGGTTTCGCCAACGGAATACTTTTCTCCATTTCTTGGACCAAGCATCTAAACTGAATTTTATGTCACCTGTATTCTGCACAAAATAACAAAGAATGCTTATTTTGGCACAGTTTTAAATAAATACCCAAAATGCTTGCATATCTTTTCAACTTGGAAACTGTCGTTTAATAAATTATCGACAGCAAAAAATAAATAAATGAATAAAAAAAAACCTTTTAAAAAATAATGGTTTCCCTTTTCAACGAAATTGGAATTATTTGAACATCCGTTAAAGTAAAACCATTACATAAAATATTACTGTTACTGTTATGTCACAACAGCATACTACTAATAATATGTTTTATCATAATGCTGATTGTTTATAAGGATTACCTACTAAAGAAAGTGAATGAGTGTTTTGGATGGCACTATATATTTACTTTTTGAAATGTTTGTTTTCATATTTCCGCCAGAATCGCGACAAATGCCGGTATGCGCTCCAGAGGTATGATAGAAGGGTAAGGCTCTTGTACAATGGGTGTACCCCTAGGTTGCTGCGTTAGCGGAATGACTTTTTTTACTACCCTCATTATCCATTCAGTCCTCAGCCTCAGCTATATTGGGTATTAGAATAACGTCACGTAGCTTATGTCCGCCATATTGGATTTAGAAGATATAATATATAACATAGTCACCGGACTTATGTACGTCATCATTGCCGAGAAGGTGGTGTTATTGTGTGGGTGTGGGGCGCTATCTCATACTATGGGACTATTAAGCTGGAGTTTCAAACATTCCAAATGACCGCAAATTCCTACAAAAGAATACTAGAAGGAGTTTTTCCTAAGTTTTCGAACATTTTCAAACCCATATAATTGAATCGTCAACATGATAATGCGCCAATCCATACTTTACGGGTCGTCAGAAATTGTATAAATGAACAAAATGTGGAATTAATCTAATGTCCGCCATACTCGCCAGATTTGAATATCATGGAAAATGTGTAGGGATGTTTGGTTCGCAAAGCGTATGAGTCTGGCCAATTTGAGTTTGAGGACCGGGAGTCAATAATAGCTGCTATTAAAGCTACCTGGGGAGTATTTTCCCTAAATAATTTGAAAGAGCTTTAAATATCCCCTTCTAAGGTATACTTAAGTACCGAATTTCAAGTTCCTGGATCCACTAGAAATCCCTCATAAGGAACTGGGCACTTCGTGGCACGAACAAAATTTGTTGATTTTGTTATGGAAATATTTTTTTTAATGCCAATACAGCCAATAATAAGCATCGTCTTTGACAATCCATGGGTCCTCCAACTAATATAAATACCAAATAATTCAATCCCAATCGCGAATAAACTAAAACAAAATACAACGCTACGTACTGTTAAGCACTCGGTCTTCTCAAATACGTTTTCACGGAATTCACCAGCTCCAAAGAGCGGCATAGTCCTTTTTATTCACCCCAGTGCCATACTATCCTCAGCGAGTCGTTAAACTTGCCATATTTGTAATGGACCGTGGTGATGTAGAGGAGGAGAGAGGGGAGAAGTCTTAAGAAATGTTTGGGGTCATGGGACTGAGGATAAGGATTGAGGGAAAAAATGGTAAAAGGAACTTCGAAAACTCGGAAGCGGGGTGCATGCATTGCAGGTCAAAGGCCTCGCTCGCCGGAGGGTGGATTCTTGCTCCAAAGATTCCCGAATATCACCATTACACAAAAAAAAAATTAACTGGGGGGTCAGTCCTGTACTTCCCACCTGATATTGCGTTATAAAAAAGCGAAAATTATTTCCAATAACACCACAACGTGCTTGTTGTCCAGCACACCTTTTTTTAATGCATTTCTTCAAATATCTCAGCATCCACTGGACCGACTTTGCTCAATATCTAATCAGCTCTAAGTTTCATTGGGACAAATCAAACAAACAAAAAATCGCAAGATCATACGTTGTTCCGTTCTCCAGATATCGGAGGCAAAAAAAATTGTCACACACACACACGCACACACAGACATCACTTCGAAAATGGGTGGAAATGATTTCTAAGGTATCGTAATGTGAAGCTGTGTTAAAATCTCGAACTTTTTTTTTCGGGTGATTGCAATACTTCCCCTATGGAGTCCTTTTGCTTGTTTTTGACATTTAAAAGCTTTTGAATAAAGAAAACAATTTAACCCTTAAATGCCCAGTGTATCTTTAAAGATACAACCATTTAAAAAAATTATTTCTTCGTTAGTTTTGACTTTATTTGCTTATGGCTTACTATTTTTGCTTTATTGACTCAAAATGTATCCACTGCAAAAAAATAGACCCATAGTTTTTAAATTAAATTACTTGTAACGAAATATTTGAATTTTTCAATTTTAAGCAATTTAAAAAAAAAGTAATTTTTTTCTTTAATCACTTTTAAGTTGATAACACTACCTACTATAATAAACAATTACCCGTTTATCTAATAAACTTAAAAACAATTCCAATGCAATCGTTATAATTTTATTTCCGAATAGCTGTGGGGGGTTTTTGCCCCGTTCATCTTTAAAGATACAGCCACTTTTTTGTTAATAACTTCGTAAAAAAAAAAAATTATTTTTTTTACATAGCGGATTTGTTGTTTTTGTTCCCGTTTACATACAATATATTTTTTCATCAAAATCGGTTTCCTTGGGCATTTAAGGGTTAAATAAAATTCTAGCCGCAAACCAATTGGTTGGTGCGGATGGAAGTGAGTATAGATCGTTTAATGTATGTGAATTCATTCTAGTGTGATCATTGTGTTAATAAACTTCATACCGTGCGGACGTGACCTTTTCTTACGCTCCTTAGCTAAGCGCATATCATTTGGCGACGAGCGAAAAAAAAACGGCATTTTTTTCTCTTTTTCTCTATGACTTTGATTATTATTCAAGGTCTAATCGATTGTCACTTTTGCGGTATATACACAGTCGTTCGAGTCGCATATACATATGTACGTATGTACATAGTTGGTTGTCGGTCACCAGATAGAAAAGTACAGTCAAATTCGAGTCGCGGAAATTATACTCAGTAACCATGGCATACTCGATCAGTCAAAGAACGATTTCAATACCTATTGTGAGCGATTAGAACAATTATTCGTGGTCAATATAATTGAGGATGACAAAAACCTGCCGTTGCTAGTGACATTAATTGGTGGAGAAACATATAGTGTCTTAAAAAATTTGTGCATGCCCAGTTCACCTATGGAAAAAACATTCGATGCATGCAATACGTTGTTAAAAAATTATTTTAATCCGAAGCGTACTGTGATATTAGAACGGTTTAAATTTAATAAGAGAGACCAAAAGACAACGGAAACAATAAGTGAATACATAAATCAATTGAAACAGTTAGCTAGACCATGTGAGTTTGGACATTTTTTATCGGAAGCGTTACGTGATCGGTTAATTCGCGGTTTGTATAACGAGAATTTTCAAAAACGGTTCCTTTCGGATGAGAATATTTCATTCGAAACAGCGTGTACTAAGGCTATAGGCATGGAGGCTGCCTTGCTAGGAACAAAGGCCATGCACAACGATGATGCCGTTTCAGCTGTAAAATCGTTTAGAAGGAAACAAGTTCAAGCTAAGTATCGTTCAAATACAAATTTTGAAAAACCTTGCTTCAAACCTAACCTCCACAGTCGAAAACTAGAGTCGTCATCAGCATGTTATAGGTGTGGGCGTCAACACAGTCCGTCAACTTGCCCTGTACAGCAGTGGACATGTTTCACATGCCATCAAAAGGGACATACGTCTAGAGTCTGCAAAAAGGAGTCGGCTAAGAGAAGATCTTCAAAAAACATAAGGAAAGTCGAAGATTTTTCGGAATCGTCAGAGGAGTATACAGAGGATACACTTAACTACTTTAATTCAATTGACAGTCACACCGGTAAGCAAGTTCCAATTATTACTAATACAAAAAGGATTGCATGTCATCTCTAGAAGGAGGCGCCGTATTCTGTGTTCTTGACCTTACTGGTGCTTTCCAGCAGTTAGAAATATCCCCCGAGTCACAAGAACTTTTCACAGTTAATACCCATCTAGACTTGATGCGATACAATAGATTGACATATGGCCTGAAGAGCGCGCCATGCATATTTCAAAAGACCATGGACGAAATCTTACGTGGTAACAATGCTATGTGTTACATAGATGATGTGATTATCAAGGGAATGACTTTTGAAGAATGTGCTGAGAATTTGGAGCGTGTCCTATCAGCTTTCAAGAAATACAATGTTAAAATAAACATCGACAAATGTCAGTTTTTTAAAAGCGAAGTTGAATACCTAGGTTACGTAATAACCAGTGCGGGTATAAAGCCTAGTCCCAGCAAAATAGAAGCAATAAAAAATGCACCGGTTCCTGAAAATGTCACTCAAGTAAAGTCATACCTAGGACTTCTAAATTATTATAGAAAATTTGTCCCAATGCATTCGTCATTACTAGCTCCACTGTACAATCTTACTCGTTGTGGAACAGTCTTTGTCTGGAACTCGTCTTGTCAATATGCTTTCACTAAAAGCAAAGAAGCGCTAAGTAAATAAACGCTTTTGCAACATTATAGTCCATCTGAACCCTTAATTCTATCTTGCGATGCTAGTAAGGAAGGTGTAGGAGCAGTTCTTAGCCAGATGAAGGAAGGCAAAGAATGTCCTGTTGTTTTTGCTTCTGCAACCCTAAACTCAGCGGAGAAAAACTACTCTCAAGTAGAAAAAGAAGCACTAGCTATTATTTTTGGGGTACGTACATTTTACAAATATTTGGTTGGGAAAAAATTTACACTATTTACGGATCACCAGCCTCTGAAAGTCATTTTCGATGTTAGAAAGGGAGTCACAGTCACTGCAGCAAGTCGTCTTCAGCGGTGTGCACTTTTCTTGTCAGGATTTGACTATGAAGTGAAATATAAAAAGGGTCAGGAGATGTCAGGTCCAGATGCTATGTCGCGACTTCCGCTAAAGGAAAGTCGAACGCACGAATTGACTGAGCATCTTATTAACTCGTTTAAAGAAGACGAACATATTCCTATTTCGTATGAAGATATTGCACACCATACGATAAAAGATGCGGTTTTATGCAAAGTCATCGAATTAGTTCAGAAAGGTTGGCCAGATCATATTCAGGATGATGTCTTAAAGCCCTATTTATTCGAAGATATTCACTATCCATCGAACAAGGATGTATTACATATTGAATACGTGTCCCATATATCCATAGTTCCCATATCCGTGCGCTCGGACATTCTACAGCTTTTACATCAAGACCACCCTGGTATTGTGAAGATGAAACTTTTAGCCAGATCAATTTGCTGGTGGCCCAAAATCGATGAGGATATAGCAGACACATGCGCAGAATGTATTCCTTGCCAAAGAATAAGAAGAGACAACAATCAGGAAAAGTCGTTTTTGGGTTGGCCGAAATTGGAAAAAGCGTGGGTGCGACTTCACATAGATTTTTTTTTCTTCATCGGAAAAACCTTTTTATTAGTTGTGGAAGCTACATCTAAATGGATAGATGTGTCTTACATGATTTCTACCACAGCAGATGCTGTTATTTTAAAACTAAAGCAGTTGTTCTCAACGTTTGGATTACCTGAACAATTAGTTTCTGACAACGGTCCACCATTTACTTCGGATTGTTTTATTCGGTTTTTAAAAAGCAAAGGAGTTGAAGTTTTGAAAAGTCCCCCATATTATCTTCAAGGAAATGGATTAGTCGAAAGATGTGTACAAGTAGTAAACAATTTTTTAAAAAAGAAGTTTTTTGAGGGAAAACAATATTCACAACATGAAATAGAATCAAATATTGCAGAATTTTTATTTTCCTACAGAAATTCACCATGTCCTTCCACCGGTATGTGTTCTGCGGAATATATCCTAAAGTCCTCACCACGAACAGTCTTCCGTCAAATTCAACCAACACGTTCGGACAAAATAGTAACCCTGGCGCAAAAAATTTGGACAGAAGACCGGAGAAAAAGTTTATTTATTCTGTTGGAGAGAAGATATGGTTGCGAATTTCCAAAACCTGGGAAAAAGCAACTGTTCTTCAAGTGATCAGCGGAAATAGGTATCTTTTAAAGCAGGAAAACAACGTTCGAATTGCTCATCAACATCAAATGCGGCCGTGCTTGGAAAAACATGTAACGCCATTGCCAGATTCAACGCCATCTCTGGAGTCAACTACGATACCAAAAATGATGCCATGCTATCCTGCTACATTACCTGATGAAAAACCAATAATTGACAATACCACAAGTATTGTGGATCCATCAACCGATGCACCACAGCCTAACGTTGAAAAACAGGAACCTGCAGAAACCATACCACGGAGGTCAGAAAGGGTGCGACGTCCACCAAATAGGTTAATGTATTGAAATTTTGTGAAAAAAAAACCCGAATTTGATGAACTGAATTTTAAATTATTTTTGTAAAGGGGAAGTAATGTAATGTATGTGAATTCATTCTTGTGTGATCATTGTGTTAATAAACTTCATACCGTGCGGACGTGATCTTTTCTTGCTCTCCTTAGCTAAGCGCATATCAGATCGTTTTTTTGACTGAAGTGAGTATAGCTAATTATCAAAAAAACACGGCTTTTTAAGTAAAAAAAAAAAAAACAATAAAAAAGGTGCACGATGCACGGGATCAAAGTGTCTGTACGTTTGTAATGTCGACCAAGGTGCATGTACCTTGACAACGATTGATAATGCTGGTGCTTGAACCAGAACACCAAAGAACAATTGTACCGAAGTTGACGTGAACGAGTGGCCAACGTTGAAGGCTGACTTGCTGCGGAGAGTATAAGATTGACGATCGAGTACGCGAAGAAAAGAACCTTGTTGCTCTGATTTCTTGATTGAAATGTGTCTACTTTATTTTCGGATTTTCCTTAAATACTAATTACACATAATAATTTTGCATGGTAAGCATGCCGCACGAGTAATCGACAATTGATACCTCGATTGCCCGAGCGGATGTCTACCAGACATACGCAATGCTTACTCAACAAATAATCATCCGCTCGTGCGGATATTTACCGTGAGAAAGTGCATAATAAGACAAAATACAAAATACATTCTACTACCTGTGCACTGCTTGCGTAGACAGATTTTAACGAATATGCAAATAATCAAACACATGTAATGGAATAAAAAAGGGCAAGAGGGAAGAATATTTAGAAGTTCTGTGCCTAAACATTCTCCCCGCCTTGAACTATTGTTCAATATGAACTGTAAATATTTCTCCAGGGTCAGACCGAGGAGCCGGCGTGGGGGTGTTGACTACTCTTCGTTGTCGTCGGTGCTGTGTGCTTCTCCATATCTTGTAGCCGATGATGATCACGCAGCAGAAGGCTGCGATGTAACCAACAGCAAATTGGTGGGCGTCATGGGTCCGAGTTTGCTGCAAGTACTCATTTAGTTGTTGCTGTGTTATGAGTTCTTGGATGTTAGATATTTCGTCTGACTGCCTCGCATATTCTACTGAATGTTGCTCTAGTTGTTCGCGGGTTCGTAGATTAATGAAGTCCGACAAATTTCCCACTGGCGTAAAAGACCCTCTTAATGAGCTTGAAAATATATTGTGGCCCTGTATGGTAATCAAGTCGTGCTTTACTGTGCAGCCAGCAGGAACCGTCAGGTAGCCCGACCCTTGCAAGCTTATTTGGGAGGCGTTCCTCTGACAAACAACGTTCATCAGTATTTTGTCCCGCACGGCGAATATCCACTGATTTGAGTGTCGTAGCTGGACCCAATATTGGTTATTTGCGAAGTTATTGAACTGACACGAAGAATGGTCGGGGATTTGATTCAAAAGGTTGATTTCGCACTTGCTGACATTTGAACCCTTTTGATGAATTGGATGTTTGGATTGGCACAGGGTGTCGCCTTCCATAATTGCAATGCACGACATCAATTCGATTTCAGTCAGCGGGTAATACCGGTCTCGATGTAGACTTACAATTATGTAGTCCGTGGAGGGTGTGATTGCTACGAATGAACTGTTGACGAGTACAGGCACGGGAATGATACGGTACAGCTCGTATTCGTCCGATGATAGCAGTGGCATTTTTAGCCGGAAGATAATGGTGTCTTCAATGATTCTGGCTTCCACGGACATTAGCTTGTAGAGTTGTGTTACCTTATCATAGGGGAGTGGAAGATGAAGGGATGCTGGTAGGTGGGCCTTGATTGTGGTTAGTTCCTGACGCAGTTGACGCACCGAGATTAATGTGGGGCTTACCCTTCCATGATGAAGTTCTGTTAGCACGTCCAACACTGACGATTGAATTTTTTGCAATTCTGTGATGGTGAGGAACACTTGAAAGCATTGAGACAGTATTAGCTGAGATATTTGTTGTTGGTAGATTTGGTTTGATGAGTTGTTTACTTGAGTTATTATTCTGTTTCAATGTCCAGGCTGCGAAATTGTTTTTCGATTCTGCTCTGGTCGGTCCTTATTACATTGGCTGTTGCATTGAGTATTGTCGTTTGGTTTTTCATGAGCCGTAATAAGTAGTCCTCCCCAGACCGTATTTCGGCGATGATGTGCGACATGCGCTTGGCGTATTCGGAGTCCAAAATACCAAATAATGAACTTGCCACGTTTCCCACGACGTTAACAGCTCCCCGTTTTGTGCGCGAAGGTCCATGTCGCAGTAGGTCGTCATTCTCTTCCAGCTCCCTGTAAAGGTGTAGAAAATGTTGTATAGTGGTTGTGCAGAATTCTCCCCGAGTCGTGGCGTGGCACAGTGTTTTGAGATTATTGTTGCCTTCTCGTGCTAGGTTCAAATTGCTTCGGTACGGCTGCAGGTCGTAATAAACCACTATACTCCATCCGTCGGAGATGATGTGCGCCTTCCCGAGATTTTCAAAATGTATTCCTGGAGTTGAATTGAAGCGTGATATTTTTACTTCCTGGCATAGGAACATTGGCATCAGAAGAACTATGAGTAGAAGGGTCGTCAATGTAGTAAAGGGATTGTTTCGCGTTTTCTTCCTTGGTGGTGTGTCTGCTTGAGATGCCTCTTCATGCTTCTTATGACTGTCGTGCGTTGAGTTTGGTTTGGATTGTCCACTGGATGATGGGTCGACAATTGTTGCTATTGTCTTTGAGTCAACGTGAGATCCCACATCTTGGATCACAACAGGAAGAGGTGCTAATCGGTGTATTGGTCTGCGAAGAAGGCTTAATGATGTCTGAACCTCTGCTACGCGTACTATTCCATCTGGGCCTGGGAATGTCTGAACAACTCTTCCAAGGGGCCATTTCATGACTGGACAGTTGTCTTCTTTAATAATCACCATCGTCCCTGGAAGTATGTTGTCGCATTTGTGCTGCCATTTGTGTCGTTGTTGAAGCTCATTTAAGTATTCCTTCTGCCATCTTTTCCAGAAGTCTTCCTTGATGTTTGATATGATCTTCCATCTTGTTGCGAGATTAGCCCTAAATGGTTCTGCCTCTGGATCAGTGGGGTTCGTAAGTGGCTCCCCTATGAGGAAGTGTCCTGGTGTTAGCGCCGTAAGGTCGTTGGGATCAGATGACATTGGAGTGAGCGGTCTTGAGTTCATGATGGCTTCGATTTCGACTACTAGGGTCTCTAGTTCTTCATATGTCGGTGATGCCGGCTCCATGCAGCGCTGTAAAAGATGTTTCGTTGTTTTTACGGCTGCCTCCCAAAGACCGCCGAAGTGGGGTGCTCTAGGAGGTATAAAGTGGAATTCTATTCCTCTCGTTGTACAAGCGCTGTATATTTTTTCCCTTGCCTGGTTGGTGTGGAGAATGTTGGCTAGTTCTTGCAATTGATTGTTGGCGCCGACGAAGTTGGTTGCGTTATCGCAATACAAGTGGCGACAACTGCTTCGCCTTCCTATGAATCGTTTCATAGCTGCGATGAATCCATTAGTCGAAAGGTCCGTTACTAACTCTAGATGGACTGCCTTTGTTGCGAAGCAGCAAAAAACAGCGATATACGTTTTCTGCGGATGCTTTCCTCTCACCTTAAAGTGGGTCTTGAAAGGTCCACAAAAATCGACTCCAGAATTGATGAATGGTCGAGCTGGTTGTACCCTATGTGCCGGCAGATTTCCCATAATTTGCGTGAGTAACCTTGGTTTTGCTCTGACACATCTTACACACCGCTGAACTATTGAACGTGCCAGGGTTTTGCCCTTGATGGGCCAAAATTTCTGCCTTGTGGTAGCTAGTAAAGCTTGCGGACCGCAATGCAAATTCTCATGATGGATAGCTGTCATCAGTAACTTCGTATATGGGTGTGAATATGGGAGTAATAGTGGATGTTTAGCTTCATATGGTAACGATGAGGCTTCAAGCCGACCTCCTACTCGCATGGTGCCTTCTTCATCAATGAACGGAGCTAGGCTTGCGATTGGACTATCTCTTGCCGTTTCTGAGGTTTGCTTTAGGCTGCTTAGGTCCTTCTCGAATTCTTCCTTCTGCATGATCTTGACGATGCATATCAATGCCTTATGTAGTTCGGTTGGCCTTAAAGTACCCGATTTTCTTATGAGCTCCTTGTGTACCGCGGTCCTCAGATTATGAGCGAAGCGAAGCGTATATGCGACGATACGTTGAAGTCGTCTGAAGTCGTTTTGATGACCAATGCTGTATACGATGTCTGAAGATCCTTCCATAACTGAGAGCACTTGTTTTACAGTCTTTTTCTCGATGTCGCATTCCCCCTTAGGCGAATATGGGGGGGGCCATGATGATTCCGCACCATGCAGAAACAGCGGTCCGTAAAACCACAGATTGCATGATGCTAACTTATCTGCGGGGATTCCTCGTGATACTATGTCGGCAGGGTTGTCCCTCGACCGTACGTGTCGCCATTGCTGGGCTGATGTAAGTCGCTGGATTGTTGATACCCGATTAGCGACGAACGTGTGAAATGATGATGACGACGAATTGATCCATGCCAGTACTATTTCGGAGTCCGTCCACATGAATGTTGTGTAGGCTGTTAGACGGAGATCCTTGAGGACGCGATCAACAAGTTTCGCGGCGAGTGTTGCGGCACATAATTCAAGTCGTGGTGTTGATAATTTCTTTATGGGAGCTACCTTAGACTTGGCACACAGCAATCGAACTATGACGATGTTGTCCTTGTTAGTAGATCGAATATAAATCGCTGCACCGTATGCAGTCTCAGATGCATCAGCGAATGCGTGAACTTGCACGGAGTTGGGGATTCGATGCGAGAAGATGTGCCGATCGATCTTTACGTCCTTTAAATGCCTTAGACCCTCACGAAATCGTATCCACTCGAACTGTAGCTCCTTGGGAAGGGAAGCATCCCAATCGACACCTTCCTTCCAGAGTTTTTGTAGGAATATTTTTGCTGTTATTATGATTGGGCTTAAGAACCCCAGTGGGTCGAATAGGTGGGCGATGTCCGACAACACTGCTCGTTTGCTGATCCTCTCATTAGGGCTAGATTGGATGCTAACAATGAAAGTGTCCGACTTGGGTCGCCATGCTTGACCAAGAGTCTTTATGTGGCTTGAATCATCCATGTCCAGATGTAGTTGAAGCGCGACGTCACTTGCCGGAATATTCTCGAGCAGGCCTTGATGATTAGCACACCATTTCCGTAGCGTGAACCCAGCTGTATGTAGTAGCCTGTTTACTTGTTCTTGCATCTGTAGTGCAGTGCTTAGACTATCCGATCCTGTCATTAGATCGTCCACGTAGAAGTCTCTCTTAAGGATTTCTGCACCTAGAGGATAAGTCCTTGCTTCGTCATCAGCTACTCGTTGTAAACATTTTGTGGCTAGGTAGGGCGCTGAGGTTGTTCCGTAAGTCACCGTATTTAGCCGGTAGATCTGTATTTCTCCTGTCGGGTCGTCTCTCCACAGGATTAGTTGGAATTGTCTGTCCGCCTCGTGAACCAACACTTGTCGATACATCTTCTCAATGTCGGCCGTGAAGACATATCTGGGTAGTCGAAAACGAAGTAATATGGACAGTAGCTCATCTTGAATGGTTGGACCCGTCGATAATATGTCATTAAGTGAGACGTTGGTTGCTGTTTTTAATGATGCATCGAAAACAACCCGTAGTTTCGTGGTGGTGCTGCTTGGTTTTAGCACACTGTGGTGAGGGAGAAAGAAGTGTGGTCCTTTAATCTCGCTTGGATCGACTCGTTCCATGTGTCCGAGATGTTTGTACTCGTTTATGAACGTAACATACTGCTGCTTGATGTCTTCGCGTTTCGCCAGTTTTCTTTCCAGAGTCAAGTACCGCTGCAAGGCAATACCCCTCGACTCTCCTAGTCTGCATGGATCGCCTTTGAATGGAAGCCTGACTACGAATCGGCCCTTAGAAGTCCTTTTAGTGTTTTCAGCGAAATGCTCTTCAATTCTCCTTTCTTCAGAGGTGTGATTGCCTTTATGTACTTCTTGAGCTTCTTCCACCTTCCAAAACCTTTCCATGTCTTGCTTCAACTGATCTTCACTACAGATTCCACATAATGCCCAGGGTTGACGAATGCTTCCAACTCTGCCAGCGACTATCCAACCAAGGCGCGTATTCTGCATTATTGGCAGGTCCCGTCCCAGTTTAATTTGTCCGGCATCAAGTAGATGGTAATACACTTCAGCTCCAATTAACATGTCTATGTGATCCGGGCAGTCAAAATGTGGGTCCGCTAATTGAACATTGTTCGGCATAATCCAATTCGATGTGTTGATCTTTCGTGTCGGTTGAGGAGGGGTTATTTTTGGTAGGACGAAGGCTTCGAGTCTCACAGAAAATTTTGTTGTTCTAGATTTCAGTAGAATGTTCATTCTTCTGTGTGAGTGCCTTGTGCCTTCGCCTATTCCCAGGATGCCCATTGTCTCCACCATTTCTGGGAGCTTAAGCTTCTTTGCCAGCTTCTGCGTGATGAAATTAAGCTGAGACCCGGAGTCCAACAGTGCTCTGCATTCCACAACTGCACCTTCGTTGTCTTCCAGATCCACGATAACTGTGCTTAGGAAGACGTAGCCCTTCTCGTTCCGTGCCACTGCAGTTGCAGAGACAGTTGCATCTTCCTGTGTTGAGAGCTTCTTTTGATGAGTTCCTTGCCTTTGGCTCCCAATTGATGTGTTAGTCGCTGATGGTTTGTCCAAATGTAACAGCGTGTTGTGCTTCCTTGCGCACCTTATGCAACCACGTGACGGACAGTTTGAAACGGTATGGCCACCGTTCAAACAATTGATGCAACGATTCGCCCTTTTCACGATGTCTAAGCGGTTGGCTGGGGTTAATCGTAAGAACATTTGGCAGGCATACAGTTTGTGTCCAGTACCGGAGCATAGTGGACAATTTACATTCTCTGTAGCGACTGACATGAACGAGCGTGCAGCAGGTTTCCTTAGAGGCTCTTCGGAAGTTTTGCCCTTGTTTCCCAAAGCTTCTAACGATTGGAATCGAACTTCGAGGAAACTTAGAAAGTCTGCCAATGATGGTAGAGCTCTGGGTTGTTTTAAGGACTGCTCGTACAATGTGTGGGTATTACGGTCTAGCTTCTTGATGAGCAGATGAACCAGCAATGGATCCCAGTTCTGTGTGTCTACTCCGAGATTGTTGAGCCCGTGTAGGCATTCTTGAGTGGTGTCATGTATAGCCCTTATACCCGTAGCAGATTCCGTTGACAGCGAGACTTGTTGTAGTAGTCGATTTATCAATGCTGTCGCTAGGAGCCTCAGGTTGTTGTATCGATCCTGTAGCATTTTCCAGGCCGAAGCATAATTCTCGTCGGAGATGGTTAGATGTCGAATCAGTCTTTCCGCATCCCCCGATAGGTTGGTCTTTAGGTACCACATCTTTTGGCACTCGGACATTGATTGTTGTTCGACCATTTGGGTGAATAGATTGTGGAATTGTGTCCATTTGAGGTAGTCTCCGTCGAATTTCGGAAGTTCTATCCGCGGTAGGTTCAACCTTGCACTGCCTATTGCTGTGGATTGTTGCGGTACCGAATGACTGTCGCATTCTACCGCGCACCGTACTAATGTCTCCTGCACCGCAGCTTCCATTTTGATGTAGCCGGCCATGTCATGGCCAGCCGCTGATGGGTTGCCTGACGCCTCCCATATGCTGTTTTGCATGTCTTCAATTTGCTTCCAGTAATTCTTGATGACGTCTGCCTTGAGTTCCCAAAAGTGCCTTGATGTAGACTTCGGTTGCTGCATGCTATCTAGCGTGCGTTGTAGTGCACTCAACAAGGTTTGCTGCCGCCTAACCATCCTTGTGACTTCATTGGTTGTTGCCTGGGATGAAGTGGATGTATCGTCGTGCAGCTGCGGTTTTGTGGGTGGTTTTACTGGGTCACTCCCTAAGATCCGTTGACGTGCCTTCATGTTCTCCTGGAACTCCTGCTTGTAGCGATCATAGATCGCCTTTACAGCGTCGTAATATCCTTTGTTGAAATACGGATGCGTGAGTTCATCCGCATGAGAAGTCCTGATGTCGCTGTCTGTAGCGTCGAACTCCTCCCAGTGCTCCTCGAGCTTTTGGAGGCGCGCCTTGTAGTAGGTCACGGTTTTCCTCTCTGCCGAGTCCTTTTTGTAGTTGGTGATGATCCTCTCGATCTCTTCACCTGTTGCCTGTTGGGCTTCCGCCTTTTTATCCATTTGGGAATGCTTCTCTCTAGCAAGCACAAAAAAACGCTGCCAACAATCACGTCGGGGTCACCAAAAAATGTACGTTTGTAATGTCGACCAAGGTGCATGTACCTTGACAACGATTGATAATGCTGGTGCTTGAACCAGAACACCAAAGAACAATTGTACCGAAGTTGACGTGAACGAGTGGCCAACGTTGAAGGCTGACTTGCTGCGGAGAGTATAAGATTGACGATCGAGTACGCGAAGAAAAGAACCTTGTTGCTCTGATTTCTTGATTGAAATGTGTCTACTTTATTTTCGGATTTTCCTTAAATACTAATTACACATAATAATTTTGCATGGTAAGCATGCCGCACGAGTAATCGACAATTGATACCTCGATTGCCCGAGCGGATGTCTACCAGACATACGCAATGCTTACTCAACAAATAATCATCCGCTCGTGCGGATATTTACCGTGAGAAAGTGCATAATAAGACAAAATACAAAATACATTCTACTACCTGTGCACTGCTTGCGTAGACAGATTTTAACGAATATGCAAATAATCAAACACATGTAATGGAATAAAAAAGGGCAAGAGGGAAGAATATTTAGAAGTTCTGTGCCTAAACAGTGTCGGAGGTTCGTTTCTGGAGCACGTTGTCACGACCGGATGTGGGTTGTTGAACAGAGGAACGCCAAGTCTGCCACAGCACCGGCTTGCTCGTCGTCTCGAGGTTGGGATGGTGTGGCACTTGAGGCTCGCCACAGGTTTTTGCGACAGATGTTTCCCCTTTATTTTTATTTAAATTTTTTTTCGGTCAGTCTACTGGGGTTGTATCAATGCCCGTTGATTACTTTTAATAGGGGTGAGGGGGTACACTTTAGGCTGCTCACTGAACTCACGGTTGGGGTTATTTTACAGAGCAGGTGCACGTGGGGGATTTTTGAGAGCAGATTGTGGGTTTAATTTTAGTTTGTTTTGCCGTCGGCAGTTTAACGCGGCACTTGGTTTTGTTTTTTTGGGTGTATATTAGCACGCACTCGGCAAAGAACTTTTGCAAAAGGAACTGCATTTAACAAACAATAGCCGTGTTTTTTTGGGAGCTGTATACCCAGCCCAGTAGAATTTTACACTCAAAGCAATAACAACACACCAAGTGGGGATAAATTTCCCAGTAGCAGCAAGTGAGGATACAACTTCATAAGTTGACCACCAGAGCGTGAAAAATCTCATAAATTAGCTCTTAGCCCATCGTATTTGTTGCTTTTCCTCGATTTTGACATTTACAAACTGTCAAATGAAGAAAAAGAAATCGAGCCGCAAACCAATTGGTTGGTGCGGCTGCTACTGTGTATAAATCGTTTTTTTGACTGAAGTGAGTATAGTTATCAAAAAAACACGGCTAATGTAAGTCTGCGTTTTTTTTTCACTCCACTTAAAATTTGTTTCCCCTTTTTCTTTTTGGTTATATAATCCCGTACTGACGCGTCTTGGGATCAATCCCTCTTTTTTTTTTTAATACGGCTGTGACCGAACTTGTCCATTTCTATCAATTGACTGCCTCCTGTTTCCTTCGTTGCTTCGGCTTTTCGCCTTCTTTTCAACGTTGTTCTCTTGTGTCCCAGGATCGGTTCGGAACCATCACCCGTTTTCCCGATTCGCGATTGTGCGAGAGATAAACATTCTCTTAGCGGGATTCTCGCACGATCACCATGGGTGTATACTGGTTCGCGGACCCTTCATATGATCGCCCCTCCCGAGGCCACCTGCATAAGATTTGCCACACCATCGATCGTCCGCAAAATCGGTTGCGGGTTAATCGCCTGATAGGTGCGTATATACTCTCTTTATGTAATGCATATGCTAACAAAACATACAAAATAACGACACATCAGCAATTCTCGCCGGAACACTTGTTCAATCCCACACTCCATGTGCATCCCACGCTCCACAGTGCAAGCAATGTTAACTCATTTTGCCGATATGCTCCGGACTCATGTCGCTGACTCGGCGTCTGCGACCGACAATGCACATCTCCTATTCCACATACCTTTCCTATTCTCCCATTCGCCCATATCCTCCGCTTTGATTAATTAGGTATTAAGTAAGATTGTATTTAGCTTGTAAGTTAGTTCTAATTTGTGCTCAAAATAAAGAGGTTCTCAGGAAAAAGAACTTTTGTGTTTTTTTTTTTTAACTTATAAAATATAATTTAACTTACACCGCCGATCTGTATTCGATCGATTATGTGACGGACCTTTTGTGTGTGTCCCTTGATGGTACGATCATTTCCCTAGCCAATGGGTGAACCGGTTTCGGGAACTCAATAGCACTTGACCAAGTGTAGAGCCGGACAAAAAAAATCAATAGCCGGATTTGATCAGGCGGATGATCAAATTGTAGGATCTACACTTGGCAGTTCCGCTTAGGAAGAGGACGAAAATTCGAATCATCGAATCCTACCATTACATATTAGACTAGCAGTTCACCCGCGGCTTTGCATGCGTTAAATACATACTAAGGTGTATACTAAGTCGCTAGAAATCATCTGTAACAATGTAGTTTTCAAAGATAAAAGGAAGCAAACAATTTCACCATTTCAATATTGAATTTCTGAAATCGGTTCAGTAGTCTCATCGTACACACCCGTTCGCCGTCGAATTACTTATAAACTGCGAATGCATTGTAAATAAACTACGTAGTGTATCCATAGAAGGAAGAATACGATCAAGGAAAAATAAACAAAAAAACTACCCTTGCGCAAGTCGGCAAAACAAAAACAACACACGATCACGAACCGAATGTGCATATGGCTATGGTTGCGCATACTATAAATTTGCAAATTTTAACACCCTGTATCTTGGCCCGTGGATATAATTTTGAAAAACGGTGAAACACTCGTTTTTTTATTTTTATTGTAGAATTTACCTACCAAATTTCAATTCTTAATTCCAATTAAAATGTTTGATTCCATACAAACTTGAACACCCTGTATCTCCCCTTTTGGAGCCGAGTTTCGAAAAATCCTTTCTTAGTGGGTTTCTATGCCACTAAAGGAAACTACTGTCCAAATTTCATGTTTCTAGCTCTAACGGTATGGGCTGGGCTTTGATCCGTCAGTCAGTCAGGGAAGAGTTTTATGTATATAGAGATTTAGATTTATCTTATATACTAGCAGTTCACCCGCGGCTTCGCACGCATTAAATACATACTAAGGTTTATACCAAATCACTAGAAATCGCCTGTCCCTATGGAACTTTCAAAGACAAAAGGCAAAAAGTGTCATCATTCCAATATTGAATTTTTGAAATCAGTTGAGAAGTTCCACAGATACTTAAAGATCTATCCAACCAAATCATCGTACACACCAGCTCCCCGTCGAATTACTACGTGTGCAAAACTTTAATTTGATCGGTTAACGAATTGTGGATGAAAATTCGATCACAAAATGTGATTGTTACCGAGGTTAAGTGAAATCGTCTAAAAGCCATTGAAATGACTAGGTACTAGACATTTTAAGATTCAGCCTGCCAGTTTTTAACAGTACGGTTCAGGGTTCTAACATGTGTCTTACAATACAATATTAGTCAGTGATTAAGATTGGATTTGCTGTTTAGCAAAACGTGAATACTCAGAGAAAGCACCTGTATTTTGTCGATACTTAACCTTAGTAGTGGTATTTCTCACAATGGGTTTTCTATCAATTAAACAATCAAATCCCTTAAATCCCCCTTTGTCATCCTTTGCATTTTCTTCAACTTCCGCATAATTTCATCACCATAAAGGTGTTATATTTCTTCGGCAAAAACAGTTATACGGAGTATTTCGGCGCGAATTGGAGCATTTTCAAAATTTAACAGTTGAGCAGTACTTAAGAAGCTTCGCATCCAGAATTATTCTAAATTCTTACTTCTATCTCTTTGGGATACAAGGGCTTTCCACGCAACCCGGCGCGTCCCCAGGTGGCGGGTAGGGGCTCATAAAAGGATAGGTGTGTGGAATGTTTGGACTCTCTTTCCGAACCCCTGTCCTCTTATGGGGCGACTTCGGTCTCCGCGGACCATGGACTATTCTTTCTCTCTCTCCTCCTCCTCCTCCTCCCTATCCTATCTCCCTGTAACTATCCGCCCAGCTCTACAAGAGGGCTTTAACCCAATTAGGAGAGGTCTGGCCAGGTGCCATTTCGAGGCATGAAGTTCCCTCCAGACCCAGGGCTAAAACAAGAATCCCTGAATTACCCTCCAACCCATCCGAGGTACTCCGGATCCTCAAAAGGAGTAACCTCAATCTTCCGACCCATGATTGGAAGGTGGTCAAGCTTGAGGAACCCAACGGCGGCTATCGGTTGGCAACCATCGTTCTGAATCGGCAGTCGCTGGACTTCCTCGAAAAGAGTGATTGCATTATCAATTTTGGGTTCGGGTCGGCCACTCTGAGGATCTATAAAAATAAGGACAGTGCGGGGAACGTACCCCAAGCCTTAACCTCCACGGTTCCGGCAATTGCAGCTGCCTCCACAACCCCTGCTACCACTGTTGCTGACTCGCTTTCTGGGGATGATGTCTCAATGACACTAGTCTCCGTGAGTCCAGTGCCAACCATTGATACAGAGAAGGCCAACCCTGAGTTGTCTGACTCTGAACTATCGAACGACCCTCTCATGTTTGAAGACATTCTTCCAACATCAGACGAAGAGGGCGATCGCACTGTTGTGGAAGCATCTGCTACTACCAGCCATGGCGCTACAGGTAGTACAGAATACAGATTAATCTCCACCACTCTAAGGCTGCCTCAGCCAACTTAATACTCCATCTCTCCCGGGATGGACACGACCTGGTTCTGATCCAGGAGTCCTGGGTAACTAGATCCCAGATCTCGGGACTCAGAATCTGCAACTAGTATAATGCTAACTTTCTCCAATGAGGCCAAATTCCTTGGAGTCATTTTTGATAGGAAGTTATGCTGGAAACCCACTATCACTGACCGAGTCAAAAAAGCTTTGGTAGCCCTTTACACTTGCAAGAGAACCATTGGTCGTAAGTGGGGTTACACGCCCAAAATTACCTACTGGCTCTATACGTCCATAGTCAGACCCATACTTCTTTATGGAGCTTTAGTATGATGGACTGCACTCGATTAAAGCTCATATCTTAACATAATAACCAAGGTTCAAAGGTTGGCTTGGTCACGGGGGCCCTAGCATCAACCCCCTCTGCTGCGCTAGAGACCATCCTGAACGTCACACCTTTGGATTCCCTAGCCAAACAAGTTGCAGCAAACGCAGCAGCCCATCTGAAAGCAACTTCGCTTTGGAACCAATTATACCTTATACCTTATGGTCACTCCCGCATCTTACACAGATTCCACGACCTACCAAACAAATTTGATAGAACTCTCTCGTTCAACTCCTTTAAAAGGGCATATAAGATCACAATTCCCCCACGGGATAATTGGCATAGATTCCTCTAATTCGTTAATAAACAGATTCATATCTATACAGACGGCTCTAAAACCAATGACGGTGTGGGCTGCGACTTAAACTCACACAAACTTAACATTAACCAGGCGTTCCGCCTTCCTGATCACTGTAGTGTTTTCCAAGCGGAAATAATGGCCATAAAGGAAGCTGGCGTGGAACATTGTATCTACTAAGGATATCTGTATCTTCAGCGACAGCCAAGCAGCTTTAAAATCTCTATCAAATGTCACCAATAACTCTTTGCAGGATAGTTCTCGGTGGCTTGCTTGACAGTTCGCCCGATCACCGAAGAAATGATCTCCGAGGATTGTCTTTCGGTTTTTGCTAAGGCTAGGGCACTCGCATAGGAAGTGGAATGTGTCCTCCTCGGCGTCTGTGTCGCCACATCCTCTGCATAGTTCTGTTGTGTTCAACCGCATTCATTTTAGGTGGGCCGCTAGCAGGTTGTGACCAGTCATAATACCTATGAGAAGTGATAATTGACTTCTGTTGAGTGCGATGATTTCCTTTGTTTTTTTTCTTATTTAGTTCTGTCCAGAGTGTTCTTGAGGTGCCGCATGTTGTGAGTGAGGTCCATCTCTCGTTCGCGGGCTTTATGGATTTCACGGTGATGCTGGACTTTTGAAGTTCTAATGAGGGCAGGACTGAGTCATCGGCCATTATTAGATCCATCTCCGAGCCTGTTGTTGCGAGCCCGTCCGCCTTTTCGTTCCCGTGGATGCCCTTATGTCCCGGGACCCAGATGAGTGTGACGTTGTGATTAGCGCTGAGAGCTTTAAGCTCGTCGTTGCAGCGTTTCACAGTTCTGGATCTGATTGTTGTCGATGTAATGGCTTAACAATACAGTGAAACTCATTATCAAACAAAACATAACTAGAGAAATTAACTCCAGGTGGAAAAGCGGTCACACGTGTCACTCCACCAGACTTATGTGGCCTGAAATTGACGACCATAAGTCAAGGGAGATTATTACTCTCAACAAAACACAAATTCGCACCATGATTGGTGTCATCACAGGCCATTGCCTACTAGGACAACACGCCAGAAGATAAGGGGCTTTCTTCAATGACTTTTGCAGAAACTGTAGGGATGAGGAGGAGGAGGAAAGTACAACTCATCTCCTCAGCCATTGTCCAGCGCTGTCCCACAGCAGAAGAAGATTTCTTGAGCACTATCATTTCAATGATAATAGTGACCTTAGTCAAATACCCCTACGCAAAATCCTCTCATATATAAACAACTCCAAATGGTTCTATGGGTAGAATTCTCTCTTAGAGAGATTCTATAGGCATCACAATGGGCTATCAGCCTATGTGGGTCCCACGGGACACCTATTTACCTAACCTAACCTAACTTTTATCTCGAATAACTTTCGAGCATTACTTAAGAAGTATGCCATCCAGAATTGTTCTAATTTCACACATGTAATTATAATATTAAGCTGAACCAAGCTAAGATTGACAAGTCTATGGACTAAGTTTAGCTTCTATTTGAATGTCGTTCTGCATTTTGAAGATATCCAGTGATGACATTTAAAGATACACAGCGGGTGGATCACACACAATTCGTAATACATATATATATTGGGTTTAAGGTTGGACTTGTGTGACTCAGTTAATGCTGCACTTTGTCTTTTTATTACAAGAACTTTTGTGACCATTATATGTACTATGTTGATTTATTCAATTCAACGTTTATCTTAAAATTAAGTAACAAAAGCTGATAAAAAAAAGATTAATTCTTAAAAAAATAAACAAAAAACAACAAATTCCTCATTCGGACGGTTTTGCACATTAGCGATTTTTTTTGTAATGGTTGTCTAGTCGCCATGAATTTATAATATTTAGTACTTTTTCCAATGTCCTTTATTTTTTAACACATTCTCAATTCTTTTTGGCATACTCTCCACCAATTTTTGTATCCTTTCGTGGCCGTTGTCTTTGTATTCTTTCCCAGAGCTCGTCGATGGTTTTCGGTCGATTTGCATGAGCACCCAGCTTCCTTTTAACAATAGCCCATACATTTTCTATTGGGTTTATATCCGGGCTCTGTGCTGGCCATTGCATTAACTGAAAATTCTGATTTTGGAGCCAATTTTTAACAACTTTCGCACTATGCTTCGGATATTCGTCACGCATACTCATAAACAAAATCAGGAAGATTGGTTTGAAGAATGTTTAAATAATCTTCCATTTTCATCATGCCTCGAATTCTCACCAATGGACCGACGTGCCATCAAGTAAAACAGCCCCAAACCATTATTCCTCCGCCGCCGTGTTTCATCGCTTCCTTTACCTGATGCTTTTGGATGCGCTCGTGAGGTCGATGCTAGTAGTACTCCCTGCCATCTGATAAGTAACGGTTAACTTTTGTTTCATCACTCCAAATAACCCGTTTCCAGTTATCTATAGTCCAGTTTTTGTGCTCCTTACAGAACTTCAAGCGTCATTGACACTTTTTATTTGAAAGAGCCGGCTTCTTTTTTTTTTACGCTGGCGACCAACCTTCTCTTTTTAGCGCACGTCTAGCTTTTCATGTCCTGACATCTTTGTGTAAAAGACAGCCTTGCATGTTTACGTTTATTTCGGAAGGAAAAGGAGTACAGTGGACGAATTAATTACTAACAATGAAAAGTATAATATACGAATAAACCTCCGCGACCAGGAACCTCCGTCTCTCTACGTCGACGTCTCTTCTTTTACTAACTTTATAAGGACGTTGACAGCTCGGCCTCTCCTGACACTTCGTCCTCACTGGACGAATCGGGGTCATGTACGTTGTCTTCTTGGTCGATGCAATCTATGTCAGGACTCAGGTGACACCACGGCTTCATGTGGTCGCTTGATAGGACGTTGCTATAATGACGACGGTTTTTTGGCTTATCCGGAAGATCCTCTACCAAGTATCTATCATGGGACAAGACCTTTGCAACGATGTATGGTCCTTTAAAAGCTGGATCGAGTTTATGTGACTCGCCGGTATGTTGTGGCACGTAATCCAACACAATCAAATCACCTTCGCTGTATTGATATGGAGTTTGGTGTTTTCTATCGTATCGGATCTTCCATTTACGTCTCTCTTCTGTGATGTTCTCTGCAGCCTGATGCCTTCTCGCCTCGACATCGCCACCCTCTTGCTGTTCCTCGTCCAGTGCTTGTATCATTCGATTTTGGCTGACATCTTCCAAATTAAAATTGAATACTAATTCATTTGGGGAGAATTTGGTCGTTGTATTTATTTGTGAATTGATGCTCCATTGAATGTTTGGTCCCATTCTCTATCGCTCCGGGTGGAGCAGTTAATTGCGCTTAGTAAGATTTTGTTGATTCGTTCGGCTTGGCCATTTGCCCTTGGAGTCCTCACAGCCGTCTTGACGTGTTGGATTCCATACCTGGCGGTGAAGCTCTCGAACTCCTTCGAGGTGAAGGCAGTGCCCCTGTCGGTGGTGATTCGCAGCGGCTGTCCAAATATTGTCATCACTTGCAGCATTGTGACGACCGGCGCAGACTTGGTTGTCCGAACAGCTCTTACCACGGTGTATTTTCTGAAAGAATAGACTAAAAGAATTATATAAAGATTGCCTTTCTTACTCTTAGGGAAGGGACCCAGATGATCCATGTTGATACATCGGAAAGGAATTGGTAAAACTTCAATCACGTGGAGTTGGCTTTCCGATTTACCGCCTCTGACCTTATTCAGACAGCATTCAGGACATGCGGCGATATACGACTTTACTTATCGCCTCATTCGTGGAAACCAAAAATTCTTTTTGATGCGACCCAATGTTTTTTCCAGGCTAAAATGGCCCACATCGTCGTGACAAGCTTTCGTTATTCGCCACCTTACTAGCTGCGGCACCACTTATTTATTTTGACCTCCAACCCTTCGATGTAGCCGACCGGACACTATCTCATAGTCCATTTCCATTTGCTTCAACAGTGCCGGGCTCTCCGCGTTCTTTCGTTGAAGGGTACTCACGATGGCTTTGAGTTTCTCATCTTGCATCTGCATGGTGAAAATCCAGTCTCCCGTCACCAAGCACACTTTTAGAATGTTTTCCGCAACAGTCGTCGGTTCCTCCGGTGGTAGCGTTGGGGAGCGGCTCATCCCATCGACGTGACTCATCCTAACGCCTGGTCGATGAATGCACTCAAAATCGAATTCTTGTAATTTGAGCCACCATCTTGCTATTCGTGGTATTAACAGCGACGTAGCCTTGGTTGTTGCGATGGCGTTGCAATCCGTGATAATACGAAATCGTGTGCCCAACAGATAAATTCGAAACCTGCTCAGTGTCTCAACAACCGCCAAAACCTCCAACTCATGATTGGCGTACTTCCTTTCTACCTCAGAACATTGCCTACTGTAATAGAAAACTGGTTTCAGGTTCTCGCCTTTCCATTGCAATAGAACTCCACCCAGGCCCACAGAGCTGGAATCGGTATGTACTTCGTGCTCTTTCGTGGCATCGAACAATACTAGAATCGGTTGTCTACTGATGGCTGACTTCAGTTCGGCAAATGCAATCTCCTGTTCATCGGTCCAACCGAAGATAACATCATTCTTTAACAACTTCGTTAATGGCTGCGCCGTACAACTGCATCCTTTAACAAATTTGCGGAAAAATCCGGTGATTCCCAAAAATCTTCGAACTTCCGTCGTATTAGTTGGTCTGGGGAATTCGCTAATACACTTTGTTTTGTCATTGCCTGGTTGCATACCACTCGAACTAATTACGTGTCCAAGGAAACTCACCTTTGTTGTCATGAAAACGCATTTCGATGGTCTTAACGTTAAGCCTGCCCTCTTCACTGCACTCAAGAATTCTTCTAACACATCAAGTCCTTCGTCGGGTGTATCCGTGGCAATTATGACTTCATCGACGTAATTACTGATGCTGCTCCGGTGTTTCAGGCCTCTGATCAGCTGCGTTATCATTTCCTGAAAGTACATCGGTGCGTTTACTAAGCCAAACGGCATGACATTATGTTCGAACAATCCATCTGGTGTCAAAAAGGTGGTGAGTGCTTTACTGGTTTCGGCCAATGGGATCTGATAATAGCTTGCGGTCATATCAAGGGTTGTAAACCATTTCTTACCCCTCAACTGCGAAAGCTGTTCCTCTACCACTGGCATTACAAATTGTTTTTTTTATAGTGACGGCGTTTAACCTTCATCTCATCCTTAAAAAAAAATTACGTTTTCTACCCTTGTGCGTAGATTTCTACGCATATGGGATTTCAGTGCATTTCTCACGAAAGAATTTTTTTTTTATGTGCACATAAGTAAAAATGAAACTCTAGATAATTTTTGTGCCTGTGCGTCTGGAACCCATCAGGCTGAAACTATTGGACGAATTTTGATGAAACTTGGTAAAGTGGTAGCTTATATCCTGAGTCAACAGTTGGGATACTTTTTATGCCGGGAAGTGTAAAGGTTCCTGCATGATAGTCAAAAAAAAACATTGTGTAGGAATCTACGCAAAAGGGTAGACAACGTAATTTTCTCAATAACAACCGTTATTAACATTTTTATTATGGGGACTTCCTTTTTTTTCGTAAAATAAGACTTGTGATAAAGCCAGAGAATTCCGGAAGTGTACAATTAGTGGTTTTTAAAAAAAAAATAGGAAAAAAGGTCATGTTTGCGTAGTTTTATACGCAAGGATGAGATGAAGGTTAAAGTGCGGTAGTCCACACACATTCGGCTTTCTCCATTCGACTTAGCGACCAACCACGGATGCTGCATGAGGAGACGTGCTCGGACGGATGATATTATATTTAACCACATGATAGCAGAAAGCGGCTTTCTTTGGGCGAATGGTACCTGGTAACGTTTTCCCAATATTGGTTTATCTGTTGTCACTTCTATTGCCATTGACATTGTATTGCACCGACCTAAATCGGACATATCTTCTGCAAAACAATCGTGGAATTTTACTAAGAATTCGTGCACTGCTTTGCGATGACCTTCATTGAGTTCTTTGCCAGTTTCAAATGGTTTCGATTGATTCAATTGAACCTGCAACACTCCGGATTCAATTACCATTCGCTGATTATGTCGACATAAAACATCCCGTCCCAAAAGTATCCCTTGTGGTAAAAATTCGTCTGGCACAATTTGGAAAAATACCTCGATCTCGTTCTGGTCCATCTGCATACGCATTACGATGCTTTCCGTAGACTCCACAATCGATCCTCCGAATCCCTTTAGATGTTTTACAGATGTTTGACGTTGAGCCTCGTTGGGGGTCATTGACTCTTTTATCAAGGAGTGATCGTTTCCAGTGTCAATAAATGCTGAGTATGTACGTCCAGCTATGGTGATCTCCTTAGTAACTGGTGGAATAAATTCTGCTGCATCTCGGTTTAACTCGACCTTGGCTACCGTTGATTTCTTTGCCCGACAATCCTTTTCCTCGTGCCCTGGTTTGTTGCAGCTTGAACATCGTACCTTCCGTTGCGGCTGCGGACACTTTACAGCAATGTGCCCCATTTGATTACAATTGAAGCACTTGGGGCCTCTTCTTTCGTACGCAATGCCACCATCGGGAATTATTCGTGCCGATTCTGTTATTGTAGCTCGTGATGATGTCGGCAATGAGGATACATTATCCAGGGAGCTTAGCAACTCGTTCGACGTTCGCAGATTCATGGCGAGTAGTGTGCGTGAAAGGATGGAATCGTTCAAACCATTAATGATATACGAGTTAATAGAACAACTCACGTCGTCGTCCTATGGCTAGCATTGCGTAATAATACTCAATCAGCGACTCATCTGCCCTTCTCTTCCGCTTCATGAGATCTCTTTGTAAGTCTGCCACATTCACTGCACATGGGAAATCTCCTTGGAGCGCGATGACAAACTCTTTCCACGTCTGGAATACGGGCTGCGCATCTCGCCAATCCCTTGCGAGTCCCTCCAGTTTATGCTGTACAGCGAATAGTGTCATTTCTTCGCTCCAACTATACAAACGCTGCAACTGCTCCACTTTGCTGATGAATTGTTGTGACGAAAGTGTACGCTTGAGTGGATCGAAGTTCGGAAGAATTCCGATAACATCTTGGGTTCTATTAGCACCATGTATTTGCGATGAAGATGGAAGGACGTACGTTGCTGGAGTGGCTGCTCTACTAGGCACTACGATTTCGGTTTCAGCACCACGTTGATTCTCCAATGTCGTTAGATTTTCGTTTCTGTTCTCTATTTGTTGCGTTGTGCTTTCACTTTGGACACTATTTACGTTCGCCCTCAAATCGTTCACAGTTTTTGCCAAATCTAACACAATGCTGCGCAATTCTGTGATTTGAGCTAGTGATGTACCAAACCGAAAATTTCTCAAACCGAGTTAACCCGAGTTGGAATTTAAGCAAACCGAGTTGCAAACCGGGTTGGCTAACTCGGTTTGTAACAAAATTATTTGAACTATTTTACTTTAATTATTCCTGTGTTTTGGAGAAATACTAGCAAGCACTATCAAATCAAGCAAAGCAAGTTTTTGATGGGACTGATCCGTCTGCGTCTCTTACTAGGATATTCTCTTGGATTAGACGGTTGCGAAGACGCAATACAGAAGCAGAAGAAAGCATTCGAACTTTGGAGAATGGTGTCAGTATTAACCCCTTCAGCAATAATTGAGAATTCACCTGGGTAACTTTTAGGTGGATTTCGAAGAAGTACTTTATTTTGCAAATTAATTCTCCTTCATGGGGTTTATTGAAAACTTCCCACACTAGATACTTTTTCCTTGGGTCCGGCATTATTTGCTTCGCAAAATAAACTTACCCAAAAACAATGCAGAAAAAAAAAAACCCAAATCAAAATTATCTATGAAAAACAAGAACATCCGTCATATGCCACTGTCACATAAGAAACTAAACCGGAACCGAATACGAATTCAAAATAAATATTGAACCAGTTTGCAACTCGATTCGACTCGGTTTAACTCGGTTTGAATAAAAACAATAGACTGTTTTCCAACACGACTTCATAAACGGGTACATACATTCAAACAAAAATTTAACCACAAGTTAACCATAAGCCGATGTATACCTACCCTCAATTGACTTGGTTTCGATGTATCACACAACAAAACAGTGCACACACAAAAAAAACTAACACAAATATGTGAAAAAAATAGAAACAACAATGAGAGAAAACAAGAGCAAGTAGTTCAAATGCCACCGTCTCATGAGAAACCGAACCGCAACCGAATTCCAAATAGGTATTGTTTCGTTCCATCGGTTTCGCATACTCGGTTTGGTAGCTCGGTTTCACTCGGTTTAACTCGGTTTAGGTGTAACTCGGTTTGAACCGGTTTGTGAACTCGAGTTGACACATCACTAATTTGAGCTGCCCACGGTTCCATCGCTTCGATTTCCCCGGTGTCTACTTCGTCGGTAACCAGGATTTCTGTTAATTTGGCGATTTTGTGTGTTTTGTCGCCTTTTATTTGCACATTGTGTGTCTGGAGTAATTTATTTAATTGCTCTGCCTTCAACGACGCTAATTTCACCATTTTCGTGTTCTGTCTGTTTTCCTCCGTTTTCCTTTCTTTGACGGTTACCCTTTTAAATTGTCGTGCCGTGCTCTTCGTTAGGGTTGCGTTGTCCCTCTCGTTGACTGTTTTTCGTTCGTCGCTCTTGAGCTGTCTCTGTCGTTGACAAATTTATTGGTTTCCTTTTCGTTGGAATTTGCGTATGTTCGTTTCATTGGCGTGATTGCTTTACTCTTTCTGTAGAGATTATCGTTGGCTCTCTTGTTTGTATTTTTCCTTTTTTTTTCTTCCTTTAGTTCAGAACTTATTCGATTCTCCGAATTATGATGTATGTATCCCACTTCTGACTTGTAAAAGTCAGCCTTGCATGTTTACGTTTATTTCGGAAGGAAAAGGAGTACAGTGGACGAATTAATTACTAACAATGAAAAGTATAATATACGAATAAACCTCCGCGACCAGGAACCTCCGTCTCTCTACGTGGACGTCTCTTCTTTTACTAACTTTATGATGACGTTACATTTGTTCAAAGCTTTTGCAGCATTTTTGGGTGTCTGAATAGCCTTGTTATGGGGTAAACGCTTCATCAACCGAGTTTCGCCATCAGAAATGATTCTTGGTCGACCTCCAAGATTGTTTTAACAAAGCATATTTTGGTGTTTTTTGGTATCATTAACCGTTGTTTTACTTAATTTTAACTGCTCAGCACTTTTACGACATGAATAATTCTTTTGCAATAAATTTACGACACTATTTTCAACATCGATTGGTTCTTTCTTAATTTTTTTGAGAATGGCCACGAAAGGATACAAAAATTGGTGAAGAGTATGCCTAAAAGAATTGAGAATATGTTAAAAAGTAAAGGACATTGGAAAAAGTACTAAATATTATAAATTCATGGCGACTAGACAACCATTACAAAAAAAAATCGCTAATGTGCAAAACTGTCCGAATGAGGATTTTTTTGTTTTTTGTTTATTTTTTTAAGAATTAACCTTTTTTTATCAGCTTTTGTTACTTTATTTTAAGACTAGCAGTCCTCCCGCGGCTTCGCATGCGCACCATACTTACTAAGGTTTATACTTAGTCGTTAGAAATCGTCTGTTCTTATTGAACTTTCAAAGGGAAAAGATTGCGAAAAGTGTCACCATTTTAGTATTGAATTTTTGAAATCGGTTCAGTAATCTCATAGATACTTAAGCTACTATTACACGGCCATTATTTTCTGTCATTGCAATGACGTTGTGACGTCACGAAAAAGGGGCACATACATATGAGCACCATTCACACATCGGATTGCCATTGGACATTTGCAAAAGAATGGCAATCACACGGCAATGGCATAACGTAATTTTTGTCACAAAATTGAATGACGGACGTTGCGTGGCATTTAAGATTTGTCCTCGCGGTGCCATTGCAATGCCACGCGAAAAAATGGCTATCACACGGCAATGGCATACCTCAAGGCAATGGCAAATGGCAATATTTGAATGTTCTCAATTTCATGGCACTTTTCTCTTTTGCGATCACACGGCAATGGCGGCTATTGCCATTTTGTGTATTTTTCTTGCGTGTTGTGCATGTGTGATTTTCGCTTCGTCTATTAATTAAACAAAATGTTGAGCAAATATGATGCAGAGATGGCGATTTTGGCATTATGTGTGTTGGAGAGTAGCGACGACGACGACCTTGTCAACAAGCCAAAGCGACGAAAGCGCAGTGTTTGGCAGAAGAAATGGTTGAGACGTCGCGAAAAACACGGTTTTTGTGCAAAATTGCTGATAGAATTGCGTGAAGAAGAGCCCGATTTATACCGCAATGTCGTTCGCATGTCCACCGATCAATGTGATTATTTGCTAGCTTTGGTCAAGCCGTACATTGCAAAATCGGACACAAACATGCAAGCGAGCATTCCAGCGGAAGCAAGGCTGGCGCTCGCGCTACGCTACCTGGCAACTGGCGAAAATTTTTATTCGCTGCGGTACCTTTTCCGCATTTCGCAGCCTTCAATTTCGTGCATCATCCCAGAAGTTCTCGACGCTAATTACAAGGTTCTTGTCGCAGACGTTGCGCCACTCAAAAATTCGTCACCCATCATGTTGCGCCGAACGAAAAACAAAAGACGAACAAAAATCCACGAAACAAAACAACGCAATGGTATTATATGCTCAAAACACACGGTACAAGCAATTAAAAAATGAAGCGAAATAAATAAATTAAAGCTGATCGCTCGAATGAAAACAAAATATACACAAACCGACAGAAAAATAAAGAATTGCGTTTCGTCTGCTATTACTCCCTTCACCGATCCCTCATCACACTCATGAAATGGAAACAAAAATTTTATCGGGAAAAGAGGCGATCAACACACAATCCGAAAAAAAGGAAAAAAACAACCCTTACGCGATGCCAACACATAAAATGCAAAGCCTACAATTCAACATTGCCGTCGAAAGGTGGCAAGCCACTTTTGGGACGACGCCATTTAATTAGCCCGGCAGAAAAAAAGTTCCCAGATGCCATTGCAGAGCTATTACACGGCCATTATTTACTGCCACTAAAATGGCAAGAAATTCGACTGTCATTTGCGATGTCATTGCAATGACAGTGCAAGTGGCGTCACAAAAGTGGCAATCAGACGGGACACAATTTAAATGGCTGCTTTGTGACGCAATTTTGACGTCACACTGCCATTGCAATGGTAGAGAATAATGGCCGTGTAATGGTAGCTTTAGATCCAACCACCCAAATCATACACACACCCGTTCCCCGTCGAATTGCTACGAATTGTAAATAAATTACGTAATTTATCTATAGAAGCACGAATATGATCAAAGAAAAATAAATGAAAAAACTACCCTTGCGCATCTCGGCAAAACAAAAACAACACACGATCACGAACCGAATGTGCCGATGGCTACGGTTGCGCATACTATTAATCTGCAAACTTTAACACCCTGTATCTTCGCCGGTGGATATAATTTTGAAAAACGGTGAAACACGTGTTTCTTTATTTTTGTTGTAGAATTTACCTATCAAATTTGAATACTTAATTCCAATTCGAATTTTTTTTTCCATACAAACTGGAACACTCTGTATCTCCCCTTTGGAGCAAAAATTCAAAAAAGTGGCTCCATTGTTTATTTCTACGCCACAAAAGGAAGCTGTCTAAATTTCAACTTTCTAGCGTTAGCCGTTTAGGCTCGGCGATGATGAGTCAGTCAGGACTTACTGCTTTATATATATATGTAGATGAAATCAACACTCCTAGATACTTGTATTCTTTAACTATTTCTATATGCTCTCTTCCATACATCCAGACTTCATTTCTTGAATATCGCCCTCCACTATTTCTGAAAATCATGATTCTCGTTTTCCCTAGGTTAACAGACAGATTCCATGTGTTGCAATAGCTTTTCAGTCTGTTTATCATTAGCTGCATACTATTCACCGACTCGGCTAAAAAGACAATATCATCTGCATTCATCAACGCAGGTATAGTCGTCTGGTTGCTTTCAACTCTAACTCCAATGTTGTCCATTATATCGTAGGTAAACAGAATGAACAAGAGTGCACTTAGGATGCTTAACTCCCATAGTTGTCGCGAACTCTTCAGATATACTGCACCCATCCCAGACCATTGTCGTGTTGTTTTCATACATAGCTTTCAATGTGTTAATTGATTTGCTCGAAATTCCCATTCTGTAGAGCTTGTAGAATAGAGCTTCTCGAGCTATGGAGTCGAATGCTGCCCTTAAGTCAACAAATAAAGCATACAACTTCTTCTTTCTTTTCCTGTACATATCGGCTATGTTAATAAGTGCAAAAACTTGGTCCACAGTTGAGTACTGTTCTCTAAAGCCGGCCTGGAACTCGTGTAGAACTTTATTATTTTTAACCCATTGTGTTAGCCTATTGAACAGCAATGCTCCAAATAATTTAACGACTTCGTCCGCGTTGACGTAAAATTTCGTGCCGTTAAGCTTGACTCGCGGATACGTTGATGTGGCATAGCTTACAGATAATGTGATGTGAAGATTTTTTTTTTGCTTTTTTTTAAAGAAAGGTGGAAAGCATCGAAAGCCTAAGTGGGGGATTTCAACCCGAACTAAGACCACCTCTGCCACCAATACCTATTCCCTTTCCCTTTCCAGGCGTGTCAGCTTGACGTACATGCTTTTGGCAAAAATGCAAACTGCACTCCACTTTATCTATATCTCGCGTTGAGTATAGAACCGTGGTCACTGGAAGAACACATGCCCCACGTCTTCAACTGTGTCTTCCTACCACTCCCATCAACATCAAGGTCACGCGAGTAGTGATATCAAAACAGCGCACCCGCGCTAATTGTGTCTTGATAGGACTTTACCAGGCAATCAATTCTATTTACCTGCCTCTACTGTGTCTGCGCAGCACGGGTAAAGTGGAGAGTCAGCGTTATTGAACCGATCGATTTGATTGGAAATAGCAATGTCCCGTTAGGACCCGTGAAAAGTAGAAGTCTACTTCTCCGTGCTTGTGCCTTGTCCAAGTTTCAGTAATAGGGATAAGACGATATGTCCATCGGCCTTTGGTTGACAGGTTCCAACTCTGCTGCCATTCTCTCAGGCTCCTTGTTGTTTCGTCGTGCGCTAGTTCACCTTCCTTTCAGGTCTATCACAAAATTGCGACTTTATTTCTCTTTCCTGACACTTTGTACTTTACTGTAGTAGATCCCGATACACTGCTCTACCGTCATTTAAAATGTGGCTTTTAGAAAAAACTGACGTTTTTTAAATTGAAAGGGCAAATTGTTAAGTGTTATAGGAATGCGAGGAATTAGTGCACTCTCTCCTTTGGTCGTTCCGGTGAGAATTGTAGCCTTGATCACATTTCTGCGATGCACAGCCTGGTGCTATTGTATAGTCTTGGAGCATGAAGGTTACGTATCAGCAAATCCAAAGCACCAGTTTATGAGACGGCACTCCGGATATCTCTAAGAAGTTTAAAAACCCTGCTATTTAGGTCGGAGCGTCGTCGTTTGGGGACATGATCTACTTCATATTCTCGAAGTGTTGTGAGATGTACATACTTCGAGCAGAAAAAATATAATACCTCGCCTCAATTGTAAAATCGCAGGATGACTCTCGAATAATACTCGCCAATATTCGGCTAAGATCCTAAACTTGGGGTGTTTCAATGGGTCGTGAACAAAACCAAGCTGAAACTTACCCACCTCCTCATCACACTTTCATTATTTGCATGTTCTTACGAATTCCTCCCATAGCGGGGAACACCATGAGATCCATTCAAATACCTATGATAGTCTAAAAAAAAAAAACGATTAGTAATTTGCTTTTTACTTACATACGTCATTTTTTATTCCTGCAGTGGGATACTTCTTTTTTACCTACTCGAAAAACTGAATATCTGCTACAAGCTACACCACCACAAAAACCCTTTCCCTGTGAATAGCGAGTGAGTTCCGATCATTTAGATGCAAAGATACACATACCCAACACAAATAAAAGGAAGCAACAAAAAAAGGAAAATGGAAAAACCACCCTCGTCGCGCACACGATCATGATTTACGATCCTTATGATGTGCCACTGACTGAGTGCTGCGCAGGTCACTAAATGGATGTTTCCTAAAGAAAAATGAATTTTAAGAAATACAAATTTAGAAATAAAAATTAGTCTATGCGCTTCTCCTGGACATAGACTATCTACGCACGAAGTTTCATCAAAATCCGTCCAGCCGTTTAGGTGTAACGGAGGAACAAACATCCAAACATCCAAACTTTCACATTTATAATATTAGTAGGATTAGTAGGGTAAACGTTCAATTGAATAAATCAACCAGAAATATTTGTCAAATTGCTATAAGCTTACTAATTTTGATAAAATATCCATAGAAATGCAAAACATCCGGACAGTTTTGCTTCCCACTGTATGATTGAATGAAAGATGTGCTCAATCTGTGGTGCCTGGTTCAAGTCAAGAAAGAGCACTTGACCCGTGTTGTATGTTTATCGCGTGTGTCCCAATCATTTTCTGACTGAATTTTGAACACTTTCGTCTGTGTTAAAGGTTGATCCTTGTCAGATTACGGTAATCACAAAGTTCATTAGCTGCGTTCTCGAGTTCATGTTCGAAACTACCAATTTGTAGGATATACGCTGTTTGTATTCGATGGAAAGGGAACATTTCTGAGGTCATAACGCAATGCGCCTGTGGTACCACCCTTGTGTAGATGTACTCGTACAATGGACTGCACAAATCTTTTCTTTACCTCTTTTTGTTCTTTTTTTTGGTATGTTTTTTGGGCATTCGTTTTTTGGATATAGTTAGTTCCTTTTCTTGTAAGAAGGTCAATCATGAATGAATCTGGAAACTATGTGTTGATTAGAAGCTCTAGTGTCAAGTCTGATTGACATTAAGTGAGTGAATCTTAAGACCTCTCAAAGCAACAAACTTTGTACCGACGATACCTTGAAGGTATCTCACGCACTATCTTCTGAACGAGTCCTTACTTACTTTTTTTTTTTAATAATTCTCTAGCGCTAAAGGGGTTATGAATACCCTTAAGATGCTATTCACACAGTGCTAGTGTTGGAAACTCAGGTAGTATTAGGTTTCAGTCGTTTTTGTTCCGAGGGTGGTGTCCAGAAAGACTGGGGAGAATTATTGGTTCTGTTGCCATTGCTTATAATTCACAGTATTTCTTTCGAACATCCCGATGGCATTAGTACGATCAACACATTTAAGCCTTTGCCTACCCTACTGTTATGCCTATACAGTAGAGTTGACGTCAGCTTTTATTTTATTTTTCGCAATTGACCGACTTTTTTTCTGTGACATCGGGATTCGAACCTGGAACCTTCAGCGTGACAAGCGATGATGCAACCACTACACCATGGCCACCCTTACGTAGTTTCATTGCCTTTAGGTCAGTAAAAGCATATTCTTCTTATGCTTCAATCTGCTAAACAATAAATAGAGGCAAGAGAGATAAATTTTACCTCGATTCTGTTCCGCGCTTCTAGTCGGCAGACCTTTCAAGAGTAGGCATCAAAACCTTAGACATTTAAAAAAATCGACTAATTCTCTTTAGCGATAATTAAAATTAAATCTACACTAGGTCGATGTTGCAGCAAAATAACTCACAACACCAGCACTCTCCACAATTAAGGTAAAAGTACTTACCTATCATCAGACTTTAATAATGGCTTGAATAATGGAATTTAAATTCGGTTAAACTTTAAGTGTGCATGTTGCTCTGCTTAATGTAACGGAATTTAAAAAACAAAAAATCATTTTCACTCTGCTTGTATCTAAATTAAGCCGCAATTAAAACGCCATAGGCCAAATGCCTGCGGTTAGCGCTTAAGAGCTTTAAATGCTCTCTCATGGTAAAATCACGTGTATTATAATACAATGTTGTCAAAAGCGTTTGAATTAGATTACATGAATTAATTTCATGTTTTGGGTGTGTTTAAATATTGCATATTGCATATGGAAGATGAAAAAGAAGTTGAGCTATAAGTTCTCTGTACCTTCTCTGGTATTAGTACTCTAGGGTTAATCTAGGGTTAAGCTACAATATTATTATATGTTAAACCTTCTCAAATCAACTATATTAAGAACTATATTGTAAAACGTCGGCTGAGACCTGGAAAAGCCTGGAGAAAGTGCATCAACCTAAGGGACCAGCGAGGAAAGTCATGCTGTTTAAACAGCTACTCCAATTAAAAATGGAAGGTAACAATGTTCAACATCACATTAACAATTTTTTCGATTTAGCGGAAAAAATCAAAGAACTTCATATTGAACTTCAAGACGAGCTTTTGGCAATTATTTTAATGTCTAGCCTTCCCAGTTCATACGAAAATTTTATAATGGCAATAGAGTCACTTGACCATCTTCCATCAGTCGAAAATTTTAAGGTCAAACTCCTTGAAGAGGGTCATCGGCGGGGGGAAAATGAATCAAATGATACTCCATACGAACGGGCATTGTTCCTACAACACAAAAGAAACAAGAATACACAGAGACATTTGGCACAGCAATAAATACTGGAGTTTATCTCAGAAACCGTTCACCGACCAAGTTGCTCAAAGATAAGACCCCATTTGAAGCATGGTGTGGATTTAAACCAAATGTCTCCCCCCTAAGGATTTTTGGCAGCAAGGCCTTCATGCTGAACAAAAAACCACACAACTCAAAGTTTAGTCCGAAAGGCATTGAATGTTTAATGATAGGCTACTCCAACGAGTCTAAGGCGTATCGTTTATACGAATGCAAGACGGGGAAGATTCAGATTAGTCGTGATGTACAATTTTTAGAGAATCCTTCTAAGATGTGTCTTACAGGTTCCGATTATATTTTGATCGAATCTTCAAAGGAACGTGGTAAGGGTGATGATGATGCGGTATTTGAAGACGCTAATGGAGATGAAGACGCTATTGGTGAAGAGGACACCCTAGTAACTGTTGATGTTAAGAATCTGGGAAATCCTGAAAATGATAATGTTGTTGGTTCTGATGACGAGGATGTTGACATAGGAGATTATGCTGTTGCTGATGTTGTTGGGGGTGATGATCACTATGAGGAATGTGAACCATGTGGGAATGCGTTTTCGGAAATGAACACTAAGGGGAGGACTAAGGAAAACAACAACGAAGATGACGGAAACCACATGCAGGTAAGTGATAGCGTATTAAGGAGTGGAAAAGTAAGAAAAATGTATGAATCCGACAAAGGTAAAGCAAATCAGGATAGGAAGAGATCTAATTCATTAAGTTTTATGAGGAATTACCATGCACAGTAAAAGAAGCTCTTGAAGTTGATGATGCTCAAAGGTGGATTGAGGCAATGCAAGCGGAATACCGTTCGTTGTTGGAGAACAACACATGGGAGTTAGTTGATTTGCCATCTGATAGGAAGGCAATAAAATCCAGATGGGTTTTAAGCCTTAAGACCGATAAACATGGAGAACTTGAACGCTACAAAGCAAGATTGGTGGCAAAAGGATGCAGTCAGAGATATGGGATTGATTTTAACGAAACTTTTTCTCCAGTGACAAGGTTTTCAATAATCCGGTTGGTTATCGCCTTGGCGGTGGAGTATGGTTTGCTGCTACACCAACTTGATGTCACATCTGCTTATCTAAACGGGGTCCTGGATGAAGAAATTTATATGGAACAACCTGAAAATTTTGTTAGTAAAAACCATCTGAACAATGTATGCAAACTTAAGAAAGCTCTAAATGGGCTTAAACAATCTGGATGACAATGGAACTTAAAACTAAACAGTGTTTTACAGAATATTGAATTTAAACGATCATCATATGACAACTGTGTATATACAATTAAACGCAAAGGAGTTATAAGCATGTTGGTTGTATACGTTGACGACATTATTTAAGCCTTTAAAGATGAAAATGAATTGATGGAAATTAAAGAAAAGTTATTGTTCGGGAATGGAAGCTATACGTTATAAAACATACATTTGTTAACTTTGAACTTGCAATTGTTTAATTTTATTCACTTGAGTTTAATCTTAGATATTACATTAATTTTGTAATATTTTTTAATGACAAAAATATGTCGTACAGTACCCTATGTATTGTTTCTATTTCGTTTCTAATTGTGTATATTGTTTTTTTTTGCATTTGAAAAGCATTTGTACAACGGGATTACTTTTTGTATTTTTTGCTTCTTGCGTTGGTGCATTGCTTTATCGTTCTTTTTCTTCTAGCAACCACCAACCGCGAAACATCCTAAAAGTCCTCATCGAAATTGTCTTGATCTTGGCAATTAGAAATAAATTGTATTATAACGTTTTGAATTTGATTAGTTTCTTTTTTGGTTCTATCATTGCTAATCAAAGTTGGTCCTTCGAGTCGGATTTTTTGTTAATTTGAAACTACAGGTGGTTGTAGAAATTGGAGACAATTAAGTATTTGGAACAAAGGAATAAGGTAACATTTTATCGATCAGCTGGAGATTTTGCTGTCTGCTGGACTTGCTGTTGTGGGAGTGTTGTTAAGGATTTCGATGGAATTGTTCTGAAATTGCGGTTGGTGAAAGAGCCTAGTATTATGAAATCCCGGTTTGATTAAATCATTGGCCTCACGTGTTCGGTATTTTTCTTACTTTCAGTATACCGATTGAAATTCCTCGGTTATTATAAATGTGCTTAAGCAATCACGTGGACATTTGAAGGGCGCTATAACTCGTGCGCATACTTATATTTCGGATGTCGAGCAAACGGATTTAGATAGTTTAGAGACGCGATTAGCACGGTTGGAAGAAACGTGGAAGGCCTTTTGTGAGAATCAAAACAATTTTTTTCCAATATTGCGAGGAAGATGGATACGGTGATCCTGAAATTGATTTTGAAGCGACCGAACTTAAGTATTGTTACGAGACTATAGATGGCGGTGATGTAGGAAGAGAGAGGAAGTGAAAAGAAAGAGAGAGGTGTCAACTTGACGGACGGGTTGGTGAGCTGTCAATTGGATTTGCCTCGTGTTGGAAAATTGAACTAATTTTGTTTGTAAAAATTTAAGAAATAAAAATAACATTGTATACCGAGATTTCATTGCGTTAAAATTCAATTTCGTTACAACTGGTGTCAGGTGTGGGGTCTATAATCATTTATGAAAATGAATGTCCCACCACCAACGACAACAGAGCCGACCAATGGCTAAGAAATCGCAACTCTCCTCCGGGCAGTGCTCAACCTAGGAGACCGTGTAAATAATTTTACTCAAGTGATGGAGGGTAGAGTTTCTCATTTAGAGACGTCATTATTAAGTGGAACAATGTTTGCAAATAGGGTTATGTCATCAGTAGACAGCGGGATTGGGAGCACTGCAGTCTATCACGCAAGATCTACTCCATCAGCGGATAACCCTCCTCACATGTCGCCGAATCAAACCTCCACCCTCCATGCTTCCACGTCTACTCCCAGGACACTACCACAACCCGAAGTTGAAGCCCCTCGATTGGAAAGTGCATCTCAAACCACAGGCGCTCCACGACTCTCAATTTCAAATCAAAAAAGTGCGATGACGGCAGAAGATCCCCCGTTTGTCAGTCGCAAATCAACTATTAACTTGATGGAGTATGATGGTAAGACCAACTGGGAACAATATCAGACGCATCTTTGGGTCGTGATGAAGGCAAATGGTTGGTCGCAGCAGGAGGCATGTCTCTGCCTGGCCGCGAGTTTGCGTGGACCAGCCCTTGCCTATCTCGATGCACTGGATGTGGATTCAACAACCGATTTCGACAGATTAACCCTTGCACTGAAACGACGATTTGGCCACATGCTAACAACTTGCCCTGCTCATTCACAGTTAAGGGTTCGGGTTCAACGTCATGGAGAAAAATTCGTCGAATACGCAACGGATATTCAACGGCTGGCCAGATTAGCGTACCCCAAATGGAGCGTTGACGTTATAGATAACCTCTGTTTACAACAGTTCCTTGATGGCATCGCCGATGCGGATATCCAGTGTCGCATCCGGGACGAGGAACCTTCCTCACTTGATTCAGCACTAGAACTAGCTATTCGCTTGGAGGCTAGTCGCTTAGCTACTAGATCTGCAAAGCGAGCCATACACATATCTACGTTTCAAATCGATAATCAACTAGACAATGATAATGCGGGAAACGAGAAAAGGTCAGCTTAGAGGAGCCAAGGCTGACTTCATTTTTCATTAAGGCTCCAAACAACCGCTCGGTCGACAGACAAGAATCCCCATACATTGTGAATCATCGATACCAAGGTAAACTGGAGTGGTTTAATACGCCAAGAAAATATGGTTTTGTCCTGAAGTCAAGCAAACGTTCTCGCACCAACACTTCTAATCCCAACCCAGTTTTAAACTAATAAGAGCTGACTCCGAGGAGCAGGAGTCAGCAATGCTTCCATCCAAGGCTCCACTCATTCATTTAACATCTACTAGAGACACTTCGCTCTTCGTCGAAGGCTATATTGGAAAGCTTCAGTGCCGTCTTATCATTGATACGGGTGCAGCTGGTACGGTTGTCCACTCTAAGCTCTACTTTCATTCGAGGAGTTAGTGGGGATCTCACCGCTATCCAAGGGACTACTACAGTAACCATTCGTATGGGAACCCATTCTTTCAACACAAAGGTTTTTGTCGCTGAAATTGCAGAAGACTGTATCATGGAAGTTGATTTTTTAAAAGATCATGGATGCGTGATCGATTTTCAACGCATGCTTTTAAAGCTGCCCAACAGCAACATTTTTCTACAACGGTCGTCCACAAATGCAGTTTCGGTACCCTTACGGACGGACGACGCCTTGGAGAGCTGTGAAGGGATTGGAGTTCTAGAAGCTAATTTTACCGAGAATGACCTCTTAGCCTCTGCTTGCCCGTCATTAGAAGAAGGTCAACGAATGCAACTCAAGAACCTAATAGAGAATTACCGTCCAGTATTCGCGTTCTCATCAAACGATTTAGGTAGGACCAATCGACTAAGACACCAAATTGATGTAGGGGACACGAAGCCAATTAAACAAGCACCACGTCGGTTACCTTGGGTTAGGCGGGAGGCAGCAAACAATCTTATAAGCCAGATGGAACAGCAAGGCATCATACGACCATCTCGAAGCCCTTGGTCATCTCCTGTGGTACTTGTTCCAAAGAAGGACGGAAAGTTCCGATTCTGCATCGACTACCGCAGCCTAAACCACCATACTAAGAAGGACTCTTACCCACTCCCACGGATTGACTTGCTGTTGGAAGCGCTCGCTGGATCTAGCTGGTTTGCGACGATCGACTTGAAATCTGGATACTGGCAGGTTGAGTTGGAAGAATCCTCAAAGGAAAAAACAGCATTTAGCGCCGGGGCAGGCTTATGGGAGTTTAATGTGATGCCTTTCGAGTTTGTAATGCCCCCGCTACGTTCCAGCGACTCATGGAAAATGTTTTGAGAGGTCTTCTATTCCACACCTGTTTGGTGTATATAGACGACATTATCGTGCACGGCCGTTCCTTTAGTGAGCTTTTAAAGAACTTGCAGACAGTACTTCAAAGAATATTGAGAGCTGGATTAAGAGTCTCACCGGCTAAATGCGTCCCCTGCCGCCGAAGTGTAACATTTTTAGACCATGTGGCCTCGGAGCATGGCATCAGTCCGAATAGCGAAAAAGTGGACGCGGTGTCTGAATGGCCAATACCTGGCACAAAAAAGGACGTGCAATCATTTTTAGGACTCTGTGCCTATTACAGGCGATTTATTCAGTCGTTCTCCGAAATAGCCAAACCACTTACGAAACTGACAGAGAAAAATCAACATTTTGTATGCCGAATGTAAAGAGGCCTTTTACAATCTGAAAAGCCGACTTATCGCCGCTCCTGTTATGGCGTTACCAAATGACAACGACGCATTTGTTTTGGACACCGATGCCAGCCAGTTCGCTTGTGGTGCTGTGCTGTCGCAGATACAACGCGGTGAAGAAAAGATCATTGAATTCTATAGCAAGACATTTAGTAAACCGGAAATAAACTACTGCGTTACTAGAAAGGAGCTGCTAGCTCTGATAAAAGGCATTAAACATTTCCAACCTTATTTGCTGGGACGCACTTTTACTGTTCGCACGGACCATGCCTCGTTGCGATGGCTTTTAAATTTTAAGGAACCCGAGGGTCAAGTGGCTCGATGGATTGAATTTCTAGCAGCGTTCGATTTTAACATTCAACATCGCCCTGGGAGTAAGCATGGAAATGCAGACGCGCTCTCAAGAAGACCATGTCTATCAGACAACTGCCAATACTGCATGCGGCAAGAAGAACAAGATGAGCTACAGGTGAATTTTATAAAAGTAATAGAGAACATGGCCACAGAACAGGCTAAAGATGCTGTCATAACGGAGATTAGGGAGTGGTTGTCTGAAGGAAACCGTCCAGCGAAAGAAGAAATTCGACATTTAAGCCCGGAAAGTAAAGCCTATTGGACCATGTGGGAAACACTCTGCCTACATGATGGGGTCGTCTGCAGAAAGCTACGATATTACAAATATTGGTGCCTTATGCAGTTCGAAAACAGATACTGATGCACGTGCATAGCAGCCCAGCTGGAGGACATTTCGGGGTAAATAAAACCCTTCAGAAGCTGAAAAACACTTTTTATTGGGTCGGATGTACGGAAGATGTTCGCATCTGGTGCAACACTTGCTCAACCTGCCAAGCTAGAAGAGGACCAATACCTACCCGGCGGGCCCCCATGCAAAGTTAACTCGTCGGCGCACCGTTTAAACGGGTAGCGATCGATGTTCAAGGGCCACTTTCAAGATCAGACGGAGGAAATCGATACATTCTGGCAATGATGGACTATTTTACGAAGTGGCCTGAGTGTTTCGCCATTCCTGATCAGACCGCCGGAACTGTGGCGGATGTTATTGTCGACAACGTTTTCTCGCGGTATGGTATGCCACTACAGCTCCGCAGTGACCAAGGACGAAACTTCGAGGCGGATCTATTTTAAGAGGTGATGCACCGATTAGGTATCGAAAAAACCCGTACGACCCCCCTTCATCCTCAATCAGATGGGATGGTCGAACGATTTAACCGGACAATCTTGGACTATCTCTCTAAATTTTGCGATGTGAACCAGCGTGATTGGGATAGGCACTTACCACTTCTAATGCTAGCTTATAGAACAGCAGTGCACGAAACTACTCGCGAGACGCCGGCAATGATGGTATACGGCAGGGAACTACGACTACCGCTCGAAGCCTTGATGGGAGTAAGTCCAGGATCGAAATCTGAGACTAGTGGCTACGTCGCTCAACTCCGGGAATCGCTCCGGATTATACACGAACTTGCCTCCAAAAACACTATAGTAAGTGCTCGTCACATGAAGGACCGTTACGATCTTCGAACAAAAGGAGCACAATATAACCTGAGGGATCGTGTCTGGCTTTACAACCCTAAGAGGAAAAAGGGGTTTAGTCCAAAATTGCAAGCCGACTGGGACGGGCCTTATGTAGTTGTTGATAGAATTTCACAGGTGGTCTATAAGATCAAGAAGGAGGGAAGCAGGCTGCGAGAAAAAATTGTACACTTCAATCGTTTGGCTCCCTTTAATCAGCTTGGCGTGGAAGCTCAAGCTTAAAAGAAGGGGGCAGTGTTACGAGACTATAGATGGCAGTGATGGAGGTAGAGAGAGGTGTCAACTTGACGGACGGGTTGGTGAGCTGTCAATTGGATTTGCCTCGTGTTGGAAAATTGAACTAATTTTGTTTGTAAAAATTGAAGAAATAAAAATAATATAGTATACCGAGATTTCATTGCGTTAAAATTTCGTTACAGTATATTGATGCAAAAAGTGCGTTCTTAAAGGCAATTCGTAGCAATACACCTGACATTCCACCGCCACCTCCACCGCGTGTTCAAGGAGACGTTGATTCATCTGAGGAACTTCTTCTGAAGAACTTCTTTAGAAACAAACCGCCGTGTTGGAGACTCTTCTAAAAAAACCCCTCCATCAGCTCTGCGTCAAAAGTATCCGCTGAAATTGAATTACCGCAATTTAAAATAGCTCCGTTTGGTGGCGATTATCGCGAGTGGCCAGAGTTCCGGGATATGTTCCTAGGGAGCATTGACTGCAAGAAAAATCTTCCCGGTGCGCAAAAAATGCGTTACTTAAAATCGTTTTTGCGCGATGATGCTACCAAATTGCTGAACGGCATCGAAATTGCTGATTCCAATTACGAACAAGCGTGGGAGAAACTCGAACGTCGGTATAATAAGCCGTTACACATTATTAACGCGCATATTGAAAGTTTTCTGAAAATGCCAACGGTGGAAGTCGCGGAAAGTGGACATTTACGTCGATTAACGGACGAATCTGATGAGGTTATACGCGGTTTAAATGCTTTGCGATCCGAGAGCAGAGATCCGTGGCTGATTTATCTTTTGCCCCGTAAAACGGACCCTGACACGCGTAGAGCCTGGGCGCTACATACAAATAACTCTGAAAAATCAACCGTTCAGGAACTTCTCGATTTTTTGGGGGAAAGATGCGATGCGTTAGAACTGTGCGAAATGCGACCGGGTGAATCAAAAAACCCCGGGAATAGACCTTTGACGCGTTCGGGTAGTTCTTCGAATAACATTAAAGGCCTGGCTGTCTCAACTACGTTATGTCCCATGTGCAAAGGAGACCATGGGCTGCCGCAATGTCCTCAATTTATTGCCTTGCCCATTATGTCTCTTCGCAGTTATGCTAGGGATCAAAGATTGTGCTACAATTGTTTAGGTAGCAACCATTCATCGTCGAGATGTCGTTCGAAAACTCGCTGTCCTCATTGCCGTAATCGTCATCATATCCTAGTGCACGTGGATCCGTCGGTTAAAGATGCTTACAATCCGGTTGCAGGAAAACCTTCGACATCTAGCGATGCCTCTTTATCGATTGTTAGCAATCACACACAAAATGAAATTCGTCCTTCCGGAATTTTGCCTACAGTGGTGGTTCAAGTGGTAGACATCCTTGGTAGAACACAGCGTTGTCATATGCTACTCGACACCGGGTCCCAGGCTTCCTTTGTTACGGAAGGTTTGGTGAAAAGGTTAGGCCTGCTTCGTCCTCACGCTCGTCTCCCTATTTCCGGTATTTCCTCCCTAGAAGCTGGCATTACACAAGGCGCCGTACGTCTACATCTCAAATCCTGTTTTGATTCAAATGCAATGGAACTTGAAGCTTTCATTTTGAATCAAATTACTTCAAAAACCCCTCTACTGCTTTTTGCCTTTGATAAGTCCTCGCTGCTAGAGGATTTGAAATTGGCCGGTCCAGGTTTTAACACCCCAGGTCCTATTGATGTTCTGCTGGGATCTGATCAAGCCTGGAGTATTTTGCTTGACGGTCGGCGTGCTGATGAAGACGGTAAGGTGATTGCGCACAATACTATTTTTGGGTGGGTAATAACCGGAAGCATCGCAGTCAAGGAAATTGTATCGTTGCGGGTAGGAGTGGAACCAGATATTGATGTTCTTCTGAAGTCATTTTGGGAAATGGAAGAACTTCCTCAACGTACTTATTTGACTGACTCTGAGGACCTTGCGGATGTAAACTTTTGTAAAACCTTTTCTCGTGCTCCCGATAATAAATTTATTGTTGAGTTGCCGTTTCGACATCGGGATGTAAAGTTTGGGAATACTCTTTCAGGAGCTTTATTTCGGTTGTCAGCGATGGAACGTCGTTTCGCTCGCCAAAAAAATCTTTGCTTAGAGTATGGTCGTTTTATGAAGGCTTATCAGGAGTTATGGCACATGGAGCTTATTCCGGAAAACGAGATCTGGGAAGATTTTCAATTTGCCACACCACGCCGTTGTCACAAATAAATTACGGGTTGTTTTTGATGGGTCACATAAGGATAGAAATGGCATCAGCTTAAATGAAATGCTACATATAGGGCCTCCACTTCAGCGCAATTTAATAAACGTTTGCTTGCATTTTCGTATTCATAAATATGTTTTTTGTGCCGATATAGTTAAGATGTTTCGACAAATTTGGGTCGATACGAAACATCGTGACTTTCAACGTATCGTGTGGCGAGAAAGTCTTGACAAACCGATTGGCCATTACCGGCTGCGTACTGTAACCTACGGTACTCCACCTGCCCCTTTTCTATCCATGCGAGTTCTGAAACAGCTCGCATTAGATTACATGGATCAATTTCCCATTGCGTCGCATTGCATTCTGCATGATTTTTATGTTGACGACACCATGACAGGGTCAGATTCAGTGGCAGGAGTTTAAGGCTTAAAAGAGGAATTGGTTGAGCTGTTATCCTGTGGAGGTTTGCAGTTGAGTTTGACTGCTGGCCAATTTTGTAGGGTGTAGATTGTGCGCCAACATTTGCTCTGGATTTTGACGGCGGTAACCACTGGACAAAAGTTTTTGGGTTGGTTTGGAATCCGCACCGTGACATCCTCACATTTAAAATTTCTTTAGAAAAGGACGCCTCGTCGTCACCCACTAAGAGAATGCTTTTGTCCGAGATTTCCAAAATCTTTGACCCGTTGGGTTTTCTGGCTCCTGCCACCATTTTGTTTAAAATGCTGTTCCAGGAGTTTTGGGTGCATAAGACGAAAATTGGATGGGATGATCCACTGCCAACTGAAGTAGCTGACAAGTGGATTTCCTACCGAAAGGATTTACTCTTTTTTGAAAAGATCGAAATCGCAAGGAGATGTACTTTAGATTCGAAGCGGTTTGATTTGATTGGGTTCTCGGATGCATCCGTTATAGATAACGTTGACGTTATAGATAACCTCTGTTTACAACAGTTCCTTGATGGCATCGCCGATGCGGATATCCAGTGTCGCATTCGGGACGAGGAACCTTCCTCACTTGATTCAGCACTAGAACTAGCTATTCGCTTGGAGGCTAGTCGCTTAGCTACTAGATCTGCAAAGCGAGCCATACACATATCTACGTTTCAAATCGATAATCAACTAGACAATGATAATGCGGGAAACGAGAAAAGGTCAGCTTAGAGGAGCCAAGGCTGACTTCATTTTTCATTAAGGCTCCAAACAACCGCTCGGTCGACAGACAAGAATCTCCATACATTGTGAATCATCGATACCAAGGTAAACTGGAGTGGTTTAATACGCCAAGAAAATATGGTTTTGTCCTGAAGTCAAGCAAACGTTCTCGCACCAACACTTCTAATCCCAACCCAGTTTTAAACTAATAGGAGCTGTCTCCGAGGAGCAGGAGTCAGCAATGCTTTCATCCAAGGCTCCACTCATTCATTTAACATCTACTAGAGACACTTCGCTCTTCGTCGAAGGCTATATTGGAAAGCTTCAGTGCCGTCTTATCATTGATACGGGTGCAGCTGGTACGGTTGTCCACTCTAAGCTCTACTCTCATTCGAGGAGTTAGTGGGGATCTCACCGCTATCCAAGGGACTACTACAGTAACCATTCGTATGGGAACCCATTCTTTCAACACAAAGGTTTTTGTCGCTGAAATTGCAGAAGACTGTATCATGGAAGTTGATTTTTTAAAAGATCATGGATGCGTGATCGATTTTCAACGCATGCTTTTAAAGCTGCCCAACAGCAACATTTTTCTACAACGGTCGTCCACAAATGCAGTTTCGGTACCCTTACGGACGGACGACGCCTTGGAGAGCTGTGAAGGGATTGGAGTTCTAGAAGCTAATTTTACCGAGAATGACCTCTTAGCCTCTGCTTGCCCGTCATTAGAAGAAGGTCAACGAATGCAACTCAAGAACCTAATAGAGAATTACCGTCCAGTATTCGCGTTCTCATCAAACGATTTAGGTAGGACCAATCGACTAAGACACCAAATTGATGTAGGGGACACGAAGCCAATTAAACAAGCACCACGTCGGTTACCTTGGGTTAGGCGGGAGGCAGCAAACAATCTTATAAGCCAGATGGAACAGCAAGGCATCATACGACCATCTCGAAGCCCTTGGTCATCTCCTGTGGTACTTGTTCCAAAGAAGGACGGAAAGTTCCGATTCTGCATCGACTACCGCAGCCTAAACCACCATACTAAGAAGGACTCTTACCCACTCCCACGGATTGACTTGCTGTTGGAAGCGCTCGCTGGATCTAGCTGGTTTGCGACGATCGACTTGAAATCTGGATACTGGCAGGTTGAGTTGGAAGAATCCTCAAAGGAAAAAACAGCATTTAGCGCCGGGGCAGGCTTATGGGAGTTTAATGTGATGCCTTTCGAGTTTGTAATGCCCCCGCTACGTTCCAGCGACTCATGGAAAATGTTTTGAGAGGTCTTCTATTCCACACCTGTTTGGTGTATATAGACGACATTATCGTGCACGGCCGTTCCTTTAGTGAGCTTTTAAAGAACTTGCAGACAGTACTTCAAAGAATATTGGGAGCTGGATTAAGAGTCTCACCGGCTAAATGCGTCCCCTGCCGCCGAAGTGTAACATTTTTAGACCATGTGGCCTCGGAGCATGGCATCAGTCCGAATAGCGAAAAAGTGGACGCGGTGTCTGAATGGCCAATACCTGGCACAAAAAAGGACGTGCAATCATTTTTAGGACTCTGTGCCTATTACAGGCGATTTATTCAGTCGTTCTCCGAAATAGCCAAACCACTTACGAAACTGACAGAGAAAAATCAACATTTTGTATGCCGAATGTAAAGAGGCCTTTTACAATCTGAAAAGCCGACTTATCGCCGCTCCTGTTATGGCGTTACCAAATGACAACGACGCATTTGTTTTGGACACCGATGCCAGCCAGTTCGCTTGTGGTGCTGTGCTGTCGCAGATACAACGCGGTGAAGAAAAGATCATTGAATTCTATAGCAAGACATTTAGTAAACCGGAAATAAACTACTGCGTTACTAGAAAGGAGCTGCTAGCTCTGATAAAAGGCATTAAACATTTCCAACCTTATTTGCTGGGACGCACTTTTACTGTTCGCACGGACCATGCCTCGTTGCGATGGCTTTTAAATTTTAAGGAACCCGAGGGTCAAGTGGCTCGATGGATTGAATTTCTAGCAGCGTTCGATTTTAACATTCAACATCGCCCTGGGAGTAAGCATGGAAATGCAGACGCGCTCTCAAGAAGACCATGTCTATCAGACAACTGCCAATACTGCATGCGGCAAGAAGAACAAGATGAGCTACAGGTGAATTTTATAAAAGTAATAGAGAACATGGCCACAGAACAGGCTAAAGATGCTGTCATAACGGAGATTAGGGAGTGGTTGTCTGAAGGAAACCGTCCAGCGAAAGAAGAAATTCGACATTTAAGCCCGGAAAGTAAAGCCTTTTGGACCATGTGGGAAACACTCTGCCTACATGATGGGGTCGTCTGCAGAAAGCTACGATATTACAAATATTGGTGCCTTATGCAGTTCGAAAACAGATACTGATGCACGTGCATAGCAGCCCAGCTGGAGGACATTTCGGGGTAAATAAAACCCTTCAGAAGCTGAAAAACACTTTTTATTGGGTCGGATGTACGGAAGATGTTCGCATCTGGTGCAACACTTGCTCAACCTGCCAAGCTAGAAGAGGACCAATACCTACCCGGCGGGCCCCCATGCAAAGTTACCTCGTCGGCGCACCGTTTAAACGGGTAGCGATCGATGTTCAAGGGCCACTTTCAAGATCAGACGGAGGAAATCGATACATTCTGGCAATGATGGACTATTTTACGAAGTGGCCTGAGTGTTTCGCCATTCCTGATCAGACCGCCGGAACTGTGGCAGGTGTTTTAGTCGACAACGTTTTCTCGCGGTATGGTATGCCACTACAGCTCCGCAGTGACCAAGGACGAAACTTCGAGGCGGATCTATTTTAAGAGGTGATGCACCGATTAGGTATCGAAAGACCCGTACGACCCCCCTTCATCCTCAATCAGATGGGATGGTCGAACGATTTAACCGGACAATCTTGGACTATCTCTCTAAATTTTGCGATGTGAACCAGCGTGATTGGGATAGGCACTTACCACTTCTAATGCTAGCTTATAGAACAGCAGTGCACGAAACTACTCGCGAGACGCCGGCAATGATGGTATACGGCAGGGAACTACGACTACCGCTCGAAGCCTTGATGGGAGTAAGTCCAGGACCGAAATCTGAGACTAGTGGCTACGTCGCTCAACTCCGGGAATCGCTCCGGATTATACACGAACTTGCCTCCAAAAACACTATAGTAAGTGCTCGTCACATGAAGGACCGTTACGATCTTCGAACAAAAGGAGCACAATATAACCTGAGGGATCGTGTCTGGCTTTACAACCCTAAGAGGAAAAAGGGGTTTAGTCCAAAATTGCAAGCCGACTGGGACGGGCCTTATGTAGTTGTTGATAGAATTTCACAGGTGGTCTATAAGATCAAGAAGGAGGGAAGCAGGCTGCGAGAAAAAATTGTACACTTCAATCGTTTGGCTCCCTTTAATCAGCTTGGCGTGGAAGCTCAAGCTTAAAAGAAGGGGGCAGTGTTACGAGACTATAGATGGCAGTGATGGAGGTAGAGAGAGGTGTCAACTTGACGGACGGGTTGGTGAGCTGTCAATTGGATTTGCCTCGTGTTGGAAAATTGAACTAATTTTGTTTGTAAAAATTGAAGAAATAAAAATAATATAGTATACCGAGATTTCATTGCGTTAAAATTTCGTTACAGTATATTGATGCAAAAAGTGCGTTCTTAAAGGCAATTCGTAGCAATACACCTGACATTCCACCGCCACCTCCACCGCGTGTTCAAGGAGACGTTGATTCATCTGAGGAACTTCTTCTGAAGAACTTCTTTAGAAACAAACCGCCGTGTTGGAGACTCTTCTAAAAAACCCCTCCATCAGCTCTGCGTCAAAAGTATCCGCTGAAATTGAATTACCGCAATTTAAAATAGCTCCGTTTGGTGGCGATTATCGCGAGTGGCCAGAGTTCCGGGATATGTTCCTAGGGAGCATTGACTGCAAGAAAAATCTTCCCGGTGCGCAAAAAATGCGTTACTTAAAATCGTTTTTGCGCGATGATGCTACCAAATTGCTGAACGGCATCGAAATTGCTGATTCCAATTACGAACAAGCGTGGGAGAAACTCGAACGTCGGTATAATAAGCCGTTACACATTATTAACGCGCATATTGAAAGTTTTCTGAAAATGCCAACGGTGGAAGTCGCGGAAAGTGGACATTTACGTCGATTAACGGACGAATCTGATGAGGTTATACGCGGTTTAAATGCTTTGCGATCCGAGAGCAGAGATCCGTGGCTGATTTATCTTTTGCCCCGTAAAACGGACCCTGACACGCGTAGAGCCTGGGCGCTACATACAAATAACTCTGAAAAATCAACCGTTCAGGAACTTCTCGATTTTTTGGGGGAAAGATGCGATGCGTTAGAACTGTGCGAAATGCGACCGGGTGAATCAAAAAACCCCGGGAATAGACCTTTGACGCGTTCGGGTAGTTCTTCGAATAACATTAAAGGCCTGGCTGTCTCAACTACGTTATGTCCCATGTGCAAAGGAGACCATGGGCTGCCGCAATGTCCTCAATTTATTGCCTTGCCCATTATGTCTCTTCGCAGTTATGCTAGGGATCAAAGATTGTGCTACAATTGTTTAGGTAGCAACCATTCATCGTCGAGATGTCGTTCGAAAACTCGCTGTCCTCATTGCCGTAATCGTCATCATATCCTAGTGCACGTGGATCCGTCGGTTAAAGATGCTTACAATCCGGTTGCAGGAAAACCTTCGACATCTAGCGATGCCTCTTTATCGATTGTTAGCAATCACACACAAAATGAAATTCGTCCTTCCGGAATTTTGCCTACAGTGGTGGTTCAAGTGGTAGACATCCTTGGTAGAACACAGCGTTGTCATATGCTACTCGACACCGGGTCCCAGGCTTCCTTTGTTACGGAAGGTTTGGTGAAAAGGTTAGGCCTGCTTCGTCCTCACGCTCGTCTCCCTATTTCCGGTATTTCCTCCCTAGAAGCTGGCATTACACAAGGCGCCGTACGTCTACATCTCAAATCCTGTTTTGATTCAAATGCAATGGAACTTGAAGCCTTCATTTTGAATCAAATTACTTCAAAAACCCCTCTACTGCTTTTTGCCTTTGATAAGTCCTCGCTGCTAGAGGATTTGAAATTGGCCGGTCCAGGTTTTAACACCCCAGGTCCTATTGATGTTCTGCTGGGATCTGATCAAGCCTGGAGTATTTTGCTTGACGGTCGGCGTGCTGATGAAGACGGTAAGGTGATTGCGCACAATACTATTTTTGGGTGGGTAATAACCGGAAGCATCGCAGTCAAGGAAATTGTATCGTTGCGGGTAGGAGTGGAACCAGATATTGATGTTCTTCTGAAGTCATTTTGGGAAATGGAAGAACTTCCTCAACGTACTTATTTGACTGACTCTGAGGACCTTGCGGATGTAAACTTTTGTAAAACCTTTTCTCGTGCTCCCGATAATAAATTTATTGTTGAGTTGCCGTTTCGACATCGGGATGTAAAGTTTGGGAATACTCTTTCAGGAGCTTTATTTCGGTTGTCAGCGATGGAACGTCGTTTCGCTCGCCAAAAAAATCTTTGCTTAGAGTATGGTCGTTTTATGAAGGCTTATCAGGAGTTATGGCACATGGAGCTTATTCCGGAAAACGAGATCTGGGAAGATTTTCTATTTGCCACACCACGCCGTTGCCACAAATAAATTACGGGTTGTTTTTGATGGGTCACATAAGGATAGAAATGGCATCAGCTTAAATGAAATGCTGCATATAGGGCCTCCACTTCAGCGCAATTTAATAAACGTTTGCTTGCATTTTCGTATTCATAAATATGTTTTTTGTGCCGATATAGTTAAGATGTTTCGACAAATTTGGGTCGATACGAAACATCGTGACTTTCAACGTATCGTGTGGCGAGAAAGTCTTGACAAACCGATTGGCCATTACCGGCTGCGTACTGTAACCTACGGTACTTCACCTGCCCCTTTTCTATCCATGCGAGTTCTGAAACAGCTCGCATTAGATTACATGGATCAATTTCCCATTGCGTCGCATTGCATTCTGCATGATTTTTATGTTGACGACACCATGACAGGGTCAGATTCAGTGGCAGGAGTTTAAGGCTTAAAAGAGGAATTGGTTGAGCTGTTATCCTGTGGAGGTTTGCAGTTGAGTTTGACTGCTGGCCAATTTTGTAGGGTGTAGATTGTGCGCCAACATTTGCTCTGGATTTTGACGGCGGTAACCACTGGACAAAAGTTTTTGGGTTGGTTTGGAATCCGCACCGTGACATCCTCACATTTAAAATTTCTTTAGAAAAGGACGCCTCGTCGTCACCCACTAAGAGAATGCTTTTGTCCGAGATTTCCAAAATCTTTGACCCGTTGGGTTTTCTGGCTCCTGCCACCATTTTGTTTAAAATGCTGTTCCAGGAGTTATGGGTGCATAAGACGAAAATTGGATGGGATGATCCACTGCCAACTGAAGTAGCTGACAAGTGGATTTCCTACCGAAAGGATTTACTCTTTTTTGAAAAGATCGAAATCGCAAGGAGATGTACTTTAGATTCGAAGCGGTTTGATTTGATTGGGTTCTCGGATGCATCCGTTATAGATAACGTTGACGTTATAGATAACCTCTGTTTACAACAGTTCCTTGATGGCATCGCCGATGCGGATATCCAGTGTCGCATTCGGGACGAGGAACCTTCCTCACTTGATTCAGCACTAGAACTAGCTATTCGCTTGGAGGCTAGTCGCTTAGCTACTAGATCTGCAAAGCGAGCCATACACATATCTACGTTTCAAATCGATAATCAACTAGACAATGATAATGCGGGAAACGAGAAAAGGTCAGCTTAGAGGAGCCAAGGCTGACTTCATTTTTCATTAAGGCTCCAAACAACCGCTCGGTCGACAGACAAGAATCTCCATACATTGTGAATCATCGATACCAAGGTAAACTGGAGTGGTTTAATACGCCAAGAAAATATGGTTTTGTCCTGAAGTCAAGCAAACGTTCTCGCACCAACACTTCTAATCCCAACCCAGTTTTAAACTAATAGGAGCTGTCTCCGAGGAGCAGGAGTCAGCAATGCTTTCATCCAAGGCTCCACTCATTCATTTAACATCTACTAGAGACACTTCGCTCTTCGTCGAAGGCTATATTGGAAAGCTTCAGTGCCGTCTTATCATTGATACGGGTGCAGCTGGTACGGTTGTCCACTCTAAGCTCTACTCTCATTCGAGGAGTTAGTGGGGATCTCACCGCTATCCAAGGGACTACTACAGTAACCATTCGTATGGGAACCCATTCTTTCAACACAAAGGTTTTTGTCGCTGAAATTGCAGAAGACTGTATCATGGAAGTTGATTTTTTAAAAGATCATGGATGCGTGATCGATTTTCAACGCATGCTTTTAAAGCTGCCCAACAGCAACATTTTTCTACAACGGTCGTCCACAAATGCAGTTTCGGTACCCTTACGGACGGACGACGCCTTGGAGAGCTGTGAAGGGATTGGAGTTCTAGAAGCTAATTTTACCGAGAATGACCTCTTAGCCTCTGCTTGCCCGTCATTAGAAGAAGGTCAACGAATGCAACTCAAGAACCTAATAGAGAATTACCGTCCAGTATTCGCGTTCTCATCAAACGATTTAGGTAGGACCAATCGACTAAGACACCAAATTGATGTAGGGGACACGAAGCCAATTAAACAAGCACCACGTCGGTTACCTTGGGTTAGGCGGGAGGCAGCAAACAATCTTATAAGCCAGATGGAACAGCAAGGCATCATACGACCATCTCGAAGCCCTTGGTCATCTCCTGTGGTACTTGTTCCAAAGAAGGACGGAAAGTTCCGATTCTGCATCGACTACCGCAGCCTAAACCACCATACTAAGAAGGACTCTTACCCACTCCCACGGATTGACTTGCTGTTGGAAGCGCTCGCTGGATCTAGCTGGTTTGCGACGATCGACTTGAAATCTGGATACTGGCAGGTTGAGTTGGAAGAATCCTCAAAGGAAAAAACAGCATTTAGCGCCGGGGCAGGCTTATGGGAGTTTAATGTGATGCCTTTCGAGTTTGTAATGCCCCCGCTACGTTCCAGCGACTCATGGAAAATGTTTTGAGAGGTCTTCTATTCCACACCTGTTTGGTGTATATAGACGACATTATCGTGCACGGCCGTTCCTTTAGTGAGCTTTTAAAGAACTTGCAGACAGTACTTCAAAGAATATTGAGAGCTGGATTAAGAGTCTCACCGGCTAAATGCGTCCCCTGCCGCCGAAGTGTAACATTTTTAGACCATGTGGCCTCGGAGCATGGCATCAGTCCGAATAGCGAAAAAGTGGACGCGGTGTCTGAATGGCCAATACCTGGCACAAAAAAGGACGTGCAATCATTTTTAGGACTCTGTGCCTATTACAGGCGATTTATTCAGTCGTTCTCCGAAATAGCCAAACCACTTACGAAACTGACAGAGAAAAATCAACATTTTGTATGCCGAATGTAAAGAGGCCTTTTACAATCTGAAAAGCCGACTTATCGCCGCTCCTGTTATGGCGTTACCAAATGACAACGACGCATTTGTTTTGGACACCGATGCCAGCCAGTTCGCTTGTGGTGCTGTGCTGTCGCAGATACAACGCGGTGAAGAAAAGATCATTGAATTCTATAGCAAGACATTTAGTAAACCGGAAATAAACTACTGCGTTACTAGAAAGGAGCTGCTAGCTCTGATAAAAGGCATTAAACATTTCCAACCTTATTTGCTGGGACGCACTTTTACTGTTCGCACGGACCATGCCTCGTTGCGATGGCTTTTAAATTTTAAGGAACCCGAGGGTCAAGTGGCTCGATGGATTGAATTTCTAGCAGCGTTCGATTTTAACATTCAACATCGCCCTGGGAGTAAGCATGGAAATGCAGACGCGCTCTCAAGAAGACCATGTCTATCAGACAACTGCCAATACTGCATGCGGCAAGAAGAACAAGATGAGCTACAGGTGAATTTTATAAAAGTAATAGAGAACATGGCCACAGAACAGGCTAAAGATGCTGTCATAACGGAGATTAGGGAGTGGTTGTCTGAAGGAAACCGTCCAGCGAAAGAAGAAATTCGACATTTAAGCCCGGAAAGTAAAGCCTATTGGACCATGTGGGAAACACTCTGCCTACATGATGGGGTCGTCTGCAGAAAGCTACGATATTACAAATATTGGTGCCTTATGCAGTTCGAAAACAGATACTGATGCACGTGCATAGCAGCCCAGCTGGAGGACATTTCGGGGTAAATAAAACCCTTCAGAAGCTGAAAAACACTTTTTATTGGGTCGGATGTACGGAAGATGTTCGCATCTGGTGCAACACTTGCTCAACCTGCCAAGCTAGAAGAGGACCAATACCTACCCGGCGGGCCCCCATGCAAAGTTACCTCGTCGGCGCACCGTTTAAACGGGTAGCGATCGATGTTCAAGGGCCACTTTCAAGATCAGACGGAGGAAATCGATACATTCTGGCAATGATGGACTATTTTACGAAGTGGCCTGAGTGTTTCGCCATTCCTGATCAGACCGCCGGAACTGTGGCAGGTGTTTTAGTCGACAACGTTTTCTCGCGGTATGGTATGCCACTACAGCTCCGCAGTGACCAAGGACGAAACTTCGAGGCGGATCTATTTTAAGAGGTGATGCACCGATTAGGTATCGAAAGACCCGTACGACCCCCCTTCATCCTCAATCAGATGGGATGGTCGAACGATTTAACCGGACAATCTTGGACTATCTCTCTAAATTTTGCGATGTGAACCAGCGTGATTGGGATAGGCACTTACCACTTCTAATGCTAGCTTATAGAACAGCAGTGCACGAAACTACTCGCGAGACGCCGGCAATGATGGTATACGGCAGGGAACTACGACTACCGCTCGAAGCCTTGATGGGAGTAAGTCCAGGACCGAAATCTGAGACTAGTGGCTACGTCGCTCAACTCCGGGAATCGCTCCGGATTATACACGAACTTGCCTCCAAAAACACTATAGTAAGTGCTCGTCACATGAAGGACCGTTACGATCTTCGAACAAAAGGAGCACAATATAACCTGAGGGATCGTGTCTGGCTTTACAACCCTAAGAGGAAAAAGGGGTTTAGTCCAAAATTGCAAGCCGACTGGGACGGGCCTTATGTAGTTGTTGATAGAATTTCACAGGTGGTCTATAAGATCAAGAAGGAGGGAAGCAGGCTGCGAGAAAAAATTGTACACTTCAATCGTTTGGCTCCCTTTAATCAGCTTGGCGTGGAAGCTCAAGCTTAAAAGAAGGGGGCAGTGTTACGAGACTATAGATGGCAGTGATGGAGGAAGAGAGAGGTGTCAACTTGACGGACGGGTTGGTGAGCTGTCAATTGGATTTGCCTCGTGTTGGAAAATTGAACTAATTTTGTTTGTAAAAATTGAAGAAATAAAAATAATATAGTATACCGAGATTTCATTGCGTTAAAATTTCGTTACAGTATATTGATGCAAAAAGTGCGTTCTTAAAGGCAATTCGTAGCAATACACCTGACATTCCACCGCCACCTCCACCGCGTGTTCAAGGAGACGTTGATTCATCTGAGGAACTTCTTCTGAAGAACTTCTTTAGAAACAAACCGCCGTGTTGGAGACTCTTCTAAAAAAACCCCTCCATCAGCTCTGCGTCAAAAGTATCCGCTGAAATTGAATTACCGCAATTTAAAATAGCTCCGTTTGGTGGCGATTATCGCGAGTGGCCAGAGTTCCGGGATATGTTCCTAGGGAGCATTGACTGCAAGAAAAATCTTCCCGGTGCGCAAAAAATGCGTTACTTAAAATCGTTTTTGCGCGATGATGCTACCAAATTGCTGAACGGCATCGAAATTGCTGATTCCAATTACGAACAAGCGTGGGAGAAACTCGAACGTCGGTATAATAAGCCGTTACACATTATTAACGCGCATATTGAAAGTTTTCTGAAAATGCCAACGGTGGAAGTCGCGGAAAGTGGACATTTACGTCGATTAACGGACGAATCTGATGAGGTTATACGCGGTTTAAATGCTTTGCGATCCGAGAGCAGAGATCCGTGGCTGATTTATCTTTTGCCCCGTAAAACGGACCCTGACACGCGTAGAGCCTGGGCGCTACATACAAATAACTCTGAAAAATCAACCGTTTAGGAACTTCTCGATTTTTTGGGGGAAAGATGCGATGCGTTAGAACTGTGCGAAATGCGACCGGGTGAATCAAAAAACCCCGGGAATAGACCTTTGACGCGTTCGGGTAGTTCTTCGAATAACATTAAAGGCCTGGCTGTCTCAACTACGTTATGTCCCATGTGCAAAGGAGACCATGGGCTGCCGCAATGTCCTCAATTTATTGCCTTGCCCATTATGTCTCTTCGCAGTTATGCTAGGGATCAAAGATTGTGCTACAATTGTTTAGGTAGCAACCATTCATCGTCGAGATGTCGTTCGAAAACTCGCTGTCCTCATTGCCGTAATCGTCATCATATCCTAGTGCACGTGGATCCGTCGGTTAAAGATGCTTACAATCCGGTTGCAGGAAAACCTTCGACATCTAGCGATGCCTCTTTATCGATTGTTAGCAATCACACACAAAATGAAATTCGTCCTTCCGGAATTTTGCCTACAGTGGTGGTTCAAGTGGTAGACATCCTTGGTAGAACACAGCGTTGTCATATGCTACTCGACACCGGGTCCCAGGCTTCCTTTGTTACGGAAGGTTTGGTGAAAAGGTTAGGCCTGCTTCGTCCTCACGCTCGTCTCCCTATTTCCGGTATTTCCTCCCTAGAAGCTGGCATTACACAAGGCGCCGTACGTCTACATCTCAAATCCTGTTTTGATTCAAATGCAATGGAACTTGAAGCCTTCATTTTGAATCAAATTACTTCAAAAACCCCTCTACTGCTTTTTGCCTTTGATAAGTCCTCGCTGCTAGAGGATTTGAAATTGGCCGGTCCAGGTTTTAACACCCCAGGTCCTATTGATGTTCTGCTGGGATCTGATCAAGCCTGGAGTATTTTGCTTGACGGTCGGCGTGCTGATGAAGACGGTAAGGTGATTGCGCACAATACTATTTTTGGGTGGGTAATAACCGGAAGCATCGCAGTCAAGGAAATTGTATCGTTGCGGGTAGGAGTGGAACCAGATATTGATGTTCTTCTGAAGTCATTTTGGGAAATGGAAGAACTTCCTCAACGTACTTATTTGACTGACTCTGAGGACCTTGCGGATGTAAACTTTTGTAAAACCTTTTCTCGTGCTCCCGATAATAAATTTATTGTTGAGTTGCCGTTTCGACATCGGGATGTAAAGTTTGGGAATACTCTTTCAGGAGCTTTATTTCGGTTGTCAGCGATGGAACGTCGTTTCGCTCGCCAAAAAAATCTTTGCTTAGAGTATGGTCGTTTTACGAAGGCTTATCAGGAGTTATGGCACATGGAGCTTATTCCGGAAAACGAGATCTGGGAAGATTTTCTATTTGCCACACCACGCCGTTGTCACAAATAAATTACGGGTTGTTTTTGATGGGTCACATAAGGATAGAAATGGCATCAGCTTAAATGAAATGCTGCATATAGGGCCTCCACTTCAGCGCAATTTAATAAACGTTTGCTTGCATTTTCGTATTCATAAATATGTTTTTTGTGCCGATATAGTTAAGATGTTTCGACAAATTTGGGTCGATACGAAACATCGTGACTTTCAACGTATCGTGTGGCGAGAAAGTCTTGACAAACCGATTGGCCATTACCGGCTGCGTACTGTAACCTACGGTACTTCACCTGCCCCTTTTCTATCCATGCGAGTTCTGAAACAGCTCGCATTAGATTACATGGATCAATTTCCCATTGCGTCGCATTGCATTCTGCATGATTTTTATGTTGACGACACCATGACAGGGTCAGATTCAGTGGCAGGAGTTTAAGGCTTAAAAGAGGAATTGGTTGAGCTGTTATCCTGTGGAGGTATGCAGTTGAGTTTGACTGCTGGCCAATTTTGTAGGGTGTAGATTGTGCGCCAACATTTGCTCTGGATTTTGACGGCGGTAACCACTGGACAAAAGTTTTTGGGTTGGTTTGGAATCCGCACCGTGACATCCTCACATTTAAAATTTCTTTAGAAAAGGACGCCTCGTCGTCACCCACTAAGAGAATGCTTTTGTCCGAGATTTCCAAAATCTTTGACCCGTTGGGTTTTCTGGCTCCTGCCACCATTTTGTTTAAAATGCTGTTCCAGGAGTTATGGGTGCATAAGACGAAAATTGGATGGGATGATCCACTGCCTTCTGAAGTAGCTGACAAGTGGATTTCCTACCGAAAGGATTTACTCTTTTTTGAAAAGATCGAAATCGCAAGGAGATGTACTTTAGATTCGAAGCGGTTTGATTTGATTGGGTTCTCGGATGCATCCGAGAAGGCATATTCAGCAGTTGTTTACGCGCGTAGTTTGTCTGAAAGTGGGGCCATCGAGAATCAACTTATTGCTGCTAAAACCCGTGTCGCTCCTGTCAAACAGCTAACTATTCCTCGCCTGGAACTTTGTGGGGCTCTGCTGTTAAGTCGTCTAGTCCAACTCATTCGAACTTCTCTGGACGTAAAACCTGTTCAAACGTTTGTCTTTTGTGATTCGCAAATCGTGTTAGCCCGGCTTTCCTCTCCCCCTCGAGGATGGAATACCTTCATCGCGAATCGTACCTCAGAGGTTCTGAATGTTCTTCCCCGTGATGATTGGAACTATATTCGCTCGGAGGAAAACCCCGCGGATTGTGCATCGAGAGGGGTCGAGCCCAAGAAACTGCTGCAGTCGAAACTATGGTGGAAGGGTCCTGTTTGGCTTTCGATGGATTCTGGTGCCTGGCCGATTGCTACGGAAAGGGTTCGACTTCTTCGGATTGTAGCCTTAGTTCGTCGTTTTTTCAAGAATATCCAAGTCTCGGCAACTAATCGTTTGTTAGGTTTTATTCGGTCAGCACAATTATTTTCTTCTAAGCAAACTTGCCTTTTGTGGGCTCAAAAGGAGTTTAGGGAAGAGATTGCAGCTCTAAAGTCTGACAAATGCGTATCTAGTAGATCTAAACTTTCGTCTTTGTCACCGTTCCTTGATAATGTTGGCCTGCTGCGAGCTGGAGGAAGACTTTCCAATGCTGTAGATGTTCCTTTCACGATAAAACATCCTATAATCCTGCCAAAAAACCATCCGGTCACTCAATTCATTCTTCGAGAGGCTCATTTGAAATTTCTTCACGCAGGTGTATCGGAGCTTTTCTCGTGTGTACATCAGGAGTTTTGGATTCTTGGAAGCGGAAACCTAATAAAAAAAATTGTACACGATTGTAGAGATTGCTTTCGCCTACGTCAAGCCACATAGAAAAATGGATTGAATGTGTGATGTGCAAAAATTGGGCACATTTAAATTGCCTGGAAAAAATGATGTAGTGTCCTTTATTTGTCCCAATTGCAATTCAGAGGAAGAAGGATCACTTAATGATTAAAATCTTATTTTAAGTCAATTTGATGAGGCTGAATGAAGTTAAATTTATTTTGTTTTGTTTCTTAACCCATTGTCGACCGACGGTACTTATAAGTACCACTTTCACTTCACTTCAAATAAAATCCTTATATGAACAAATTTACACATTAAGACCCAACAAGACGTTTAAATGCTATTCTAGCTCTATATATTTTGCTGTTCTTGTATGTTTACCTCAGTTAAGCCACAGTTATAACAGTTCTTTCGACAGCATAGCAAATTTTTATGGCGACTTAAGTCAAAAATATTTGGAAAATTATCCGGGATGTAGTCATTGGAAGCAAAATAAATCCGGGAAACGTATCCAAACTAAGGAAGAACCTAATTGCTAATGTAAATTTAAGAACTGTGGATCGGAAAATCCTGAATATTTTTTGCTATTTTTGTTATTCCTTAGCCTAGCGGTACTTTTAGTACCCCCTTCAAATTTCGTCCTAAGGAGTCCTTGAAAAATCTTAAAATTTGCAGTCTGGCAAATAAAAATTTATCACAAAAAAAAGTATTATTCTTTGTTTTTTAATAGCTTTTTCAACAAAGGGTTAAATTAGTTTTTTTGTTTTTATGTTAAACAAAAGGGAACATTTTAAGTTTACTGTTCGAATTAATAATTGAAATGATCTTATAATTTCTTTAAATACACATAAATATAAAATACTAGCATTTTTCTTTAAAAAATATAGATTAATATGTTCAAAGGTAATGAAATATGTGACCGGAACAACTTGCCTCAACGACGGAACAACCAGCCCCAAAATGGGGTAAGTTGTTCTCCTCTGACTTGCCGCAAAAAAATACTTCTGTGCAAGGAACTGCAAAAAAATTAGCTAAAATGAGCATCATAGTTTAATCTTAAATAAATTATCTTTGACTTGTCCAAAAATGAGAGATATTAGACTTAATTTTGAAGGTATTTTTTTTAGTTTAAAAAAAATCGGAACGATGAACCCCGCTCTCCCCTACCTTAATCCTACTAATATTATAAATGTGAAAGTTTGGATGTTTGTATGTTTGGAGGTTTGGGACTTCATAACGCCTAAACGGCTGAACGGATTTGGATGAAACCTCGTGAGTAGATAGTCTATGTCCAGGATTAGCGCATAGGCTGATTTTTATTTCGTAATTTTTATTTTGAAAAATTCATATTTTCTTATGAAACATCCATTTAGTGACCTGCGCAGCACTCAGCCAGTGGCACATCGTAGAGATCGTAAATCATGATCGTGTGTGCGACAAGGGTCATTTTTCCTTTTTTCCCTTTTTTTTTTATTGTTTGCTTTCATTTGCGGTGGGTATGTGTATCTTTGCCTCTAAATGCTCGTAACTCGCTTTCTATTCACAGGGAAAAGGGTTTTTATGGTCGCTTAGGGTGGCTCCATACCGGATCAGTCAAAACGGTTTTTCACGTTTTTTGACTAGCTCGGCTGCAAATACACCGGTTTTGCTTTTTGTTTCGCTCACTTTGGTGTGTGTCGGGTCATAAGAATCAATGTTTTGTTGTTTGATAAGTCAAAATAAAACGTTTTGACTGATCCGGTGTGGAGCCACTCTTAGTTCTTGGTGTGGCAGATATTCAGTTTTTGGAGTAGGTAGAAAAAAAAGTATCCCACTGCAGGTATCAAAAATGATGTAGGGTGTGTGGAAAAAAAAGCTAATAAATAAAGCTAGCATTACACTATCTGGCAGCTGCCATAAATCTGGCATGTTTTTGACACAAATTGTCTGATACAGGCTGCCAGATAGTGTAATAGGGTACCATATGACTGCCAGTTGTCTGTCGCGTGACAGTTGTGCCAGTTGAAAATGTTTGGTGACAGTTGAAAAATGTGCCAGATAGTGTAATAGGGTTCGAATTATTTGTACGAGTGAACTGGCAGTCTAATGGCAGTGTGCTACCATATTTTTTAATATGGTACTGCGAAAATTCCGAAGTGCCATAAAAAACGATCTGGCAGGGAATTTTGTTTGAAGTTCGTGTAGAGACTGTAGCATTGTTGTTGTGAATTTTTGCTGTTGTGTTATATTTTCGTATTAAATTCTATTGTTTCACTGTTTTGTCGCAAAGGGGAAAGGGTATATACGATGATTTGGCTGGATGGATCTTTAAGTATTTGTGAAACTACTGAACTGATATCAAAAATTCTTTCAATATTGGAATGGTGACACTTTTTGCTATCTTTTATTTTGGAAAGTTCCATAGGGATAGACGATTTCTAGCGACTTAGCATAAACTTAAGTATGTATTAAATGCATTTGGCTCAGAGCTCAAACTTAAGCTGAAGTTCCTTGGGCCATAGAAAGTGTCCATCTTCGTCATTTCCCCTCAGTTTCAAGTGATGAATTGAAATTACAGAAGGTTATTGACTCATATTAAACCGTACGCACACAGCGCGGTACCAGTTTCCCTTTTCTTTTACTTTCTATTGTTACTTTTTTCATAATTATGTTTCAAATAGTTTATCATTAATTATTGAATAATAAAATTGGAGTAAACCTAAATATTCCCACACATATTTCTTTTACTTCACACGCATGAACACCAAACATACAATCGAGGAAAAATACTGCGTTGTGTTTTTGACGGCTTGCCAGACGATTTTCGGAAAGCAAATGTCAGACAACTGCCATATAGTGTAATAGGGTGACATATGCGTCTGGCAGCATACGCCATAAAACTATCTGGCAGTAGTTCGTGACAGACAATAAATGTCAAAAATTCTGCCAGACTGCCATATAGTGTAATAGGGTAGAAAAACGTTCTGTGCCAGTCGCCGACTGTCACGAATTTCTAACAGACAATTACTGTCAAAAGTCTGCCAGATATCTGGCACGCTGCCAGACAGTGTAATGCTAGCTTAATCCTTTTTGGGTTTTTTAATGAATCCATAGTGTTTCTTGTTGTGAAAGTGTGATGAGTGAGGTGGATAAGTTTTAGCTTGGTTTTTTTTAAGACCTTTTGAATCACCCCAAGTTTAGGATCTAAGATAAATATTGGTATAGTAGTAGGAAGTACGAATATTATCTGAGGGTCATATTTCTCCTTTGATGAGGCTTGGGCAATCAGAGAGAAAACTGACCGTGTTCGTCCAAAACGCAGCAGCCTCCTCTGCAAAAGTCTGCTATACTTATGCCCAGTTTCACAGTGCGAGTGTAAACTCAGTTTATGGTTTAAACTAAAGTTCAACCAAATGTTTGGTTTTACAGTGTTCGTTTAAACTCTTAACTGAGTTTTATGTTCGGTTTAAGTTAAACGACTCGATTCTACCGTTTAAAGTTCGTTTAAGGTAAAAATGTGGTTATGAATGCTATTGTTGTGAAATGTCAAATTGTGTTTTTCTTCTAAAATATTAATAAATAGTGTGTAAAATTATGTTTTCAAGTGCAAATAATGATTCTGATGATAGAAGTGATGAAGAATAATAATATCCTGGTTAACGTAAGACGACAAAGAGAATTTCGCTGCAGGACAAATCACTTTTATTTTTGGGATGATATGGACTTCTTTAACAGATTTCGCATATCCCAACAATCAGCGTATACTGATTTGGAGTAAATAGGTCCAAAAATTTAAAATCCAACTAACTGGTAACTCAGAAAAGAAAACATAGGTATGTACATGTAATTTGATTTATATGAAAAGAAAATGTTTTACTTCAAGGAACAATTCATTATCAGCCGAAATCAAGTTTTTATTGACTTTGCTTTTCGATAGCATCCCATGCTGCATTTTTCTTCTTCCAATGAATCCTATCAGTTTTTTTTATTTTCAATTGTGTCTTTGAATTTGACCACTAAATTTATTAAATTTTCCTTTTCGCTATCGGAAAAATGAGTACTCCTTTTCTTTTGATTAATATTATTATATTTTTGCTTCCTCCATTGTCTCTCTTTTGTCTATTCTAAGTGACTTTTACTCGAAAGCAAATTTAAAATAATTTTCAGTTTGACATTTAATTCAAATACTGTGATTCAAATACATCAGTGTAGTTCACAATAGTGTGATAAACTTCGTTTAGACAAACTGAGTTTAAAAATACAGTGTGAAACCGAATGATTTAAACTCAAAGTTTAAACTCAGTAGTTGGTTTAGTAAAACTCAAGTTTAAACTCACACTGTGAAACTGGGCATTAGTGGCCTAGGAAAAATTAATGATAAATATGCTATGCGATCGCTGTGGCTCAGCGCTTAGTGCATTGGTTTGATGAGTTAAGATCACTGGTAAAGATTTGTATCAAAACCTAGATTACAATAATGGAGCTAAATGTTGGTATGCCAGTTCTACTGATGCCTAACCTTTATGCTCCAAGACTATGCAGAAGTACCAAACTGTGCATACCAGAGTTGGAACAAAATGTGATCAAGGCCACAATTATTACTGGAGCACCCGCAGGAGAGGGCACACTAATTCCTCACATCCCTTTAATACCCAAAATTTGCCTTTTCAATTTAAAAGACGACATGTTTCGCTCAAGTTTACATTTTAATTTACGATTAATGAGCTACAGGGTAAACATTCCATGCTTTTCTCACCGACAACAGTACATTGCCTGCTCGCGAGTATCAAGTGCCTGCAAATTGCATGATTTTGCTCAACTTAACATAATGTAGTGTATCGGGATGTACTATAGTAAAGTACAAAGTGTCAAATGATGGAAATAAAGTCGTAATTTTGTAATAGACCTTGGACAGTAGATTTCATCCTCTTTACAGAGGTGTGGACGGGAATATGAAGTAGCGCACGATGAAACAGCAAGGAGCCTTAGAGAATGGCAGCAGAGTTGGAACCTGTCAACCAAAGGCCGATGGATATACATATCGTCTTATCCTTATTACTGAAACTTGGACAAGGCACAAGCATGGAGAATAAGACTTCTACGTTACACAAGTCTTAACAGAACATTGTTATTTCCGTTCAAATTTATCGGTTCAATTACGACGACTCGCCAATTTTCCCGTGCTGCGAAGATATGGGGCATGTGTTCTTCCAGTGACCACGGTTCCACACTCAACGGGAAATACTGAATGCAGTGTGCATTTTCGCCAAAAGCATGTACGTAGAGCTGATACGCGTGGAAAGGGAAAGAAGAAGAGAAACCTGAGATAGGGAACTGAACGAAATGACGAGCAGATAACGCCAACCTAGCGGATCTACAAAAAACACATATAACTAAAATGCATTTACGCTCAAATGTGAATGCGCTGGGACACACATACACGAATGTACGGTATTCTTTGGCACACATTCGAATTTTTGTACGCATACGCATACCCAGATTTGAAGAGAGAGAGAAAGAGAAGTACCTTGGGAATAGGGGTTGGAGACAGAAGTGGTGTTTTTAAGGCTTTCAATGCTTTCCACCTTTTTTATACTAAAAAAAAACCACGTGAACTTAGTAGTGAACTGTTTAGATCTACGCGGACGAAGTCGCGGGTACAGCTAGTAATACAATAAACTTTAAACTTCTTTACACAAAGTCTGGGGCTAAGTTAGTTGGCTATGCCAATGCTGATTGGGGTGGTGATTGCACTGACAGACGATAGTTCACCGGTTATGTGTTCATGCTGTCTGGATGCGCAGTTTCTTGGGAGTCAAGAAAGCAACCAACCGTTGCCCTTAGTAGTACCGAAGCGGAGTATATGGCATTATCTTCAGCATCAAAGGAGCTTATATACTTGCGAAACCTAATAAATGTTAGGATTCTATAAGAACAATTTAATTTGAGGAGAAGTATTGTAATTATCAAATTAAATTGCTACTACTTATAGAACATGGCAACACAGTAACATATCTCATATGAATAGCTTGTATATGTAACTTGCTCTTTTACTTTTAACTATCACTCTTGAATTATATTACGTTGAACTAAGGAGTCTTGCGTTTTACTTCTTTCCCGCTTAAGTTGCCAACACTATTTGTACCGGAAGTAGGCAACGACTTGCCTATTTCCATTTGAAAGACTTCTACTGGACGAAGGAACTTGAAACTCGGTACATAGGTAGGCCTTGGAATACAAAGAACGAACAAATTATTAAAACTCCCAAATTTATAACTGTAAAGTGATCAAATTTCCGTTTTGCCGGAATAAGGATTTCAGAGGGGGATATTTTAGAATGTCACATTTTTTTGGGTATATGTGAGATAAGACCTACCGGCACACCAAATTTCAAATTTCTAGCTGTACTGGAAGTCCGAAATCTTTTTTGTGTCACACTTTTCCATAGAGTGCCCCCAGTTAAACGTTTTCACGTTAAAAATTACATATATAAAACAGCTGGATATTCTCGAATAGTGCAATATCGCCTGTGAGTCACAAGAGGCATATGAAAATCATGTTTCACAGCCGTCATTCACGCAGTTATGGAATGAACCTGAACCAGAAAAATTTATTTTTTCATTTAAAGGCTTGTTTCAATTAAGACGATTGCAAGTACATATTCGTAATTTTTAGTAAATCCCACTTTAACATGTCAACTTTAAAAATGATTAAAACTAAATAAACATATGCCAAAACATTTTTAATTCTCTTTATTACAATAGTTGAGAAAAATTTTGTCCACTTAAATTGGACATTAATGCTTTTCCCCCTTTTTTATATTTTGCACTCTTTCATTTCATGTGGAAGCGAATGAGAATCACTAGAAAAGATAAGACCTGTGCGAGCATCTGAATAATTGATTTGAAAAGGGCTCTGAAGTAGTGCATTTGAATCATACTTCAGTTAAAATGTTTTTTTTTTTTTATAAAATGTACAAATATCCATATGTATGCATATTATTATGAAAGACAAGCATTATTCTAGTAAGTTTTACTAGCGTAAAGTAACTCACATAAGTGACTTCTGGAAAATTGACTAGTGTAAAAAACTTCATAAGCTTCTTATAGTTTATTTTACTAGCTTAAGTTAGCTGTAATTTGTGAGAAAATAATAACTGCATAAATACGTTTCCACTCTCTTACGGAAAACTTTTAGCTTACTATGTAGGGCAAAGGCACTAGAAGTTGGCCACTTAATTTTTTTTAACATCTGCATAGCTCAGTTTTTAAGCTATATGGAGTTCTAATAACTGTTATTGTTAGTTGATAATAGTTATTTTCATTTATTTGAGAAAAGTCACTCCAAGTTAGTTACCGACCACTAAAATTTTCTGAATTTCAATATTCGGCCACTGAAAGTATCCACTTAAGTATCCGACCACGCAAGTTTTATGTATTCAATTTAGTTTGCTGGCATTTTCCTTGATTGTTTTATTATTGAAAAAACAAAAAGATAACAAAATAAACATAAAAAACTCAAAAAAGTAGATAATCATGAGTTTATAACAAGAATCTCGCAACGGGTAGTTTTGTATTCATTCTGTACAGATTTATCAGTTACCTATACAATTTGCAGTTCTTTTGCGACCAAACGCTATCGGCTTTGGATAAAGGGTAGTTCTGAAGTTTACTCAGAACAGACGAGCTGACGGTTGCAAACATCAATTGTTTACCACTTCCCTATTGGCCACCTCGGGGTTTCTTTTGAAAATGAATATTAACTAAGTTTTGGCTGATCTAGTATATTTGAATAGAGTCTTTTGTTGACCGAATCATCTGATTAATTTGCTATGCTATGATAATGAGCCGAATTCCTTTTAAAAACACCTTCCACTACTCTATAGTGCAAACGACCTTGATGAGTAGATCTGGCTATGCCAGATGTAATGTAGCGTTTTGAATGCTTGTTTCATTATGTTGAATCTCATAACGTATAAAACATTTGCCATGTGATCTACCTTGGTCACTTGAAATGTTTGGCTGGTTCTGTTTGAATGTGGTGCCTCTTCTTTATAGGCTCCCGCTTCCAAAGTTTTCACTTTCTGGAATCAACGCGTAAGTATACACGAAAAAATCTCAAACTGTCTTTACAACCAAATAAAAAGATTCCCATGACGATTTTGAAAAACATGTTATATATTTGTTCTGAAATTTTACTGTAATGCTAGTACTAGAAATAGGCCACCCAAAATTTAGGAAACATATTTAAATTTTCGCAATGATTTTGCTTTAAATTGTTACTTATTCCTATTCCGAGCAGAATAGAGCTTAACATTTGCCATCTTTTGTAAGAAAAACGCATAAAAACTTACGTTTCATGTTGATAGACGCTTACAAAAAAATTTAATTTGAGCCATATTTGATCTCTTAACTGACGGAGACTAACTAAAGTGTGTGCTGTGCTCACAATTTTTGTTTTATAGTAACATATTTTTGGGATACTATCGTGGACATATAAGCAATCAAATTGCATTTGAAAGTGTTAGATAATGTTCAGTTGTCGGTTACCCTGTGCATCAGACCTGGGAATACCGGATTACGTTTGTAATTCCTTAAGCGGGACATCCACGATCACCCATGAATGACATTTATGCGCGAAGGAGTTCGAAGGAATAAGTTAACCGCAGCATCATAACATAATATGTATGTATTTCATATAACCCCAATTTCCAATGTCAATATCCGTGTCCCCTACGCACTCCCTAGCTTACACTGCAATTCCGTCACGCACCACACTCCCGTACATTTACCCCGCTGCGCTGCTCCGATTGTTTTATGTCCAAAATCGGTGAGGAGCAAGAGGTTTTTGTTATATTCCGATTAATTAACTTATATCCCTTTCGCAAAGCAAGGACAAGTCGGTAAGATTTCGGATTCTTTACGTAACATACATGTATATACATTGTACAATGTCATCATCAAACATGGTGCTCATTGGATTTGGATATTGTGTCTCGTTTTATAATTTCGGGATTTTTTTTCTTTCTAAGTTTTGTTCCATTCGAGATTTTTGCATCCGAGACACATGAATTTGATTTCCGAGAGTTTTTTCGTTATGATCCTGTGTTTGCAGTTAAATTTTATGAAGATCTGATCGACTTACCGAGTTACGATGGACTGAGACGAGTAATTCTTCATGCTGGAACCTGTGCAATAAAATACTCGGTACTCCGTATGTTCATCTTCATCTGGACACTTTGGGTAAGATGGCGAGCGATTGTGTCCAAATCGTTGGAGACCGCATTGACTAGACAGGAACTGCGTAAGATGGTAGTTGCCCTGTCCATGCTTTCGACTTATTCAGTCTTGGAGGTACCGTGATATAAAGCCATATTTAAAAATATGGTCTTGTATCGTTTTCGTAATGTTTATAATTTTTTTTTTTTCTTATATATAATTAGCGCGCGCTTAAGGGAATATGACTACCCTTAAACTGTTAGAGCACGGGCATTAGAGAAATTAGAGGAGAGACGAAGAAGGTTTATGATTGTTAGCATATAGGCATTGTGGTATTTGTTCATAGAAATATACTCATTGAAATTTTTCATTAATTCCATTCAATTTACAACGCAATTCATCAGCTCATTCTTCTTTTCCAAATCGTCATCTGATTAAGTTTGTCATTTAAATAACTTAATCAATTTAACTGATTTAAATCGTTTCTTAAAATTATTAAGTTAGAACCTACAATAACTCATTCCATCATACAAGATAATACACACACTCTACGCTTTTTTTTCGTTTTTCCTGTCTGTTTTCTGGTATAAAGAACTGTTTAAAGGTGTTCTTTAAATGCCTTTAGAATTTGAAAAAGTTTTATATTATAGAAAAGTCTTAGATGTAAGCACCTTTTCTTCCTTTTTCTTTATTATATTTTATATACCTCTCACTTTATAAGAACCGTTTTTAAATGATAAAGAGCGCCCTTATCCGGTGGCTATTCAAACTCATAAAGTAAAATGGAGCAATTAAATTAATTCTATATTTTTTTTATTTTGTATGCTTCAATTCACTGCTAAACATTAGTCATAGGCTTGCAAATTTATAAGGAGTTATTTATTTTTTTAATTTGAATGTAATTTAGGGTTCTTGTTCAAAAAAACCTGGTAAAAGTATTGAAGTATTCAAAGGGTTGGGGATTTAGAGCATGAACAAATATTCAATTTGTCTCGTTGTGATTAAATACATAGATATATTTGTAATCTTGTAGAAGTTAGTACTTTAGTTATATAAAACTACTAGCTGTTTTCCGAGTTTAATTCGATTTAATTGTAACGCTTGCTTTTATCCTGCTACGTCTATCCAGTAATGTTTCGTTAGGTTGAATCATATCATAACATCAGGGCGGTTTAACTGATATGGTTAAAGTTAGGTTTGTCTATTCGAAAATTCATCGGCAAACATTTCATTTCCTGATTGGAAACAAAGCATGTATGCATCGTTGGCTTTGATTGCTCTATAGTGAACAACTTGTTATATGTGAGTCGCGGAGGTTATGCTCTTATTTCGCATTTCTTAGACTTTCTACCATACATTCTTTTATTTAAATATATAAGAACCTGCTTGTGGACTATATTTATAACTTCCCGGTGAAGTTCCTCCATTTATGTCCGCTATCGCCAGCGGCCTGGGACTTGTTGAAAGTCATGACGGAAAAACCTTGAATAGAAACTGAAGCCAAAATTCTCCTGCTGGCTCCCCCCTCCCCGCACCGCCCCATCAGATGTAAATTTTAAACCATTGAGACGATTTTAGTTACACAGTTACCCATTTATTTTTAAAGCCCTACTACTGAGCCGGTTTTCTATGTTGTTCTATGCTTATTTATCTAATAAGCTTTGTGTTGTCATTGAGCAAGCGTGTAATGTTTGAATGTACGTGTCTTGAGCTGATAGGCAGGCAAGGCAGAGATGCTAGAAATGTCAGAGGTTCAGCAAAGAAATTTAATTCCTAACTCAAAGAGCAGCGCATGATAGCCGTAGAGGTCTGAACTGCATACCTAGCTCAGTAAAATTTTACACACAAAGCAATAACAAAGGACCAAGTGGCGATTACTTTCCCAGTAGCAGCAAGTGAGGATAGAACTACACAAGTTGACCACCAGAGCGCGAAAATCACATTAATTAGCTTTTAGCCAATTGTATTTGTTAAGCTCATCGACTTCATTAGTTGCGTAAGCGGGTCGACTGTCTCGACCACTATGTCACGGTGCCGCCGCCTCCACCTTCCGCGCGTTACAGCACTTAGCCCTATCAACCCGTGAGCCGCATCCTGCCCTACAACATTAAACCAACATTAACTTTTTATAGTTACAAGCCCTCTCGAAAGATAATATGGGAAAAACTGTGACATGTAATAAATTCAACGGAAATCATACTTAGGTCGTGCGTCACTATAGAACTTTCCGAGAAAAAGTAGCAACAAATGTCACAATTATAATATTGAAATAACTTTTTTCCTCGGATCAGAAGTTCCAGATATACTTATAGATCCATCTTACCGAACTTTACAACCAAATCATTGTACACAGCCTCTCCCCTTAGAATTGCTACGAACTACGATTGTATTGGAAATATTCTACTTTGTATCTCCATAAAAGCGAGGATATGACCAAAGAAAAAAAAAATCCCACTTCGTATTGCGATATATGACGAACATTTTTTCCATTATACGCTACAAGGTGCTTGCGTTGTCCACCACACCTTTTTAAAAGGCATTTTTTCAATTATCTCAACATCCGCTAGACCTATTTCGCTCAAAATCTTATCAGATCTAAGTTTCATTCTGACAAATGAAACAAAAAAAAAACCGCATGATCGTACGTTGTTCCGTTCTCCAGATATCGAAGGTGAAACAAATTGTCACACACACACACACGCAAACATCGCTTCGAAAATGGGTGCGAATGATTTGTTGTGTATCGTAATATGAAGCTCTGTTAAAGTCTCAAAGTTTTTTGCCGTTTGCAATACTTCCCCTCTGGAGGTGGGAAGTAAAAAGGTCAACTTTGTGTAAGCTGTAGAAGTCGTAAATTTGATCGATGATAACTCAGTCAGGATCAGGAGTTATCTTTTTACATAATGTATAGTTTAAAATGAAACTCATTTGTTTTTTCAATATAATTATTTAATTACGTTTTATTGCATGATTTATAAAAGAGAAAACAAACGGATTAAGTTAACTTAGCTTTAACTTGACTTTAATTGAGTTTTGACTTGACTACGAATTGACTTAACGACTTTTCGCTCTGACGTTTGGGACAAAACCGTTTTTGTTGGTTAAGTTATTTTAAATCACTTTTTATTTCATGAAAAAAAAAATATTTTTACAATTATAAATTCTAAGCCTATATGGTTCGGCCAGATTAACATTTTAAGTGTTTATTTTTGGAAGTTCTCATCTATAATGCATCTTCTAAAGCATAGTGCGTTTATCGTGTAAATGTGCAATCGATCACAGCCTCGGTCACCGTTTAAAATGCTTATCGCTACTTCCATCGGGAGTGCCAGCGGAATTCTTTAAGGATGGGAAATAAAGCGATAAAGTGGAACACGTCATATCGGTTTTTCAGGTTCCCAAGGTTGCACAAAAGAGGGAGTTCTGGGCGGTGCGGCATATAGTTCAAACTTATAAGTTCACCTCTGATTTTAAAGATGCTGCTTATCATGTCCGTTGAGTAGCTCGCCATGAAATACGTTTTGTTTTGCAAATTGTAGTTTAGTTTGCTGTAATTGCGACGACTGGGGTTCATCTACAAATTGTTTATTTACGAACTGTTTTCTCCAGTAGTGTATAGAATATATGCCTTACGGGGGTTAACTGCTCATCTGGTGTAACTACAAGATTGAAGTCACATTTAGATGCTGGGTTTTCCCAGCCTCGAACGCCATTTCCTCCGTTAAGCAGCATTTGAATAAGCACTATCTTTGGTACCCTCTCTTGCTTTATTTTCATGACACTTACCACATAGTCGAGATGAAGTTTGAGGGTGTCTAGAAATAGCGGAGCTACTCCAGTCTCCACGTGAAGCATGTAGTTAGGTGAACCACCTGGCATTTTAAAAACTCGCCTGATGAAATGGCGGAGAAATTTGTCTACTGCTTCAAATGCACAGTATCCCTAAACTTGAGCAGCGTTAAACAGGATGGATACTGCAGTAGCACGGAATATTTTTTGTTTCGTGTAATGGCTGGCGCTTTTATTGTTGATACAACTAACCCAACCAAACGGAACAAATGGCCCTTTTCGCTTCCGCTAATTTACTTTGCAGGTGTTTGTTCATATTTAGGTTAGGCGTAATCAAAACAGCAAGGTATTTGTACTCCCTCACAATTTCTATAAGCTCTCCTTGAAACTTTTATTTTTCACTCCGGGAGTATCCGCCTCCACCATTCCTGAATATTATCTATCATCTTAGACTTCGATAAGTTAACTGACAGGTTCCAAGTTTTACAGTTTTCGTCGAGTCTGTTTACTATTATTTGCATTTTGTCCACCGGAACTGCGAGGAAAACTATGTCATCTGCAAACATAAGAGCTGGTATTTTGGTTTGGTTTAACTCGATCCTACCCTTAACGTGGTCTATTATATCATTTATCGCATCCTTGCTTCACCCCCATTGTTGTGTTAAATTTTTCTGATAGGTTGTTTCCATCCCAGACACTGGCTACGTTGTTTTTATATATAGCTCTCAATACTTCAATAACCTTGGTTGAAATACCATATCTGTAGAGATTATAAAAAAGGGCTAAACGAAAAAGGCATATAACTTTTAATGTTTCCTCTTAGGGTGACACCACACCGGATCAGCCAAAACGTTTTATTTTGACTTATCAAACAAGAATCCATTCATTCTTATGACACAACACACACCAAAGCATTCGAAACAAAAAACATTTTTTTGATTCGATGCGCTTCGTGACTGGTTGTCGAAAATACATGGCTTTGCATACGGCCAACACACACCGAATGAGGCAAAAATGTTTTAAACCAGCGTCGTTGTCGATTATTGAACACTTGCTTATGAAGCAACATACACCGCATAAGGCAAAACAAAAAAGCAAAGGCGAAACAGAAAACAATGCTTGGTTGTCGATACCTGGCCCGCTGTTTTTTAGAAACAAAATTTCGTTGTTGTTGTTTTTAACGTGAAAACTTTTATCTGTGGACATTCAATGGAAAAGTGTGACACAAAAAAGATTTCGGACTTCTAGTACAGCTAGAAACTTGAACTTGGTATGCAGGTAGATATTACCTCACATATACCCAAAAAAGTGTGACATCATAAAATTTCCCCCTCTAACCCCCCCAAAAGGGGGTAAAACTGAAATCGTAAATCCGATTAAACGGCAATTTGATCAATTTACAGTTATAAATTTGAAACTTTTAGTAATCTTTCCTTGGTTATTTTTCAAGGCCTACCTATGTACCGAGTTTCAAGTCCCTGGATCCGTTAGAAGTCCCTCAAATGGGACTAAGCACGTCGTGGCAAAAAAAAGATCTCGGATTTCCGGTACCGTTAGAAACTTGAAATTTGGTGTGCAGGTAGATCGTACCTCACATATATCCAAAAAATTGCGACTTCTTCAAATTTCCCCCTCCAACCCCCCCAAAAAGGGTTTTAATCGGAGGAAAAATAGCTTTTAAATCCGATTAAATGGCAATTTCATCAATTTACAGTTATAAATTTGAAACCTTCAGTAATTTTTCCTTGGTTATTTTTCAAGGCTTACCTATGTACTGAGTTTCAAGTTCCTAGATCCGTTAGAAGTCCCTCAAATGGGACTAAGCACGTCGTGGCAAAAAAAAGATCTCGGACTTCCGGTACCGTTAGAAACTTGAAATTTGGTGTGCAGGTAGATCGTACTTCACATATATCCAAAAAATTGCGACTTCTTCAAATTTCCCCCTCTAACCTCCCTAAAAAGGGTTCTAATCGGGGGGAAAAATAGATTTTAAATCCGATTAAATGGCAATTTCATACATTTACAGTTATAAATTTGAAACTTTTAGTAATTTTTTCTTAGTTATATTTGAAGGCCTACCTGTGTACCAAGTTTCATCTTCCTACGTCTACTGGAAGTCCCTCAAATAGAAATAGGCACGTTGAGGCACGAAAAAGATCTCGGACTTCCGGTACCGTTAGAAACTTGAAATTTGGTGTGCAGGTAGGTCGTACCTCACACATACCCAAAAAATTGCGACTTCTTCAAATTTTCCCCTCCGACACCCTGAACCGAAACCCGACACCGAAAAATTGTTGATGCATCTAATAAAATGGCAATTTGATCAATTTAAAATTATAAATTTGGAATTTTCAGTTATTTACCTTTAGTTATTTGCCAAGGCCTATCTATGTACCAAGTTTCAAGTTCCTAGATCTGCTATAAGTCCCTCAAATTAAACTAAGCACATCGGAGCACGAAAAAGATCTCGGACTTCCGGTACCGTTAGAAACTTAAAATTTGTTGTGCAGGTAGGTCGTGTCTCACATATACCCACAAAATTCCGACTTCTTCAAATATTCCCCTCCAACTCTCCCAGAAAGGATTAGGAGCAAAATTGCTTCTTTTTCAATTAAATGACACTTTTGCCACTTTACAGTTATAAGTTTGGAATTTTCAGTAATTTGGCTTTTGTTATATTCCAAGGTTCCCTTATGCACCGAATTTCAAGTTTCTGGGTCCACCAGAAGTAGGGTGTCCATCGTATCTCTTTAAAAGAGATTCTCTTTTTCTCTTTTTTTGTTCCGATCTTTTTTACACTATCTTTTTCTTTAAGGATCTTTTTTGTTCTATTTTTTCGGAAAAGATTACTTTTATTTCATTCCGATTATTTGTATTTCATTTTCCAATAAATTAAATAGTTTATGGCATTTATAAATACATGTAGCCGCGATGTAAGGTACTTTGCTCATTCTACTACAAAAGTTTAAAAGAATCTGCTACTATACATTTCCTCAGCAGCTGGCGGTTGTCAAAAGTCAACTCAATTTGAATATTTTGAACTGTTTCTCGTTGTCGCAGTGGACAAAACAAAAACAAAATTCGTTCCTTTTGGGAAATGTGAGTTTAATTTATGTTGGAAAGGAGTTTCAGGTATATTTATTAGTTTATAAAAAATATTTTTTTTTTATAGAAAATCAATGCAATGAATACGTCGTCAGTCGCAAAAAAGAGAAAATGCGTGTTTACTGAAGATCTGCAAACGAAATATCCATGCTTTATAAAAGACGCAAAATCTAAATGGGATGCACTGTGTACTGTTTGCCAAATCAACGTAAGTGTTTCAAATAAAGGCCGATATGACTTAGAGCAGCACATCCAAACAAAAAAACACCAGACTATTCTCAAGTCTGGGAGTGGTTTTTTCCTTCAAAATCAAATTTACTTGAGGACAAAATTGCAGCTGCTGAGGGAACCCTGGCATTTCACACTATGAAGCATAACTTTAGTTTTCGTTCGTCCGACTGCTCCACAAAAGTGTACAAAGCAATTTTTGAAGACCCTGCAATAGTTAAGCAAATAACTGCAGGCCACACCAAAATAAGAGCCATTGCGAATAATATCATTGCACCTTTTTGTATAGAGCAAATAGTTATTACAGTTTCTAAAGTGCAATTTATATCTGTGTCAACTGATGGAAGTAATCATGGAAATTTAAAAATGGTTCCTATTCTAATTCAATATTTTACCAAAATAAATGGTATTCAAACGAAGCTACTTCACCTAGACATTTTGCCAAACGAGACATCTGAGACTATATCAAATTATATAATCGATTGCTTAATTTAATATACTCTTTTGGAAAAATGTATTGCCTTTTCGGCAGATAACACAAACACGAACTTTGGGAGGGATTCGCAGGGAAGGTACTTGCAACATTTTTAAAAAATTGAACACCAAAACAGGAACACAACTTATTGGAATTGGGTGTCCAGTCCATATTACTCATATTGCCTCGACAGCTGGTCTCGATTGCATGGATATTGACATAGAATCAATTGTGCTGAAAATTTTTAACCACTTTTCTATATGCAGTTAGAAATGAAGCCTTAAAAGAATTTTGTGATTTTGTTGAATTGACACACAAAAATCTTTTAATACATTCAAGTACACGTTGGCTTTCATTATATCCTGCAGTCAATCGAATGCTTCAGATGTTTCCTGCATTGAAATCCTACTTTGTGACTCTTCCTAACTGCCCCAAAATGCTACATACATTTTTTCAATCAGATTTGAGTGAAGCTTTTTGTATTTTGTCCATTCAGTTACTTATGTTTTTTATGAAAAATCTAAAGAGATGGAGTCAGAAAAAAATGCAATTATAGAGATAATGTCAATACTAAGTGAATTAAAACTAGTACTTAAAGAACGAAATGAAAATACTTTTCTTCCCTTAAAAGTAAAAACAATATTGAATAGCCTTTTGAAAACTGGTTATGCAGAAGTAGTAAAAAATTTTAAAAAGGATTGCTTCAAATGCTATCAAAAATCGTTTGAGTATCTGCATAAAAGGACACTTCAACTCGAAGAATTTTCATGTTTTTCTTGGATGAAACTAAAAAATTATTTAATATGGGAAGATGTCGAAAACACTATTGTATATCTTAATTCTAAGAAAGTTAATATTAATGTTAGTAAATGTTTTGATGAGTTTTGCGAATTACAAACCTTTTTTAAAGAAAATTTAAATGATAATAATTTCGATAGATCACTTACAAGTGAAAAATGGACAAAGTTTTTTCAACGTTTGAAATACCCTGAGCACTTTACGGAGCTGTCTAGGATTTGTGAGTTTTTTTTTTGCAATCCCTAAACAAAATGCAAATGTCGAAAGAATATTTTCCCTTATTAGTGGTCAATGGACAAAAGAGAGAAATAGGCTAAAGATTTCTACTGGTAAATCCATTCTTTGCGTTGTTTACAATAATAGAGAAATATGCTGCTAAGACTTCTATGAACTTCTTTTGAACGATAAATCCATATTAGATAAAATAAAAAAGAGAGAAAAATATCAAGACGACATTGATGAGGAGGAGGTCTTGGTTGAATAGTTTGAGCTGTAGCTTTGATATGTATTAGTTTTAAATACTCGAATTAAGTTTGAAGCTAATGTGATTTCAATCAATTTAAAAGACTTATTACTTCTTTATGCAATGGATTATGAATATTTTTTGTTAAAAAAGAATTAAATAAAAATAAAGAACGTTTCTGAAGTTGTCGTGTTTTTTTAATTATTTTTGAGTTGTCTCTTTTTTGGTCTCTATTTTTTTCGTGAAAGTTCTCTTTTTTATAGTTTTGAGAAGAAAATGTCCTCTTTTATCAAAGACCCCAGATGGACACCCTAACTAGAAGTCCCTCAAAAGAAACTGGGCACTTCGTGGCACGAAAAACATTTGTTGTTTGTTACGTATATTTTTTTTTTAAATGCGAGTACAGCCAGTAAGCATCGTCCTTGACAATTCATTGTTCCTCCAGCTAATATAAATGCCAAATAATTCAATTCCAACCGCGAATAAACTAAAGCAATATACAACGCTACATACTGTAAAGCATTCGGTCTTCGCAAATATGTTTTCACGGAATTCACCGGCTCCAAGGAGGAGCATAGTCCTTTTATTTTTTCTCAACGCACACCAAACGAAATATAAAAGCAAAATGATTTGTTTTATTACATTGTATTTCGGTTGGTGTGCGTTGAAATTAAAAACGTTTTCTTGACTATGAATCAAAAAACGTTTCGACTGATCCGGTGTGGAGCCACCCTTAAGATACCATTACACGGCCATTATTCTTTGCCATTGCAATGGCAGTGTGACGTCAAAATTACGTCACAAAGCTGTCATTTAAATGGTGCCCCGTCTGATTGCCACTTTTGTGATGCCACTTGTAGTCTTGTACTGCCAGGCTACTTAAATGGCGTCGTTGCAAAAGTGGCTTGACGCGAATTCATGACATGCCACTTTTCGTCGGCAATGTTGAGTACAATGGACCGAAAACGAGTCTGAGTGCTCCTGGGATTTGGAAATTTCCTTTTTATAAAAAAAAACTTTAGCGGCTTTCCAGAAGTCAGCTGATGATCACGCCCTATTTAGTAACGCAATGTTCTACTGGTCAGAAGCTAGCTTTTTTGCAAGGCAAAGATTTTTAAAACTTTCGTTTGCGACTGCGTAGAGTTGTTGTCTAAGAAAGGCGAACAACGTGTCCCACGCTCGCATGCATTCGTTGTCGAACCATTTTTGCTTGCTCATTTGCTGCTGGATCTAGATGGTAGGTTCGACGGGGCAGCTTTCCGAACTGCCATTGTTAGGTTCTCAATTCGAGGCCGAGTAGCAGCTTCTCTTAAATTTGCGAGTTCTAGATTAAATGTTGCTTTATAAAGGCCCTGAAAGTCATATTTCCATCGTTGCTTGGGTTATTTATAGTACAAGTGCATATGGTCTGAAAACGTTTCCAGTCCTACTCGAAATTCACAAAGGTACAAGTTCCAATCTCCCGAGAGCATGCAACTCCCCGTAAAAAATTAAATTCCCCGTAGGAATCACCTTCGCAGCTTCCATTTAAATCTCTGCAATCCCAGGCATCTGCTATTTCCAGAATTTGGACACCCTTTGCATCACAAACTTTATCCTTGGAGCTACGGTTTATATACGGACGGACTAGATTTCTTCACAAAGCTATTTTGAGATAAACCTATTCTTGAGTTAAGATCTCCGATAAGTAGGAAATCAGTTGATGCTGGGCTATTTAATACATATCTTAATTTGTTAAAGTCGCGCAACCAGTGGTTACAATTTTAATATATTGGCACTTGCCATGTAGAGAGAACTGACTTCCATTTTAAGTTTTCGTACGCACGTTTCTTCTACTCTCTTAAATTCAACTGATATTCCTTCAAGCTGCTTCCGATATCCAAACATTTAACCACCGCTCGCTCTTCCAAACAGGCTCGATTTTACCGCTGGTACGCACGCATTCCAGCTCCTAATCCTTAGAAATGTTCTTAACCCTCTACCGCATGAATTAATGTGCGTGGAGGAAAAAAGTAAAAAATTGTTGAAATAACTTCTCTTGATTATTCTTTAACAATATTTATTAAAAAAAGTTTAGTTTAAAAAATAAAGTTCGATGGTTTTAACTAATGAAACAAGAATTAGCAATAGTTTTTAAACAAAAGAAATTCATATATATTATAGAAAATGAAGTATTTTAATCAAAATGTATTTTTAAACTAATTGTTCTTACCAATTGAACACAATTATTTGCACATACAGTATTCCCCGCTTAATTGAACCGACCATTTTGTCCGATTTTTTCAACCAATTATCGGAGTGTTCAATTAAAGAAAACCCGCTGAATTGCTTCTATAGTGCAATTAAACGAGATTTGCTTATTTGAGCCAGTAAGTCAATGAAACGATATTTAATTCGAAAACTGTGATGAAAATGGGTCCGTTGCGATTTTTAGACCATCTGAAGTTTCAAATAAAGAGAGCATTCTGATTCGACAACAGCCTGAGATTTAATAGATGAGCAAGACAACTTTTGTGAAGTAGTGGACTGGAAAATTCTTGTCTTAACTCATTTGAAATTGGAACTTTGGAAGACATTTCTTTTTTGTACTTGGACGAATATTGGTTTTAAATTAATAGTTTAATTTTCACATATTTTTATTGTTATTGTATTATAATATTCATCGATTTTGTAGTCTTCAGCAAATTGTTGAGCTCAATTGATAACACTTAACCTGTGATATAAGTAAACTGCTTTTGAAAAAGCGCATAAGTGTATTACTTTCATAAAATGTTATCTTCAGAACAATTCGTGTTTTATTATTGTGCGCAGATTTTAAGTTACAAAGCAACTTCAATGCGAGAACCAAAAGTAAAAATGTTGTTTTGACTTGGATGTCATATCTGACGTTGTCTTGTTTTTCAGTCAAGTTTCAGCGTTCCGTATTCTATCTGAAATTTTAGATATCTAGAAATCGAAACGTGCCCAATAAGCTTTGTTGTCAAATGAATCGCGCTATCAGAATTGGAATATGACAAACTACAGCTCGCTGCCATCTGTTGTGCAGTGCTGTCAACTTCAATGTGAAAACAGCGCTCCGGAATTACTAGAATTTGTCCATTTTTTTTTATATTTTTTTTGTTTGTCGCCGATCAATTAACCGACAAATTTGGATGCATTTAGTTTGTTTTGTATACATTTTAAAGATCAATTAAGCGGGTAAATCAATTATACGGGACTCAATTAACCGTGCAAATACGTGTATAGCTTATATAGGAAATATTTGAGCCCAATTTTTTCGTTCAATTAAACGGGGAAATCAATTAAGCGAGGTTCAATTAAGCGGGGATCACTGTACTAAGAACCAAACTTTTTCTTTCAATGAACTGAAGTACAAATGAAAAAATCACAGACAACCGTTATCTAGAAAATGAAAAATGTGCCATTTTGTGTTGTTAAGGATACACACAAAGTGATCATGTTGTGTTTTAGTCATTTCGAATATGATTTAGCAAAGAAAATACCGTATCTTTGCGAAAAGCCATCTATGGCTAGGCTAGGTTTGCGGTAGAGGGTTAAGTCTAAATTCCTCATTATTTATTAAATGCGTTTCGAATAGTTCAAAAATGTCAAATTCCTTTATGCAATTAAAAAAATCAACAAAAACTAGTTTATTAATTAATCCTGTTATGTTATAACTCAATATTTTTAATTAATGTAATTCATGTAATTCGATGTCGTTCAGGCAGAGGAGTAACCCCCAATTAAACGCTTCATTTAAGAGCCTACTTGTGTGCGCACCCAAATTGTTTACAGGGTCTGTATTGCTTATGGTTGGACATTTATGCCCAGTTTCACAGTGTGAGTTTAAACTTGAGTTTTACTAAACTAACTACTGAGTTTAAACTTTGAGTTTAAATCGTTCGGTTTCACACTGTATTTTTAAACTCAGTTTGTCTAAACGAAGTTTGTCACACTATTGTGAATTACACTGATGTATTTGAATCACAGTATTTGAATTAAATGTCAAACTGAAAATAGTTTTGAATTTTTCCTGTTACGGTGTTGGCTTTCGAGTAAAAGTCACTTAGAATAGACAAAAGAGAGACAATGGAGGAAGCAAAAATATAATAATATTAATCAAAAGAAAAGGAGTACTCATTTTTCCGATAGCCAAAAGGAAAATTTAATAAATTTAGTGGTCAAATTCAAAGACACAATTGAAAATAAAAAAAACTGATAGGATTCATTGGAAGGAGAAAAATGCAGCATGGGATGCTATCGAAAAGCAAAGTCAATAAAAACTTGATTTCGGCTGATAATGAATTGTTCCTTGAAGTAAAACATTTTATTTTCATATAAATCAAATGTACATACCTATGTTTTATTTTCTGAGTTACCAGTTAGTTGGATTTTAAATTTTTGGACGTATTTCATCCAAAACAGTATACGCTGATTGTTTGGACATGCGAAATCTGTTAAGGAAGTCCATATCATCCCAAAAATAAAAGTGATTTGTCCTGCAGCGAAATTCTCTTTGTCGGCTTACGTTAACCAGGATATTATAATATTCTTCATCACTTCTATCATCAGAATCACTATTTGCACTTGAAAACATAATTTTACACACTATTTATTAATATTTTAGAAGAAAAACACAATTTGACATTTCACAACAATAGCATTCATAACCACATTTTTAACTTAAACGAACTTTAAACGGTAGAATCGAGTCGTTTAACTTAAACCGAACATACAACTCAGTTTAGAGTTTAAACGAACACTGTGAAACCAAACATTTGGTTGAACTTTAGTTTAAACCATAAACTGAGTTTAAACTCGCACTGTGAAACCGGGCATTAGTGTGTTTTTGGTTTTTTGAACTGTCAGTTCCAAATGACATTGACGTTTCGCACACATTGTTTTTATTCTGTAACCCATTCATCGAATTTAATAAATATGCGGGAATTCCACCAGACCAAAGGCTAATAACCGGATTATCTGTCACATGACCAAAATGTCAATGTTGTCAAGGTTCTATATTACACTATGTGACCAAAAGGACCAAACTTGCCATATTTGCCTGGCTGGACATTCAAGGCATTTTATTATATTTTCGAAAGTGAATTGTGGTAACATTGTATATGTCAAAAGGCAACAAATGAAATAATTAATACACTGAAATGCACACAAAATGAATATAAGCAAAACGTAAATACACAATTCGCACAAAACAAATCGAAAACTGTAACACACCAATAGTCACGGACATTAATTTTTTTATGTTATTTAATGAATTGTACTTCTATTAATTTTTCTTTATTTTCATTTATATTTTATTATAATAACGTAATAATTTCTTTTAATGAATTTTAAAATAAACTTCTTTTCGTACTGTACATAAAAGCTAAGATCTAAACCATGTACTAAAATAAGCCATGTTTAAAAGCCAAGCTCTAAACATATGATTTGTAGTACAGCTTCCTTAAATTTTATTCCGCTAAATGAGTATAAATAGCCCGCCCGAACAAAAGACTCTTGGTCAATCGGGAGTTTGGTTTGGTACTTATGATACGGGTGACATTCCTATAAAAGTACCAAGTCACACTTTCTGCGCGATAGCTTTGCCCTTTATTAATATTTTTTCGGCTAATCGCCATAATTTTGATTTTCAGGAGTTGACCGCTTCAACGAGTACTGCAGTTCTCGAACCGCATACTCGTGGGTGAACAACTTTTCAAAGGCTTCAATAGTATCATATAGATTTGCTTGATTTATACGCACCAAGAATTCAATAAAGATAAATTTGTAAAGAAAAGTAAGGCGTTTTACTGCACTCAGAAGAGTGTACGATTAGTTTTGGCGGAAAAGATCCAGCACCCCACCGACAACCCAGCTCTACCGTAATGCCCCGTGTTACAAAACAAATTACAAATTAGCACAACAGAAATACAACAAAGCACATAAGGAAAAGACAAACCACTCATTTTCACTAAATTGAACATTCAAATAATAAACGAACAACGAAAACAACAAAAAAAAGCCAAGAACCACGAACAAAAACACAACAACTGTAACTATAGAGACGGATTACAACTGAATTATCGAATGCCGGAAATTTCATCACCAAATTTCAATAAATGACATATGATCATTAGGTCAATACGCTGACATTCATGCTAATTGTCCGATTAGACTACTTGCCATTTGGTCGAATTTATTTGTCAAAACGAGTATGGTCAATTGGCCATTTGAGATATGCCTATTACACTGCATGACCTTATTTTGACAGAAAAACTGTCAGAAATGATAATTCTTTGCCCACTTGGCAAGCAGTCTAATACTACTTTGAGAATAATATTCGTTTTCAGTTGTTTTGTACGAAGAAATTTTATTAGGGGTAGTAACTTGACCTTTCGCTGGCGTATATTGTGCGGTATGTCTTTGTGTACACTGATTTAGGTGTTTCTTTGTTTGCTCGCGTTCTTTTCGACTATATCGATGTTCGAATCAGTCGGACGGTGCACCACGACATTCGCTTCAGTGTTTTTCTGCATAAGCTTGTCAACCTGTGCCTCAAGAAGTTTGTTACGAGCTTCTAGCTGTATAACGTTTTCAGAAATCAGGTTGTAATTTGCTTTCAGCCCTGTCAGTTCGCAAAACAAAAGCTGGAGGTCCGACTTCGACACAAGCTCTTTCATGAGTTCCCTGTTCTTTTCGTCTAGAATATCTATCAATTTCTCAACACTGAGGCCCGATATATTCTCCGAAGCCATATCACTTGCGGTTTCTGTAGGTCGTCTTTTTTCACTGTTATATTGCTCAGAGGAAGTCTCTTGCAGGTCTTTTATGTTAATTAATTGAGATTAAATTTGCTGTTTGTTAAAATAAGTCTTAACTGTTAGGACTTACTCGAATTATACTTTTAATTCAAAAGATTTAATCTTGTAACACACTTGGCACACCAATTTCGCAATAATTTTAATTTTTTGTATGTTATTTTGCTATTAATTCCGGATAGATCTCAATACCACTTTGACAGATGTAAAGTGTTAATCACACCGTTTTTGTATCGAAAGTTATATAAGGTTATAAGGTTTTGATAACAGAAACGCTGCTGATCACTCTCTGATATTCACCTCTCAGCTTGACTTGGTATCTACGTATATATATAGAGATTGTATTTAGCAACCGCTCGTCGCAGTTGGACGTGAGCGCGTTTGTCTCTGGTAAGTTAAAAAGAACAAAGAAGTACCTACTTTATGTGATTATTATAATGGATAGAATTTTGTGTTAGTTTATATGTATAAAATAAGACACGTTGACTTCTTAATTGAGATTTAAAACAAAACTGTTGATCTTAACGTGCCTTTCTTATTCTAGGAAATAATCTAATATGTTCCTAAACTGATTTTAATTAAAAACTAACTTAATTCACAAAATGTTTCAAACGCGAATGATTTTGTTCCAGGGTCTCACAGACGTATGTTAGATGGTAGTGTGACAATAACTGGTGCTAGGTGGTTAAGGGTTAAGAAGGTAAAGGCTCATCTGACCCAAAGGTGTTCCAAAGCATTATTAAAGCAGAGCCCGTGGGTATAAGTAGAATATTGTCCGTTCCAAATAACCCAAAGCGCGCTAATTGTAAAAAAAAATCTGTTAAAATTACCCCAAATGTGGTCACCGTGGCTTAGCAGTTATTGCGTTGGTCTGCGAAATGAGCCGACGCACATTGAAGTCAGTAAAACAACTTAGCGTTTTTCATCACATCGCCTTTCAGCAGGTAATAACAAACTTCCAAAAGTACAATGTGTTATTAAAAAGATTCTCATTTTCGCGGTTCGGAGTCTCTTAATGGCGTCGCGTTAAATATTTGTATTATTTGCCTGGTGAAAATACACAGCGTCGCTATTGTCATATCGTCATAAAGATGGCGCTGTACCCAAACGTCAAACCCTGCAAGCGCGTAGCACGCGCTTTTCCTGTCATAGCGTTGTGTATTTCGTCACAGTAAAGATAACTTTTCATTTAAGAAATAAATTCAGCTACATATAACAATTATTTCCACTTTAATAATGAGTTCAACCCCAATTAAGAGTGGCGAGGAAAATAAGCAGAACAAAATAAGTTTTGCATCTTCGTCGAGATCAAGTATTTGGTCGTCATCGGATAGAGAGTTCACCGCTTCTCCACCAATAAATAAGCGAAGGAAACACGATGAACAATATTGAAAGTTATGCCACTCGAACAGCGTATTAATGACTTAACGAACCAGGTTAGTCACTTATCTAATAACATGAGAATGTTTGTTTCACAGGACGTTGATATAGCACACATAGATGCTAACAGTAGTCTAAAAATCCAGATATCAGAACATTAGATCTGGGCCAGTTACACACGGAGTGTGACTCAAAACTAATAAATCTGGCAGATAAGTAGGAGCACCATGATGCTCTTATCAGGTTGCAACATTTTGGGCTACCGACGTGGAAAAATGTTCGATATTCAAAAGCAGTAAAAGCTTTAGAAGCCACACCAAGTTATGTGGAGCTAAAAGTTAACAATGAGCTTTGTATCCTTAATAAGAATAAGGATTACTTAGCCTCCACAGAGCAGGTGATGGCGGCTCTATCAAAGGGATTGTTAGAGCAAAAAGTTATTTAAAGAGTTGGTCTACAGTCCATTTTTGATTGGGCGTTTAGGTCACCAGATGGCTTTACTCTTGCACTCTTCTAGAGATGTGCTACCCTCTTCGGACCAGGGTCTCCTTCTTACAAAAACTCAGAACTAATGTTACAAGTTGTTTGTGGTAAGAGAGCCGAATACATCGAAGTAAGGCGTGAGAGGTTAAAAGCCGAGATATCAAACAAGAATATACAGGCTGCACTAAGAAATATCTATCCTAGCGTGGATAGTCTTTTTGACAAAGAAGCATTGTCGGCACTTATACAATCATTAGGTAGGCCGCAGTCATGGCTTGCTTCTCCCTTAGAGAGGAAATCGTTTCAGTCGCAAAGGTCATATTACCGTAAGAGATAATCTACTAATAACACCAAAAATAGCCTCAGACGACAACCTTATAAGAGTAATTATAAAGAAAGGCAAGGAGGTAAAAAACAAGTAAAAAAATACGCAAACTCAATATTCAGTGGGGGTCAGCTGGAGAGCTTCAAAAGAAGTTGGCAAGAGGTGGGTGCCAACTCCTCCATTTTAAAGACCATTTCAGGTGCAAGAATTCCATTTTGTTCGAGGCCCCTGTTTACACACCCGTCACCAGAGGTTCTAGAAAAAATTTTCAACAAAAGAATCCCTAAAGATGAATATACAAATTTCGGAAATGAAGAAGCAATAAATATTGGAGCCCGTTCTGCAGACCAATACCAGTTTCATATCAAAGATGTTTCTTGTGAACAAATCCGATGTTGGAATTCGTCCAATTTTCGATTTAAGACAGTTGAACAGGTATGTATCAACAAAAACATTCAAACTTATTTCTCATGCCTTAATAACAGACTTTTTACAACCAGAGGCAGACAGTTATTTCACAAGCATACTTCCATATCCCAATATCGGAAAGTCATCATCCATTTCTGAGGGTGTCGTATAGAGGCGAATTACTTACTTCAACTAACATGCCTTCCGTTTGGCCTGTTATCAGCACCCAGAATGTTCTCAGCCTTTTCTTAATGGATTGCGGAGATTCTGCGGGGTAGAGGTATTCAAGTGCTGAGGACGTTTTCCTGTTAGTCAATCAAGATCAGTCCAGATTAAGAATTCAGGTTGCGGAAACCGTGGAACTCTTGGAAACACTAGGCTGGACTATCAACAGCAAAAAGTCCATTCTAAAACCATGCCAACAAATAGAATACCTTGGCATAAGGTGGGATACGCTGCGTAGGGTTGTCTGAAATATTTCTTAGCAAATCGGGAGGATTCAGGAAAAATATAGGGAGATTGAGAAAAAATCGGGAGAATAAATAAAAACTCATTACTCCATAGAAATTTTAAGCTACCAGTCTCCTTCTAGCAAACAAATATACAAGGTGGCGCAAAATTAATCACCCTATCGGAAGATGTTATTATTTTTGCAAATGGTGTCGTTCGTCAATTATATTTGACATTTGTGAACTAGACAGCTGCAGTATACAAACAGACAAGCAATGGAGTGCTATACTCCGCAAGAGCGTGGAATAATTGTGTCGGAAGCGTTTCCTGGTCGCGTAATCTCCCGTTTTGGCGATTTGGCATGGCCAGCAAGATCGCCCGATTTCACCATCCCAGACTTCTTGAAGTCGCGGTTTTACCCCAACAAGCCTCAGGCAATCGCAGCCTTTAAGGAAAATATTTGACAGGAATGCGAGCAGTTATCAACGGAAATTCTGCGGAAAGTCATGGAAAATGCGATAAAATGGGCACAAATGTGTATCAACACTGGCGCATCCACTTGACGGATATCATCTTTTCCACTAAACAGAAAACATTGTAAAGGTCCAAATAAAGATTTCCATCACTCAAAATCTTTTTTTTTTATGTATGTAGTAAAATGTCAATGTTGGAAATGACAATGTCTATGTATTATGGCAGTTCAAAAACAAGAAAGGGTAATGCCAAATTATTTTGTATGCCTACATTAGGCGCTGATTACACTTCTTCATAATTAAACTTTTTCTGAACTGTTCGTGATTTTATGGGAAAGTAAAAATAAAAAAATTTAAAAATCGGGAGACTTCATAAAATTTCCGGGAGACCGGGACATTAGTAAAAAAAACCAGGAAACTCCCGGAATATCGGGAGAACTGGCAACCCTAGATACACACAACAACACCATGTCACTTCCGGAAGCCAAATTGGAAAAATTCGAGTTTCACTCAAGAAAATGCTGCAAACACAGCTGGGAAAATTAAATTTCACCAATTTCGTTGTCTCTAGAGACAGACTAAACTGCCGACGTCTTCAGGTTTTCTTGAGGAAATATGGTCACCGAGTGAGACAGACACTTACAATTCCACAAGGGGCTTTAGAAAAAACTAATTTTGCCACTGGCTTCGTCGAAAGCGGCCGACGAAGTTGACGTCCCGAGCTTCAACCGCTTAATCATCACCGACGCGCACTCAAAAGTCCAGTACCTCATCGATACTGGCGCCAACGTGTCCATAATCCTGTCATGTTTGAAGATTGGAACGCGAGGAACGGAATCGCGAAAGACTGGAGTTGGTTGATCAGTTAAAGACTAACTTTGAGTTTGGTTGAAAACAGACTGATCCGACCATTCGTTATGCATGCCCTTGTAACCTCCGATCGGACTTCCCCTTCCAGGTCAACATCGTAATCGAACTCCCTCGGTTAGTCGGGTCGGTTGCGCAGTATGTGTGGTATTCTTGCCTTTGCTCAAGTGGGCAAGAATACGTAACATGTGCTATTGTCATTTGACGCCGCAGTGTTGCATTTGACCTAAATTCTTGTATTCGCTTGTGTGTCAAGCGGTCGCGAGAATACCTAACACATGTTATTGAGAACGTAACACTTGAATGGCACTTGTGGCCTATTTGTGTGTTATGTCATGTGTCTCATGTGTGGTCCCTAATGGGTGCAGTGTTGGGCACAACAATCCTCCCCTCTTAAAATACGAAAGGCGCACGAGGTTACGAGTGAGATCTTTCGGCACAGAGGAATACATATGAACGATGGGCGTTGTCTGTTGGTATAATTTATTATTGTGTTTTGTTTTGTTTTTTTTTTGGGTTACAATTTATAAACATTTTTTTTTCTCTTAGCGTGTCGCTTTACAAGTTTGAGTGTTATTGTACACCTATTTTGATTATTTTTTTTTGTTATCATTACTATTATATAAAGAGGAAACATTAAAAAACTTTGGCCTCGGCAATCTCAGTAAATACTGAACCGATCAACGTCAAATAAAATTTATAATATTCTTTATTTTTACGAAATCCAGTTAGGCTACTTTTTTTATTTAAATGTTTTTTGTTTATAGGAAAATTCAACATTTTTTTTTTTTTATACTAATTTTTAAGAGGTTGACCAACATATTCACTCCTAACTTTAAACCAATTAAAAAAATTGCAAAAACATTTTTTTGCATAAAGTCAATATGCCTACGCACATTTTAAGCTCTTAATCTTTTCTTAATTATACCTACTTACTGAGAAATAAATAAATAACTATTTTCAATACATCCATTATTTTTATTTGTTTACATCGCTGACCTCGATTCAATCACGATGACGAGGTTGCTGCTTTGTTCCATTTCATCATCGTTCCGTGGTTCTCGCACGCTCTCTCCTTCCATTCCTATTCCTACTTTGTATGATCTTGAAGGACGAGAACATGTGAATCATATTTTTTTTCTCACCTTCATAGGGGAAGTAAATATTGCAATCGGCAAAAAAAAAGGGTTCGAGATTTTGACAAAGCTTCTCATGACGATACACTAGAAATCATTTGCACCTGTTTTCGCAGTGATATTTGTGTGGGCGTGTGTGTATCTGACAATTTATTCTCCTTCGATATCTGGAGAACAGAATAACGTACGATCATGCGGTTTTTTTAATTTTATTTGTCAGCATGACACTTGATCTGGTTAGATTTAGGGTAAATTTGGTCTAGCAGATGCTGAGAACGCAAGCACGTTGTGGTGTGTGTCGGAAACAATTTTCGCTGTTATATAACGCAATATGAAGTGGGAAGTTCAGGACTGGCTCCCCAGTAGAGTTTTTTTTAAACTGCTTGGTTTTTGAGTTAAAGCCAGATAGTCTCACTCAAAAACCAATCAGTTAAAGAGGGAAGTATGTTTTTTCATCGGCCAACTGAACTGAATCGAACCAAATATTTCTTTTCCCATTCTTTGTTTGTACTCAATTCATTCAAAAGTAAAAAACTCGGTAAGGTTTGAATAAAATTGAGTAAAATTATGTAGATAGAAGGAGAAAATATAAATTAAAATTTAAACAGATTGTGGATTTGATTTTAAATATGCTCATGATAATTTTTTTTTAAGCGGAAGATGATAAATTCCCTTTAACATTGGTATTCGATAACAAATGACATGATTTTATTTATTTTGTACACAGTTTTCGATACAATCGGAGTAGCTTCATAAAAATCTCCCCGAGTACCAAATACAAGAACAAGACAACGTTAAGAAAATGTTTTTTAACCTTCTTTATTTGTAGGTTAATTTTCCTACTTTTTTTTTATTATAAAGAACATACAGAAAATAGTCCAGATTTATTTGCGTTCTTTTTTATCATAAAGAAAACATAATGATCAGAAGAGGGACAAATTTGTCAGAGAAATCCCGTAACGCCAAAAAGAAATCTTTACAACATTCAAATGAATAGCCTTCACAGAAACAGGAAAGATTAAATGGTCAACGAGTTGTTGGAGAAGAATTCATGGAAATGGGGACCAAAATTCAGCAACAGCAAGTACTAACACATCAAATGTTAATCAGTTTTTGGGCAATAGGGCAGGCTTTAATAACAAACCAATGTGAGGTCATATAATACACATTTCCAAATGACAGATAAAGATAAAACAGATAAAGGAAGGAAACTTCATGCCGACTTTTAAAGTGCAAGGGCAAATATATCACCTCATCGAAAGCTTGCTCCCCCAAACAAGCAATCCAAGCTTCATCTAAATATACTTCGTCTCAGAAGCGGATCAGATCTCTTTGCGGCAAAACATGGCTCCTAATCTTAAACGGGAGATCAAAGAAATACTTCAAGGCCTCCTAAATAGTCAAAATGAGTACATATCCATTTTCAGGACCACATTGGAGCATTCCCCTCCCCTCGAACTTCAAAGTTATTATTAAGGCTGACCATAAACCTGCAAATGAACATCGTGGCCGCTTTAATTCTTCAACAGCAAATGAACTTGCCGTGTTATTGTTGGAAGATGATAAGAGTCCCCGAGACATTGTTTTACTAAGAAGAGGTGAACACTTACACCGTATTTCGGAGCTCCAGAAATCATATGACTCACTCCAATACACATTAATGTTCATTCGCGGTAAGGCCGGTTGTTGCATAGGGATTCCGCAAATTTTACCTGCAACCGGCCAAATAAATTCAAATAAAACTGTATCTTGCAGGAAAATTTACGCTTATAGATTGATGGTTAGGGACAATGAGACAAACTTTTTGCTTTTAATTCGTAAGCTTTTGAGTCAGTTTGTGGTGGATATGGCAGCTAAAATGATACCAGATAGGCTTATTTTCATAAGAACTCATCAGCAGACTCCGAAAGCTGATAATTATATTGATCTCAGAGACGCTGTAAGCAATGATGTTAATGTTAATCCTCGGAATTTAGGGCAACTTATAATTTTGCCATCTACGTTCAATGAATCACCAAGGTATTTTCACCAAAAAAACTCAAGACGCAATGACAAACAAATGTCAGATCTCTTCATAGGAAACTATGACATGCAATCCAGAGTGGCGGGAAATTAAAGCTGAGCTTCTTTCGAGGCATTTTTTATATTTTTTTGTTTTAATATTATGACAAAAAAAGTATTTCTAATAACTTCGCGAGGCAACGCGAGCACGGGTCTGCTAGTATTACATATTTTACTTGTATACATGCTAACATTCGAATGAGTGTTTTGATTCTTCTTAACAATTAGTGATTTTGGATATGTGATACAGTTTTTTTCAGTATTTTGTTATAATGATCATGCACTCGAATTCGCATCATCTGATGGTTCCGTTTTTATTGCTCTATTTATTGACATTGTTATTTTACAGTATTTTTGAATTATTACTATTACAATTATGATTATGATTAATGAGATGATAGAGGTTACATTTGTTGGTGTGACTATATTTTTATAATCTATCTTTAAATAAGCTTTATTTCTAGTTAATGCATCGTGTATGTTGATGCTGTATTTGCTTAGATCTAGCTCTTCTATATGTACAGTTTGGGGTGGTGTTTGGGATAGGTTTGTTGGGAGCTCTAGAGTTTCCGTTGGCAATGCATCTTCGAAACGGTACATGGATGGGATTTTGGCATAAATTTCGTTTGAGGCTTGCAAGTATACTTCTCCGGTCATTGTTTTGCAGAATTGATTTATTGTTAAGATCCCACTATTGGATAGTTCGAGGGTTTGTGACGTGTTACCGCATACTATTTTTACGTTTGTGCTTTTCGGTATGACATAAAGCCATGAATTTTTGTTTACTAGGTTGAACCAGATTTCGTGGTTTTGGGTGGAATAGCTTGGTTTCGTAAGTTTCTCTATTTGGATTGCCTGTCATGAGCTGCATTATTATCAAGTTTTCAGTCCTCGCTGGTGTTGTTAATGTTCGCTCATTGTTGAAATCTACTGAATATTGTTTGTCTTTGAAATTGTATTTGAAATTATCAGGTTTGGTATTATTTTCGGATTTAACTTTAATTTCACTTTTGAGAGTAGACGCCCTGCCTACCGATGCGATGTTGGCGATTTGCCTAGGGACTCTGGTTGTTTCGATACTTGGTTCTGGGTTTAAACTTCTTTCTAGAAATTGATTAAGATTTTGGATTTGGGGAGTTGCTCTATTTTTTGTATGAATTTGGTTTAAGCGTATATTTTGTTTTGTAATTTCGTTTTGTGTTCGTTTTAATAATTTCTTTCGATTTGGCAATTTGCAATATGCTTTCGAGCTAGTAGATTTAGAGGTTGGAGACAGTGATTGCATTTTTTGTCTAGGAGTTTTCTCTTGCTCGGAAGCGCATTTTGAATTAGTAGAATTAGAATTTTGAGACAGTGGATGCGATTTCTGATTTTGAGAAGTTTCCTCCTGATAGAGTTCGCTTATTTGATCTCCTTTTGAAAATATTTTGATTTGGCTTTCGAAATTTGAAGTTCCATTAACAGAACTGAAATTGGCGGTGGGTTTATAGTGCTCACCATGGATAAGATCCTGTGTTAGGATTTGTTTAGAGTTTTTCTCGGTCGAGTTAGAGCTTTCAGCTTGTTTTTCGTTTGCCTTTTGATTTGAAGCTTCTATACTTAGAATTCTGAGATTTTGAGATGTTTTGACGTTCTGAGAGGTTCTGGGATTTTGAGATGTTTTGGCATTCTGGGAGGTTCTGAGATTTTGAGAGGTTCTGGCTTGATTTAGTGATTTAGATGCTACAAATGTTGTATCCGATGTTGTTGTGTTCTGATCAATATTTTCTACATAGTTTTGATTCAGAGAGTTAGTTTTTTGATTTCTAAATGGGTTTGTGTGTCTGTTCTCATTGTTTGAGATTTCATAACTTTCTTGTTGTTCCTTTACGCACTGTGATTTACGTTATTTACCTGACTCCGCGTGCTGGACGTGCCAGGTCGCGAGGAGTTTCCCTGACTGAAATTATGTTCGCTACCCGAATTTCGGCTATTATTAAAGGCTCTTTTTCTGCACTCATCTATTGTGTGCCCTGGCTTTTTGCAGTATCTGCAGGAATTGGGGCTTTGTACAGTGTTAATGTGTGTCCTGTTGGGAAATTGTTGGTTATTATTGGGGCCGTTTCTGTGGTTCGTGTAGTTTGTGAACCTCGTGACGTTAGGGTTGAAGTTGTTCTGTTGCCTAATGTTGTCTTGTTGTCTGCGACACTCACTGGTGTTGTGTGTTTTTGTCTTGCAGTTGTGACAATATTTGTTTGCACTAAACCTAGCAGTGTCCAGAAGTTTTTCGTCTTCCATTGCTATGTCGACAGCCTCGTCCAAATTCCTACACCTTGCGCTCTTAACTAAAATTTTTAGCTGTGGTTTCAATCCGTTACAAAAACTACTCAGGATCATATCACTATTAAGGGCGCGTATCGCTTTGTTTGCAACCTCATCTTTACTAATGGCGTTTGCATTGTTCAATTCGTCAAAGAGAGCGTTGGCTCTTTCTGAGTACGAATTCACAGTCTCGTTATAATTTTGCCTAAACTGGAAAACTTCGGTCTGTATCACTTGTACGGATCGGGTTTTCCTGAAACTTTTAATGAGTGCGTCTTTCAACTCGGTCCAGTCATCATAGTCGTTATATTTTATAATAACGTTATATGCCCGGCCGGTTAATTTTGACTTTACTATGTCGACAAGTTCGGCTTTATCGGACCCAGTGGTGGCCTTCCGTGCTTGGAGGTCAATCAGTTGAATAAACCTATCCAGGGCAGAACCATCAAACTCGGGAATGAGTTTTATGGCTTGCGAAGGATTGAATGTCATATTGGACTGGCTGTGGTGATTGTGTGTGTTGTTTAAGCGTGTGTAGTTGCTACGCGAAGGGATTTGCGGGTCTGGTTCGTGACTGAGATCGGGTGACTGCTTGTTTTCGATTTTAGATGAATGTTAACTTGGTTTATTCGGGAGGGTATCCTCGTTACTGAGCTCGGGTGGCTGTTTATTTGGAGAATGTCCCACTGGCATTGGCTCTGAAGTTGTGGTTTCGGGCGTTGCCTGAGACGTAGAAGATTCCTCTAGTGTTCTTTTTACCTTTTTGCCGTTTCTTAATGATATATTAACGTTAAAGCCTGACATACGTATATCATCGGAACGTGGCTTGGCAGAAATTCGCACTTGTTATGTTATGTTACCAATAATGTACCAATGAAAATTTTGGAGGACAAGGTAATTTTGGGTGATAACTGTTACACTGAGTATATATTGCGATTAACACTTTTATTTAATGTTTAATAAAAATAATAAAAAAAAAAGGTTGCTTATTACTACATCCTAATATAAATTTATTTTTTTTTGCTTACGGGTGTTTCATTGATGTTGTTGGTCTTGAAGATCTTGTTGAAGGTACTGCTGATGCTGATGCTGTTGATACTGATGCTGTTGATGCTCTTGATGCTGTTGATGCTCTTGATGCTGCTGATGCTGATGCTGTTGATGGTGTTCTGCCTCGGCGTGGCAGTTTCTTCCTTCCTTCTCTCCTTCGACTACAGGAATTGGATGTCCTCTGTGAGGTTTTGGATTTTCACTTGTTTCACTTCTTTTTTTTTTTTTTAATTTTATTATTTTTTTTTTGTGTCTTTCACTGGAAATCTCTTTTTTTTTTTTTTGCACTTACCTTAACAGTCCCACCGCTGCCTCCAATGTTATGTTTGAAGATTGGAACGCGAGGAACGGAACGAGGAAAGACTGGAGTTGGTTGATCAGTTAAAGACTAACTTTGAGTTTGGTTGAAAACAGTCTGATCCGACCATTCGTTATGCATGCCCTTGTAACCTCCGATCGTACTTCCTCTTCCAGGTCAACATCGTAATCGAACTCCCTCGGTTAGTCGGGTCTGTTGCGCAGTATGTGTGGTTTTATGTCATGTGTCTCATGTGTGGTCTCTAATTGTGTTTCATGTGTGGTCCCTAATGGGTGCAGTGTTGGGCACAACAATCCCCGCTGGTACGTTCGGCCAGCGAAATCTCGAGCTCGACTTGGGGCTACGACGTAAATTCCAGTGTCCGTGCATGGTGGCGAACGTCACCCGCGCAATCATAGGCGTTAACTTCCTGGAGCACTTTGGCCTGCTGGTCGACCTCAGGAAACGTCACCTTATCGATTCGCTCACGAAACTATCCCCAATCACCGGCCTGACACAGACGGGCATCGAAAAAATATCGACGATCAACGAAAGCGACCCGTACGCATTTCTACTGCGCGAGTTCGCTGACATCACGCGACCGCTGCCTGCCCCTGAACGGAAACAAACCAAAGTGACTCACTACATCGTGACCAAGGGACAGCCAGTGCTCGAGCGCTTTAGGCGCTTACCGCCCGATAAGCTGGCCGTCGCGAAAGAGGAATTCAGCCAACTGATGAACTACGGGATTTGTCGCCCCTCGGACAGTAATTGGGCAAGCCCATTCCACTTGGTTAAAAAGTCTGATGGCAGCTGGCACCCATGCGGTGACTACCGACTCAACGCCATCACGGTCCCTGATCGATATTCCGTACCGCACATACACGACTTTGCCCATGCCTTCCATGGAAAATTGGTTTTTTCAGATGTGGTAAAGGCCTATAATCAAATACCTACCGCTCGAAACATCCGACATTCCGAAAACCGCGATCACCACTCCGTTCGGCCTCTTCGAGTTCACACAGATGACGTTCGGATTGTGCAACGCCGGCTAAATGTTTCAACGATTTATGGACGAGGTGGTACGCGATTTGGACTTCGCGTACGCGTACATCGACGACGTAAGCATCGCATCGCGGAACATAGCCGAGCACGAGCATCATTTGCGAATCGTATTCCAGAGGTTCTGGGAGAACGGAATCGTAATTAACGTCTCCAAATGTGAGTTTGGGAAAAACGAAATAAATTTCCTTGGCCACCGAATCGAGAAAGATGGAATCGCGCTTCTGCCAGAGCGTGTTCAAGCTATCACCGATTAAGAACGAACAAGGACAGCAAAAGACATGCGGAGATTCATCGCCACCATCAATTTTTACCGTCGCGTCGTCATTCCACACGCGGTAAAAAATCAAACAACGTTGCAGCGGCTTATCAAGGGAAACAAAAAAAACGACCAGACCCTGTCGGAATGGACCGATGAAAGTTGCGCTGCATTCGAGAAATGCAAACAAGAGCTCGTCGACGAAACACTGTTGGCTCATCCCGCTCCAAACGCATTCCTAGTACTCCAGGTTGACGCATCCGACATCGCGGTTGGTGCGGCGCTGCACCAAGTAATAAGCGGTGAAATGCAACCACTCGGATTTTATTCGAAGCGATACAGCACCTACGATCGGGAGCTGCTCGCCGCCTACCAAAGTGTCCGCCATTTCCGACACATGCTGGAAGGCCGTAACTTTGCCTTGCTGACCGACCAGAAGCCGTTGACTTTTGCTTTTAATCAAAAGCAATCACCCCGTCAAGCTAGACATCTTGATTTCATCGGCCAATTCACAACGAACATCCAGCACGTGTCAGAGAAAGATAATGTTGTCGCCGATTTCTTGTCACGCTTCGAAATGGATGCAATCTCCACCGAAATCGATAACGAACACATCGCAATGGCGCAACGAAACAACAAAGAGATGCACAACTTACCACAAAGTTCAACGCTCGAGCTACATATCAACTGCTCGCGCACGACCTAACGTACCGGAAGCATGCAGATACAATGTGCTCAAATCAATACACGGCCTCTCGCACCCAGCTATACGAACATCGATGTTTGGCCCAATGTACGGAAAGACGTCAAAAGATTTGTCAGCGAGTGCATCGCATGTCAAAAATCTAAAATCTACCGACACAACAGAGCACCGCTGGCGATATACGAATCACCGGACGAGTGATTTGAACACGTGAACATCGACATTGTAGGTCCGTTGCCGCTATCCGGAAACTTCACGTACGTTTTGATTGTGATCGACCGCTTCAGTCGATGGCCGGAAGCAGCACCGATGATTGATCAAACTGCAGAAACCGTGCAAAGATTTTTGGGTCCCCTTGCCGAAGGTTCGTTCCGTGGTTCTCACAGAAAGGGGGGGGGGCGCCGGCAGGTAGTAGCCTTCTGTCCTAGGACTCAAAACTTTGGCTATTGCGCCGTCGTTTACCTGTGCAAGCGTAGAGCGAGCCTTCTGATTCTAAAGGTGGAGGGCCAAATCGAGCGAGTTGCTCTTAGAAATGAAAACTCTCAACTGTTTAGTGTCAGAAGAAGAACTACGAATTTTATTTGAAAATCGATCAGTATTTATACAAATTTTTACATTCAATTTTTGTTTCAATCCGTCTCAATTTTCCGGCCTTCGATAATTGAACCCTAATCACCTCACACCTCGCTTGCGCATATCAGCATATCAGCATATTTTCTTATGCACTTGACAAAGTACCGATCCATGCACTCGTAACATGACCCATCATAATATTTCCATGTCGCCGCTCGCTATCGTTTAGTGGCGAGGCTATGCACGAGCCAGATGTGTACACACAAACGAGTGGTTATCTTTGACCATGAACTCGGCATTGTTTATGGGCGAGGGAAATGCATTTAATGTATACCATGTGTATTTCGGTATGCTTTCGTATTGGGTATTGTGGGAAAATGTATCAGAATTACGCTAGTGCATTTCGGGTAGATCAGGTCGTGTGCGATGGATATGTGATATGGTGCTCGGTGTATGTCGGGTGGACAATTATCGAAGCTCGGAATGAGACGATTAAAATGATCACTGGTGTGAGCCCTTCACAACCGTGGCAAAAACATTTTTGTCCACCTGGGTCTCGATCTTCGGCTCCCCGCAAAGAATTTCAGCTGATCGTGGCCGCCAGTTCAAATCATCGCTTTTTCATCAACTAACAACGACTTTCGGCTGCCAACATCTGCGCACGACGAGCTATCATCCTCAAAGCAACGGGATGATAGAACGCTGGCATCGAACATTGAAAGCATCAATAATGTGCCATCAAACAGCGTCGTGGGCCGATCAAATACCCATCATCCTGCTCAGCCTGCGAGCTGCACACAAAATCGACATCGATGCTTCGCCAGCTGAAATGCTGTACGGAACGACGCACAGTGGTCAAAAATACGAATCTAGCTGGGCAAATTAATTTGTTGGGCTTAAATCATTTGTCTATGCTGACCTATTTTCGCATAAATTAGTTATGGGTTTGTATAATTTTTGTGTAAAAAAATGATAAAAAATCATAAAAAATGTAAAAAAGTAACATTTCCACAATTTTAATTGAAACTGAAATCGTCTTATTTAATTTATGCATTTATTTAAACAATTTTGTATGTTTTATTATTGATAATTAATAAAATATTTATTCAGATTCAGAATCAAAATTAAAACTAGTGTCCGCAGTGTGTTCAGAGTTCACTTCAAATACCTCTGGATCGGAAACTTCTTCCCAAGTGTCCAATAAATTGATGAGTGATAGTGTAGAAAGTAATTTTTTCTTTTTTTGGTTCTTGGCTAAAAACGCTAACAACTAGATCTGATGTCATAAGGAGCATATGAAACAAATCTCCCATGGTACTGCTATTGCTAAACTTTCTGGTATGATGTTTCTGATTATACTTGTAGCCTTTGTTTCTGGCTTCTTGCGCTCCTTCAGTCAGCTTGCCACAATTACGTGTTTAAGTATTTTGTGTACACTTGCGGGCATGTAGTACCATGGATATAAATTTAAAAACAGTACTATCGTATTTTTGTAATATGCCCTCAATTTTTCAATATTTATGCTAAATTCACAGAAAATTGTGTTCGAAATTGTTGCAAACGAGCCAATTAACTCAATGCTTATCCCAATAATCTCTGCTTATTTAACGGATTTCGTAAAAAACTACGAGCCGTGTTACCGTCATTTGTTGTTCCACTACCCGTCTTGCAAACAGCAATTCCAAATGGCTTTCTGAACCCAGTTAATGTGCTACTCTACGCCTTTTCTTTCTAAAGCTTACATCGCTTAATTATTTTCGTGGTCTACCTATTAAATAAATGTTCACCTTCATGCAAATTTGGCAATGAAATATATTAATTTACCCTCGCCTCATATTTCTTTAAGAATACACTATTCGTCCTGTTGTACCTCCTCCATTTGCTTGCCACAATTCCATTGAAACTATGTATACTAGATAAAATTTTTTTTTCTCGGTTCCACAATCTGTTTTATTAAACTTCTGCAAAATTAAGTCCAACATATCAGTTTTTTTTTTTTTTTTTTTTTTTAAATGCATTTTTATTTTTTTAATTCAGTATTCTTAATTGCTACGAAAAAAACGCTTAAAACTAGCTTAATTAACTTAACTATCTTACTCTAACTTACTGGCCCTACACGGGCACTCTAAGCTAAACTTAATTCGTAATCTATGTCTTTCGACCTAACCTAACTTAATTTACTTAAACAATCTAAGGACTAAACTATTGAAAAACTAAGAAAATGTTTTGGAAAAAACTTAGTTACCGGACATTTTTATATATTTCCTTAAATCTAAATAAAATTAACTTAAAACTACCTTAAAATAAACCTTAACCTAACTTAACACCTAACATGCTACGTAATTAAATACGTGTATTTTTTTTGTATTTTTGTATTTTTTATATTTTTTTTGTTGTATTTTGTATTTTTTGTATTTTTTTGTATTTTTTTGTATTTTTTTGTATTTTTTATTTTTTATTTTTTTTTAAATCTACCTAAAAATAACCTACCTAATCTGAAACTTAAACTATGTAAGCCGGCCATGGCCAGCTTTGTCCATCTCTGGACTAGCCCGGATCGATAGGGTTCGACGAGGGAGTTCCCTCGCTTTCCGACAGCCACCAGAAAGTCTGGTGCTGCCGCCCAACATCCCTAATGTCGCGCTCCGAAACCGACCTACTAAACCGGAGTCGCTCCTCAGTGCTCTCAACGACGTCTCGACCGTAGTTGAGTTGCCTTTCCACAGTTGTCCGGGCCACATGGAAGATTAGCGGGACTGCCGATCTATCCTGGATCAGACCTTCCTTGTCAAAATGCAGAAAAGCTTCTGGGGGGACGAAGCCGTTAAGGCGCACTCTCTCGTGATACATAGTATTGGGGTAGTAAGCCCCAGAGATCAGGTTATTAACCGAGTTCATTGCTCTTGCAATGTGCCCTCGAGTAAGCTTCACTATGAAATTGTCCACTCTGATTAGGTCCGCCTTGTTGTATAGGACCTCGTTGGAATAGAATTTTCTGTATTCAGACTCTGGTGTTCTGTATAGGCGAAGGCAAGGCCTAAGGCAAGCCCTCTCAAACACCCGAATCCTTTCCATCAAGCTTGCCCGCACGTTGAACCACACGGGACAACCATATGTAAGCATTGGCCGGATTAGGGCCGTATAGCAGATAACCTTTACCCTCGCATCGAGTTGGCTGCTGTAAAACAGTCTCTTTGTAAGGGCAAAAGCAACTCGGGCTCTGGCCAGAGCAGCATCCACATGTTTGTTAAAATACAGATATTGGTCTAGCCAGATCCCGAGGTATCTGACTACACTTCGACTCTCTAATGGTCGCCCGTGTTGTCCCACGATTGCGAACTTTCGCCAATTCTTTCTGGTATCCCTAGAGGCCCCAGACAACGGCTTCCTAAACAGAATGGTTTTCGACTTCTGAAAGTTGATCTTCAACTTCCAATCGTCGCAGTATAGCTGAATCTTATCGAAGTCATGCTGCAAAAGAGTGACAATGACCTCGATCTTTGGACCTGATCTGTACGCAACCAAGTCGTCTGCATACGCAATAGCATGATGAAGAGAACCTACGAGATCGCTCGTGTAAATGTTGAAGAGGACCGGCGAATTTACTGCACCTTGTTGCAGACCATTTTTAACTTCGAATGTACCGGCAGACGTCACATTGCCATTTTTCACAATGAACCGTCTACTGGTCAGCTTGTTACATAGCATGTACAGCAGTGGTTTGCTTATACCCAACCTGTTCAACTTGTAAAAGAGCCCCTCTAACCATACGGTGTCGAAGGCCTTCTCCAAATCAACCAGGCAGGCACCCGTGCATTGGTTCTTGCATTTGTTCCATTGGATATCAGATACCAGTTTAGACGCGGCATGTATTGTATCATGACCCGCCTTGAAACCGAATTGATTATCAGGAATTATTTTATTGTCCTCAACCCACTTAGCCAGGGCTCTATGGACCACCTTTTCGAATACTTTGCTGATGTTCGGCAAGAGACTTATTGACCGGAGATTCCCCGGATTGGAGCTATCTTTATCCCTTTTGGGAATAGCGTGAACCACCGCTGTTTTCCAATGCGCTGGATAATGTGCATTATTCAGCGTATTATTAAACAGGGTGGTATAAATGTCCACCACTACTAGGGGGAGATGTCGAAGCACAATATTCCATCGATTCCCTCTGTTTCCTCCTTCTAAGTGAGTCGAAGATCGTTTGGAGTTCGACCTTCGATATGAACGGGGGATGAACCCTTTCGTTGGCGACGACATTATTTGCCATGTTATCGTCATTGAACTCGGTGAAACCGGTGTTCTCAGATCGCCAGTTCTGTATATCACTTCGAAGGTAGTGGTTGTGCACAAGGACGCGATTCTCCAGGTCGTGGTTCGGGCGAATGCTAGCATTCACCTTATACACTTCCTGGAAAGTCGCTCCTATGACTTCCACTTTCTCCTGCGGATCCTCGACCACAAAGAAGTTGTCATCATCGACTGCGTTCCCCGGATCAATGCCTGCTGTAATCAGTACTTGTTCGTTGTTCGTCGTTCGGGGGATCTTAAGACATGGCAAGTCGCTAACGTTTTTCCTCCGAAATATTTTATTTATTTGCGGGAACATACTCGGGTTGCTGGAATTTACAGCCCGAATTCTGTTGTTCCAATGCAAGTTTACAGAAAGTCTGTAGTTTTCCTTAATTAACTGTTGGACGTTTTTGATCAACGACTTTAGTTGCCTTATCTCCGAGTTTTGTCTGTCAGTAAACCGTCTGTACAAGGTTTTAAGTCTCGACAGCAGCCTACTTTTATGTTCGTGGAGTGCGTCAGTTGTTGCATTGCGGAATGTGTCAACGTTGTTTGTGAGTTGGTACCGAGGTATCGTACTGTCCATCGTTCGTTTGATTGTCAGGTCAAGGTCTTTTAGGTACCTATCAATCTCTTCGTTTGACAGGTTCCTGTTGGTCGGTGGGTAGAGCGAGTTCGAAGAGAGTGCTCTTTTCAGTACTCTGGAGAAGCGTGTCCACCGCGTCCTACTGTAATTGTAGGTGTTTGTTGGAACATACTCCTCCAATTCCGCAATTTCGTTAGGAATCCTAATGGCGGCACTAAATCCGCAATGGTCACTGTCATACACAAATGTGTGTAGACAGTTTATCGTTTGTTGGTTCGTGTCGGTCAGTTGTAGCCGTGAGTCGTACAGCAAAAGATCTATATAGGAACCGCTTCTGGGAAAAGACGCACTATCTGTAGCTTTCAAATCGAGTCTATACTCGACACTGTGCAGACCCCACCAATTGAATAGTGAGCTCCCCCTAGCATTTGGTATATAATTTCCCCAATCTCTATGTTTGGCGTTAAAATCTCCGGCCAAGAGGTAATAATTCTCCGCCGACTCCAGCTTAAGACATCGAAAAAGTGTCTCGAGCTCTGAAATAAATAAGTTGGATTGAGTAGCTTCAGGTGCATAGACCGAGACCATGTACAACTTCTTTCCACTACGGAGAGAGATGCGCACGATGCACGCTTCCAGCACCCGGAACCTTCGCACTTCACCGCTGTACACAACCCTATGTTTCAAGCCTTTTCGAATGAAGATCGCAACACCTCCTCCTCGTATGGAGTTGGGTCGGTTTCTTCTTACAATTTTATAATCTGTATGCCTCAGCTTATGTTTCTGAGTTAGCTTAGTTTCGCTAACCAGAAGTACATCAGGGCATCAGTCTTGTAGCAACTTATAAAGAACAGCTCTTCGTTCGATCCTAATCAATGAATTTACATTCACCGCGAGGATCCTTAAGGGAATCTCATCGAGCGTATCCATTACGACTGGAGGTGCGTTAGGCCCGGCAGAAGCGCGTAGATCTGGTCCACCCGCGTCGCCTGCTCTTGTATCTGACTTTGCAGTTGGCCCATCTGCCCTTGAATAGAGAGCAAGATAGCCATCAAGTCACCCACCGCCGCAGGTGCTTTAGGCAGGGGGGCCTGTGCAGCAACCTTTGGCTGGTGTTGTTGTACCGTGTTTCCCCGACCTGCCGCCATTTGGGCGTAGGTTGTATGGGGGGTAACGGCTTGAGATGGAATTAGAGCGGACGCGGGTGAACGTTTCACCACGGTTTTCTGCTGGCGAGCCAGGTTTGCTTTTTTTATGTCCTGGTACTTAGGACAACCCCGATAATTAGCGGTGTGTCCCGAGTTCCTACATAATGCACACACGAGTTGGCCCTTATCCGAAGCACCATCCTTACCCAGAATACAATCTTCTGCTTTGTGGTCCTTACCACACTTCACACATCGAGGCTGCATTTCGCAGTTCGACGCCGCGTGTCCGAACCTTTGGCAGCGAACGCATTGTAAAATGCTGTCGCTCCTGTTTAATTTTTCCCAGGTAACAACCTGGTAGTCTAGGACATGGATTTTCCTCAGACCATCCAGTTTGCTTTTGGGGGACAGCTGTACCAGGAAGAACGGCAATTTCCGCTTCTCCCTTTTGGCCCTTGCTGTGATAAACGGCTTAACCCCTACGAACTCGAGCTCGTCGTTGTTCTTTTCTTTGAGCAACTTAAGGAGCTCCTCAGGTTCAGAGGACGATTCCATCCCCTTCAGCAGCATTGTTTGCGGCTTTTCCCCCTTCGGGGTGAAGGAGAAGAACTCCGTCGTCGTGTCCCTCAGTAGATCCTTGACTTTTTTATACTGATCCACTGTATTACAGTGGATCGCATGCCTGTCCTCACTCAATCTTTTTACGTAAAAATTATGACCTATGGCCGACTTACACAGTTCAATGGTATCCTTAAGTTCAATCTTGTAGGTGTTGATTGGTGGCACCCTCTGCTTCGCTGCTTTCTGCTTTTGTTGTTGTTGTTGTTGTTGTAGTTGCTGCTGCTGCTGTTGCGGCTGCTGTTGTTGCTGCTGCTGCTGTTGTTGCTGCTTTTGTTGCTGCTGCTTCTGTTGCGGCTGCTGTTGCTGTTGCTGCTGCTGCTGCTGCTGCTGCTGCTGCTGCTGCTGCTGCTTCTTTTGCTGCTGCTGTTTCTGCAGCTGTGGCCCCTTGGCCTGTTGCGGTTGTTGTTGCTGCTGTTTTGGCAGCTGCTGTTGTTGCTGCTGTTGTTGGGGTTGGAGCATCAGCTGACGCTCCTTCTCCCTTCTTTCGCTCTGCTTTGTTCTGATGGCTAGAACCCTTTGCTGTAGCTGCCTGATGCTACAACAAAGAGATTCTAGCTCATCATCTTCCTCTTCTGCCTCTGAGGCCATGAGGGAGACAAACCTGTTCTCCCCCATACCTAACACTTCCCCACCATCGGAGACTAGTGGGTACTCCTTTTGTTGCTGTTGTTGATGATTTGGAGCTGCCGCTGCTGTTGATGGCGCCCCCTCCCTCACTTCCACTGGCAGCTTTTCAGTGGAAGCCGATAGAGAGCGGCGCTTTACTAAATTAGGAGTAGGCAATAGCCTCATCCTACGTTTTACGGCACCCTCTGGTGCTCCTTTTACTATATTGCCAGAAGTACTAGGCACATCTGCTGATTTCACCAGCACGTCACGTGATTGTTTTATTTTTACGAGTCCCGCTAATGAGAGCGAGGACCGTTCACTTTTCTTCATCACTTTTGTTTTTTTTTTCACACAATATGCAATTTCTATTTATTTATTTTTTAAAAAGTATTTACTATTTTCCAGGTTCGAACAAACGTTACGTAACCTACGGTCCACTACCACTTGCACTGCACCACGTCGGTTCTTACAGTCACTCTGTCTAAATCCGGTATATTAAATTTACCACTGATTTGCCAATAGCCGAAACACGTCTTGAACTCGCGGAGATCTATGAACGACTGTCCAACATATCAGTCTTCTATACACCGTGGTCGCTTTTCTTTGACATTTCAAATAATTCCATTTTGGAAACATCGTTTCGGTCTGAAACAAACTGTCATAACTTTGTAATATGCAACAAAAAGCAGTAAATTTTTGGAACACGAATAGTTTATTAGTCCCACTTATAGACAACATATAATTTATCTGGTCGCCGACAGTCGTTGGTCTTGTAAGCATAGGACAATTTTGATTACTTACTTGGATTCATGCAATTGTAAGTATTCTAACGAAATTGAATTTTAACGCAATGAAATCTCGGTATATAATGTTATTTTTATTTCTTGAATTTTTACAAAAAATATAGTTCAATTTTAAAACACGAGGCAAATCCAATTGACAGCTCACCAACCCGTCCGTCAAGTTGACACCTCTCTCTTCCTCCATCACTGCCATCTATAGTCTCGTAACACTGCCCCCTTCTTTTAAGCTTGAGCTTCCACGCCAAGCTGATTAAAGGGAGCCAAACGATTGAAGTGTACAATTTTTTCTCGCAGCCTGCTTCCCTCCTTCTTGATCTTATAGACCACCTGTGAAATTCTATCGACAACTACATAAGGCCCGTCCCAGTCGGCTTGCAATTTTGGACTAAACCCCTTTTTCCTCTCAGGGTTTTAAAGCCAGGCACGATCCCCCAGGTTGTATTGTGCTCCTTTTGTTCGAAGATCATAACGGTCCTTCATGTGACGGGTACTAACTATGGTATTTTTTGAGGCAAGTTCATGTATAATCCGGAGCGATTCCCGGAGTTGAGCGACGTAGCCACTAGGCTCAGATTTCTGTCCTGGACTTACTCCCATCAAGGCTTCGAGCGGTAGTCGTAGTTCCCTGCCGTATACCATCATTGCCGGCGTCTCGCGAGTAGTTTCGTGCACTGCTGTTCTATAAGCTAGCATTAGAAGTGGTAAGTGCCTATCCCAATCACGCTGGTTCACATCGCAAAATTTAGAGAGATAGTCCAAGATTGTCCGGTTAAATCGTTCGACCATCCCATCTGATTGAGGATGAAGGGGGGTCGTACGGGTTTTTTCTATACCTAATCGGTGCATCACTTCTTGAAATAGATCCACCTCGAAGTTTCGTCCTTGGTCACTGTGGAGCTGTAGTGGCATACCATGCCGCGAGAAAACGTTGTCGACAATAACATCCGCCACAGTTCCGGCGGTCTGATCAGGAATGGCGAAACACTCAGGCCACTTCGTAAAATAGTCCATCATTGCCAGAATGTATCGATTTCCTCCGTCTGATCTTGAAAGTGGCCCTTGAACATCGATCGCTACCCGTTTAAACGGTGCGCCGACGAGGTAACTTTGCATGGGGGCCCGCCGGGTAGGTATTGGTCCTCTTCTAGCTTGGCAGGTTGAGCAAGTGTTGCACCAGATGCGAACATCTTCCGTACATCCGACCCAATAAAAAGTGTTTTTCAGCTTCTGAAGGGTTTTATTTACCCCGAAATGTCCTCCAGCTGGGCTGCTATGCACGTGCATCAGTATCTGTTTTCGAACTGCATAAGGCACCAATATTTGTAATATCGTAGCTGTCCTCTTAAAAAACTTTCTGCAGACGACCCCATCATATAGGCAGAGTGTTTCCCACATGGTCCAATAGGCTTTACTTTCCGGGCTTACATGTCGAATTTCTTCTTTAGCTGGACGGTCTCCTTCAGACAACCACTCCCTAATCTCCGTTATGACAGCATCTTTACCCTGTTCTGTGGCCATGTCTTCTATTACTTTTGTAAAATTCACCTGTAGCTCATCTTGTTCTTCTTGCCGCATGCAGTATTGGCAGTTGTCTGATAGACATGGTCTTCTTGAGAGCGCATCTGCATTTCCATGCTTACTCCCAGGGCGATGTTGAATGTTAAAATCGAACGCTGCGAGAAATTCAATCCATCGGGCCACTTGACTCTCCGGTTCCTTAAAATTTAAAAGCCATCGCAACGAGGCATGGTCCGTGCGAACAGTAAAGGTGCGTCCCAGCAGATAAGGCTGGAAATGTTTAATGCCTTTTATCACAGCTAGCAGCTCCTTTCTAGTAACGCAGTAGTTTATTTCCGGTTTACTAAATGTCTTGGTATAGAATGACCTTTTCTTCACCGCGTTGTATCTGCGACAGCACAGCACCACAAGCGAACTGGCTAGCATCGGTGTCCAAAACAAATGCGTCGTTGTCATTTGGTAACGCCATAACAGGAGCGGCGATAAGTCGGCTTTTCAGATTGTAAAAGGTCTCTTTACATTCGGCATTCCATACAAAATGTTGATTTTTCTCTGTCAGTTTCGTTAGTGGTTTGGCTATTTCGGAGAACGACTGAATAAATCGCCTGTAATAGGCACAGAGTCCTAAAAATGATTGAACGTCCTTTTTTGAGCCAGGTGTTAGCCACTCAGATACCGCGTCCACTTTTTCGCTATTCGGACTGATGCCATGCTCCGAGACCACATGCCCTAAAAATGTTACACTTCGTCGGCAGAGGACGCATTTAGCCGGTGAGACTCTTAATCCAGCTCTCAATATTCTTTGAAGTGCTGTCTGCAAGTTCTTTAAAAGTTCACTGAAGGAACGGCCGTGCACGATAATGTGGTCTATATTCACCAAAGGCTGTTTTTTCCTTTGAGGATTCTTCCAACTCAACCTGCCAGTATCCAGATTTCAAGTCGATCGTCGCAAACCAGCTAGATCCAGCGAGCGCTTCCAACAGCAAGTCAATCCGTGGGAGTGGGTAAGAGTCCTTCTTAGTATGGTGGTTTAGGCTGCGGTAGTCGATGCAGAATCGGAACTTTCCGTCCTTCTTTGGAACAAGTACCACAGGAGATGACCAAGGGCTTCGAGATGGTCGAGATGGTCGTATGGCTTATAAGATTGTTTGCTGCCTCCCGCCTAACCCAAGGTAACCGACGTGGTGCTTGTTTAATTTGCTTCGTGTCCCCTACATCAATTTGGTGTCTTAGTCGATTGGTCCTACCTAAATCGTTTGATGAGAACGCGAATACTGGACGGTAATTCTCTATTAGGTTCTTGAGTTGCATTCGTTGACCTTCTTCTAATGACGGGCAAGCAGAGGCTAAGAGGTCATTCTCGGTAAAGTTAGCTTCTAGAACTCCAATCCCTTCACAGCTCTCCAAAGCGTCGTCCGTCCCTAAGGGTACCGAAACTGCATTTGTGGACGACCGTTGTAGAAAAATGTTGCTGTTGGGCAGCTTTAAAAGCATGCGTTGAAAATCGATCACGCATCCATGATCTTTTAAAAAATCAACTCCCATGATACAGTCTTCTGCAATTTCAGCGACAAAAACCTTTGTGTTGAAAGAATGGGTTCCCATACGAATGGTTACTGTAGTAGTCCCTTGGATAGCGGTGAGATCCCCACTAACTCCTCGAATGAGAGTAGAGTTTAGAGTGGACAACCGTACCAGCTGCACCCGTATCAATGATAAGACGGCACTGAAGTTTTCCAATATAGCCTTCGACGAAGAGCGAAGTGTCTCTAGTAGATGTTAAATGAATGAGTGGAGCCTTGGATGGACGCATTGCTGACTCCTGCTCCTCGGAGTCAGCTCCTATTAGTTTAAAACTGGGTTGGGATTAGAAGTGTTGGTGCGAGAACGTATGCTTGACTTCAGGACAAAACCATATTTTCTTGACGTATTAAACCACTCCAGTTTACCTTGGTATCGATGATTCACAATGTATGGGGATTCTTGTCTGTCGACCGAGCGGTTGTTTGGAGCCTACATGAAAAATGAAGTCAGCCTTGGCTCCTCTAAGCTGACCTTTTCTCGTTTCCCGCATTATCATTGTCTAGTTGATTATCGATTTGAAACGTAGATATGTGTATGGCTCGCTTTGCAGATCTAGTAGCTAAGCGACTAGCCTCCAAGCGAATAGCTAGTTCTAGTGCTGAATCAAGTGAGGAAGGTTCCTCGTCCCGGATGCGACACTGGATATCCGCATCGGCGATGCCATCAAGGAACTGTTGTAAACAGAGGTTATCTATAACGTCAACGCTCCATTTGGGGTACGCTAATCTGGCCAGCCGTTGAATATCCGTTGCGTATTCCACGAATTTTTCTCCATGACGTTGAACCCGAACCCTTAACTGTGAATGAGCAGCGCTAGTTGTAAGCATGTGACCAAATCGTCGTTTCAGTGCAAGGGTCAATCTATTGAAATCGGTTGTTGAATCCACATCCAGTGCATCGAGATAGGCAAGGGCTGGTCCACGCAAACTCGCAGCTAGGCAGAGACATGCCTCCTGCTGCGACCACCCATTTGCCTTCATCACGACCCAAAGATGCGTCTGATATTGTTCTCAGTTGGTCTTACCATCATACTCCATCAAGTTAATAGTTGATTTGCGACTGATAAACGGGGGGTCTTCTGCCGTCATCTCACTTTTTTAATTTGGAATTGGGAGTCGTGGAGCGCCACTGGTTTGAGATGCACTTTCCAGAGGAGGGGCTTCAACTTCGGGTTGTGGTAGTGTCCTAGGAGTAGACGTGGAAGCATGGAGGGTGGAGGTTTGATTCGGCGACATGTGAGTAGGGTTATCCGCTGATGGAGTAGATCTTGCATGATTGACTGCAGTGTTCCCAATCCCGCTGTCTACGGATGACATAACCCTATTGGCAAACATTGTTCCACTTAATAATGACGTCTCTAAATGAGAAACTCTACCCTCTATAACTTGAGTAAAATTATTAACACGGTCTCCTAGGTTGAGCACTGCCCGGAGGAGAGTGGCGATTTCTTGGCCATTGGTCGGCTCTGTTGACGTTGGTGGTGGAACATTCATTTTCATAAATGATTATAGACCCCACACCTGACACCAGTTCTAACGAAATTGAATTTTAACGCAATGAAATCTCGGTATATAATGTTATTTTTATTTCTTCAATTTTTACAAAAAAATATAGTTCAATTTTAAAACACGAGGCAAATCCAATTGACAGCTCACCAACCCGTCCGTCAAGTTGACACCTCTCTCTTTCTTTTTACTTCCTCTCTCTTCCTCCATCACTGCCATCTATAGTCTCGTAACAGTATGTTACTAAAAAAATTAATTAAAATATTTAAACTAACTTTTTTATTTGTCCGACTGCATCATTACATTCGATTTACCTCCAGAAACAAACACTTTAATTCGATTTTAAAATTAGCACTCTTCACAAGCTAAATCACATGTACTTACTTTGACATATAAAATTTGTCTACATTTCATTCAGTTTTATCGCATTCATTAGGATGACATTGATCTTTCCTGTAGCCGTTATTTTTGGAGGGATTTTAGAAATATTTTGCAGAATTGTTCTTCAACATTTTAGCAATACATAAATAACAAAAAATTATTAAATTGATTACTTTTTTTTGACTTTTGTCCAGATAGATTTGCATTTTAAATCACTGTGCGACGCCGCGACTACCGGGTGAAGTGTTCGACGACATCAAACCAGAACCGAACCCCAACAACGAGAGTGAATTCGTGAGCGGCTTACGCGAGCGCATAGAAAACTTGAAACCGATGAAAGCAGCGCATCATGACAACAGCAAACCTTTCATCGAGCAGGGGCTATCAAATCAACTCATGTGTTTGTGCGAAATGACAAAATAAAGCCACCGCCCACGCTTCCATTCGACGGATCGTTTGCAGGCATCGAATGGCGAGTAAAGTATTTCAAGATCAACATGCGCGGAAAACCAACGAATGTGACCATCGATCGGCTAAAAGCAGCATTTTTGCCTGGCAATGACGAAATGGCCCCAGCACGAGTTATAGATTTTAATAGCTTAGTGGTTTAAGAAAAAAAACAAGATAATATTTATCAGTACACAACTTCTTTATTTGAATAGCCACCCAAGAATGACTGTACCATTCTACCAAAATCAAAACCGACGCCCAAAATGAGCGTGGGTTAAAATCCTCCGGTAATTACATTTTTTTAGAGTAACATATTACATATTTAGATTTTAGTTTAGATTTAACGACAACTTTCTCGATGATAATGTTAATCTAGTATGAAGTTGGTTGTCCATAGCAACCATGATCGAGAGTGTGTGACAAACAGCTTTCCATGTTCTCGAAGTTGGATCTGATGGTATGGCAGGTCGAAGCGGCTATGATGATTCTCATTGGTATGATGTTATGTTTGTTGTTGTTCGAATGTATGTACATAACTCACGCAGCGACATGAAAAACGACAAAAATCCGTCGCCCCACTGGAAACTGAAACATCAAACGCGATCCGGTCGACACTTCCCAGCAAAATATCAGTGAGGAAATAAATCACTTGGTGGGGAGTACTGTGGCGACACAGGACTTTATGATGTCGCCATTAAAAGGTTCTCGGAAAAACCCAAATCGACCATAAATTAATTAGCAGCAACGACGACCGTAATTACGCTTATCATCTTACTTGAAACTTGACATAAATAGAAGGCCGATCGAAGAACAAGCAATCAGTGTGTTTGAGTTCTGTAAATACCTACGCGGTTCGCATCGACCATTTATAAATAAAAAAAACTTTAAACTGCATATTAAAAAAGTTATTAATTGTAAAAGACACCAGTGAGAAAAATCTTGCGGTACCAACAACGTTGCGAAGGTAAGAAACGGAAACGTACGCTGCTACATTAGCTTACCGACGTGCAATACATCCTGACTGGGAAATCACAATCAATGCTCATGTTTAGTCATCAAATAAAATAACGGCTAGATGATGCCATATGAAGAAAATAAACGTCGATAAGATGCTTATTCAAAAAGAAAAACCAAATTTACGCTAAAAGAAAGGGTTGCCGTGCGAGATTATTTGTGAAATGGCGTTTCAGTGAATTTTTTTTTTTTTTTTTTAGCGAAGGTGAAAATTTCGAAAGAAACTGAGGGGTTAGAGACCCAGAGTAGTGTGGGACTCTAACCGCACTAAAAATACCTCCATAATCATGACCAATCAAGGAGAGATCGGGAAATGATTTTAGTTCCAACGCGTAGTTGCGTTTGAGAAGGTATTATAATTTAAATACAGGTTCTTATAATTATCAGATTATAAGTTCGTGAGATTTGGTTCTTCTTAATCTACGAGTATTGTATCGTATATTTAAGACGTCTTCAATCTCCGGATTGATATGCATCAGCAGACGCTCGTTGTGACGAATTGCGCTCTTTTTAATTACTTCCGTAACAAGATCAATCTGCAAATCACGATGCAAGTCATTATTTCTAATATACCATGGGGCATTTACTATTTCCCGAAAGACTTTATTTTGAAAAGTTTGTATTATTTGTACAATAGTTTTCTTTGTACAACTCCATAATTGGATACCATAAGTCCAAACTGGTTTTATTATCTGATTGTATAATAAGATTTTATTTTCAGTGGACACTTCTGAATTGTGTCCTGACAACCAATGAAGTTTTCTATATCTAATATTTAACTCTTCTACTTTCTTTTTCACATGTTCCTTCCATTTCAGTTTAGCATCCAGATTCATACCTAGATACTTAGCTGTGTTAGAATAGGGACCTGCTTGATTATTAATAACACGGGAACATTTGTTATTTTTTTTATTGTAAAATTGATATGGGTGGACTTTGACTCATTAAGTTTAAATCGCCATCGTTGCGTCCAAATACATATCTCGTTAATTGCATTTTGTAGCTTTTCTGTTGCTTTAGCCACACATCCATCAGTTGCTAGAAGAGCAGTGTCGTCTGCGAATGTGGCTATCATGGTATCATTCGCATGTGGTATCTCACTAGTGTATAATAAATAAAGGGTGGGTCCTAGAACACTTCCCTGTGGAACACCTGCTTGTATTTCTTTAAGTTGGGATACCTACATAAAACACAAGTGCAAAATCCGCAAACCCCAAAATCCTCAACTTTTGAAAAATCCCCAAAGAAAATCTCCAAACTGTCCTGCGATTACCGCTCCGCTTTTCTGCTCTATTACTTGCTTGGCGAAGGCGATATAAGGCCATAACTCGGAATATAACAAAAACCTGTGCTTCTAAACGATTTTGGACATAAAAGGACCAGAGTAGCGAAGCGGTGCAATACAGATTCCCAATATGGGGATTTTGGTTTTGGAGATTTTGGTTTGGAGATTTTAGTTTGGGGTTTTTAATTTTGGAGTTTTCGTACCCAACCCCTTTAAGTTCAGAATACGCTGAACCATAGCGAATCTGTTTTTTATATAAGATTTGAGTATCTCATAGTATTGTCTAGGTAGATCTCTATGGAGTTTATACTCTAAACCCTTATGCCAAACTTTATCAAAAGCCTGTGCAACGTCTAAGAACATTGTAGAGCAAACTTGTTTTTCTTCTAGTGCTTTTTCTATAACGTTAGTTATGCGATGCACTTGATCTATTGTCGAGTGCTCATTTCTAAACCCAAACTAGTAGGTAGGAATAAGCCTTCTTTGCTCTATAATTCTATCTAACCTTTAAGAAGCAGTTTCTCGAAAAGTTTTGACAATACTGGCAAAAGTGATATTGGCCTGTATGAGGTAACTTCTGATAAAGGCTTACCTTGTTTAGGTATAACAATAATTTCTGCTATCTTCCAGTGATGTGGAACATATTTTTGTATAAAACAGGCATTAATTATTAGTTTGAGTTTTAAAAGTGCTATGTAGGGTAGTTCTTTCAGGATTTGGGCAGTTATGAGATCATAGCCTGGTGATTTTCTATTGGATAGTTTGTCAATACATGTGCTAATTTCTCTTAGCGAAACATAAGGGATTACGTCTTCATCTACTCTATCAATGAATTCGGTGAAGTGGTGCAAATTATCGGGCAATTGTATTCCATGGTGAAACTAGACGATGGACGAACTTGGAAGAGACACGTGGACCAAATGAGAAAAGTAGGGGATAAAGTGAGATCAGAGGTACCAATTACATGTAACAGAGAGGTTGATAATGACGACGAGCACGCAGGGGAGACATTAGATAAAATACAACGATCATCTATCACACCGGAGAATGAAACCAAAGTGCCAAGTGAATTTGCGGAATCTCACGAATCGGCAGTGGTTGTAGGCGATCCAGGTAAGAAAGGTGATGAGGAACAGGCGTTTTTGAGACGATCGGAGAAAGTTCAGAATACACCTGATAGATGGGGTTATACGAATTTGTAAAATAAATAAATGAAATATATAAATAAAAACGATAAGTTTATATTTTTATTTTAAACTTTATTTTCTTTGCTTCGAGCCTCGCCGCTCGCTGGTGTAACAAAAACTGAAGAATAATCCAACATACAATTTTATCTGTGGAAACGCTAATGTCGACGATCTTGCATTTTGCAAGGTGTCGCATAGCCAGTCCACGTTTCGTAGTCTGTCACCAAACACCCTTGTCAGCACATTGTTGAGCAGAAGCGGTGCTGGTGACGATGATGTTGTTGTTGTTAACGATGAAGTTTGTAATACGATGATGTTGTTGCGGGATTATTCTTTATCGATGTTGCTGCTGGGTCAGCGAGATTAAGATGTGTTAACTCCTCCCTCGCTTAAGTGAAAGTCGTCCTCGGCTTTCCCTATGGCCTTTATCACGTTGTGAAGTTCATGTTGTTCGTGTCTCCTCGTCTGACGCTGCTTTATTTTGAGGATGGCATAACAAATCAGAGTGAATGACAATGTTACGCAGCAAGCCAGAATAGGATGTGTTGTTACTTTCCCTTTCAATTCATCAATGTAGCGCAAATTTTCAAGATTCATTTTATGCAGAAACGGCAAGCTTAGTATTTCTTGGTGACCAGTAATATTTAGTGCCGCTGATGCTGCGTTGCCTGGCTGTCTCTTTTGAACGTTGTTTTGGTTTACGAATAAAGACCCATTAATCCGAACTTCGTCATCGAAAATAAGTAAATATGTTCCGGTAATCCTTTTTTCGACACTGTTCGCCTCTTTCACATAAGCTGTTTTATCATTTATTATAATGATACCATCATCAACTACCACTATAGGGTCCAGATGACTTGGTTGAGTTTTGCAGTGCGCCACTCTCCCAGAATGCAATTGTTGAGCACACGTTTCGTTTAGTTTTTCTTTGCAGAATGTTGATGTTGTTGATGAATTGCAATCGCTGACCGCCAGCACTCGGCTACCACATTCTGCAACGATGTTGTTTTCGGTGAGGTGGAGAATCCTTCCACCATGCAATACAGGAAAAATACTAAATTTCTTACAGACTAACTTAGGTCTAGGATACTTAATAATGAAATGCAATACATCATTGTTTTGTAGGATCTTAACATAAGCTACTTCCATTAATTCTGTTACGCTAATGTTTGTGAATTGCTCATTAATTACTGACTTCAAATCGTTATCGTCGAGAATTATCGGGTTTATTAAATTAATTTTAGCAAGTGTTATTGACAGCATTAAATTTTGGATTTCTATTATTAACATTCTATTCCTTGCTAATAAAACTTCAAAAAGGTGACCAGTGTCTATATTTTGCTTTTTGGTGTATTTTAAAATATTGTTTATAGTATCTGTTAACTTATTAATTTCCTCCTGAACTTTTGTATTTATAACTATCTGTCTATTGTTTGATTCAGTTAGTTGAGTCTGAGTGAATTTAATGTGTTCAAAATCGTCAAAGTCAGGGGTACCGGCTATTACTTTTAGAGCAGTGCCAAGAAAGTTTAAGCTCCTATCATGCCTATGATGTATGTTAATAGATGTAAGAAGAGTTCTTAAATGTTTGACGTCTATTTCCAATATCTTTGTCATATGTGATTGCGGGAAAATCTCGGTAACGTTGATCACCTCGTCTACAATTTGGGAGTACGCAGTCAGGTTTGTTGTGCGTCTGAGATAGCCATAGTCCCGCCAAATGATGACTTCCCCGTCTAGAACTGGAATATAGTTCGAATGAGTGTAGTCCATTAGCCTTGCCGTCACTGTCAAGATTTTAGGTAGTATAAGCAGCAATCTGAAAATATGTTTTTCCTTTCTCAATTCGATAGTTATGAATTACAAAGATGTTGAAATGCCTAAGTATCTATTCCTTTAATTTTTAACTCATCTGTTTGATTTTATCCTACTTGATGTTGTCCTTGTGGACCACCCTCCCTTTTATGAGAACTGTTGTCCCCAAGTCTGCTTCTACTCTCTCTTCAACACAAAGCGGTGTAAGTTTATTGCCCAACCTTTTGTTGGTCTTTACGAACACTTTTTCTCCAACGCGAAAAGTCCTATTTTGCCTCGACTCATTTTGTTTTTGCAGTAATACTTCCTGTGCTTTTTGGACTTTGTTTTTTATTTCTTCTCTAAACTCAGGTGGAGTCGAGTGAATTACGTCAATTGGCTCTTGATTTGTTATTGAATGGACAGTCCTATTGTACTCTTTGGTCGCTTGTAACATAAGTTCAACAGTATCTTCGATTTTCCTTTCAAGCCTAAGACACCTCGCAATTTCTATCAAAGTTCCATGAAGCCTTTCCACCTGGCCATTAGAAGTGCTATGCAAAGGCGGAGCATTTACTATGTGAACATTAAAATGATTAAGTAAAATTGACTTTATGGTTTCGGAATTTAATGAAGCCTCATTGTCACAGAAAATTGTTTTGGTTTGAGGAAAAATGTTTATTATTTGCAAAATCGGTGCTTTTACGTCACCGATTGTGCGGGACAATATTGGCTGTATTACCGCAAATTTGGAAAACTTGTCGATACAAGTTAGAAAGTATTTTTTGTCCGTGGAAAAAATGTCGATATGCAACATTTCCCCCGCATATGAGGGAATTGGCGTCTTTCCGATTTCCTGCTTTTTTGGGTGTCGGTCATATTTGGCTTTAGAGCATACTTTGCAATTTGTGACAAATTCATTTGCTATCTTCGTCATTTTTGGAAAGAAGTAGTCTCGTAAGATTTGTTTTACATTTTCTTGGGCGGCTCTGTGTGCCCTATTATGTTCTATAACAGTAATTTCCCTTTGTTCATTTTTGTCGAAAATGTCCTGTACAAATTTTTTGGAATACCAAAATTTTGTTGTTGGGAACAATTCGATTAACTTGTGCTGAATGTGAGCCAGAACCGGTAGTTCGCAATAAATAATGTTGACCACTTTCGGGTTAACTACCCCCGCAACTACTTCTATCAGAGCATCTCTATCTGAAAAATTTATGAAATGCCTACTTTTTTTCCCGAAAATAATGAAAGTGCGAGTTGAGGCGGAGGGTGCCTCTTCTATTACTATTGTCTATATTGTCGATAGTGTATGTTAACGATAATTCGCTGTGAACTGTGGCAGCTTCCGAAACTATATCATCCTCCAAAGCATTAATATTTTGTCGCGACAATGCATCAGCAACGTGATTTTCTTTCCCGGGTTTGTAAAATATATTGGCATTATGCTCGTCAATGTATGCTTTCCAACGCTTTATTTTCGCATTCGGGTTTCGATCCGAAACAGCGAATGTGAGGGGTTGGTGGTCCGTAAAAATATTGAGAGTCTTAACTCCATAGAGATAGTTGCGAAGACTCTTAAGAGCCCACACAATGGCTAAGAGTTCCCGTTCATTAGTCGCAAAATGCAGTTCTCTGTCTTTAAGAGTTCTCGAGATCATTGTTACAGGCTTTCCGTTTTGAGATAAGACTGCTCCCAGCCCATATGATGAAGCATCCGTCGTTAGATCGAATGGCTTCGTGAAGTCTGGGTATAACAATGTAACATCTTCTGATATTAAAATATCCTTTAATTTATTAAAGGCTTGAAGTTGCTCCTGCCTGTTGGTGTTCCATCGCTGTGCGAGAACCGTTGGTAGTGGATCGTCCCAGCCGAGGTTCAGTTCAGACGACCAGAGTTCCTGAAAGAGCATTTTAAATAATACGACCGAAGGAGCTAGCAATCCTAGTGGGTCGAAAATCTGCGAAACTTCCGAAAGCAAGGTTCGTTTTGTCGATGAAGAAGATGAGGGAATTTTTGACATTTGGTACGAAAATTCGTCATCAATGGGATTCCAGTACATACCTAGCACCTTTATAAGAGAACTCGAGCGATCAGTATCAAACAGGGAAAATTCACAGTCTTCTCTAGGCATACCAGCGAGCAAAGGCCAACAATTCGAACTCCATTTTCGAAGCTCCAGCTTAGCAAGGATAAGTGTGACCAGCTCAGACTTCAGCACGATTAGATCGCCGATAGAGTTTGATCCCGTCATGACATCATCAACATATACGTCATTCAAGAGGATACGAGCCGCATTTGGGAATTGTACCTTGTAGTCAACTGCTAACTGCTTCAGGACCCGAACAGATAGGAAGGGAGCGGATGCGGTACCGTACGTAACGATACATAATTGATAGTGTTGGACTTCTTCTGTAGGGTTTTCGCGCCAAACGATACGCTGAAAATCAGTGTGTATGTCTTCCACCCAGATTTGGCGAAACATCTTAACAACATCAGCGGTAAAGACATACCGATGCTGTCGAAAACGCAAACATACGCCTATCAAATCCCGTTGAATTGGAGGACCTACCATCAACGTACTGTTTAGGGACTGCCCGTTTGAATCCTTCGCAGAGCCATCGAAGAACGATCCGCAGTTTCGTCGACGAACTGTCGAGTTTCAAAACTGCGTGATGTGGTAAATAGAACTGTTTACCGGGTGCTGAATCGATCTCATCCGAAGGAATCCGCTTCATGTGACCAAGTTCCAGGTATTCCTTCATGAAATCCGAATACAGACGATGTAATTGAGGATTATAACGAAACCTACGTTCCATTGAATGCAAACGATTTACTGCTGATGGCAATGTGTTTCCGAACAGGGGTTGTGGCGATTTAAAGGATAATGAAACAACATATTTACCATCTGACGATCGACTGAACGTTTGACGAAAGTGTTGCTTAGCCGGGTCGTTGATGAATGATTCAAGTTTCGAAGGTGCGACTTCATCTAACTCCCAAAATCGCTGAAGTAAAACGTCTACATCAAGTGTTGAATGAAGTGAGGATAAGGTGGTTTCCGGCGTTGTTTTATCGACGAGTTCCCCAGTAATTACCCAACCAAACGATGTACCTTGGGCAAGAGGAACACCGTCAGGACCACTGATTTGCTCTCCCTTTAAAATACTCCAGGGTTTATCGGCACCTAGTAGGACATCCACTGGAGCAGACACATTAAAGTGTGGGTCAGCCAAATCTAACCCCTTTATGTGCGACCACAGAGAAGCGTCGAAAGATTGGGTTGGTAAGTCCGAAGTTAGCTTACTCAAAACGAAGGCATCGATGCATAAAGAAGTTGAGTTAAACTGTGAGCAGAGTTGGAGAGAAATACACCCCTTTGTGTAGCCGGCTTCCATAGATGACAGACCAGAGACGGGAATTCAAGCATGCGTACGGGGATAACCGAGTCTTTGCGCAAAGGATTCAATAATGAAAGACGATTGGGACCCAGAATCCAACAGTACTCGACAAGTGATGAATGTTCCTTGGATGTCTTTAACGGTAGCCAATATAGTTGGTAGAATGGTTTGTCGGCGAAGGTTAGATTTAAGCGAATGATTGTTCACAAGCGACAAGGTGGATGGGAGCGAGGGAAGGCACGAAGATGAAGATTGAGGTTGTTTGGCAATCGAAGGCGAAGGTTCAGCAGCTAGAGATGAAATCGAAGACGACGATTGATTTTTGTTGAAGTCTTCAGGATGGACCAACGAATGGTGACGTGATTTGCAGACCCGACACCGAGAGGTAGATCGACATTTGTTTGAAGAATGTCCAGCCCGAATACAGTTGAAACAAAGCGAATTTGTCTTCACGAAATTACGACTAGAGTTATTGTCTCATGCCACGAATTTGGCGCATTGGAACAATGCATGTTCATTTTTGCACTTAAGACACAAAGATTTAGCTTCCGAAGCCTCAACAACATGCGACCGTATTGGAGTGAGTGGTTTGGTACGCGACGAAAGAGTTCTATTGACCGACTGACACGACTCAAGCGCATCACACCTTGATTGCAAAAATTGTAAAAGTTCGTTCATAGTGCAATCGTCCCGAGAACCGACCTTTTCTGCCCAAGCTTGGTTAGTGTCCGAATCTAGCTTGTTAAGCAGCAGGTAAATGAGCCATTGATCACGACCTGTTTTTGTAACGCGTTAAGGCCACGCACGACCTCGTCTGCCCCTTCAGTTATTTTCCTAAGCGTATGGACGTTGTTCGCACTGATTGCAGGCAACGATAAGAACGACTGTATAAATGATTTCACAATCAAATGCACCCTATCGTACCGCGCTTCTAACCGATCCCATGCCTCGAGGAAATTGGCATCGGAAATGGGTATATGTTTAATAAGGTTGGCCGCCTCATCTCGAAGGAATGTAGTGAAACGCGTGGGTGTAAGGTTATTCCTGCTATCGACAGACCCCACGAAAAGATCACGAAAAGCCGACCAATCCTTATAATTTCCCGAAAATGGCGGTATAACTATTGGTGGAAGATTAATTGAAGCACAATTTTGGTTCGAGGATAAATTTAATCTTTCGAAGAAGGTAGATTGCTGATTTACAAGCCGCTCTATACCTGAACCGTCGGAATCCCTTTTGGCAGAACCTTGTCTATCGCGAATACCTTTAACGAATTTAGAATGCGTCAGAAAATATTTGTCATCGTAGACGGCAAATTCACTTTCAACTTCAACATGATCAATCCCTTTTACGTGCGACATGTAATCATTATGCACGGATGAAAACTCCAACCACGCTTCCTCTAATTTATTCAACCGAACCTCTAACAATTCTAGAGTTGTGGATTCGTTAATTGTATCCGCGAACGAAGACACGCGATCTAATCGACTTTGTGCATTGTCTCGTTGGTATTTTAATTTAAGCGCACTCATCTTGAAGCGAAACTATTGACAAAAAAAAAACACAATATGCACAAATCGAAATTCACGGTGAAATGTATCTTGTGCGTATTATTGCTCCCTGTAGAAGAGATACAGAACACTGTATAAATTAAAGGGAATGGGCAATGTGAGAATTTAACATCGAATGCACCAATTCACACGTGGATTTCCAACAGAAAAAATGTGTTTTTTTTTTCTAATTTGTCTATACGCGATTCACTTTTTTAATTCGGCTTAGAAGGACCATTAAATGTTTGGGATTAGAAAAAACAATGAAAGGGGTAATTCAGATATTTAAACAAATAATAAAGTTTATTTCGTTCTTTATGACAACCAATCTTACACTCCTTTACTTCAACGATATGGGGCCTGGTGTCTCCGAAATCCAAGTGGACGAGCTATTTGATGGTCAACCATCAGCAACCATCGGCAGCAGCGGGAGTACACACACAAACACCTTGTCGCCAACAATGTGTGTGGATATCGCAGGTGTAGTGCGTAATGATTACCACGCACTGAGTCCACAGTAATGCGTGGGTGAAAGCGCACACAAAAGTGCATGCTGATGCGAGTGGCCGAGTGTGTGTGTAGATGTAGATGTAGATGGTGCGTGTTGGTTGGGCGAAATGAAAGTACAGTGACTCACAGCTAATTCGTACAATTACAAAATATATGCTTACAAAATAACTTTAACAATAGAATAAACAGAAAAACAATTAGCAACAATAAATATATGAACATTTTCAAACACTAGCATATCTCGCTGATATTTTTGAACATCTTAATATTTTAAATAAGAGTCACCAAGGACGTGAGGAAAATATTCTAACAGCTAAAGATAAAATCAACGGATTTAAAAAGAAAATTGATTTATGGATCGCTGCTCTTCAAAAAATGGTGTTTGAATCATTTCCCTCAATTCAAAAGATTGTCCAAGAGATTTCAACTCTTCAAACATTGGATGTTGCTGCTTATATCCCTGATATGGTTGTGGGCCTAGAGACCTTACAACATCGGCTTATAAGTTACTTCCCCGACGAATCTGAAGACGACAATAAGTTAAGGTGGATCCTAAATCCTTTTCTTGATTTATCTATACAGTCAGCTAACCTTTATATGCACGGGAAGGAAAAACTTATTGAGCTTTCTACTGATGGAATGCTAAAAATGGAGTTCCATTCGCAGAGAATAGATATTTTCTGGATGAAAAGACGGAATGAGTACCCAGATCTTGTAAGAGAAGCTCTCAGATTATTAATACCATGTGCTACATCCTACCTTTGTGAGGTAATTTTTTCTTCAATGTTGACCATTAAGACTAAAGCCAGAAACAAATTGGAACTGGAAGACGATTTAATCGCTTGCGTTTCCAAAATAACTCCACGATTTGACAAATTAGTTTAAAAAAAAACCGGCACACCCCTCTCATTAAAATGAATGAAAATAAATCAAATAAAAAATTAACTGAACTCTGTTTTCTTATTTTGATTTTAGATTTTTAAGCCTATGATCCATATAGATCATTGGTTTGTGTGCATTAAAACAACAATACGAGATTCTGTTGTTGTTGTAATGCACACAAACCAATGATCTATATCAAGGCTGCTCAACCCCAGGCCCGCGGGCCAAAGTGTGGCCCGCAGACGAATTTTAGATGGCCCGCGCAAGAAATTTGAAAATTTCCTGCACATCACTAACTGAGCAACATATTTGTGACTTGTTGTTAGTATCGACATCCGATTTGATGCCTAACATAAGTAAATTATTACAACAGAAACAATGTCAGAAATCACATTGATTTTATTAAGATTTTCGTTTAATATACCTACATATGTACAGATTTGTTTCGTTATTTGGCATTAAATGCCTTTTTTTTCTTATTTTAAAAAACAACTATTACATTTCATAATAGGCGTGTTTTTTTGGTATCCCATATGAGATTGGACGAACAAAAACAACAAAATTCTTGCTGCAAAAGTAGTTAGTTTGAGAAATGTCATAAACAGCTGTTTCTTGAAATATATTTTCACTGAATTGTTGAACTTGCATCAAATTATCGCAAATTTTTAATTTATTGAAAATTAAATCAAAATGCAATACAAAATAATTTGTGATGGTGTTACATATGATGTTGAGGAAGCAGAACGTCCATGTCCACTGTCCATGTTTATTTATTAAGATCTTTTTTTCTTTAATTTTCTCAAATATTAGCGCACAATCACAATTCGCAAATAACTTCAATGTGAGAACAGAAAGTAAATATGCAAGTTTGACATTTATCTCAAATCTGACGTTGACGAGTTTGTAAGTCAATTTTCCGCGTTCGATGGGTTTGAAGGAAAATAATTCCATTTGCCCGGAATAGTGAATGCGTGCATTTCAACTCAACAGCTGTGAGATAGACAACATCCCAGCAGCCCTAATTTCTCAGGTCTTGACCACTTTTTACGTATACTAACAATAAATATAATTTATCGAATTATTTAGCATATTGTTGTATTTCTGCTTTTACCTACCTGGTCCTGCTCAGTCATTTTTTCATAACAAAGAATCGCTCGACTGACATCAACGCACGACAGTTGTCGCGTTTTCAAAGAAACTCGAGTCTGTTAGCACCGATTTTATCGGGGATAAAGTTAAGCCCAGAAAATTATGTGGTCTTAGCTAATGCTATATGGGATAAGTTGTTGCATTTAACACGCAAATTGCTTATCCTCGATGTTGTTTTTTTCACCAATCCCATATGGGATACCAAAAAAACACGCCTATTGAATTTTTTATAATAAAAAAGTATAAAAGTAATTAAAATAGGAACCGTCAATGGCCCACCGAAAATGTCTAAATCGTCCGTTTGGCCCGACTTGAGTTGAGCAGCCTTGATATATGTGGATCATCGGGCGATAATAAAATACGGCTATTGAGAATATATGTCAGGTCAATCTATTGAGGTACGTTTGCTATGATATTTAATCGTTCGAAAAATTCTTATTATAGTTAGTGTAGCATGTTAATAGTAGGGCCGAAGAGGAAGATTTTTGGTAAAGTGGGAGTACTGTCAATAACGGCCGACCGACAAGAACAGGATATCTGCATTTCCCCTCCCAAGAGAAAGCAGCTAGGTGAGGTAGGGGAAATGATCGTAAACTAACCACTCGAAGTTAGACAGTGGTAGCAAACGGTCATAAGCTGAACCAAAGTGAGAACCCGTGTAAGAAAAAGAAAAAAAAACTGAGTTTTTTTGAGGAGAAAAAAAAAACCTTTGTGGACACTACGAGGGCAAAGTGGAATCTTCTCATCAAAAAGATAGAGACCCTTGGTGTGGCGAGGCAGAAGAAGCCTCAATGAAAGGAAATAGGAAAGAACATACGCATGTAGTATACGTGGACACGAAGCAATCAAACACGTCGGTCGAGTTTTATTCACCGGTTAGTATAAGTACAGGTAGCGGGTTATACATAAATGGTTTATGTAGTAGTGCATACAACTAATGCATGAACATCGTCAGCTATATACTCTACATCTTCCCCTTTAAGTTTAAACATAAGGTACATCTGTTTCATCTCCCCTTTTTTTAAAATTAAAATAATAACAATCCATAGTCAACTTAAAAAAAGAAAAATAAATCAATTCAAGTTATACTATTTCATAATAAAGTGTTCAAGTTATAAGTTTTTTTTTTTTTTTTACATGAAAGAAAAATGGGATTAATAAAAGTGCCTTAAACTTTTTCGGAGTTCAATATTGTAGATATGCTCTTGCATACATATGTATACGTGTGTTTATTTAACTTTAGATGATGTATATCTATCCGGCTTCTTCACGAGTCGTCCAGCTCTGGTTTTTGTGACATAACCCTCAGGAACTGTTTGGGGTATGCTGGTAAACTCCTCCTGGGCCTGTAGTTCCCTATGATCCTCGTCGGATCGCAGCTTAGGTATAGTTGATTGTGGCAGTTGATCCAGATTCTCGATCGACAACTTTACCTCCTGTGGAACATAAGGAATCTCCTTGCGTCTGGCATGTACTAGATGGTGCGAGTTTCGTCGAAAAACGCCGCGATAGGTATTGATTATGTAAGATCTGGGAGTACCCGCAAATTGACCGACTCTGTCCCATTCCCCAATGTCTCGAATCCAGACTATATCTCCAATCTTAAAAGCTGTTCTTGATACCCAGCGTGCCGTTTATTGTAGTTATTGGCCTGATTTTGCCTTAGAATGTGGTCCTTTTGCCTAACACCTTCCAAATCATAATTTGTCCGAAGTTTGTTGTCATTGATAGGGAGGGTAGTCCTTATTTTTCTTCCCATTAGCATTTCTGCAGGTGACAATCCGTTTGCGAGAAGTGTTGCGCGATACTCCATGGACGCAAGATACGGATCTGTGCTTTTCTTTAGCAGTAATTTTACCACTTTCACGCACGATTCAATAAATCCATTAAACTGTGGGTATCTTGGTGACGATGTTTCATGATGAAATTCCCTTGCTCGTGCAAACTCTGAAAAGTTAAGCTTCTGAAATTGTGGACCATTGTCCGACCGTACCGTAGATCGTCATTCGTGGATAGATTGTATCGATCGTTGTAGAATTGACGGATTTCTGGTTGAAGTTTATATTGGTCTGGCCATCCATTTGAACAGTACTCTGCCACTAGCTGTAAGTTTTTGTCAGCCTTTTGATATTCTATAATTGTTTTAAGTTTTGCCTTTGTTACTGGTAGATTTGCAATCGTTTGATTCAAATATATTTGGAGTTCATTGTCTAAACATTCTTGGTTTTTGTGTTCACTGTTCGGCAACGGTTGGCGTGAAAGCGCATCTGCGGCAACTAGAAATTTCCCAGCCGTGTAGTAGATTTCGTACGTAAACTTCAGCATAATCATCCTAAATCGCTGCAAACGTGGTGTTAAGTCGTTTATATTTTTTGTTCAAAATATTGGAATTGAAGGCATATGGTCAGTTTCTATAAAAAAAATGAATATCTGTTAATAGGTCTGTGAACTTTTCGAATGCAGCCCATGTAAGTGCTAATGCCTCCTTTTCAATCTGCGCATATCCCTTCTCTGATTCTGTGAGTGTTCTGGAAGCGTAGGCTACTGGGCGCAGATTTCCTTCATCGTCTACTTGTAAAAGCACAGATCCCAGTCCATAAGATGACGCGTCCGAGGATAGTATAGTTTCATGTCGTGGATTATACATCGTTTTAAGGCTTCCGAAAGCTGCATTCTGAAGTTCATCCCAGTAAAACTTGACTTTACTACGTAGTAGCTCATTTAATGGCTTGCAGCGATCTGACAGGTAATGTATAAATTTATCCAGAAAGTTGACCATTCCTAAAAAACATTTGAGCTCCGTGATATTAGTTGGGGTTGGGTAAATTTCGATAGCCTTCATCTTTGAGTCACATGGGTGGATTCCATTCGCATCGATTTGATGCCCCAAAAATATTATTGATTCCATACCTATTTCGCATTTATCCTTATTTAGCGTAATGCCATGCTTATGCAACCTTTTTAAAACTTCTCTTAAAATACGATCATACTCTTCTACTGTCAAACCAAAAATTAAAATGTCATCTAATAGGCAAACTACTCCTGAAATATCTAATAAAATATGTTGCATCCGTTTTTGGTATATCTCTGGTGCTAAAGATATACCAAAAGGTAATCGTAAAAAAAAGTACCTTCCAAATGGTGTCAGGAAAGTTGTTTGTAGTCGAGAGTTCTTAGATAGCTTCATCTGCCAGAATCCGGAATTGGCGTCTAGTTTTGAGAACCATTTTGCTCCCCAGATTTGAGCAAGAATATGGTCAGCAACGGGCATTTGATGTAATTCTCTTTCAACAGCTAAGTTTGGTCAAATCCACACATGGTCGAATGTCTCCGTTTTTCTTAGTTACAATGACTAGGGTCGAACACCATTCTGTTGGCTCATCTACTTTTTTTTATTACGTTGAGCTTCATCATTTCATCTAATTTTGTTTTTAATTTATCCATTTGAGCGATTGGAACCCGGCGCGGCGGCGGGCTGTAAAAATTTGAGAAGGTTTAGCATCTCTTTTAATTTTGATTTCGGATTCAAAGTTTTTCACGCAACCAAGTCCTTTGAACAGTTCTGGGTATTCACTCTCCATACCTACAGTTGATCGGCTCTTATTTTCTGTACCTACGTTATTTAATTGATTCTTAGTAATAAGTCTTAACTTTTCACTAGACGTAAGACTAAGTAGTGGCATTTTTAATTTATTTATGACGTATATAGCGCCGCCGATTTTGTGTAGGTTATGTTTAAGACCGGCAGAGAACATGCCCAATATATTTAATTTAGAACCGTCTGGACCACATATGGCTCTATCTGATGTCTTTAACTTTGTATTTTTAAACTGTTTGTTATAAACATCACTTGAAATAACATCAATTGGGGAGCCGGTATCAATCATGAACTTAACATTTTTGTTATTAACACACAAGTTAACTGTCCAGTGCGATGGAACGTGCACGCTATTCAGAGTGAGCATTCCCAAAAAATTGTCTTCTGACATTGATGACATATCGTCATTATCATTTACGTCTGCTAGTTGGTGTACGTTGCTTTCTTTCTCCATAGACGATAGACAGACACTTGCGAAGTGGTTTAATTTACATCTCTTTCCTTTTGCTGGACAATTGAACGGTTTGTGCTTGATGTTCGAGCCGCACCGTATGCACTTGTTTCTTTGATTTCGATTTTCGTATTCCCGTTTTTGATGTCCGTCTGTAATCGTCGTCCTCTTCGAATACTGGTCGACATTTTATGTATTGGTGTAAACGATAGGTCTTGCTGTCGTTTTCTAACCGCGTAGTGCTGTCTCACTTCTGTAATCGCTTTGTCTAATGTCAGTCCGCTCTCCAATTGTAATTTTTCCGATAGTTTACGATCTCTAACCCCGACAACTATTTTATCCCGAATCATTTCCTCTCTTAACGTTTCGTAATTACAATTCTCCGAAAGCAAGTAGAGATCGGTTATAAAATCTTCTATTAATTCCCCCTCCAATTGATGACGTAAATTAAATTTTGCGCGCTCGTAAATCGCATTCATTTTAACGACAAAATGACCTTACCTTATTGTACTGCTTCTTTTCTGTTTCTGTTAGATTAAACGATAAGAAAATATTGTCCGCTTGATCTCCCAATAGGTATATAAGAGTACTAGCTGTACCCGCGACTTCGTCCGCGTTGACCTAAAATGTCTTGCCGTTAAGCTTGACTCGCGAATACGTTCATGTGGCATAGCTCACAGATTTTGAGATGTGAAGAGGGTTTTGTTTTTTTAGAAAGTTGGAAAGCATCGAAAGCCTAAGTGTGGGATTTCAACCCGAACTAAAACCACCTTTGCCTCCAACACCTATTCCCCACGGTACTACCCTCTCTCTGTCTCTCTACAGGTCCGGGTTTAAAAATGTGTGCAAAAGATCAAATGTGCGCCTAAGAATACCGTACATGGGTGCATGCGTGTGCCAGCGTGTTCGATTGGGAGTGAAAATACATTTAAGCTGTATGTGCTCTTTGTCGATCCATGTTATATAGGTTGGCATTATCTGCTTGCCATTTCGTTCTGTTGCCTATCTCGGGTTTATCTTCTTTTCCTTTCCAGGCGTCTCAGCTCTACGTACGTGCTTTTGGCGAAAACGCACACTGCACTCCACTTTATCAATATTTTCCGTTGGGTAAAGAACCGTGTTCACTGGAAGAACACATGCCCTACGTCTTCTGTGTGCCCATACCACTCCCATCAACATCAAAGTCACGTGAGTTGTGGTATCAAAACCCGCGCAAATTGTATCTTGATAGGACTTTATCACAAAATTGCGACTCTATTTTCCTTGCCTGACACTGTACTTTACTATACTACATTACCGTAATTTAAAATGCTGCTTTTAGAGAAAACGGTCGTCTTTTAAAGGGAAAGAGCAACTTGTTAGATGTTATAGGGATGCGAGGAATAAGTGCTCTCCCTCCTTTGGTCGCTACGGTGAGAATTGTAGCCTTGATCACATTTCTCTCCAACTCTGTGATGCACAGCCTGGTACTATTTCATAATCTTGGAGCATCAAGGTTATCAAAACCGAAAGACCAACTTTAAGCACCAGTTTATGAGACGGCACTCCGGATAACTCTAATGCCCAGTTTCACAGTGCGAGTTTAAACTCCGTTTATGGTTTAAGCTAAAGTTCAACCAAATGTTTGGTTTCACAGTGTTCGTTTAAACTCTATACTGAGTTTTATGTTCGGTTTAAGTTAAACGACTCGATTCAACCGTTTAAAGTTCGTTTAAGTTAAAAATGTGGTTATGAATGCTATTGTTGTGAAATGTCAAATTGTGTTTTTCTTCTAAAATATTAATAAAAAGTGTGTAAAATAATGTTTTCAAGTGCAAATAGTGATTCTGATGATAGAAGTGATGAAGAATATTATAATATCCTGGTTAACGTAACGTAACGGAAACTTGGTTTTGTAAAGATATAAAGAACCCACCATATGATTTGAGTGGCTACCGGCTTTTTCGTGGTGACAGGAGGGATCGTGTTGGCGGTGGAGTGGCAGTTTATTTGAGAGATGGCCTGGTTGGTAATCTTAAATTACGTTCGCCTACTGGTTCTGCCTTTGATTACATTTTCATCGACATAGTCTGTGGCGAAAATAGTGTTCGTCTAGGTTTTGTGTATAGACCAAATAGAAACATTGATTTAACACCCATATATGACTTAATTGAAGAAATTGCAGCTAATGCAACCAATGTCATTGTCTGTGGTGATTTCAATACTGACATTTTGGTTGAAGGTCATCTTATTGAAGGCATGAACACCTTCGATCTTCACCCCGTTAATACGCAGGTCCCTACTCATTTTACGAGCACCTCAAGTACTCTGTTGGACTTATTCTTTGTTAATAATACTGACAAAATATTACTGTTTGACCAAATTTCTGCCCCAGCTTTTTCTAAGCATGACCTTATCTTTCTAACATATGACTTTAATATTGGGGACCACACCAGCATATCAAATTTCACGTATAGAGATTTTAAAAATATTAACAGATCCGCTCTTGAACAACACATAAATTGTGTTCCCTGGGAACTTGTATATTGTATGCCCTCACCGGATGACCAAATCGATTTTATTCATAGGAACATAAATCACCTTTTTGATACGCATGTTCCAATCAAAACTGGAACGGTAAAAGAAAAGACAAAACCTTGGTTAACAACTGAGATTCGAGCTCTAATGTTGCGGCGTGACCAAGCTTATCGTCGGTGGAAGCGTTTTCGGGTCGAGGAGTTTCACCATGTTTATAAAAATATACGGAATACTGTTGTTCGTGAAATACGTGTTGCTAAGACACAATTTTATTCCACCCGCTTGAATATGAACACAGATGGCCGCAAATTATGGAGTAATCTCCGTGAATTGGGAATTGGTAAGCAAAAATTAACTTGTTCAACCACCATCGACTGCGATGAACTCAATCGAAAGTTTTTATCAATTCCCCAAAGTGGAACCTCAGAGGTTCATGGTGAAAATTCCTGTGGTGGTCCCGTTGTCCATACAAATGCATCCTTTGCTTTTACAAGAGTGGACAATGTGGATATAGTCCAAAGTTTTTTGTCTGTGAAATCGAATGCAGTGGGATTTGATGGAGTTCATCCGGAATTCGTCAAAGCTATTTTGCCAATGCTGCTGCCATATGTCACGCATGTTATTAATACCATCTTAATGACCGGCATCTTTCCTCGTCAGTGGAAAATGGCTAAAATAATACCAATCCCTAAGAACTCGGCAGGAGATGAATTCAGACCTATATCAATCCTACCGTTTCTCTCTAAAGTTTGTGAACGGATTATGCATAAGCAACTGAATGAGTACCTGACGCGTAATAATTTGCTGGTTTCAGTTCAATCTGGATTTCGTGCTAAACACAGCTGTACAACTGCTTTAATAAGCGTGGTAGAAGATATAAGAGAAAAACTTGATAAGGATTATATTACCTTCTTGATCCTTTTAGACTTTTCAAAAGCTTTTGATATGGTTCATCATTCCACTCTTATTAATAAATTACGCCACAACTTCAACATATCTCCCTTCGCTATAAAGTTAATTGCATCGTATCTAAGTGAAAGAAAGCAGGCTGTGTCTCTCGACGGTGTTCTATCAGAGTTTCTTCCCTTACCACGAGGCGTTCCCAAGGGTCGATTTTGGGACCTCTCTTATTCTCAGTGTATATTAATGATATAGCTCCTGTGATTTTGCATTCGTCGAAACATTTTTATGCTGATGACATTCAAATCTATCGAAGTTGTCCCCTAGGCCTTATCGAAAGTTGCGCCAATGATGTGAATGAGGATCTTCAACGGATTTCGAATTGGTCGTCGAAAAACAGCTTGGTGCTTAATCCAAATAAGTGCAAATGTTTAGTCATTTCAAAAACAACGGTAGATGTGTCGTATTTTCCCTCTATCATGCTTAATAGCTCACCAATTCAATTCGTGGACTCTTCAAAAAATCTTGGCGTGATATTTAATAGAACACTCACATGGAATAACCATATAAACTTGATAGTGGGGAAGGCTTATGGCGTTCTTCGAACTCTGTGGACCGCACAGAAATTTACACCCCTGAGGACAAGGCTAGTACTCGCCAAAGCTCATGTTATTCCTATTCTAATCTATGGCTGTGAACTTTTTTATGATTGTGATGCTAGTAGTAAAAGAAAACTACAAGTAGTATTTAATAGCACTATCCGATATTTCTATAGTCTCAGAAGATATGACCATGTCTTACATCTGGCTAAAAACATGTTAGATATGTCTTTTCAGGACTATGTCAAGTTTCGTACATTGATACTTCTTTTCTCCATAATCAAAGCAAGGCATCCAACGTATCTTTACAACAAAATCCAGTTTCCAACGTCCAACAGATCTGCTTGCTTAATTCTCCCGCGTTTCTCTTGCTTAACATCTGAGAGACAATTTTTTATTGCTTCCATCCGCCTTTGGAATTCACTTCCGCGTAATCTGAGAGAGCTGAATGATACACGTCGATTTAGAAGCGAATTAAGGCTTTTCCTGACAAATCAAAGCAACTAGTTCTTCTTTTTTATCTTCTTTTTTACCCTCTTTTCAAGCAAATTCATCATTTTCTTCAATCTCTAGATTAAATTTAACTTATTACGAACATGTTAATATAAGTACATTATCTTCTAAGACTTTCGAATCTTGAATTTTAAATTTTAAATTTTAAATTTTAAAGATTAATATTAATATTTTCTTTCAAATTTTAATTTTAAACAGAATTCCATACTAAAAATGTAACTATCACAGAATTATAAGTGTACTCTTACTGTGTTAGCATGTACTCAATAAATCTAAATCTAAATCTAAATCTAAGCCGACAAAGAGAATTTCGCTGCAGGACAAATCACTTTTATTTTTGGGATGATATGGACTTCTTTAACAGATTTCGCATATCCCAACAATCAGCGTATACTGATTTGGAGTAAATAGGTCCAAAAATTTAAAATCCAACTAACTGGTAACTCAGAAAAGAAAACATAGGTATGTACATGTAATTTGATTTATATGAAAAGAAAATGTTTTACTTCAAGGAACAATTCATTATCAGCCGAAATCAAGTTTTTATTGACTTTGCTTTTCGATAGCATCCCATGCTGCATTTTTCTCCTTCCAATGAATCCTATCAGTTTTTTTTATTTTCAATTGTGTCTTTGAATTTGACCACTAAATTTATTAAATTTTCCTTTTCGCTATCGGAAAAATGAGTACTTCTTTTCTTTTGATTAATATTATTATATTTTTGCTTCCTCCATTGTCTCTCTTTTGTCTATTCTAAGTGACTTTTACTCTAAAGCAAACACCATAATAGGAAAAATTCAAAATTATTTTCAGTTTGACATTTAATTCAAATACTGTGATTCAAATACATCAGTGTAATTCACAATAGTGTGATAAACTTCGTTTAGACAAACTGAGTTTAAAAATACAGTGTGAAACCGAACGATTTAAACTCAAAGTTTAAACTCAGCAGTTAGTTTAGTAAAACTCAAGTTTAAACTCACACTGTGAAACTGGGCATAAGAAGTTTAAAAACCCTGCTAAGTAGTGGTAGTGTCGTTTGCGGACATTATCTGCTTCATATTCTCGAGGCGTTGTCAGATGTACATACCTACTTGAAGCAAAAAACAAATATAATACCTAGCCTCAATTGTAAAAACGCAGCGAAACCGTATCAAGTATGACTGTTTTCTTAGAGCATGTTTCAGATAGGCTGTATTTCATTGTCATCTAGGCATTGATACACATGTTACCCAGTGATCCTTGCTCATCAACCCAACGTACTAAGCCCTGAGCCACAGCGATCGCATTGCATATTTACCGTCACTTTACCATGACGACTAAGAATAGCAAACTTTTGCAGAACAGGCTGTGACGATTTGTTCATCCCAGTTTTCTCTCTGATTGCCCAATCTTCAGCAAAAAGAGAAGGATGACCCTCGGATAATACTCGTACTTCCTACTACTACGCCAATATTCAGCTAAGATCCTAAACTTGGGTGTTTCAATGGGTCTTAAACAAAACCAAGCTGAAACTTACCCACCTCAATCATCACACTTTCATTATTCTCACGTCCTTTCGAATTCCTTCTACAGTGGGGAACACTATGAGATCCATTCAAATACCTAACATAGTCAAACAACATGAGTAATTTGCTTTTTTTTACATATCCTTCGTCATTTTTTATTGCTGCAGTGGGATACTTTTTTTTACCTACTCGAAAACTGAATATCTGCCACACCAACACAACAACTACACAACCATAAAAAGTAAAAACCCTTTTCCCTGTGAAAAGCGAGCGAGTTCCGATCATTTAGAAGCAAAGATACACATACCCACCACAAATAAAAGGAAGCAACAAAAAAAGGAAAAAAGGAAAAACCACCCTTGTCGCACACGATCATGATTTACGATCCCTACGATGTGCCACTGGCTGAGTGCTGCGCAGGTCACTAAATGGATGTTTCATAAGGAAATATGAATTTTTCAAAATAAAAATTACGAAATAAAAATTAGCCTATGCGCTAATCCTGGACGAAGTTTCACGAAGTTTCATCCAAATCTGTTCAGCCGTTTAGGCGTTACGGAGGAACAAACATCCAAACATCCAAACATCCAAACATCTAAACATCCAAACATCCAAACATCCAAACTTTCACATTTATAATATTAGTAGGATATAGTCTGGGAGCTGTATACCCAGTTCAGTAAAATTTTACACACAAAGCCGGCAGCTCTTCGGTCGAAGCTGACAGGGTGTGGCGCTTTACCACTTTGGAAGTCGCTTTGGTTTTCCTTCTTCTTTTGGTACATTCAGCCGCCCCTGTGCTTGGGTGGCCTGATGTGCCAGCCACATCGGCTGACGTCACTACCCGATCGGGTTCATCTCGTGTACTTGTTTACACTAATTCACTTTTATATTATTGTAAAAACAGAAAAAAAAGTATTTGTATTTACGGGGATTGAACCCGGGTTCCGCCGCGGCGCGCCGTCTGACGGTCAAGTATCACTTGCACTAGGCCAAGCTGCCACTTAAAAAAACACTGTCTGAAATCGTTATAGCACAGATTACAAACCATTATTTTGCATTCAAAGTATACGCATCATAACCACTCAGTTGCAATCCCTAACGTTACTTTCTTCCACGCTCTAGAGAGAATTTCGAATAACAAAGCAATAGAAGAAAAAACCAGATATATTATGAAATGATTTGAGAAAGTAGTGTCGTACAACTGGTCTTTTTTTTTCTTATTTCTTCTTGCAGTGGATTCGGGTTTTTATAGGAAGTAATTAGACCATTTGATTCAGAAGTAATAACGCACGTGATTTGACAGGATCGGCCGAAAGAAGCCGACTTTCTATTACTTAATCTTCTGTTTAAAAAACATATGAATCAGACCTATCACCTTATCATTAGAAAAAAAGCACGGTTTATGGAACGACTGAATAAATTGACAAGCCGCGAATTGTACCGTATTCTCGCCAAAAAGAGGCTTCTCACAAAGCAACGAACTTGTAATTTTAAATTACATTGTAGCTTAGGTAAGGTTAGGTTAGGTTGGGCGACAGTCCCCAATAAGCAGGGATCCACTAAGGCCAGAATGAAGGCCCATTGTAATACCGCGTGAAGAAACCGGAGACCAGCCTCAGTAACCTCACATGCGCGAATTTCCTATTCCCTAAAGGGAGTAAAAGCTCTGGGTAACCGTATCGGTGTAAACCCTATACTGTACTGCACTAAGTGCAGAACCAATTAGATCCACATACAAAACTCTTAATCCTAAAAATGTCAAGTCTGGCTAGTTCGCTAAGGACATTGAAGAAGTACTCTCTTCATGTTTTCCTCCTCAACCTTGATAGAGCAGGGCATGTGCAAAAGAGGTGAGTAATCGTTTCCTTTCCCTCCTTGTCTCTGCAGCTTCTACAGAAATCGTTAGAAGGTACACCCATTCTGATGGCATGCCTGCCAAAAAGACAATGACCCGTAAGGGCTCCTATTATAATTCTTATAAGTTTCCTGTTCACGGACAGAAGTCTTCCTATTTTCTTCAGATCCAGGCTAGGCCAGATCTGTTTCGACAGAAGTATTGATATGATTCCACCTGCTGTTAGCTATTCTTCTAGCTTCGCTATCAAGGCGGGATTTTATCAGTTCTAAAGAGACAAGCGGTCTCATTTTCCATTTTCAGAGAGGATCCGACCCGCGCCTTCCTTCGCTGGTTCGTCCGCGCTGCAGTTGCCCGGAACGTCCCTGTGTCCTGGAACCCAGCACAGGGAGACGTCGCATCTGTCAGCGATCTCATTCAGAGACCTGCGGCATTGCTTTACCAACTTGGATCGTACTGTCGGTGATTCCAAGGCTTTAATCGCTGCTTGACTATATATATATAGAACAATAGCTCTACCATCTCCCGCGTTAATCGAAAGCCAAGCCGCAGCTTCTCAGACTGCCGTAATTTCCGCCTGAAATACACTACAGTGATCCGGCAGTCGCGGGGCAATACTTAAATCAGGTGCATTGGAGAAGACCCCAGCCCCCGTGCCGTACGCTGTTTTAGATCCATCTGTGTTTATCTCTATCGCAGATTCATCTAAGACCCCCCCAGATTCCCAAGCACTTCTGCTAGGAATTCTTGTCCTGAATTTGACGTTAAAGTCGATGAAAGGGACAATATAGTCCGTACTGCTAGGGATGGTTATGTTGCTGCGAAGGATCCCCCCGTATCCCGTATTATCACTGGCCGACTGGGAGGATTCTCTCAGCCTTAAAGCTGATTTAGCTGCCATTTGCTTCCCATAGATATCAATAGGAAGTAAATGGAGTATTGTTTGCAGCGCAGCAGTAGAGGTTGTTCTTAGCCACCCGTTATACAGATGCATGATTATCCAGGCTACTCTTGTTGTCCAATGCTGTCCACCAGACTAGTACACCGTACATTAGAATGGGTCTCACCATGGCTGTATAAATCCAGTATACTATTTTAGGCTGAAGACCCCATTTCGGGCCTAGAGCCCTACGGCAGGAATACAGGGCAACAGAAGTTTTATGTTTTTGAAATTAAAAGTTTTACCGTTTCTTCAACTTAGATTAATTCAATAAAGTGTACAAGTTAAGGTTAACAAAAAAAGGGAAAGTGAATGTGTTCGGCACGCTGCTCGGAGATGAAGTGACAGAAGAACGGAAAACGTCCAATCCATACCAGCTGTCATTCCCGTCAAGGTGTCAGCAGTATCAATGTATCAATGTGCTCGGCTACAGGGTGTATATGTAACAAGAAGCCTTCTTGACACATTCCAAGATATAAAGTTTCCAGCTCAGTTTACTGTTGAGAATGACCCCCAAGTAATTGGCATGCCCTACGAACTCAAGTTCTATGCTTTTAAGCCTTGGAGGGACGATAAATGGTACCTTGTACCTTCTTGTAAACAGGACCAGTTCGGTCTTTGCAGCGTTAACCGAAAGACCGACCTTATCCGTCCATAAAACTAGTTTGCTGAGAGCTGTTTCCATCAGATCTCTAACTACATTAGGAAACTTCCCCGATATAGCTATCGCAATTTCATCAGCGTAGGCTATAATGCTGTAACCCTCTACTCTCAGGATGTTGAGCAGCTCATTCACTACCATGAGCCATAGAAGTGGTGATAGTAATCCACCCTGCGGAGTGCCCCTGCAGACTGACCTTCTTTTTTGACAGCACCCCAGCTCGGCATGGATAAGCCTGCTTTTGAGTATATGCTCAATCAAATAGCAAAGGTAACCATCAGCTCTCAGATCCAGAAGTGCAGCAGAAATAGCCTCCGTGTTGACATTATTGAAGGCTCCCTCAATATCTAGAAAGGAGAACATCGTGAAATCCTTGTTCTCAAAAGATCTTTCGATGGTTCCTACCAGTGAGTGTAAAGCAGTTTAGACCGATTTTCCCTTGCAGTATGCATGCTGGGAATTGGAAATAAGATTATAGTCTAGATTAGAACATATATGAATGTCAATCAGCCTTTCTTATGTTTTTTTGCGAAAAGGAGGATAGGCTGATCGGACGGAAGTCCTTAGGGGATGTACGCGAGGTCTTATCGCCTTTCGGTATGAAGACGTATTTGACTCTCCTCCAGCAGCTGGGGGTGTTGCAAAAAGCTAGACAGCTCCTAAAGATTCTCAGGATATCATAGTACGTTTTGCTATATTAAAGAGCTTTCTCCCACTACGACGGAGCTCGCCCAGTCTGGTGCTCCACCACGGAGGTTTTCCTGTGTCTACTAACTGGGCAGGCTCTCCGTAGTGCCTTGCTCATGGCCTCTGTAAGTTTACCCGCCATCCGGTCGATGTCAGCTGGCGAGCGGGCCTGGACTAAGTCATCGCTTTTAAGATGCCTAAATATTAAGGTTGAACCTATAATTATCGCAGTCTGTTTTCGTAATATTCCTAAAAACCGATTGAGGAGGAGTTTTAATAACAATACCGAATTGTATATAACAAGGGTTTGAGAACGACGCATCGCTAGATACCTCCCAGTTCTTGACTTTAAGCTTAACAGAGTTAGTGGCCTCAGTGAGATCTATATCCTCTTGCCTATTGTTAGTAATAAAGGTGGGATCTGAGACCCTGTTGCATATAAGTAGGTTAGTTTCCAGTATGTATTCAAAAAGAGACTCACCCCGGTTATTTATGTCGCTGCTGCCCCATATGGTATGGTGTGCGTTAACGTCACCACCTATGATCAGGAGCATTTTTCCTTTTCGGCTGTAGTGATCGCTCTGCGTATATTCTCGGAGGGTCGAGGCCTCATATCATCATAGGGCACATACGTGGCGATCCAGATTGGTTCCTCATCTTCTCGTTCCAACCTCGCGCAAAGTCTGGGCTGCTGAAATTAGGGAAAAGAAACATTTTAAGGCTTTTCTTTGCTAGAAGATTAATCTGTACCAGTCGGAGCATTAGGGCTAACCGGTGCAGACGCCTCTATAACTGTGGTTTCACAGTCCTCCGACTCAGATGACTGATCACCACCCTCTTGCATGGCCGGAAAAATTACCGACTTCTCAGTTGGAGAAGATCTCCTCCCTGTCAAAGTCCTGAAGGTGCAAAGACTCCATCCCATAAAAGATCCGGAAGTCCCTCTTGCTGAGGAGCTCGATTGATTCCGGGTTGAGAAGTAGAGACAGGTACTTATCGTTGTGAAGAAAAATGAAATCCACCATCTTGAGACATCCGCCATATTGGGTTTGGAAGCATATAAGATACAATGAAATAAGATGTGCAAAATTTCAACTCAATCGGGTAAAGGGAAGTGGGTGAAAATTCGATCACAAGATTAGATTGTTACCGAGGTTTGAATTTAACCCTTTGTCGACCGTCGCGACGATACTTAGAAGTACCACTTTCACTTCACTTTAAAAAAAAAAAATCCTTATATGAACAAATTTAGACATTAAGACCCAACAAGACGTTTAAGTATTGTTCTAGCACTATATATTTTGTTGTTCATGTGTGTTAAACTCAGTTTTGCCACAGATATAACAGATCTTTCGACAGCATAGCATATTTTGATGGCGACTTAAGTCAAAAATATTCGAAAAATCATCCGAGATGTAGTCATTGGGAGCAAAATATGTCCGGGAATCGTATCCGTACAAGGGAAGAACCAACTTGCTAATGGAAATTTAAGAACTGCGGATCGGAAATTTCGGAATATTTTTTCCTATTTTTGTTATTTCTTAGCCCAACGGTACCCCCTTCAAATCTCGTCCTTAGGAGTCCTTGAACATTTAAAAAATCTGTTTGCAGTCTTATAATACTCGCAACTCAATAATTATAACAAAAATACGTATTATCCTTTTTTTAATAGCTTGGTCCACAAAGGGTAAAGTAAAATGGTACGTAAACAATAGAACTAGAGGCTATGGGGCATCAGGAATTCCTAAAAATACGACATTGGTGTATTCAATTGAATGACTGTTATTTTGGTAGAGGAATCTTTGGCTCCGTTTCCAGTGGGCTCAGGTCATTGCTCTTGATTTTTATCGAAAAACCTTGAGTTATTGATGAAAAATCGGAAACGTTTTTATTTATTCTATGCTCAGGATCATTGTATCGTATGCGACGCACACGAGTTTATGTATTAGTATTTGTATCGTATGCGACGCACACGAGTTTATGTATTAGTAATCAAGTTTGCTCTTGTCACCCTTGTGCTACTGCGCGCACAAAAGTGACTCGAGTATTCAGTGTAAAATTGGATAGCGAAATAAACGGTTGGGTTTTTTAGTAAGCGAGACTCTTTTTCCCAAACAAAAAAAATTAATCTTGAACATTTGGTCCATGTCGAGCCGGATAGTAATCAGCGGAAAAGCGAATAGTAATCAGTGGAAAAGTCGATAGTTTCAGTGGAAAAGTGGACAGAATAAGTGAAAAGTGAAAAGAATTAATAGTGCAGACAGCGGAAAGAGGAGTAGCGAGGGGACAGTGCAGACACTGGAAAGAGGAGCAGCGAGGGGACAGTGCAGACAGCGGAAAGCGGAGCAGCGAGGGGACAGTGCAGACAGCGGAAAGAGGAGCAGCGAAGGGACAGTGCAGACAGCGGAGAGAGGAGCAGCGAGGGGAAAGTGCAGACAGCGGAAAGAAAGTATAAGGGCAAATTGCCTGCGAAATTATTTCATCATCATAAAATATTATTGCACAAAATCGATAGCAGCCAGCAGACAGCGTCACACACACATTCAAACAGCATGAACAGCATGCCAGTAGATTGCCAGCATACGATCGTCGACCACGAGTTCGAGGGAAAAGGGTAGTGAGCAAGCGAAACAGTCGACAGCCGATAGATGTGCATACTGAGAAATCAATTTACATAAGTGTGCGTACGTATTTTTACATTCCATTTAATTTTGTATTTTAATAAATTTAAAAAAAAGCAGCAAAACAGCAAGTAAGTAAATACAGTCCACAGGATTTAGTAGTGCCAGTAGCGGGAGCGTGAAAGTAATTAGTGGAAAGTGAAAATTAGTAGATTTTCGTATAGTTACAACGAAAGTGGCAAACAAACAAATTGTCGACAGTGGATAGTAAACAGAAACAAAACGACGGTGGCTGCGTTGTGTGTGTGTGTCGTTTCAAACATGCTCTCTTTATCTGGGTCCGTTGATTTTCGTCAACAAAAATAGGGGTGGATTTCACAAGAAAATCTAAACGGTATGAGCATGTGCGAACACGATACTCAATAGAGCGACGGAGTGTCGCCGTTGTTTTGCCTTTTTATGAATGTGCAGTTGGCCAGTTACGAACAGCGGCGCACAAAAACAGAATTGACTTTTTCTCGCAAGTTTCCGTGCCTTTGTGCGCGACGGCAAGTGGTACAGTTTTAACATGCGCATGTTACAAAGGAATAGCGATTACAGCGGAAAGGCCGAATATTCACAAGAGATGAAATTCGATGATTATTATTCTTGGTACCGGAAAGAATGGAAAGCATACTTGCAAGTGAACAGCGTACTAAGAAAAAATAATAGCGAATAGACATGTATCTTTGGTCGATAATAACGTAGTGCTACCTAAAGATAAATTTGGTTTTAGGGCTTTTCATAGCATTTATCATCAAATACATTGTATAACAAACGATATCAAAAACAAACTTGCAGGATGCGAAAGCACTGGCATGGTAATATTAGTCCTTGAAAGCGTTCGATATTGCTTGGCACAATGGTTTATTGCATAAGTTATTAAACCTAAACTTTCTGTTGTATCTTGTTGAAATCATTCAGTCGTTCCTATGTTCCCGTAGTTATAATGTATGCATCAACCAAATCCTCATAGACAATCAGCTTTTTAGTGTAGGACTTCCTCAAGGATTTATCCTCGGTCCAGTCCTATTTAATGTATACACCTCTGATTTCTACAAGCTGACAAACTGCAATATAGCCTCATTTGCTGACGACACAAGTATTAATTCCTCGGATGTAATTGGTTTCAACATTGAAACTAATCTGATATCTTCTTTAAATACAGTCCAGGCTCATTATTATAACTGGAAAATCAAAATAAATGCTACTAAGACTCAAGCAATCTTTTTCACTCGTAAAAGTAAAGCTTGTCTACTTCCAAGCAACAGCTTTCTATTCAACAGTGTTCAGGTTGAGTGGAAAACGAGATCAAAGTTTCTTAGCATGCATCTAGATAAACGCTTAATCTATAATCTTCATGTACATGAAGTTATATATAAAGCTAATGTTGCGATAAGGATCCTTTACCCATTCATCTACAGAAATTCAAATTAAATAAGGAAAACAAGCTATTAATATCTGAAGCTATTTTTCAAGCAATTGTATTTTATGGGTCTCCCGCCTGGGGCAAATGCGCTAAAAGTAATCTGCGCAGACTTCAAATTACATAAAATAAATAACTGAAAATGATTCTTAACCTGCCTTGGTTTTTCTCCACCGAGCAACTACACAAGATAGTTTACATTGAAATGGTTGCAACTAGAACTAAAAATCTCTATCATAAATATAACTTGCTTATCATCTGACAATGACTTGATTTCAAACTTAGCCTTATTATGAGTGCAATACTATACACATCTTTTATTTATTTATGTAAAATTTATCTCTCTCTTGTTGTTCATTACTTTATTTAATTTTGGCTGTTCACTTATTTGTTTTACGTTACCTAGTTATTTATTTGTTGCTTTGTTTACTTATTTATTTATTTCAAGTATCTATCTACATATATACTTATTTATTCATCTACTTATTAATTTATTGATTCATTTTACTGTTACCTATAAGTATTTTTTAACAATTTACTCCACACCTTGAAATCAACTACCGAAACCTCTTTTCCCTCCAACGATATCAGGTAAATAAAGGTTTTTGGTGGCTTTTCCTTTAAAATATTTAAAAGTATTTTCTGTGACATAATTTTTAAGTAATTATAATAATATTCCAGAAATAAGGTACTTTAGGCCATATCTCTGCATTAGTAACAATATTGTATTTGTAAGATTGTAAAATGTCTGCCGCAATAAATATCTATCTGTCTATCTAGCTATCTATCGATTACCAGCATATACACCTACCTGTGTTCAAAGACGCCGCTCGTCAGTTAGTTAAACAAAAATCTCTTTTTTTCCTTTTAAGTAAAATAAAGATGCATTTTTCTTTTTTATCTCGTACAGCAAACTTTTTCAATGATTGCTAGGACAGAGACGCGTCTGAGAGACATGTACGAGTACAATGAGGCTCGTGTTTGTAAGAAAGGAAATGGTATCCGACAACATAAAATGCAGACAAAAAGTTTTCTTAGACGCTTTGCCCCTAAAAGAGATCAGGCTATTTGAATACATAATCTTGGCAGTCGGCTGGGTGTTAAAACTTTTTCCACTGTATGGCATGAGAGTAGGGTAGTTACACTATCTGGATATAGTGTTGCAAATACAGCAAGTTGAAACAATTGCTTACTTTAAGAGTGAAGTTGCAAAAATGAGTTGAGTCTCATGTTACATTTTTTAATGCTTCATAAATATGTTTCCTTGCACAATAAAGTTTTCAGGTTGGAAGGGATTGATAAAGGATACTAGTAAAATTGGAACTAAATAAAACATTTTTTTTCGAATTCGTAGTTGCGAGCTATCGGTTCATATAATCTTTTGAGTAGATTTGAATTGAAACCAAGATAATACGTGGTAGGTTTATACCGAATCTGGCACCCAAAATGAGATGGTTCAAGTTTAAATTTATTGGTAGCTGTTACCATTTTCTTAACATTACGGGGTAATTGCATAATTTGCATAGAGTTATGATCCCATCTTATTTCTGAATAATGTTATAATATGTATTACAAAATTTACGTCGGATTAACCCTTTCCTGCCAATTTCTATATTTCGGTGTTTGTTTGATTTAAATTCATTAATTTTGGTCTCAATAAGAATTAAATGAAAAAGAAAAATAAAAATAAAAAATTAAAAATAATTAGAAAAGGCTGTAGAGCTTTCGAAAATTTGTACAATATATTGTATTGTGTGCAGGAAGGGAGCAACTTAGGAAAAACGTGTTATTACAGTATAGTTTGAATTTATCATTTGTAAATTTATTTGTTGATGAAACTTAATTGTAAAGCAATAATAATAAACAACGGTTTCTGTAATATCCAACTAAAAAAAAACTGTTATTCTACTAAATTTATGCAAGTTTTCCTTACGAATTTCATGACATACGATGCATAAATGAGCATTATTCTAAGGCAAGGCTAAGTCATGAAGGGCTTTGTGAAATTATCAAATATGTTTAATTCTAGTGACAACTATTCCTTATTATGTAGATAATACGTGTGTTATACAGATGTAATTACAATCTCTGCATATGTTTAAATTGTAGTCCCTGGCCTTTTTGCACGCTTTTACAGGCAGTAAAGCCGTAACGTAATCCCCACTTAGTTTGTGGATGGTTCTGTGTCTCTAAGTATCAAAGGCAGGCCATACGACATCCTTCTATAACATACTAACAGTCTTCCCTAAGTATGGTCTTTGAAAATTTAACTTACTTACAACTTTTGTACTAAGGCTTTTCTACCTCCAACTATTCGTATTAGCTATTGATTTGGAACCCAAGGCTGTTCTATGGACAAAAGAATTATCTCGAACTGTCTTCAGGAGAATGGTTTTAATTCCAATGAGTAGCGATATCCTTCTTAGATATCGAATTTATTTTGAGTGCATTGGCTTCGTCGAATATAGCGAGAATATCTGGTTATAAAACACTTCACGCATCCTGTAGTCTAAAGAACTTATTAGTTGGATTATATTTAACACTTTATCACCCTGACTTCTTAAAAACCAAACTATTTTATCATTGCGTACTTTTTTACTAACTTTGCAAAATGTTAAATACACTATAACAACGCATTACATTCCTAACTCATGCCGGAAATACTTCGCAAATTAACATAAATAAAATGTACAATATATTGTGCAAATGCACTCCAACTCAATTCCAGCATTAAAAAAAATGTTTTGAGTTAGTCAAAACATTTTTTTTTTAATGCTAAATTTTAAAAAGGAATAATGTAGCATACTTAGCAACTTATTAACCTTCATATTCAACTATTAAAAGTGAACAGAAGTTCTTATTATCTGTTCAAAACTGTCGAAATGGTGAATTTCCTCTCGGAAATTTCACAACTTCGAAAAATGGCCATATTAAAAATCCCTTTCTTATAATATTTTTTTATTAAATAATAATAAAATTATTTAAAACAAATGGATTATTTTTTTTTCTTTTTAAATCTATAGTTAACAAATTTTAAATTCCCCCTCCGGATTATTAGTCTCTTTAATTATGTTTTTTTTTTCCAACAACATTTATTTTTCACTTTTTTAGGTTCTTTTTTTCAAGCTACGACTGCGCTATGTTATATGTTAGTGAAAGGCGACGACTGAATGAGAAGCAAACAGCGTGTTTATTGAAGTTTATCTAAATAGGGCGGCCAAGTGTACATTTTATAATCTATATCTAAAAAGCAGTTAGTCCTGATTGACTCATCATCGCCGAGTCTAAACGGCTAAGGCTTGAAACTTGAAAATGTATACTCGTTTATGGGTACTTATTATAAATTAAGTTTTGGATCCGCCATTTTGAATTTCTTTAATATTATTTTAAAGTTGCATCCAAAACAAATCCACCTATCTCTTGCGGCTGGTGCCGGAAGATCCTTTTTTGTTTTGCCGAATTGCGCGAGGGTAGTTTTTTCTTTTATTTTTCTTTGATCGTATTCTTGCTTCTATAGATACATTACGTAGTTTATTTACAATGCATTCGTAGTTCGTAGCAATTCGAGGGGGGATGAGTGTGTGTATGATTTGGTTGGATTTATCTTTAAATATCTATGAGACTACTGAACCGATTTCAAAAATTCAATACTGAAATGGTGACACTTTTTGCTATCTTTTGCCTTTGAAAATTCAATAGGAACAGACGATTTCTAACGACTAAGCCTTAATATATATGGTGCGTGTGCGTGCGTGCGAAGCCGCAGGACGACTGCTAGTCTATAGGGTTTTTCCTAATTCGATGTCAATACTTTGGGAAATGGTTCTTGGGTATAATCTTAAAAACAAATCGTAAGTAAAAAAACAGTAAGGGTCTATCTCCAATGTGGACTTCATTTACTGAGAATTTAATAACGCACCTATTTTGGTGTACCTTGACCCATGCTAACACAAATAGCTCCGCTTATACTTACTACAGACACTTAATTTAGGGCTTTAATTTTAGTAGAAATAATTCTTCTTTTAACTGCGTTTAAATAAAAATGATTTCTTTTTTGACTTTCCAGATATTTATTTCAGATATTTATTTAAGTCAGTTCCATTTTTTTGCCTAGCAAATTTTTTGACTTTTAGGACACTTTTCTACAAAAAATGCCTAATAAACATACCGTTTTATTATTTTTCTCTAATGAAAGTAAAAATAATAAAAAAAAAGGCTGTGATAAGTATGCTAAAAAAGCCACAGATTTTATGACACTTGGGAAAAGCTGCAGCAGTTCTCGACTTGCTTAATTTATAAGCGCGAGTGCTGACCAGCAGCGAAAATAGCAGCACTTTAAACGGGACAGCGGATGAATTCCCTAGATGGAATAAACGGTGAAGTAAAATCCCGGAGCAAAACTAAGACTTTCTCCGGGCTACTCCGACATATTTGGAGCACAGCCCGGGAAGGATTTTCGAGACTTAGTCAGGGTCTTGGAAAAAAGATGGTGGCGGATGAGTCCTTAATGAATCAACGGCAGCGCTCATACCCCCGATGTGGGTTACTGACACCGGTGTTACCGACTCCGTGTCCTAGGAGTTCTCAAAATGGAACTGGCCCTCCAGGCCGTCGGGGTAACTGTCCGACCACGTTAACAAATTTATGTTACGTATCGACCACAAGCCTCGGACAAGGATGATACTATTGTTGACGGCCCTAGCTATCGAAATAAGGACAATTACCTTCGGTTCTGCACGTGCAATGTTCGGACCCTTAACAGGCCGCGTGCAGCTGAACAGTTTGCAGAGGCCCTGGACTTCTATAGAGCAGATATAACTGCCATCCAGGAAGTACGATGGGATGGACCGGGCAAAAGGAAGATGAAAAACTGTGACATCTATTATGGTGATTGCTACAGAGAGTAGAAACAGCGCTTATTTGGATGCAGATTTGTCATACGTGGCAGACTTAGGCAAGAAGTCTTAAGCTTCCGAGACGTAAGCAAATGTCTTAAAACAATCCGTATCAAGGCCAAATTCGCAAACATCAGCCTTATATGCGCTCATGCTCCCACAAAAGGTAAGGACGACGCCACCAAAGATTGTTTTTACGAGCTCGTCGGCAAGACATATGAGCGATGCCCTAAATATGACGTTTAAATTGTGTTGGGCAATTTCAACGCCAAAGTAGGGAAGGAGGACATCTTTGGTAAAACAGTTGGCAAGCATAGCCTTCACGACACCACGTCTGGAAACGGACTTAGGCTAATTGATTTCGCGGCTGGGTGGAACGTCACAAGGGGACGTGGCGGTCTCCTGATCATCAAACTGTCAACCAAATTGATCACATTGCGATCGACACAAGGTATGTCTCAGTATTCTTGATGTCCGAACTTTCCGAGGGGCCAACATTGACTCGGATCATTACCTTGTTGCAGCCGAGGTACGAATGCGGATATCCCGAATGCCACCACAAGGAAGAAATACTGTGAGAAGATATGACGTCGACAGACTGCAATCGCAAGAGACCGCCCTAACCTTTGCCGAACGCGTATCCTGAAATTTCTCCTCAACTCCTATACCACCAACATCAAGTGTCGAGGACCAGTGGCAACATTGCCAACATGCCATCAGAACTGCCGCAACCGATGTATTATATATTGAGCTACTATACTCCAGGAATAATGTACGGAAGTTTTACCAGCAGGTAAAAAGGACGTGTCAGCGAAACAGACCCCGTACAGAAACTTGTCGTGATGAAGAAGGAAATCTCATAACAGAACCACAGTCGGTGCTGAGAATATGGAAAAACCACTTCTGTAGACTGTATAATGGCGATGAAGACCAACATATCAACGTCAGGCAGAACGAAACATTCACTTTGGACGATGATAACCAAGACTCCCGTCCACCTGACCAAAGCGAAGTGCGGATAGCAATATTCAAACTAAAATCCAATAAAGCTGCTGGATCGGACGGATTACCGTCTAAGCTATTTAAAGCAGGCAGAGATGATTTGGTAGAGAGCATACAACAACTCATTTCTAAGATTTGGTCAGACGAGTGTATGCCTGTTTAATGTAATCTCAGCATCGTTTGTCCGATTCACAAGAAAGGAGACCCTCTCAACTGCGCCAAGTATAGAGGCATCAGTCTTCTGAACATCGCTTATAAGATCCTTTCTGCCGTACTGTGTGAACGCCTAAAACCCCTCGTTAACAACCTGATTGGACCCTATCAGTGTGGTTTCAGGCTAGGACCGTCCACAATTGATCAAATTTTCACACTTCGGCAAATCCTGGAGAAATCCCAAGAAGTCCAAATCGATACACACCACCTTTTTATCGATTTTAAAGCCGCCTATGACAGTTTTTATAGGGACGAGCTATATTAGCCATGTCAAGTTTTGGCATCCCTGCCAAACTCGTCCGTTTGTGTACGATGACGATGGAGAATGCTCGCTGCTCCATCAAAGTCGGCCACGATCTCACCGAAACCTTTGATGTCAAAAAAGGATTTAGGCAAGGTGATGCGCTGTCATGCGACTTCTTCAACATCTGCTCTCTGCTAAAAAATCTGTTCGTAAACATTGTTTAATAAACTTTTGTATAAAATAGTAATATTGTAATTAATTGTAATATTCTTGCTTTTTGTTAATATTCTCGTTTCTACCCCACAACAAAAATAGAATTGTTATTTCGATGGGGGTCGTTCGCCTCTAGCACTTAATGCTACAGATCGACTCCTTATTATTTTTTGTTTTGTTTTTGTAATTGTAATATTAAAGAATTTCTTGAATAAAAAAAAAAAAAAAACATCATTCTTGAACGAATTGTGCGAAACGCTCAAGCCAACAACAGCGGCATAATCTTTCAGAAGTCTGTGCAACTACTCGCGTACGCTGACGATATTGATATAATCGGCAGAAATCAGCGAGCCCTCACCGGTGCGTTCACGAATATTGGGACAGAAGCGGCCAAAATGGGACTAGCGATCAACGAGGGCAAAACTAAGTATTTGCTGGCAGCGAGAAGGGACACTCAACATCGACGAATCGGACAGAACGTCACTATAGACAGCTATAACTTCGAGGTAGTAAGGGACTTTGTCTACCTTGGCTCTGCTATCAATTCTGAAAATGATATCTCATCAGAAATCAAACGAAGAATAACTCTTGCCAATCGCTGTTTCTTTGGGTTGAGAGGGCAATTGAGTAGTAAGGCCCTCTCCCGAAGAACTAAGGAAACTCTATACAAGACCTTTATCATCCCAGTCTATGGCGCTGAAGCATGGACTTTATCAAAGGCGGATGAAGATACCCTTGGTCGCTTCGAGCGAAAAATTCTTCGTAAGATATTCGGTCCCGTGTGCGTTGACGGGTTATGGAGGAGGAGGTTCAACGACGAATTATACGAGCTGTACAGCGACATCGACCTAGTCAAAAAAGTACGCATTGGTCGTTTAAGATGGCTAGGACATGTAGAGCGAATGAACACCAACGCTCCGGCCCGAAGAGTCTTCGAATCCAACCCGGAGGGACAACGCAGTAGAGGAAGACCTAGCCTAAGGAGGCGCGCACAAGTAGAAGGGGACCTCAACCAACTTGGAGTACGTAACTGGAGGCGGTAAGCTAAGGACCGGGCTAATTGAAGAAGCTTGTTGATTGAGACCCAGGTTCACCCCGAACTGTAGGGCCACCTAAGTTAGTAAGTAAGTATGTTTATTACGTATTTTTTGTAGAAAAGTGATCTGAAAATCAAAAAATTTCCTGGGCAAGAAAAATGGAACGGGGAGAGTACGATAGTTTTGGCGCCAAAATGGAACTGACTTTAAAATAAATATTAAGTATTTTTTCCATTATTACATAGTATTTAATTACAGAAACAAATTCAGGGAACGTGGGTGCAGTAACTTGTTAAACTTAAGTAAGAAGTTCTGTTAAAACTTAAAGGGTGACTGAGAGTCACCGGGTGGGCAGATTAGGGTTAAATGGCTAACGCTAGAAAGTTTAAATTTGGATATAGTATATATCGGATATAAGAAAGAATTTGTGAATATGAGTGCAAATGACAGTTCCAACCAGCTCCATGTCAAGTTGACATTCACAACAATAACAAATGTCTTGTTTTCCTTTGCGTTCTGGTCTTCGCTGTTCATGTTTTTTTCAAACCGATTAATTTTTATAAGGAAATATTTTTCTTATATCCGTTGTTCGGATATATTATTCTTTTTTCTTGTATCCGTTTATTGGATATAGAAAAAAACGGATATAAGAAAGAAATTCTTGGCATTTTTCAACTTTCTTATATCCGATATACATATACTTTAGTTTCTTTTTCTGGCGTTAGCACCACTATGGAAGAATTTTTTGAATTTTTACTCCAGAAGAGGAGATACAGCGTGTTCAAGTTTGTTTGGAAAAAAAAATTAATACATTTTGATTGAGAATGGCCGCGTTCAGAATGTTAGGCACTAATATGTTTGTCAAAACCTAACTTATTGAACGGCAAATGACTGCAAATGCAGTTGACATTTCAGTTGTCATAATTTAGACATTTACTTTCTGTTTTCACTTAAGATTTGTTTGCGAATTGCGTTTGTTTGTAAAATTCATTTGGAATAAATTGTATCGCTACAAAATAAATAAAATATATTTAAACGAAGGTTGAAATGGGCGACATAGAAGATGAAATTTTATGTATTAATAGCAGTTCACCCGCTGCTCCGCACGCGTTAAATACATACTATACTAAGTCGCTAGAATAGAAATCATCTGTTCCTATGGAGCTTTCAAAGATTAAAGGTAGCAAAGGTCACTATTTCAATATTGAATTTTTGAAATCGGTTCAGTAGTCTCATAGATACTTAAAGACCCATCCAACCAAATCAGACACACACCCATTCCTCGTCGAATTGCTACGAACTACGAATGCATTGTAAATCAACTACGTAGCGTATCCAGAAGCAAGAATACAACCAAAGAAAAATAAATGAAAAAACTACCCTTGCGCAACTCGGCAAATCAAAAACAGAACACGATCACGAACCGAATGTGCCGATGGTTACGGTTGCGCTTACTATAAATTTGCAAACTTTAACACCATGTATCTTGGCCTGTGGATATAATTTTGAAAAACGGTGAAACACGTGTTTCTTTATTTTTATTGTAGAATTTACCTACTAAATTTCAATTCTTAATTCCAATTTAAATTTTTGATTCCACACAAACTTGAACACCCTGTATCTCCCCTTTTGGAGCAGAATTGCCAAAAATCCTTTCTTAGTGGATGTCTATGCCACAAAGGGAAACTATTGTCCAAATTTCATGTTTCTAGCTCTAACGGTTTGGGCTGGGCGTTGATCTGTCAGTCAGTCAGGGAAGAGTTTTATATGTATAGAGATAAGTAAAATGATATACAGACATGTGCTTTATTTTTGCGGCATTTCTCTTAAAACAGGAGCACCGACTTGTGGTCCCACAAACTGTCACAAACTGAAAGTGCAAGATAATTCAGATTAGAATATGATTTGTCCAATTCATAATACATACCTTCCTACCCTCCATTGTTTTTTTTTTTTTTTATTATTTTATTACGACTATGGGGGGGGACAACAAACAACAAACAAAAATTTAATTTTTTAAAACAAACCATAAATCAAAATGAAAAGCAAGATCAAATAGGAATAAAATGAAATAATAAAATAGAAAACAAGAAAAACACATGAAATTACCGCAGAAAAACCTAAAAGTTTAACTTGTTGCTAAACATCTTCCGGTCAAATCAGCTGATTTTTGACATTCCTTCTACTGACTGAAATTTGAGGCCTAACATTCTGAACGCGGCCAATTACAATTTTGTAGGTAAATTCTACCAACAAAAATAAAGAAACACGTGTTTCACCGTTATTCAAAGTTGTAACATTGGACCAAGATACAGACTGACATGCATCGATTCGTTATCGTCTGCTGTTTTTGTTTTGTCGAGTTGGCCAAGGGTAGTTTTTTCATTTATTTTTCTTTGATCGTGTTCTTGCTCATATGAGTACACTACGTAGTTTATTTACAATCTATTCGCAATTCGTAGTACTGTCGGAATCGGATGAGTGCAAACCGGATAAGTGCAAAAACCGTCTTAGTGCAATGCCTTCAAAAACCCCTTGCCAATTCGCAAGTTTTTAATACAATAATGTTTGGATAAGTGCAAATTTCTTGTAAGTGCACGTCATTTTGAGCACTCAAAATATTTTATTTACTAAAAATCACTCGGATAAGTGCAATTTGTACACTAGAAATGTTGTTCTCTTTTAAGGAAAAAATTCACCATGTAAAAGTAACAACGACTTCAAAAAGTAGGATATCCCGGCATCACAGGGGCTGTGCGAACCTGCCTTACGGCAGCCCTAGAGGTAAAGGTTGGCCTTACTCCATTGCGCATTTTTGTCAAAGAAGTGGCAATACGCAGTACTTACGGCTCACATGGCTATCCTTTCTGACTTTCCCGAGCTTAAAACGATCAGTACGGTATCCGACTTTATGCCCAACATACTCTGTTTTGGCAGAAAGTTCAAGACTGAGATCCCGAACCATAATTGTTGGGAAACTGGCGATCTGCTGCTGAAGATAAAAGGACTAGTTGGGTATACTGATGGATCAAAGATAGACTCCGGTGTTGGAGTTGGTATTTATGACCCTTATCAAAAAGTCTCAAAGGCACTAAGAATGTGCTCTAGTGTTTTTAATTATATGCCATTGATACCTGCGCCAATATTATTCTTGACTCCGGCATAAAGGGGACAACCTTCAACAGATGTGCCGATAATCAAGCAGCGCCCAAAGCATTGAGCTCCCATTACTGCAACTCAAAGGCCGTTTCAGGCTGCTAAAATGCTCTCCAAGACCCCACAAAAAGGAATAAAGTCAAGCTGGGTACCAGGACACCAAGGAATTGAAGGTAATGAAACTGCAACCCAACTTACCAGAAAAGATGCTTCAGAAACCTTCTGCGGCATCCCTACTTCCGCGTACAGAACGAGTCTGGACAGCTGGGAAAAACGGACCTCTTTATTTTATTGGAACAGCATTCAGGGACTTAGACAACGCTTTCTCCACATGGAATTCCATACACCGGAGGACATTCGTAATGCCTCGACTAGAGACATTCTCAACTTCATTCGGAAGATAGAGGATCTTCTTGTCTAACTGACTTCAGGCACAATAGATCTTTCAGATCGCAGTCCATATGCATCGGTCACAGAGCCAATCTTTTTTTTTTTAAGATGAATTCTGGCAACTGAACTGTTTAAAAATAAGTGCACAGGTTTGCACGTACAGATTAGTGCACAAAACGAATAAGTGCACACGAAATCGAGCCCAGTGGGTTGTGCACTTATCCGTTTTCGACTGTAATTCGATGGGGAACGGGTGTGTATGATGATTTGGTCTCTTCACTAGGAAGAGGAAGCTGACTGGACTGACTCTACCAGTGCTCAAAGGCATCAGAATCCCACTCGCCAACGAAGCGAAATATCTAGGAGTAATCTTCTCGACTTCTTTGGTCGAAACACGTCGAGTCTAAAGCGGCTCGAGCATTATCAGCTTTCTGGAAGTGTGAGGGAGCTTTTGGCAAGACATGGGGTCTATCACCGAAAAGAACCCTATGGCTTTATAAAGCGATTGTAAGACCTTCCTTAGCATATGAACCGGTTATATAGTGGAATAAGCTTTCACGCAAAAGCGTGACTGCTATTTTCACTAACTCCAAAGAACGGTTTGTCTCGGCTGCACCTGGGCTTTCTCCAGCACGCCTTGCTCTGGTCTAGATGCAATGCTCAATTTACCACCCCTTGATGTTTACATCATGGGCGAAACGATCAGAGCCATCTTCCGTTTGAAAAGAAGTGGTTTTTGGTTTAACACGCACTGGAGTTTTGATAACCTTGTGCGAGGAATATATTTTGACTCAAATCTTATGGATATGCCATTTGACGCAATGGTTCCGGAATTAAGACTACTGTGTAGATTTACGGTCGACTTTCCCTGTGCACAGGAGTAGTTTTGACCACTTTCTGAGCCGGGTAAAGAATGTTGTTGAATTTTTACAGATGGCTCCAAGACCTGTGCAAGCTCAGGTGCTGGAGTCTTTGTGGAAAGCGACAACATTAGACTGCACTTTCCCCTAGGTATTTATGGATCTGTCTTCCAAACGGAGATTTTTGCAATACTTATGGCTGCGAACTATATTGTGAAAAACCAGTGGAGGGGACGGAGTATCTGCGTCCGTAGCGACAGTCAGGCTTCGCTTAAGGCCTTGCTCAATCCTCTTACTAGATCCAAAATAGTTCGGGAGTGCAGGTCTAGTTTGAGTTCGGTTGGAAGACTGAATTTGCTAAGACTTGTATGGGTCCCTGGACACAGCCAGGGTTCTATCGATGATTAGGTTTCTAGCAAACACAATTGTAGATGGCATGACTCTCCAGGATGCAGGCAAACTAAACAGATCGTTCTCGACGTCTGTAAGAAATCCGCGGCATTCTTGCTGTCTCTCAGCAGAAAAGACTGCAGACAACTTATTGGCGTTATTACGGGACATTTCTTATTTGCCAAACATCTCAACGTGTTAGGTTTAAGTGACACCACTGTCTGTGACGCTTGTGGAGAGGGTGACGACACTGCGAAACATTTCCTATGTGATTGTCCTGCCTTTGCTCGTATCAGGAGGCAGATTTTTGGGGCTGATGTGATGAATGCTGATAACCTAAGCTTCTTACTGAAGCTCTCACTCGACTTTCTTAGAAAGACGAAGAAAACACAGTAAAAGGGTTGTACCTACTGGTAGTACAATGGCTCTGGTTTTGCGTCTGAGTGCTCCAGCGTGGTGTTCCAACACCCCGACAGAAAAAAAAGAAAAAAAAAAGAAAAAGAATGATGATTTGGTTGAATGGATCTTTAAGTTTCTATGAGACTACTGAACCGATTTCAAAAATTCAATATTGGAATGGTGAAACTTTTTGCTACCTTTTATCTTTGAAAGTTCAATAGGGACAGCCGATTTCTAGCGACTAAGTATAAACCTTGGTATATTTTTTTTTTTGTACGTACAATTTACAATCTACAATTTATTTATTCCTTTGATTTCATGATATTAACATAATTTACATAACAATTTTATAATTCACATAACAAAGAACATAAGAAAGTAAATGACATTCTGCACATTTGTAATTAAAATAGAGTTCAATGCTATTTCAATTGACGTACACAATAAAAAATTAAAATGTTGGGTGGGGTGACCCGATAAACAACTTGCAAAATAGAACTCAAATTCATTTAATAGTTAAAAGGTTAATTAATTGTGAACAGAAGGTAACAGCTTAAAGATGCAATAGTAAACCAAAAATCAAAAAGATAGAAAAACACAGATATTTAATTAAAATAAAAAATCAAGCCAGAATATCAGAAATAAGCGATTCTAAACCAGCATAGTCATAACGAAAGAGCTAAATTAAACTTTATAAACGTTCCAGGTATTGATATTGCCATGATGGACTGTGGGAGTTTATAAAACAATCGAAAGAAAAAAAAGAATAAAATATGCAGTGGTTCGGAAATTGGGAACAGGTAACATGTTTGAAGAGTTTACACGTAAATTATAATTTGAAATTAAACAAAAATTGCGATTACTAGTATGTATTTAAGGCGAGCGGAGCCGCGGGTGGACTGCTACTCTATATATATAAAGCAACTAGCGGGTACCCGGCATGCGTTGCTGTGCCTCTTTCGCCAATGGCGGGTCTATGTCTGGGTTAGTTTTCGTCACGTTAAAATGGTAGCTATCATCCTCTTGCTAGAACAGAATTAGATATTGCAAGGCATCATTCAACCGGTGCGTTTCAGTAACATGTTTCAGAGATGTGTTTCGCCTTTGAATAATAATGTCATGCTGATCAATTTCGGTGCGGACCATAACAATTGCCACTTCGTCGATCGTTGGTGCGTTGAAACATTTTTCGTGTTCGTCAGGCGGTGTTTTGTCAGCTCGGATTACAACTTTGTTATCGTCCGATGGCATTCTGTATATGGCTGCTTTGAATAGATGAACCAATTCGTTGTGTTCATGAAACATTGCATGTAGATTCGTCACGATTTTGCACCTTGTTCTATTATTAACAGCACAACATCGATCAGTCTCCGCTTCTTCATTGTCAGTTAAATAAAATTGCAAAAACTGAGCGTCTTAGTCGAGTATGGAAGCAGCGAACTGATATTGTGGTAGACTTGTCCTTGCACTTTGAAGGTGGGCATGAAACCTGCATTATGGCTATCAATTGTGGTTGCTCCAAACGAAGTCATTGAAAACATGAGTGAACTTCTGAATGCTTTATACAAAATGTTTTGAATCTGGAGTGATGTCAGAAGCGAAGATACGATGTGGTTTTGGTGAGCGGCTCCAGCGGTGGCAATTTGACTTTTTGATTCGAACATGTAATGGACGGTGGTGATGTAGAGGAGGAGAGAGGTGAGAAGTCTGAAAAAATGTTTGGGGTTATGGGACTGAGGATAGGGATCGAGGGAAAGGACGGGAAAAGGATTTTCGAGAAACTTGGAAGCGGGGTGCATGCCTTGCAGGTCAAAGGCTTAGCTCGCCGGAGGGTGGATTCTTGCTTCAAAATTACCGAAAATCACCATTTCACAAAAAAAATTGCATGCACATAATGCGATTGCATGCGATATAACGAAAACCTGGATTTGAAAGGAGCCTTGCCGTGGGAGGAACAGATGGTCGTCCTCCTAGCGGGGCTATACCCACCCTACCATGGCACCCTAGTGAAAGCCCTTTGCCTTCAATCTACGGACCACCGAAACTTCGCCATCGAAATAAGACACCAAGTTTTCACTTAAACCGTCATATTACAATTTTATTTCATCTTACGAATACTTCCTTATACATTATAAAAATTAATTTTAAAAAAAATCCAAAAGATATTTATTCAATAATTCGAGAAAAAGAATACAGAGTTATAGCGAAAACAGGAAAAAAAAGAAGAGAGGGGAAGTGTGCACTCGAGATATTCTTCGTTAAATAAATGAAACCGCAGAAAACTCACAATCGTATGTGTATGTACTGTATTGTATAAACCAATGCTGATAATGCAATTTAACAAAAACGAGGAAATAATAAGCTGGTAGATGGTTTGTTTTTTTTTTTTTTCTTTTTCTTTTTACTTTGCCGTCGGCAAAACAACGCGGCACTTTTAACTTTATATGCCACGCGGCCGAATACTTTGGCAGAAAAACAACCTTTAATTGTCTTGTGTTCCATTCCAATACTTTTTTTTTCCACTTTAATTTGCCCCCTTTTTTTTCCACACACACTCGAACTTGGGATCGTTCCCCTTTTCGTATAAGCCCCTGTGACCGAATCTGCCTGAATTCAAAAACTGACTGTCTCCTGTTTCCTTCGTTGCTCCGGCTTTTCGCCTTCCTCCCAACGTTGTACTCTCGTGTCCCAAAATCGGTTCGGAACCATGACCCTTTTTCCCGATTCGCGATCGTGCGAGAAAAGAAGACCATTCTCTTAGCGGGATTCTCGAACGACCACCATGGGTGTACTTTGGTTTGCGGACCCCTCTCGGACCCTTCGTATGATCGCCCCTCCCGAGGCCACCCACACAAGATCTGTCACACCATCGATCGTCGGCAAGATCGGTTGCGGGTTAATCGCCTGATGGTGCGTATGTACTCTCTTTAATATATTAACAAAACATAAACAGCCGATCTGCATTCGATCGATTATGTGCCGGATCTTGTGTGTGTGTCCCCTGGTGGTACGATCATTTACCAAGCCAATGGGTGAACCGGTTTCGGGAACACGATAGCACTAAGCCAAGTGTAGAGCCGGACAAAAAAAATATTCAATAGCCGAATTTGATCGGACGGATGATCAAATTTTAGGATCTACACTTGGCAGTTCCGCTTAGGAAGAGGACGAAAAGTCGAAGCATCGAATCCTGCCATTACAAACAACACACTCTAGGTGCCTCCTTGTCGAACTTCAATGTACGACAACGTAAGTAAACTTTGTCCATTGGCCCTATTGCAATATCTTGATGACTACTGTAATCTTTGTCCTTATTGTAATGAAATGCTTCCCCCGCGTGACTACACACCTCGTCGCGGTGTAGGGGCCTAGTACAGGTCAAATATTCTCTCGGGAATCTCTCCCTAGATGAGACTCGAAGCTAAGCTGTTGTCGATGGGCTGGATCAAGGGGTCATACGACCCGTGCCGATGATCAACCTGGCTGAGGGCCCATTTTAATAAATAGCTCAGTAACGAACGGAGTATTCGGATACCTGGCGACCTCCGGATTAACCAGCTTTATCTGTATATTGCGGATCTCTGAACAGATGGACCTCCTTTCTCTGGTACTCGTGGGAACACTAATAAACAAAATGAACAAAAATCAAACAAAACAAACAAACTTAAACGAGACCGGTTCTCCTTTTAAACCGGGCGGTAGTACGGCGATTTAGCCGCAACGAACCGCCTAGACCCCCCTGTAACATTCAGGAGCTAGACCTTCAATAGAGCGATGTCTTCTTCTTGCCCTCTTGTTCGTCCCAGGCTGCAAGGGTAAATCAGTGGAAACGGCATTACAAACGCTTGTAAGTAAAATTGAGCATTCCCTGCATCATAAGAAGTATACTATGGTAGCATTCCTACACATAGAAGGAGCTTTCAACAACGCCAACGCATCAGCAATTGCGGATGCACTGTCGGATTTGAAAGTAGATAGTTCACTTGGCGCATTGATTAATTTCCTGCTCTCTAGCAGGATTATTAACTCAGAGCTGGGTGGAATGTCTGCCAGACGATCTGTTAGTAGAGGTACCCCACAAGGCGGCGGTCTATCCCCTCTTCTCTGGAATTTGGTGATAAATGAAGTACTGATCTCCTTAGAAGCAGAGGGATGCACGGTGATCGCTTATGCGGATGACGTGGCTTTAGCAGTCTCAGGAAAGCATCTCAACACCATAAAAGAACTCCTCCAAAGAGCTTTAAATAAGCTAGTTAGATGGGCAACTCGGTGTGGTTTGGGTGTAAAACCCCAACAAAACCGAATTGGTAGTCTTCTCTAGGAAATATAAAATTCCAATCATTAACCCTTCTTCTGGTATAAGCTAAACTTTCTCTAACGAAGCAAAATATTTAGGTCTTATTTTGGACAAGAAATTAAGCTGGAAACCCAACATACAAGAAAGAGATCGGAAAGCTACGATAGCACTTTTCTCTTGCAAAAAAGCTATTGGGAATAAATGGGGCTTACAACCTCGTATCACTCACTGGCTCTATATCTTGGTCATAAGACCGATACTCATGTACGGGATGGCTGCGTGGTGGACCGCCTAGGATAAGGCTATAAACCGAGACTATCTAAGCAAGGTCCAGCGATCAGCATGTCTATGCATAAGCGGGGCACTTCGTATGACACAAACGGCAGCACTGGACATTTTGTTTCACCTGACACTCCTCGGCAGACAAATGGTTGCTAATTCGGTTGAACAAATTCAAAATCTTCCCTGGAAACATAGACTACACTACACCCAAACTAAATTTCAATAAAAACTTCCTTGCTACCATTCCTTCCAGGTCACTCTGCAGAATGAGTTATTTCTTCAGGATAATTCGACCCACTTTTACACCGACGGATCTAAAATCAATGAGGGTGTAGGTGGTAAAGTTTTCTCCGATAGGCTTATTATTATTGTTATTATTATTAAGGCTCTGCGACAGACGCATATGGCACTGCGACCTGAAAGATCTATTGTGCCTGGAGCCAGTTAGACAAGGAGATCCTCTATCTTCCTAATGAAGTTGAGAATATCTCCAGTCGAGGCGTTACGAAGATCCTCTGGTGTTAGGAATTCTTTTAGCCTGTCTACGTCCCTGAATAAAGTCCGATAGGCTTAATCTCAGCCTCTGTTTCCGTTTTCCAAATCATTGTAACGTGTTCCAGGCGGAAATTCTGGCGATTAAGGAATCTTATCTTGGCTTAAGAATAACGTGATATCTTTCACAGATATACATATCTTTTCAGACAGTGAAGCAGCGATCAGATCCCTGAAATCAGTCTCTTCAAATTCATTAGTAGCTCAAGATTGCCGATCATCTCTCATAGAGATGGCGGAGCAGTTCAATATTCACCTTTGTTGGGTGCCGGGGCATAGAGATATTCCAGGGAACTGCAAGGCTGATGAAATCGCCAGATATGGAACAATTGTACCCGTGCCCACAGAAAGAGACACCCTGGGTATACCGATCGCTACATGTAAACTTAAACTCAAGCTGGATGCTATTGAGAAAACAAATTCTAGGTGGACAAATGGTATATGGTGTCTAGCGGCAAAACGGATTTGGCCACGACTGGATCTGAAATGCTCTAAGAATTTAATTTCTCTCAACAGATCGCATATCAGTCCCATAATAGGTGTCATCATGGGACACTGTCTAAAAAGCAAGCATGCAACAAGGCTTGGGGTCCTTTTAAATGATTTCTGTAGAAGCTGCATGGACGAAGAAGAGGAGGAAACTATTCCCCACCTTCTTTGTAACTCTCCAGCTCTCTCCCGTAAAAGAAGACTGCATTTAGGGGAATTCTACTTTAACGACTTAAGTGATCTGATAAACACGAATATCGGAGACCTCCTTCGCTTCATAAAAAACTTCAATTGGTTTAACGAGTAGGTATGGAGATCTCTTCAGATCCATGTGGTATCACAATGGACCTATTACTGGTCTAAGTGTGCTAGCTAAGCTGACAGCCACTTCAACCTAACCTAACCTTACCTAAAGAAATAGATTCTTTCTCTTAAATGGGCTTGTCTCGTGCGCATGTCATCAAGACATGAATCACGCTGGCCGGGTGCTTCAGCCTTTCTCGATGCACTTTTTCTGCGTCGTAGTTATTCCAGGCACAATTCATTCTGCTTCTGCTGCTTTGGAAGTAGAAGCTCTGACATTTGACTGGAACTTGGCCAATGCGTAATACGTTTTGATCGGACGTTTTCGCCGCTCTTGTTTCTTAATTACGTGCACTGTTTGATGCTAAATGACTTTCGCGTTGTTGCGGCGTTCTTGTCACCCACCAGGCCTCTGATTACATTTGTTGATGGGTTTTCAATTTCCTCCCGATGGCTGCTTTTTTCGATGGCATTATGTTTATGTAATGTATGAATTCTAAGAGAGAGATAACACTGGGTAACACAAAAATTATTATTTTCTGCTGCATTAATTTTTTTATTTGTTTCAATAAACACTTATATTAGACATACACGAAATGTATTTAATTTGTTTGGATTGACTCTGGTTCTTGAGATCAACGACATGTAAGCAATCATTTGAAGAAATATTAACCTACCCTCAAGTTGTATTAATTTGAGTATTCCCAACAAAATTTTGTTTTCTATTCATGTAGATAGTTATAACAGTTTCGCTTAAATTAGATATTAGACCTTAAGGTTATCAGTTCGTGCCCTATTTTAAGTGCATTGTCCTTTTGATCTTGAAAAATATGAGTTCGTCGCGAAAGTCTTGTATTAACAATGCCAACAGTTTTTGTCTTATATGTGGCAAATTTTGTCAATAAAAACAAAGAAACAAGATCACTGAGTTTGTGAAACAAACCTACCATGTATACTTTGGGATAAATCTTGCTTAAAAGAATAAATATTGGGTGCCCAGTATCGTGTGTAAGTCTTGTGTGAAATCTCTGCAACAATGGAGCCAAGGAGTACGTAAAGGGTTTAAATTTGGAGTGCTGATGATATGGACTGAGCCAACCAATCATTTTAAAGACTATTACTTTTGTGCTGTGAATGTGATAGGTATAAATCGGTACAAAAAACGTACTTAGGTTTATCCTAATGTGGAATCGGCTAAGCCCCCAATATTACACAGTGTAGATTTGCCAGTTCCAGCGTTTTCAGGATAGACAGCTGCAAACTGTAATGGAACAAGGGGAACGGTTCCACCAAGACATTAGAACAATGAAAGAAAGATACCAAGGCCGATGGGACAGCCATATAATGGCAGGCTATTGCTGGACTTTAATAAGCGATTGTCCTGAGGAAAAACACGAAAGAAAAGCCTACAGAAAAAGTTTTTTGTAATATTTTTTTATTATTTATGTTAACAGCATATGTATTTAGTTTTTTTTTATCGTTATTATATAGCCGCTCCTATAAATATATGTTTTAATACATAATTGTATTTTTTATTTAGACCTTTTTCAGTCATATAGTTAATAGAGTTTTATCTCATAAATTAGGGTCAATTTAACAAATCTGATATTTTTCTCGTATTCAGCATACTGAATTTATCCAAAATTGACCTCAACATACCATGCCGCAAAATGACTGTTCTCCAGTGTAATAGGTGTGTTTTTTTGCAAGCGTATATACGCTTAAATTATAAGTGCACAAAAAACGATCATCGGCGCTTAATAATTCATCATAAAAACTTGGCAGCACAGATGACATTTATGACATTTGTGACAGTCAGCTGTCAAAAAACTGAAAATAATTGGAATTGAAAATAATTTGGATAAAATACAAATAAGAATGGAAAATACATAGAATACTCACACCTAATAAGTGTGTATTTTTTTTTTCTTGAACCTTTTTGTATATGTATGTTCATACAAAAATTAAAATTTTCCATTTTTTGTTCTCAGCCGTTTAATTTTTTGCCGGACTCATATCAAAGTTTTGACAATTTTTAATTTTTTATTTTTTTTTTTGTCAATCGTCAAATAAAAAGAATTTATGGATGAATTTTATGACGTTTATAAGCAAATCATCGATAACGCATAGAAAATAAGGATTGGTAGCATTGTTTTTATCCGCGCCTATTTCACAAGCGGCGATAATTATCCCCGCTTAATTAAGCGGATATAGGTTTTGTTGTTAGTGTGTTTTACATGCAAATTGAAAATTAAGCGTATATACGCTTGCAAAAAAACGCACCTAATAAATATACAGTCGAGAGTGAACCGCCAAAGTGCGTTGTTGTCTTCTTCATTCGGTGCCTTTCTCCCATACACAATAAATGGCGACGAGGAAAAAACGGGAATATTACTTGTACAAAGGGGTCATTTTGTAATTCAGAAAATTTAAAGGTTATGAAAAGAAAAAAACAAAAATTTATATATAGTCTCTAAATTGCAAAACGAAGTGAAAAAATTAAATGTAAGCATGCGTAGTGAACAGTTAGAAATAATAACTTAATACCTATAATACCTATCCGGTGAACAATAAATGGAAACAACAATCCTATGTCGGATGATGAAACGGGACCGCATGCTAGCGGAACGTCAGAAGAAAAATATATTGTGGCCGAAACAAAAGTCTGTGAAAAAATGGCTACGAATTTTGTGGGAAATATTGAATATTATAATATAGGTGATGATTTTTCATCTTACAGTGAGCGCATGGAACATTTGTTACGGTTAAATAAGATATCGGATGAAAAAAATCAAGTGTCGTTTTTGAAAGGTTTTGGAGGAATAGAGCTTTATAAGATTAGCCGTGTTTTTTTGAGAGCTGTATAGCCAGCCCAGTAAGATTTTACACACAAAGCAATAACAACACCCCAAGTGGTGATAACTTTCCTAGTAGCAGCAAGTGAGGATAGAACTACATAAGTTGACCACCAGAGCACGAAAAATCTCATAAATGAGCTTTTAGCCGATTGTATTTTTTCTTTTTGTTTGCGTTTGACATTTAAAAGCTTTCAAACAAAGACAACAACTTAAATAAAATTCGACCTGCAAACCAATTGGTTGGTGCGGCTGGAAGTGAGTATAGATCGTTTTTTTGACTGAAGTGAGTATAATTATCAAAAAAAACACGGCTATTATTAAAACCTTAGTGGCTCCAAAGAAACCTGAAAAGTATAAATACAAGGAAATAGGGAAAAAACTTTCAAAACATTTCGAACCTAAAAAGAACACTACTGCCGAACATTTTAAGTTTTGGTCACGTTCCCAAAAGGGCAGTGAATCCATTTCGGATCATGAAGTCGCAATAAAAACTCTGGCATATAGCTGTAGTTTTGGCTCCTTCCTGGAAACTGCCTTAAAAGATAAGTTTGTTATGGTGTTGAGCAACAAGAAAGTGCAGGCAAAGCTCATTGATGAAGATGCAGTACAGACGTCATTAGAAAGCATGTTAGAGATGGCATTGTCAATTGAACTCATTCAGAAGGAAATGGAAACTATCCACCATAAGTCCTATGATGTCCACCAGCTCCAAAGCGAGGGTCGAGGGCGATACGAAATCCCATTGTATAAAGGTTCGGCGAGAAATTCTGCGTCTCAGTCATACTCAAATTCTCGTGGCCGAAGTTCCTCACAAAAAAGAAGAGGTCGTTCTCCGTCTCCACGTGGCAGTACTTACCATCAGAAAAGCAACTCCAAGAAGAATATCCAGTGTTTCCATTATCATCAATGGGGTCATTTTTCAAGAAACTGTTGTACAGTAAATCCAGCTTTTAGGAGGAAGACATTTCACCACCAGAATCGGATAAACGAAATCGAAGAAGCGGAAACGAGTTATGACGACGATAGGGACTTCAATTACTTGAACAATATAGAGTTTAGCAACATAAGTTATTCAACTAAAGTAGATAATGCTCTCTATCTCGATGTTTTGTGTAACAATAATAATATTAAAATGGAAGTAGATTCGGGTGCATGCATTTCTGTTATTCAATCTAGGGAGTTTGTGGAACTTTTTCCCTGCGCGGTGATTGAGCCTTGTGGGAAGAATGTGCATGTTATATCGGGTGATCAAGTACAAATAGTTGGTGTTTCCGATTTACGCGTTTCAGTCAAAGATAATGAACAATATACCCTAAAGCTTTATTTAGTTGACAGTCCTAGAAAGTTCACACCTCTACTGGACCGTACCTGGTTGGATGTATTATTCAAAAATTGGAGGTCAACGTTTAGGGTAAATAGCGTGGTAGTTCCTGGTAAGGATGGGAACGGTTCTAGTATTGTTCACGAATATCCATCGGTTTTTCTGAAAACCAACAATGATCCAATAAATAGGTTCAAAGCGGAAATTATAATGAAGCCAAATAGTGTTCCTATTTCCTGTAAACCTTATACGGTGTCTTTTGGGGGGTATCGTAGAAAAAGAATCAGATAGACTGTGCTCGGAAGGAATTATATACCCTATTACGGGCAATGGGAACGGGCCCTAAAACGAAAAATGCAGATGCACCTTAAAGACAGTAGTACCACCTTCCACCCGAAGAACTGTCGGGGCAGAACTGTCAATAACCTTTTTTTTGGGTTTGCCTTTTTTTTTCTTTTTTGCAAATGTGCGCACGCGGATTGCCACATATCATAACACAATATAATATTAAATAAAATATAATTTGAATTTTCAATTTCATAACACCTGTAAAAAAACTAATGTAAGTTCATATTGTAATATAATTCTTGAAATTAATTATATGTTTCTTTTTGGTAATAAAGGATTTTGTAACCGACCCTTAATTGGAGGTTAACAAAAATTAGTTGGTTGCGCTAACTCGTGCAACATGCACCATCAGGTATAGTGAGTGGGCTTCACCGATAGTGGTAGTAGACAAGGGAAATGGAGCTGTGAGGATGTGCGTTGATTGTAAGGTCACTATTAATAGATACGTAGAGACAGATCATTTTCCTCTTCCTAGGATCGATGATATTCTTGCTAGTCTGGCCGGATGTAGAACATTTTGTCCTCTTTTTTTTTTTAATTCACTAACGCTAAAGGGGTTATGAATACCCTTATGATGCTATTCACACAGCGCTAGTATTGGTGTAGTGATTTTTGAAACTCAGGTGATATAAGGTTTCAGTCTTTTTGCTCCGAGGGTTGTGTCCAGAATGACTGGGGAGAATTATTGGTACTGTTGCCATTGCTTATAATTCACAGTATTTCTTTCAAATATCCCGAAGTCATTAATACGATCAACACTTTCAAGCCATATGACCACCCTACTGCCAGTGTTATGCCTATGCAGTAAAATTGACGTCAGCTTTTTCGCAGTTGACAGATTTTTTTTTTTGTTTTTTTGTGACATCGGGATGCGAACCTGGAACCTTCAGCGTGACAAGCGAAGATGCAACCACTACACCATGGCCACCGCTTGACCTAGAAGGAGCTTACGCGCAGTTAGAACTCACGGAAAATTCTCAGCAGTACCTCACTATGAATACCCGGTCTTTACCGGTTTAAACGGCTAGTTTATGGTGTTAAAAGCGCACCGGCGATTTCTCAAGTAACGATGGACCAAATATTATCGCAAATTAAAGGGGTAAGGTGTTTTCTAGATGACATAATTATAGGTGGCGTAGATAAGAAAGAGTGTGAAGCTGAAGTGTTTCAATGTTAAAGCAAAACTATCAAAATGTAAGTTTTTCTGTGGTGAAGTGCAGTATTTAGGTCATCAGATATCTAGGGAAGGTATAAAACCAAATTTTGAGAAACTGGAGCCTGGTAAAAAGGCCCCACCGCCACGAAATTTACAGCAACTTAAATCATATCTGGGATTGATAAATTATTATTCACGCTTTGTAAACATTTTTCGCCCAAGTTAAAACCACTTTATAACATGACTAGACAAAATGTTCAGTTTGAATGGTTACCTTAATGTGAAGAGTCTTTTCAGAGAAGTAAAAGGTTACTTCTCAGTAGTTCAATTTTGGTTCACTATGACGCAAATAAAGATATAATAGTTAGTTGCGATGCAAGTCCGTATGGAGTCTCAGGTATTTTATCACATATCGTTAATGGGGAGGAAAGACCCGTGTTATTCGCTTCAAGCACTGTTAGCCCAGCCGAGCAAAATTACTCGCAGCTTCACCGGGAAGCTCTAGCCGTGGTATTTGCAGTAAAGAAATTCCATAAAAATATATATGGTAAAAAGTTTACTTTTAACAGCGATAGTCTTCCACTGCGAGAAATCTTAAACCCTAAAAAGAGGAATCCGCCAGTTGTAGCAGCGCGAATTCATCGTTGGGCCATTTTCTTAAGCTCGTATGATAACACGCTTGTTCATAAATCGGCTTCAAAAATGCAGCATGCTGACGGGTTGTCAAGGCTCCCAATAGTTTGAGAAACGGGGGTGGATGATATCCAAATAAAGTCGATTAGAATAGGTGGGGATATCCCACTTACTTTCAAGGATGTAGGAAAAGAAACACAGAAGGAAGAAGAGCTCCGCGTCTTATATACGTTTTTGAAAGAAGGGTTCGGAAAACCAATTCCAGTAGGTTTTGAGACGTATTACCGGAAGCAAGCAAGCTTGTCCATACAGGATGAGTGTATTTTATATGGACAACGAGTGCTGATTCCAACTAAAATGCAGAACGAAGTTTTAGAGAACTTGCATGAGACACACGTGGGAGTGGTAAGGATGAAAGCCTTAGCGCGTTCTTATGTATGGTGGTTGGGCATAGACGCCGATATAGAGGAATTCGTTAAGCAATGTAGTTGTTGTGAGCTAAGTTCTAAACGGCCTTGTACTAACGAAACAAAAAATTGGCCTCTTTCAGAAAGGTTTTTTGGTAGAATTCATTTGGATTTTTTCTATTTTAAGAAAGATGCATTTTTAATTTTGATGGATAACTTCAGTTGTTGGATGGATGTAAAAGTAATGAAATCCACGACGGCAGGGTCAGTATTAAAGGTTTTGAGGAGTATCTTTTCATATTTTGGATTACCTGACAATTGTTTCTGACAATGGGCCTCCTTTTGGATTGGTGGAGTTCCTGAATTTTTGCCCAAGTAACGGCATAAAGTGTCTTAAGAGCCCTCCTTACCACCCTCAATCTAAAGGCCTAGCCGAAAGAGGAGTACAAACAATTAAAACAAGTTTAAGGAAGTTATTAATCGATTTTCATTACAATACCATGCCTATTGAAATAAAACTCGAAAATTTCTTATTGAAGTGCCGGTCAACACCTTCTACGGTTACTAACGAGACCCAATTGAACTTTATATTTAAAAGCACTCCTAAAACATTAATAGATTTAATAAAACCGAAAATCGAGACTAGAGAAAACAGAAATGGAACACCGATATCGCAAGGAGAGAAGAGGGAAATTTAAATTTTGAAAATGGGGAAAGTCATAAAAAAAATAGGGGAAGTAGTATATTTAATTAGTCTGAATGGAATCCATAGGAAAGCACATCAGAACCAACTTAGGAAAGCTAGTGTGAAAACAATAAAATTTGCTCCTGTAAGGACATTTAGGAAAGCTGAAAGCGATAGAAGTTAGAAAATCAGAAAGGTTGGAAGCAAAAGGAAATCGTCCACAATATTAATTCTGAAAATGCACGCTTTAGAAATGCTAAAGAAATGCTAACCTACTTCTGCACAAGTAATACAAATTTATATACACAAATTGAAATCCATTTAAAATTAGTTAATATCATTACTTATTATTTACTTTTTTATTTTGAATTATATTTGGTGATGGGTAGATTTAAGCTAGATCGTTAAGTTTATATTTTCCAATAAGTCCGGGGAAATGTAATGTATGAATTCTGAGAGAGAGTTAATAAATAAACAGTCGAGAGTGAACCGCCAAATTAAGCCTCTAACTGGCACTATATAACACACTATGTGCTGGTATTGTTGTTGTTGCTCTCGTTGCTGTTGTTCTTGTTAGTGTCGATTCTTGTCGAAGGAGTGTTGGAAACACAGTCTCCCGGAGCACCCTCTTTCAAGCGACGATCCCGGCAAATGTCCAGACTTTTGTTCGTGTTTGTGCTGTACTTGTCCTTTTGTCCTGTGGCGTTCTGCGTGTTGTATGTTCGTTGATGTTTGTTGATGGACTTTGGTCCTGCCCTTTATTCTTAATAGTTGCTGCTTACGGCACCGTGCCGAATGGTTCTGGTGCACCGCTTCACCGATACGTAATGCACGATAAGACACCGAAAACACGCTAATCTTCTTACGTACCTCTTATCCAGCTGCCACACATTTGGCTTTCTTTAAGGCTTCAAGGGGGACACCGAGTTCGCGCCTACTAGAGCTCTTATTCAATGGATCACTTTATTACGCCTTTTTTTCAAATTGAGGTCTACTCACCTTATTCTCACTCCTATGCTATCTAATACTTTTCTAAAAAAAAATTTTTCCTTATTTTTTTTTGTAAAATTTTACTGGGACGCCACTGGCAATAAGCATTTACCATCTGGTTCTATGGTTTTTTCCAAATGACGGGCCTACGGTCATTGTCCCCGTAGTCTCGATTAAACCGCACTCAAAACCTACCGCAATGAGGGGAAATCTCAGTTTTGTCTTTGTCTTGTCGTCTGTTAGTTTGTTTCCAGTGTCTGTGCTCCCACTTTCCTATTTTTATTTTGTTTTGTGCAGTGAGTGTCATCGATAACGCTTCCTTCTACTCTATCTTATACTTGTATATACCTGCACTCACCACATGAATAATACCTGACACAGACCAGATCATTAATACATAACATTTTATAAATACATATTATACCTAATGCAACACAAAACATACCAAAACAATAACGATAAAAAGTCCCCTCGAAATTCATCGAGTGAACTCGCCCCCTACTGAACGTGTTCCACATTGACTCCATGTAAGTTGGCTGCGCTTCACTTGGCGTGAGTGAGATAGCCATATGTCTCCTGACGCAAGTACGCTTATCTCCTTACATGTAACCAATGTGAATCGTCAAAGTTAAATCAAAACAACCACCGTGGAGGAAGGAGTACACGCGGTAAGTCTTTTAAGTATTTTAATGCCTTAGAAAAGTTGTATTTTTGAGGTTTAATCAACCTTTTCTTTCAGAATGGCGGCAAAGCTCCATGCATACGTAAGTAGTATTCACTTCCTACCGGGGGTTGTCCGTTTTGCCATCGTTCAAAGGGGATTTATTTATTTATTTATTTATTCATCATGCTAACTGTCTAGCGTACAGAATTATTTAATAGAGAAAAGAAATTAGTTTTAAAAGAAGTACTTGAAACATTAACATTAAGAAACATTAAGATTAGAGTATTTGTTATATAGATTGAACATATAATTTAAGGGAGAATCTCTTTCATAATAATTGGTACGATAGTGGCCAATAAAAATATAATTTGGTATTACTCTTAGATTCCTTTGTGGAACATTAAAGTTTATACAAGACACAAGGGACGAGGCGTCGGTGTAACCGTCAATAAGCTTTGCAATAAAAGTCAAACATAGATAAGACCTATTTTCAAGACTAGGCATGTCAATTAGCATAAGTCTACTGTTGTATAGCCTCCAGTGCAGGTACTTTGTTTACATTTTACTAATGTACAAATTCTTTTGTGTAGTGGTGGCCGTGGCTTAGTGGTAAGTGCGTTGGACTGCTAAGCGAGAGACACAGGTTCGATTCTCAAAAACCACCAAAAGTTTTTTCGCGGCACCACCTCTTCGCAGGCATGACAAACCTGCAAGAGTACAATCTGTCATGAAAAGCTTTTCAATTCGCCGTTCGGAGTCGGCATTAAACTGTAGGTCCCTTCCATTCGTGCGAAGAATATAATAAAGGGTGGTTAAATTTTAAGGGCCGATGTTGAATGTTAACCACGCCTTAACATCAAGTTTTTTTCCGCATTTCATTTGACATTTCTCAATTTCAGACTAATTCAATTTGAACCATGGATACACAATCGAGCAACGCGTTAAAGTTATTCAGGCTTATTATGAAAATGGGCGTTCAAATCAAAATGCATATCGTGCACTTCGTGATTTTTTCGGTCAATTTAATCGTCCAAATGTGCGTACAATCGGAAAAATCGTGCGAAAATTTGAGCAAACCGGGTCTGTAGGAGATGTGAAAACACCAGTGCATGCTCGTACAGCTCGTACTGCAGAAAATATTGCTGCTGTTCGCGATAGTGTGGCTGAAGTGCCGTCTACCTCAACTCGTCGTCGTGCCCAACAATTGCACCTCTCACGCTCGTCGTTGATGAACATTATGCATAAAGACTTGCATTTACGCGCTTACAAGGTGCAATTGACTCAAGAACTAATGCCGCTTGACCATTTCAAGCGTCGTCAATGGTCAGAATGGTGGCAAGAAATGGCAACAGTGGATGATCAATTTTCGAAGAAAATCATCTTCAGTGATGAGGCACATTTTCACCTCAGTGGATTCGTCAATAAGCAGAATTGCCGCATTTGGGCGAATGATAATCCAAGAGTGATTGTCGAAAAACCAATTCACCCACAAAGAGTGACTGTTTGGTGCGGTTAGTGTGAATGGTGTTCGCTATCGTGAGATGATAACGAACTTTTTATGACCCGAATTGGAAGATATGGATGTGGACGATATGTGGTTTCAACAGGACGGTGCCACTTGCCACACAGCTAACGAAACTATGGCTCTTTTGCGGGAGAAATTCAATGGCCGTGTTATCTCACGTCGTGGCGATGTTAATTGGCCGCCACGATCATGCGATTTGACACCGTTGGACTTCTTTCTTTGGGGTTATTTGAAAGAAAAGGTGTACGTCGATAAGCCAGCAACAATTCAAGAGCTAAAGGATGAGATAATTCGGCACATTAACGGCATAGAACCTCAATTATGCCTCAGCGTCATCGAAAATTTGGACCATCGGATGGAGGTGTGCCGCCGAGGTCGCGGCAGCCATTTGGCCGATATTTTGTTCCATACATAATTGAACCATACCAATATTATCATAATAAAAAGAAATGACAATAATTTCCTAAATAATTTGTGTTTTATTCAAAATCAACATCGGCCCTTAAAACTTAACCACCCTTTATAACACGCACAACATGAATGGTTATGAGAAACTAGGCCTTGGCTCTCCATGAGCTGCCGTGCCAAATAAAAATATACATACAAATTCTTTTGTAAGTGGAGGCTCCCGTAACAATTGTCTTCTTAATTCGGTGTCTTTCTCCCATACACAATAGTTTAATATTCAATAATGTTTATTCATCCTTGTGAGTTAAATTTCTTTATGTTACTTTATTCATATTTTACACAAAGTGAGTGTAAATTATATTTTTAATGAACTAAATATGGATTCTTAAAAATGCCGCAAACTGCTAGACCGATTTTGACGAGACTTCACAGAAACATTCTCGGGCCAATACCGAAGCTTGCCTTAAAGTTTGTGCTCGATCGGGGGGAGCAGGATGGGAAGGAACATTATTGCTGATTAGAGAAATATTTAAAAACGTCATTTTTAAATTTGTTGATATCCCTTATTTGCTTTATGCTTGCTGGTAGTGAGTTCCAAAGGCGAATGCTATTAACAAAGAAAAGGCGCGACGAATTGGGAGTTAGATGGGGAGAAATTAAGTTTGTTATACAGGTAATGTGGTGACTTTGTATGTATAATTTTATGAAGGAAAATACAATTTCTTACCCAAATTTATACGTTCACTACATGATAAATTAAAGTTTATTTTGAAGCCAAGGCTACATATAGACTTCACGAATTGTACTCTTATGTCTTTTAGAAGAACCGAGGGTAGGTCATCCGTATTGTTGGCTTCCTTCGAGATTATAATAGCTTGTGTTTTACTTGGGTTTAGGGTGAGACCATTTTCTTCCGACCAACCTAAGATCGCGGTCAGATCTTCATTTATCCTTGCAATCAAATCTTCGATGAGGCCAATGGGCCTTGATAGATAAATTTGAATGTCATCAGCATACAAATGAAAAGATACGTACTTGCAAATTCTAGGCAGGTCATTTATGAACATGCAGAAGAGGATGGGGCCCAAAATGGAACCTTGAGGTACACCCGCAGGCAGATTTCTGGATTCATAAACCTTTTCATGGACCACCACTCCTTGCGTTCTGTTCAATAGATAATTATTTATAAGATAAGCTGCTCTATTACTAAACCCAAAATACAACACAAGCTTTTGACATAAAATATCGTGATTAACTGTATCAAAAGCCTTAGAGAAGTCAAGCAATCATAGAATTGTTACATAATCTTTATCGTACTGAAGCTTTATGTCATCAAGTATCTTTACAGCAGCGGTTGAACAGCTATGGTTTTTTCTGAAACCGGATTGATAAGGAGACAGGAGACTTTCTGATTCAAGATGACAGACAATCTGATCCGCTTGTATCTTCTCTAAGACTTTCGATAGGCACGGTAGGATACTAATCGGTCGATAATCACTGGGCAGTAACGGATTATTATTTTTTGCCACAGGAGTGATTTTGGCCTTTTTCCATAATACCGGAAAAGTCGAAGATGTAATACAGTGGTTGAGTAAATGTGTAAGCGAGCTCAATAAGTATGGAAGAATACATTTTATAAATCGAAGTGGTATATTAACTTCCCCAACCGCATTTGATTTTAGTGCATGGACAATTTTAGCAACCTCATCTTCGGACACAACTTTGAAGACGAAGCTATCTTGAAGATCATTTGGAGTTCCAATAGCTGGTATGAAGTTGGGATAACCAGAAGTACGACAAAAAGATCATTAGGAATATTCGGATCAAGTGTGCAGTCTAGCTTTTCTCTTTTACCTACACCAATTTCTCGCAGGTTACTCCACAGCTGCTTCGACGATAGTCGTACGTCAAATTTTGATGCAAAAAAAAATTATTTTTGCTTGTCGGATCTGTAAGGTAACTTGGTTTTGCACTTAACAGTAGGCTCTCCAGTTTTCAGGAATATTTTTTTTCCCTCATTTTAGATAATGTTTGCGATGATTTTTTATGAGGGCTTGTACCTCAGCGGTATACCATGGACATTTTTTGTTGCGTATACTAACAGTCTTGAGTGGTACCTGTTTTTCATAAAGTTCATTAATACATGATTGCACACAGTAAAGTTTATCATCAACGTTCGCTGTATATTTGCAGCTGTCCCAGGGCAGTAAACTTGCATCTAAATACAGTGAGCTTATATCTATGGATTTAAAGTCTCGAAATTTAAATGTGAGAGGAACCGCAGTGTGTGAGAAGTCAATATCATAGGTGCAGAAGATAAGGTCATGATCCGATAATCCATCAAGGGATAACTGATCATGGACAAGAACATTGGATGGATTAGACACAATTAGGAGGTCGAGCAGGCTTGGAGGGTCGTCAGAAACGTAGCGAGTGGGATAGCAGTTTAACACTGATAGCCCATTGGCAGATACCATATCAAGAAGCTGGGAGGAGCGAGGTGAAGTCTTTAGGAGGTCGATATTAAAGTCTCCACAGATAATAATGTGCTCGTAACTCGGCACAAATTCAGCGATAGCAGCAAAAAACGGATTAGGATCATAGAGCCTTTTAGAGTTGGATACACATGCTACAAGACATTTTACATTTCCATCGAATACCTTCGAGATAATGTACTCTATACCAGTACCTAACGATTTGGCAAGCACATCAAATTTTAGGGTTGTTCTACAGTAAAAAGCCACACCACCGCCAATAGTATCTGTAAGCTTATAATTACGTATAGTTAGGTAAGTCATAAAAATTGTTGAGAATGCCAGGTTTGAACCATGTTTCACTGACACATATAATGTCAATATCAGTTCCATCAAAGACATCCCTAAAGAAGTCTAGTTTGGAGCTATTGAGACTTGTGACGTTGATATGACAAACCTTTAACCCGTGGTGCAAATTACTAAGGACTCTCAACATAACGCGCAGTGAATTTTTGTTAACAGCATTAACATTTGATAAACTTTGTACCGCGGTCATAAAAAGCGTTTAGAAAGCAACACAAACAGAGATATCAACAAAACTGACAGTGTATACAATTGGAGAAAAACGCTCATAATCAGCAAAATGGAAGAGTTAAGTGTAGAAATAGGAGTTAGTAGTAAGGGAAAAGATAATATTAAGAAGCAATAATAGACTGATGCAAAAAGGTAAAGAAATGTCACATTTAGGGTGATTAAAACAACGAACAGATTGCAAAATATTTGAGTAGGAAGACATAATTATGATTAGATAAAAATTAAAAAGTATGTATGTAAGTAAAAAATAAAAAAAAAAAGAATAAATAATGGATCAAAATGTTTGAGAAAAAAAGAAAAGTTTGAGAACACTTGTAGTTTGGGGAGGTTTCCTGCGGCGTAAATGGTTAACATCTTGTTTTGACGGTTGCTTGTGGACGAAATTATGAAGATCGTCAATGCTGTCAATCTGCACCAGCGTTGCCAGACGTTCTGATTTTGGCGGGACGTCCCGATTTTAAGCCCAAAATTAAATGTCCCGCGCGGGACAGGCACAGTCCCGCTTTCAACACATGTTCATTCCTCTCTTTCAAATATTTTCAAAGTAAGTAATGGAAAATTGTAAAGGTACCACTGCACAGAAATGGCACCAGCTCTTTAAACAGTTTCTAAAAAATGATTCGAAGAATATGTTTAAACTAGTTTCCTTTATATTAAGTGTCCCTACTTCAAACTGCTTTCTCGAACTCGTTTTTTTCCAAATGAATTTAAAATGGTCGGATGCCAGAAATAAATATTCCGTAAATTTAATGAAAGCTGAATTACTCATCCAATTCTATCCTGTGCAGAGTTCTTCAACTATATTAAAGACAAAAAGGAAATTTTGAAAGAAGTAAAGTCTTCAGAGAAATATAAATAAGTAATAACTTACAGACAGTTATTGTTATTAGTATAGTACTGTATTTTCATTGAAGTCTTCTATGTCTATCATCATTTTAAACTTAATGTGAATCTCAAATAAAAGGCTAAGTAATAAAACACTACCGGCTTCTTATGTTTTTTATGTCCCGCTTTCGACGTAAGAATCCCGCTTTTTTAATCAAAATGTTTCAAAATCCCGCTTTGCCCGAAAAAAAATCTGGCAACGCTGATCTGCACTGCATTTGCTTCTTGTTTAGTTTTTACGTAAACTAGTCCACGGGTGGTAACGACGGAGTAAATTTGTATATGAACGTTTAAGTTGTAGTGTTGATCGTTGAATACATCGGTTGCGAATCGTGAAACTTTCATGCATAAAAATCTGTCTATTTGTTTGAAAGTCAATGTCGAATTGATTGAACTGTCGAGAGTGTTCCCTTCTAAAGTTGACAAAAGCCTTTAGTGTAGAGTATTTGTCGTGTGATGAGAGGAATTAAATTATGATCACAGTATCATCTCTCTGCTTTGCACAAAATATTCTGCTGATGGATGGAGGTTGTTGACAGTTCAATTTGACACGGAGCCGATTAAAGATGCACTTAAGATTTTCATCGGGGAAAAATGGTATTCCAACAAGTACAGCATCAATGGCAATATTCTTCATGTGAAGATCTTCAACCTGAGTTTTCAGTAGTGCGAGTTCATCGGCTTCATCGCGTTCTGGGTTCTTCAGTTGCTCCAGCTTATGTTGTAGTTGTTGCTTAAAATTGTCAACTTCCATTTGCAGACAACTGACAGTCCCTGAACAGACCTCCAAAGAAGAGACCCGGTCTTTTAATGCTTTAAGTTCAGTGTCAATAATGCCGAATTTTTCGCTGATATGAGCTTCAATTGTAGAGATTCTCGTGGAAAGATTCTCCTCCGTGGCTACCAGGCGGCTCATTATCAAGTCTCCCTGAATTAGTGTTGGCTAAACATCGATAGTCTATCGATAGTATCGATAGTTTTTGACTATCGATACTATCAAATTATTTAAAAAACTATCGATACTATCGATTTAAAAAATGTTTTTATGTATTGTTGTTTGCACATGCAGGATTAAAGATATTAAATAAATTATGGTTAGACTTTATTTGCTCTAGCATTTCATCATTTTATTTCAGGCTATTAATGCAACTTTTGTAGATATTATTATTTGGCTTTGATATTAACGAAACAAAGCCTATTGCAACATATTTCCGGAGCAGTACGTTAGCGAGCGACACATTGCGTGGTATCCAAAAGCGCAAAAACAAAGTAGAACTAAAACTTTTTCAGCAAGTAGATTCTCGCTGGAATAGTTCTTACTTCATGTTAAAGTGAATTTCGGAGATACGTAGCCAACTGGCACTCGCTATAAGTGAATGTGAAAAAGCTCCTTATACTTTGTCAGCTGACGATTTCAAAGCGATAGATGAAATTTTGATGTTTCTTGAGCCAATTGAACTTGCAACGGTTAAAAAAAATCAGGTGAGAATTATGTTACCGCTTCACTTATAATACCGCTTATAAGAGGAATATCAGCAAAGTTATCTAGTTTTGAGACTATGGTAACTACTGTTGAGGGTCAAGAAGTTGTCAACTCGTTGATCAACTCAGTCAATAAATGTCGGAAGCCGTATCACATGCTATCGGCTCTCATAATTCCAACGATTTTAGATCTAAAGTTTAAAAAAATTGGATTTAGAACTGAACAAGATGCCGATAGTGCAATCCAGCAGTTGCAGAAAGAATATTCTTTGCTGATTGCGTCTACACGAGAAAAAGTGACGACAGCAGAAGCATCTACCTCAGCATCTACATCATCGCTTGCTTCGACAAGCAGTTCCGTGTTTCCAACAGCATCATCCAAGTTAGATTTATTGTTTTTTCCAAGTAAAGATCCAGTAAGGATTACAACACCATTTACAGAAGCAATAATTGACATCTGTCAATACTTGGAAAAACCTGTGATTGATAGCAATTCATGTTCAATTGAATATTGGAACCGATCAACAAGTCAGCTTCGAGAAATATCATTCAAATATTTATGCATTCCAGCAAGTTCAGTTCCTTCTAAAATAATTGTCTCCGAAGCTGGCGAGATAATGACTAACAGAAGAAATCGACTTAAGGACACAAATTTAAATAATTTATTATTTATAAAACACAACTCAATTTTTTTTACACATACCTATTGCTTTTGTCAATTACTCTTTTTATTTGTTTGAACTTTTATTTCTTTTCTATGTAACTTTAAACTTTTTATTTTTCTTATGAGAATTAACTATCTTTTGTTCTTTTTATTGTTAAAGCTTTTTTTTTGCTATTTTTAATAAAAACTAAAGTGGAAATATATTTTAGAATTTTGTCTTAATTATTTTTCTAATATGTAATATGTAAAGGGTGGTTAAGTTTTAAGGGCCGATGTTGATTTTGAATAAAACACAAATTATTTAGGAAATTATTGTCATTTCTTTTTATTATGATAATATTGGTATGGTTCAATTATGTATGGAACAAAATATCGGCCAAATGGCCGCCGCGACCTCGGCGGCACACCTCCATCCGATGGTCCAAATTTTCGATGACGCTGAGGCATAATTGAGGTTCTATGCCGTTAATGTGCCGAATTATCTCATCCTTTAGCTCTTGAATTGTTGCTGGCTTATCGACGTACACCTTTTCTTTCAAATAACCCCAAAGAAAGAAGTCCAACGGTGTCAAATCGCATGATCGTGGCGGCCAATTAACATCGCCACGACGTGAGATAACACGGCCATTGAATTTCTCCCGCAAAAGAGCCATAGTTTCGTTAGCTGTGTGGCAAGTGGCACCGTCCTGTTGAAACCACATATCGTCCACATCCATATCTTCCAATTCGGGTCATAAAAAGTTCGTTATCATCTCACGATAGCGAACACCATTCACAGTAACTGCCTGACCGGCCTCATTTTGGAAAAAATACGGCCCGATGATGCCGCCAGCCCATAAACCGCACCAAACTGTCACTCTTTGTGGGTGCATTGGTTTTTCGACAATCACTCTTGGACTATCATTCGCCCAAATGCGGCAATTCTGCTTATTGGCGAATCCACTGAGGTGAATTTGGACGATTAAATTGACCGAAAAAATCACGAAGTGCACGATATGCATTTTGATTTGAACGCCCATTTTCATAATAAGCCTGCATAACTTTAACGCGTTACTTGATTGTGTATCCATGGTTCAAACTGAATTAGTCTGAAATTGAGAAATGTCAAATGAAATGCAGAAAAAAACTTGACGTTTAGGTGTGGTTCACATTGAACATCGGCCCTTAAAATTTAACCACCCTTCATAAACGTATTAAGGGTAGCACACAGAAAAGATAGAAAAAACTATCGATAGTATCGATAGTTTTTTGTGAATAATATCGATACTATCGAAAATGGAAACTATCGATGTTTAACCAACACTACCCTGAACTCCAATTTGTTTTGCCAGACATGTAAAATTGTCAACAGTGTTGTCTGACGTCATAGAGCCTATAGACCTTTTAATTTGCTTGTCAAATTTTCTCAACTGTCAAATCCGTAGTCCAAATAACAGCCATTTTGCTATCAAATCGTACTGAAATTTTGCTTTTTTTCGTAACTTTGAGATTGAAAAGTTAATAACTTGTGTTAAAATTAACATTTCGGTATAATATACGGGTGACAACACGCATAAAATAGTGCTGATTGATATTGATAAAAATTGGGTCTGTGGAGCATAAAATGTAAATTAATTAAGGTGTTGTGTTCTGCGGCGGTCGAATTTCAGGGGATGAAAATGGGAGAAGAAAATTTCATGTGTGATAAAGTGATTATAATTAAGTAACTTAGTGAAAGCTTTATACGCAGATATTGAAAGAATATCTGTAAAATGCATGTGTATAATTTTTTTTTCGCTTATTTCTATACAGTTTTGATGTATTGGATAATTAAACTTGCCACAATTTGTTCAGACCAAAAAATGCGAGAAATGTGTTGTTGTTGTGAATTGCGGCAATGATGGTGCGGATATAAGCTAATGTGTATTATTTCTTGTGGCAAGTTTAACTTTCCAGTTCATGAAACTTGTATCGAAATTTGAGAAAAATATTATACACATGCATTTTACAGATATTCTTTCAATATCTGCGTATAAAGATTTCACTAAATCACAAAACTATAATCACTTTATCACACAGGAAACTTTCCTCTACAATTTTCATCCCCTGAAAATCGACCGCCGCAGCGCACAACACAGCAATTTATTCGCATTTTTTGCTCCACAGACGCAATTTTTTTTTTTGGAATATCAATTAGCACTATTTTATGCGTGTTGTCACCCGTATATTATACCGAAATATTAATTTTAACACAAGTTATTAACTTTTCAATCTCAAAGTTACGAAAAAAGCAAAATTTCAGTACGATTTGACAGCAAAATGGCTGTTATTTGGACTACGGATTTGACAGTTGAGAATTAAACGTCAAAGTGTTAAAAGGTCTATTACAGGGGAATGCACTTTGTTGAGAATACTTAAAATTATATTATTGTGAATAACGCTGAACGTACCCATTGTCAGTGCGTCCTTCTACCGCCTGTCCTGACATCTGTTCGTAAAATAAAGTAAAGTAAAGTAAACCGATTCGTCTCGTCGATGACAGATGAAAAATTGGCCACGTTCAGAATGTTAGGCACTAATATGTTAGTCAAAACCTAACTTATTGAACGGCAAATGACTGCAAATGCAGTTGACATTTCAGTTGTCATAATTTAGACATTTACTTTCTGTTTTCACTTTAGATTTGTTTGCGAATTGCGTTTGTTTGTAAAATTCATTTCGAATTAATTGTATCGCTACAAAACAAATAAAATATATTAAAAAAAGGTTGAAATGGGCGACATAGAAGATGATATTTTATGTAAGTAAAATGATATGCACACATGTGCTACGAACGGACCTATTTGCATTATAGGTGAAGTTGCGCTGTTTGTCGTTAATGATTTGCAGAATCAATCGCAAGAAGAAATAGGAATAAACTGAAATAATAAAAAAGAAAAACACATAAAATAACCACAGAAAAACTTTAAAGTTGAACTTTTTGCTAAAGATCTTCCAGGTAAATCAGCTGATTTTTGACGTTCCTTCTACTGACTGGAATGTGAGGGAGAATTTTTTGACTAAGAATCCAGTCCACAACCTCATAAAAAGTCAACTTGTTTTCTAGTCAATTTTCAGCCTCTCGACCAATCAGAGCCGGTTGACTAGCTAGTGCCTAACATTCTGAACGCGGCCATTGCCATTTGCATCGTCATTAACAAACAGCAAGTTGGGTTGTACGGACGGACAGGCTGTAGGGGGACGCACAAAAGCGTAAGTTTATTAAATAAGAAACATGTATATTGAACTAAAATCTATCACATTATAGGAAATAAAACACGCACTAAAAGGCTCATCGTGGAGTTTTATTTGATTCCCCACAGCGCTCCAGCCGTCCTTAACAGCTTTTATTTCGTTTTTTATTTGGTGCCGAGATAACGGCTAACGGGGATAACGGCAGCAGAACACCCAGCGTTAGCAGAACATCCAGCGGCAGCAGAACACCCAGCGTTAGCAGAGCATCCGGCGGCAACAGAATATCCAGCAGCAGCAGAGAATCCAACGGCAGCGGCGCTCCCGACAGCAGGAAAACCGGTGAGTACCTATAAAAACGTGATTTGTGGTGTGGGTTCCTTAGTAGTGTGATAGTTAGAGGTTAAGTAGGGGTAGCGGTACATGTAATGCCGGTTACTCGTTCGGGGAAAAATACGGTATAAGTAGAGCAACGGAACAACGATAGCATGGACGAGTTAAACAGTACGGTGTACGAACAGCAACAAGGTTCTTCGATGGAAGAACGATTGATTCAAACGTTAACGCCAACCGTACACCACCATCTGAAGCTAACGGTAACGACCAGGAATCCGGAACCACACTGGCTGCTGCTTTGAGCGATCTAACTCGCACACTTTCGACGTCAGGAGCTAGACATGGACGCAAGCTGTACGATCTGCCAGAGTTTAGTGGTCGACCGGAGGATTGGCCGATGTTCAAAGAGGCATTCACAGCATCTACTGCGGAATATGGATACTCAGACAGGCAAAATATGATGAGGTTGCAGAAGGCGATAAGGGGCAAGGCTCGAGAGGCTGTTGAGTGCCTGTTGATACACAGCAACAACGTGAAGCGTGTCATGGAAACTTTGCAGGATCGGTTCGGAAGACCAGAGCAGTTGGTTAGAAGCCAAATTGGAAATATTCGGAAGGTGGCCTGCATTCCGGAACATCGTCTTGATCTGTTGATACCATTTGCGACGAAGGTGCAGAATCTAACATCCTTCTTAGAAGCAGATGAGTGTGAGTACCAATTATACAATCCTGACCTCATGGAGGAGCTACTTGTGAAACTGCCGGTGGAGAGAAGGCTAGACTGGGCTAGTCATGCAAAAAATATTAGGCCTAGACCGAACGTGCGGCATCTCAGTCATTGGTTGCAAGAGCTTGTGACTATGGTAAATTTAACATTCTTACGAGGAAATGAGCAGCCACACCAGGACAATGCTAGGGGACCTGGAGGAGGTGGTCGTACACGATTTTTTCACGTCAATGAGGCTCCAGGTGAACCCAATAGTTGCTGCAAGTTGTGTTCGGAGCAGCATGAGGTATTTAGGTGTAGGCGATTTCTAGATATGGATGGGGGCCAAAGGTGGCAAACTGTACGCAAGTTGCACATTGTTTTAATTGTCTGCAAAGTGGCCACCAAAGTAGTAGCTGTGAGCAACAGCATTCTTGCGAATTGAGGGGTTGCTTAGAAAGGTTCATAATCTTCTACATGACTCGAATAGTATGCCCACACAAGCAAATCGGCTAGGTGAAGGGAGCCTGAATAATCCGCAACGACAAATTTTTACTAATACTTTTTACTTAAACAATTTTCAGCTGCAAAGGTTTTATTTAAGATTTTGCCTGTGCATACAACGCACAGGGAAAGGAAGTAAACTGCTACGCGTTCTTCGATGAGGGTTCATCGGTTTCATTGATGAATGAAGGATTACAAGAACGTCTGGGGTTGAAAGGGCGCAAAGAAAATTTAACTTTACAATGGTTTGGTAATCAGAGCGTAACAGAGCCATCAAGTGCAGTCGACGTGCAAGTTTCAGGAGCTTGGCCGAATAGTAAGAGGTTTGTTTTGAGGAACGTTAGGACGGTAAATGACCTCAAGCTACCCACCTAAACATTGGACATAGCGAAATTGAATCTCAAGCATCGTCATAGGAAAAGGCTTCCAGGATACAGTAACGATGTCGCCACTCCAGAGTTGTTGATCGGGTTAGAAAATGCTCATCAGCCGATAGTTGGAAGGGACCTGCTGTAATCCTAACCAAGCTTGGCTGGGTTGTATATGGGACAGAGACGAACGGCGCAGTGATGCATGATCATCCAGCATATTTTGCAAATGTCGGCACCGAGTCATTGGACAACTTGGAGCAAATGATCAGCGATTACATCACGAATGAGGACCTGGGGGTACGCAACATTGAGAAGCATATCGAGTCGTCGAAGGTAGTTCGAGCGAGGAGCTTACAGGAAGCAACGACCAAGCGTAAGGGAACACGTTTCGAAACCGGCTTGCTGTGGAAGAACGACAGCACCGTACTACCACCGAGTAGAAACCAGGCCGAAAAAAGATTCCGATCTCTCGAAAAGAAGTTCGAAAGAGACTCCGAGTATCACAAGGAGTACAGTAGGATCATGGCGGAATACGAACGGAAGGGTTACTCTCGTAAACTAAGAGCGAACGAAGCGTCTAGAACTGGACCCCGAACGTGGTTTCTACCTCACTTCGGAGTAAGCAATCCAAATAAACCGGGCAAACTTCGATTGGTATTCGACGCAGCTGCCAAAACACATAGAACATCCTTGAACTCAGCCTTGCTCAGCGGCCCCGACCAGTGTCAGGACCTCGTGACAGTTTTGTCAAAATTTAGAGAAAGATCAGTGGGCGTGTGCGCAGACATCGTGGAGATGTTCCATCAAGTGGAAATACGCCGAGAAGACCAGGATGCACAGCGTTTCTTGTGGAGAGCGAACCAGAACGAGGATTTTGCCGAGTACGTCATGACTGTGATGACATTCGGAGCTACCTGCTCACCATGTTCAGCACAATTTGTAAAAAATAAGAACGCCCACGATTTTCGAGCCAAGTTCCCAGATGCAGTACACGCAATACTCAACAATCACTACGTAGACGATTTAGTGCACTGTTTTGACAATGAGAAAGAGGCATTGAGGGTCTCCGAAGAAATAGAATGGGTACACAGGCAAGGCGGATTCGAGCTGAAGAGATTCGTGTCGAACTCGAATCAAATAAATCAAAGATTTAACGAAAGTCCATCGAGTACATCGATTATTAACCTAGAAAAGAAGGATGTGGTCAGTTACCAAAAGGTTCTAAGCATGCATTGGGATACAAAGCGAGATATCCTTCGATTCGTCATGGCGTTTGGTAAAGTAGATCCGAGTTTGTTAAAAGGAGCCAGGAGGCCTACTAAACGAGAAGTACTAAGCATAACTGTGCAAGTCACAGAAAATGCCTGCCCAGCGCAATACATTGCCACTGCACGCGTGCTGACATAAATATTGGCATGCGCTGCCAATATGCACAGTCATCAAGTTCATAGGTTCAACGCATGGTCGACAAGTTCATCGGACGACCAACTGTTATTAGTGATTTATGTTAATTCGTAATTTTACCTAGTTAAGCAAATTTATTGTATAAATAGAGTTAATTGTTTATGAATAAATGAGAATTAAGTTAACACTCACAGTGTGTGCAACTAGCCTTTTTCTCAACTAAATAACTAGCTATCCCCCCACCAGTGGTAAGGTGGTTAGTTATCGAACATTTGGGGGCTCAACCAAAGAAAAATAAATAAAAAGCGTTCTTAGGGCTAACACTAAGACAGCGTGTTTAGGGCTGAAACACTAAACGGAAAAACAATTCTAAGAACGAGGAAAATGGAAAACCTAGTAGGAAAACAGAAGAAGACTGGAGAGGCCATCGAGACGCTTTTAACCAATTTCAAAAAGACCGGAAAAAGTCGCAGAACCTCCGATTATCTCAGCAAGCAACGACAAGCGCTGAAAGAGCATTGGGAAGGTTTCGTGCTAAACGACTCAATAATCAACGAATTCTTTAAGGAAACATCCCATCCATACTTGGATGACAACTACTTCGATAAAATAAACACTGTCTACGAAATAATGAAGAAACTCATAGAGGAAGCTCGAGAATCACTAGAGATAATTGACGAGCAGAACACAGATACCGACAGGAGCAATGAGGAACAGGTAGAAGCATCAGAAAGGGAACATGCGTCAACGAGCCCACAACAACAGCGATACAAACGTCAGACAAATAAAATTAACGTTTTCATGCGCCTGCATAACAAACTCAAGGACTGTTTGAACATATCGCTGTCAAATATGCTGTATGAACAATATCTGACTACTCTGGACCAATACTGGAGGGATATTGTACGTACTCACGATGAAATCATTGCAAACGCCACAAGTACAGACGAGTCAGAGTACCTGAAGGAAGACCACTATCAGGAGATAGAAACCATGTATCAGGACATAGCAATAAAAACAAGGGAGATAACCAACGGAAAGAGTCAAAAGGCAACCAACAACGACTTGAAGCTAGGGAGGATAAATATTCCAACGTATGACGGACGATACGATGCGTGGCCATCATTCCACGATCTCTTCAAAACACTTGTGCATAATAACAACGCACTAAATTCAGTTCAGAAAATGCAGTACATATAGACCCATCTAACTGAAAACCCAGGCAACATTATTAAGCACCTACAAGTCACTGGCGAAAATTACGAAACCGCTTAGAATTTAATAGAGCAACGGTACAATAACAAGCGGATCATCTTTACGACATACATACAAAAACTACTGAAACAGCCAAACCAGCAGACAGAATCAGCAGCGGCACTAAAACAACTACTAGACCCTACACAAGAATGCTTGTCAGCCATAGATAACCTTGGAATACACACCTCAGCCTGGGGAACGTTCATTGCGTACATCGTACAGCAAAAAATGGATAAGGAATCGCAGCGTCTATATGAGCAATCTCTAAAGGAACCTCGTGAGATTCAACAGCTCGAACCATTACTACAGTTCATTGAGAAAAGATTCCAGTCCATGGAATCAATTGCGGAAAATTCTTATCGAAAGGACAGCAAGCCCAAGTCATATCAAGCAAGGGCATATCATTCAACATTCCAAACATCCAAATGTGTACTCTGCAAGGGAGATCATCATCTGCAGATATGCAAACAATATCTGGAAAAGGGAATACAGCAACGAAACGAATTTGTAAGAGAACAAAAACTCTGCATGAACTGCCTAAGACCAGGACACATGCAGTCAAAATGTTCGTCAAGGGGACGTTGTCTAAAATGTCAGGGAAGACATCATACGTCCATTCATCGTGAACCAACCGCCGAAGCTCCAATACTACGTATATATAGAACTCAACCATCAAAACAATCTGCTTCAGCAAATGCAGTCGGTGGAATACAATCCCACAATTGCACGACAGACAACAATGTACTTCTTGCAACTGCATTGATTAATGTCATTGGATCTAATAACAACCAACAAATTAGGGCCTTAATAGATCAAGGGCATCATTTATAACAGAAGACATGGTGAATAAACTTCAATTACATAAAACCAAAGTAGACGCGACTGTAACCGGACTTGGGTCGCATGAAATATCGACAATTAAACACAAGGTGAACATAACCTTGAGCCAAAATCCAAGTATGTAACCAAACTACTCCCATCAACCCGTGTCATACCAACCACATGGGAGCATCTCCAGAACTTAGTACTTGCTGATCCCACATGCCATACTCCGAATAAGATTGACATGGTCATAGGCGCAGAAGTTATCTCTGAAATACTACTGCAGGGAGTCATAAAGGGAAGACCAGGATCACCCGTAGCGCAGCAAACCATCTTTGGATGGATTATATCCGGAAATACATCTGCAAAAAATTCAGAAAGACTATCGCTTACGTGTCATGTCACACTGGCAGACTTAGACAACCAGGTTCGTAAGTTTTGGGAAACCGAAGACTTCAAGGACACTGAACCGCAGTCAGATAATTCAACATGTGAAGAGTTCTTTGAGAACACGACAACTCGTAACAATGAAGGCAGGTACATAGTGCGAATACCCTTCGAAACACCACTCGAGCAAGGACTTCAAACCAACAGCTCAAGGAAGAGGGCAATAGCAAGGCTTCTACACATGGAAAGGGTTTTTACAAGAAACCCCAAGTTAACAGAGGAATATCGCAAGTTTATGACAGAATATATCGAGCTGAACCATATGAGTAAATGCGAAAACACCATACATGATCAAAATACGTACTATCTACCACACCATGCCGTAAGCAAACCAGATAGCACTACGACAAAACTAAGAGTAGTATTCGACGCATCTGCGAAATCATCAAGCGAGAACAGTCTCAATCAACTTATGCACACAGGACACAAAATACAACAGGACTTGACGTCTATTCTCATCTGCTGGCGCAAACACAAAATTGTGTTTACTGCTGACGTTGAAAAGATGTACCGACAAATACTAATTCATCCAGAAGATCGAAACACAACGTATCCTCTGGAGGAACTCAGCCAGTGAAGACATATCAGAATATGAACTGAATACTGTAACATATGGAACAGCATCAGCTCCATTTTTGGCCATGAGAACACTCCAAAAATTCACAGAAGATGAGGGAAAGAACTATCCAAGGGCAGAAAAAATACTACGATCTGACTTCTATGTGGATGACGTTATGTCTGGAGGCGAAACCTTAGAAGAAGTCCGGGAATACAAAAAACAACTACAAAACCTCCTCAAAACTGGTGGATTTAATCTACGCAAGTGGAACAGCAACGTAAGCAGACTACTAGGGAGAGAAGTTCAGTCGATGCACGCATATCAATTTGATAGAGAAGAATACGTCAAAACTTTAGGGCTACATTGGCATCCAGCAAAGGACCACTTCTCGTTTAAAGTAAAACAATACGAGCCAAAGGGAAACTGCACGGAAAGAAACGTACTATCAGAGATTGCACGCATATTCGACCCACTAGGATGGCTCACACCAGTCGTTTTAAGGGCAAAATTGCTATTGCAAGATATTTGGATGGAAGAACACTTAGACTGGGATAGTCCATTGCCCTCCCAATTAGGAAAAAAATGGGAAGAATTTCGAAGGGAGCTCAATTGTATACAACAAATTACTATAGAGAGGTGGACAAAAAACTCCCGTAATGCAACAGTGGTAGAGATCCATGGGTTCTGCGATGCATCTGAGCGAGCATACGGAGCTGCCACATATATGCGCATAATAGACGCAAATAACAATGTGACAACTACATTACTCACGTCAAAATCTAAGGTCACACCAAAACAGAAAAAAAAGGGGATGCAAGGGAACCTGACAATACCTCAACTCGAACTTTGCGGAGCTGTACTATTGGCAAACCTATTATGGAAGGTGAAGAGAGATTTGGAGATTGAATCTGCAAAAACATTTGCTTGGTGCGACTCAACCGTAGCCCTAGCCTGGATAAGCAGCCAACAAAACAAATGGAGAGCATTCGTTGAAAGAAGAGTCCAAGAAAACCAAAAACTAAATACAGGATACCCATGGAACCATGTAAGATCAGAGGAAAACCCCGCCGATTTAGCATCTAGAGGCACTTCCCCAAGTTTCCTAAGGGAACTTTCGTTGTGGAGGAAGGGTCCAGCCTGGCTACAAGGGGTACAATCGTTCAAGTCTCAACCTGGTCCAAGCGTTGAATGGACAACGGAACTAGCTCAAGTTATCGTCACACCATATCGCAAAACAAGAACTCCAAAAACCTGATGACTTAACCTTAAGGTTCTCATCGCTTACACGTTTGGTTAGAGTTTTAGCATACTGCCATCGCTTTGCTAGAAATGCAAGGATAAAGTCAAAACCAAGGAGGAGTGTGAGCTCTCTAAGTACAGCTGAGTTAACCTCTGCTCACAAAAGCGCAATAAGAATAGCACAGAGGGAGTTCGAAGACGATTTTCAAGCACTTCAGCGAAACAATTCAGTATTGGCAAAATCCAGTTTGGCTTGTTTAAATCCATTTAATCAAGACGGAATATTAAGAGTTGGTGGAAGGCTACAAAATTCAGCACTGCCTACACAAGCAAAACATCCCATTATTGTACCACACAAAAGTCACATAGCAAAATTAATTATCGACTGGGCGCACAAGACAACGTTGCATGGAGGCAATGATTTAACAATGGTATGTATCTTAACAAAATATTGGATAATAAGGGGAAGAAGTGAGGTAAAGGGGTTCATTAGAAGATGTATCAAGTGCCAACGATTCAACACAAAACAAAATTTCCAATTAATGGGGAATCTTCCGTCACCCAGGGTCAATATGGCAAGGCTGTTTACACATACAGGAGTGGACTATGCAGGACCATTTATGATGAAAACCAGTAAAATACGACACGCCAAACTAACAAAGGGATATATAGCTGTCTTCGTGTGTCTTGCGACGAAGGCATTTCATCTGGAAGCAGTATCGGATCTATCCACAGAAACATTCCTAGCTGCATTCGACAGATTTACCTCTCGACGAGGGCTCACAAGCCATCTATATAGTGACAATGCCACAAACTTTGTGGGCGCATATGCTAAGCTGAAACAACAATACATCAACGATAACTCAAAGCTAAATGATGCAATGTCAACCCAAGGAGTAACCTGGCACTTCATACCACCATCGTCACCTCACTTTGGTGGACTTTGGGAAGCCGGTGTCAAGTCGGTTAAGCTTCACCTAAAGAAGACGATTGGCGATACACATCTAACATACGAAGAATTCTCAACATTGTTGGCTAAAATCGAGTTTTGTCTCAATTCACGGCCATTATGTCCAATGGGTGGGACAACCGACGATTTGGAAGTACTGACTCCAGCACATTTTCTCATCGGATCCAGCCTACTCTCCAGGGACACAGAGAATATGTTAGATATTAAGGAAAACCGACTGGATCGATGGCAGTTTCTCAATAAGCTCCACCAACAGTTTTGGAAGAAGTGGTCATCGGAATACATTACCAGACTACAACAACGACCAAAGTGGACACAACACACGAATAATATTATGCAAGGAGACCTGGTTCTAATGCGAGAAGACAATGTTGCTCCAACAAATTGGTGTATGGTGAGGGTCCAATGGACACATCCGGGAAACGACGGACAGGTGAGAGTTACGACTGTTAAAACTTCAGCCGGATGCTTCACACGACCCATAACAAAACTCTCAAGATTGGTGACAGATGACCCAGTAAGCATTGACCACATAACACGTGATAAAGGTGAGAAGATAGAAGAGAAGGGTGAGAAGGTAGAAGAGAAAGGTGAGAAGATAGAAGAGAAGGGTGAGAAGATAGAAGAAAAGGAACGTAACAAACAGATCAAATGCCACCACCATCAAGTTGAAGTTTCAAAACCACGCTTCCTCTCGGAACCCAGAGGTCCACGACCTAGAGGCAGGCAACTGAAGATTCGGCCAACTAACATTCCCCCAAGGCCTCCAATTGAGGAACTAATTGAACGACATACCAACAGAAAACGGCTTAACGAAACATCAGTGCAATCCAGTGAAGTAAATAGGGCACGCTCAACGTTACCGACTTTGGTTACTTCTATTGCATTGGCATCAATTGTATGGCCATTACCGGCACATACCCAATTTACCAACCAACCATTTAATACGCATCCTGGACTTTATTTTGAAGATACGGGTAATATTAACCTTATTTCCTCAAAATGGCGCATGGTCACATACTATAACCTAAATACCTACAAGAATCAACTAAAGGGACTACATACCATGATCAATCAAATAGAAGGAGGATGCCAAGCTCTACAATCACCCCCGGAATGCACCAATATCCTAACAATATTATCAGCGCAAGTATGTACCATAGAAGAAAGAAATAACATTTTGTACGAAAGAGGAGGTAGAGTCAAAAGATCACCATTTGACATTATTGGAAAATTATCCAATCAACTGTTCGGAGTTCTCGACCAAGACTATGCCCATGACATTGAGGAACAGATAACCAAAATTAGACAAGATGACGAGTATAACCGAAGCCTTCTAAGAAATCAAACATCAATTGTTGAAACGACTCTCAACATAATGAAGGCGACTGCACAGCAAACTACAACTCAATTTACGTTGCTACAAGATAAGGTTACCAAGGTAACATCAGCATTACAAAACGCATACGATCAGGCAGAACAAGCTCAACTTTTGACTGTATTAGGACTCACCACCCACATGTATGTCACCAGCATCGAAAGAATTCAAGACTCCTTGCTAGATGTCGTGCTCAATACACAACATCGAACAACCCATCATCTTATCATTACGCCGCAGCAATTAAGACAACATCTGATAGATATTCAACATCATATACCTTCGAATATGATGCTACCAGCTAGTGAGCGTCCTGACCAACTATTACAGATCTACAAGCTGATGACTATAAGTGGGAGGATAACTACAAGGTTTGTGATCTTTGAATGTAAGATACCGTTGTTAGATGCTGAGAGGTATCAAGTATTTCGAGTAATACCAGTCCCGACACCATATGGAACCAATTTCGCTTTCATCGCACCAACATCAGAGTACATACTGACTAACTTGGCACGGGAAAAATATTACCCAATGAAGAAAAATGAATTCGAAAAATGTATTTCCGCAGAGGAAGGTCTACACTATTGCTCAAAATGACATCCAATGTACAATCTCCAGGCCAACACTTCTCAGTGCGAAATCAACCTGTTAAACCACGATAAGGAAATAGAAGGAAAATGTGAGATCATTCACCTAAGCAAGTTTGGATCCAGCTGAGAAATCCTAATAGCTGGCTATACGTGATGGACAAGGAAACAACGTTTAATATGGTGTGCAAGGGACAAGCATTTGTTACTACCTTAAGCAACGATGGTATTCTTACCTTAGGAGAAGGGTGTCAGCTTAACCTCGGTACTATGGTCATTACCGCCCACAACTTATATACGCCCACATTAAACGCTTCGTTTACGCCACAGATAAATTTGGGTCTCATTATGCACAACAACACCAAGGAACCATCCCCTCTTCAATCAAACGCGGTACGACTATTTCACTATCCGGACGAGCAAGTAAAAAACCTAGAACAATCCATACGAAGACTTAAAAAGGCTGAAGACTCCAACTTCCAACCCTACAGCACAACACACCACATTCTACACTACTCCAGCTCCATGATCATAATTGTTATAATACTAATTATATACGAACGAATACGAATATACCAGGGAAAGCATAAGCAGCATATTCCGATTCCAGCACCACGAACGAAGGCGGACTCTCGCAGCTCAACAGATAGGCGGGAGAATGTTCAAGACACAGAAAATGCCTGCCCAGCGCAATGCATTGCCACTGCACGCGTGCTGACATAAATATTGGCATGCGCTGCCAATATGCACGGTCATCAAGTTCATAGGTTCAACGCATGGTCGACAAGTTCATCGGATGACCAACTGTTATTAGTGATTTATGTTAATTCGTAATTTTACCTAGTTAAGCAAATTTATTGTATAAATAGAGTTAATTGTTTATGAATAAATGAGAATTAAGTTAACACTCACAGTGTGTGCAACTAGCCTTTTTCTCAACTAAATAACTAGCTATCCCCCCACCAGTGGTAAGGTGGTTAGTTATCGACCCATTTGGCTTAGCAGCAGAATATTCACTAATGGCAAAAATAATGCTACAGGCGATTTGGCGTGATCAGGTGCAGTGGGACGAAGCTATCAACGACGAAGGCTATGTCTTGTGGGAAAAATGGCTACGGCAGCTTCAAGAGGTGGACAGCATTAATGTTCCCCGCTGTTTTAGCACGTCATCCATGAGCGTTCCAGTGGAACTACATATGTTTGCCGACGCAAGCGAAAGCGCTTATGCCGCGGTTGGCTACTGGAGAATTTTGGAAGGCAAAAATATAACTCGTCTGGCGTTCGTTGCAGGGAAAATCTAGTGCGCCCCTCTTAAGGTAATATCAGTGCCGCGTCTGGAACTGTAATCTGCGGTCCTGGCTGCTCGTCTAAGACAAACAATTCTCCTAAGACACAACAAAAAGCCAGCAAAGATCGTGATGTGGAGCGATTCGCGTACCGTCCTGGCTTGGATAAAGTCGGACCACAGGCGCTATAAACCGTACGTCGCACATCGAGTGGACGAGATATTGGAAAGCACGGAGACAGTAGAATGGAGATGGCTTCCAAGTGGACTTAACCCAGCCGATTTTGGTACCCGCCTGAAGGATGGCAAACGTGAATCGTGTTGGATAAGCGGCCCGAAGTTTCTAGCTGAAGACGAATCCGAGTGGCCACCTCCAGAGTCATGCACGAGGACCAACGAAGAGATTCGCCCCAAGTTTTTATTCCTGATTGGGACCGACGCGAACGAGAAATTTTCCTGCATCATCAGGCTGAAGAGAGTAGTTGCCTGGATTCTTCGATTCCGAACGAACTGCTTACGAGCCCCATATGACAGAGAGTTTGGAGGGCTATCCGCAAAGGAGTTGGAGAATGCAGAACTGACTATTTGCCGCAGTATTCAGATGGAGGTCTTCGCAGATGATTATCACTCAAATGGACAAGTGAATAAAAGCAGCAAATTATGGAAACTGGCACCTTGTTTAAACGAGGCACAGGTGATTTGTGTAAATGACCGAATAAACGAAGCTAAAGCAGTTGAATACTACACACGCCGCCCGATGATACTGCCGAAAGATCATCATATAACCAACCTGATCGTAACCTACATCCACAAGCTTGGAAAACACCAAAATGAACACAATAGCAGAAATACGTCGTCGATATTGGATTCCCCACATCCGGGTGGTCGTACGACGCATTGTAGGCGTGTGCCCAGTTTGCAAGAGAGACAAAGCGAAACCCGCTCCACCGCTGATGGGACAACTGCCGGTAGACAGGTTAACCCCGTTCGTGAGACTCTTTACATACACAGGCCTGGACTACATGGGTCCATTCTTAATCGTAAATGGCCGCCGTACAGAAAAGCGTTGGATTGCGTTGTTCACCTGTCTTACTACACGCGCGGTGCACTTGGAGCTGGCGAGGGATTTCTCCACCGACACATGCCTGATGTGTATAAGGAACTTCACTAGTCGACGAGGAACACCTGTTCGTATACGTTCAGACAACAACGGTACGAATTTCATCGGAGCCGACCGAGAATTTCAAAAACAAGTAAAAGATCTGGACCATGGAAGAATAGCCGATGTCCTCGCGAACTGCAAAATAGAATGGCTATTCAATTGCCCATTAAATCCACACGCAGGTGGTTGCTGGGAGCGCCTGGTATGGAGCGTGAAGAGAGCAATGGGGCACGCCTTGTACAATGAGAACCTGCAAGAACACAGTCCTTATAGCCTTATGTGTGCTAAACTAAAAGTATTAAGCACAGATGACAACGCCTAGGTTTATGTGTCGAAAAAAGGTGGTTGGGAATATTTAGGGTGAAGATTTTAGCATTTAAAAGTTAAAAAAGTACGCCGCTCAGAAGAACACTTCTACTCCATGCTAAAGTCTACGTTAAACACCCAAATCTGTAGAGCTTATAAAAAAGGCTTCACGCCAAAAAGGCATATAACTTTATATGCTTCCTCTTATAGATTTCCGTGATGTTTGCAAGTGTGAGTAATTTGGTCTACAGTTGAATAATTTTGCCGAAAACCAGTTTAAGAATTCGTGTAGGATCTTCTTGTTTTCTACCCATTGTGTAATTCTATTAATACCGCACCAACAAACAATTTAATGGATGTATTTAAAAAAGATATACATATACATATATACTTTAATAATCAGCTGGATTATTGTAGTCTTCTGTCTCCTTTCTTGTGTAAAGGAAAAATTATTGAGTTTCGAAAAAAATAAGGAACATCTGCAATTTCAAATATTCGGTTGAGCTCCTGAGTAAGTACTGAAAAGAGTTCAGGTGTACAGTTTTATAGAATTCGAACGTAACCGTTCACTTCCAGTGGCTTTATTCTTCTTGAAGTTCACATTGACAACTTTTCAGCTTTTGTGATTGGTGTATCTAAAATCCCGTCAGCGTACATAGGGGTTGCATATTGGAAAGGTGGTGATATTTGCGATGGGTTGAGAAGGGTTTCAAAGTGCTTCTCTAGTTGTTCTGCTTAATGTGCTGAGGCGATTGAATTTCTTTTTCCGTTTATTACCTTAGCGGCTTTTCAGAAGTCTGTTGATGATCTCGCTCTACTTAGTAACGCAAGGTTCAGTTGGTTAAAAGCAAGCTTGTTTGCATGGCAAAGGTTTTCTAAGCTTCTGTTTTCTGCTGCGTCAAGAACTTAAGATGAACTGTTATCGTTCATCCGTAATAGCCTTAGAAAAGTAAACGACGTGTCCCTAGCTCGAATGCATTCATTGTCAATCCATAATGGTCTAGAAAGATAGTGGGTTCGAAGGGGCGGCTTTTCTAACTACCATTGTTAGGTTCTCATTTTATGGTGGTGTTGCAGCTTCTCTTAAATTTGCGAGTTCTAGATTAAGTTTTGCTTTAAATAGGTTCTGAAATTCATCTTTCTTTCTATCGTAGCTTGGGCAATAGTACGAGTGGGTATGTGTTTGCTGCATTCGCATTTCCGATAACTTCGAACGTGATTTCTAAGCGCAAAAGTAATGTCATAATGTGAATCTGCTGCCAGTTTGTTAGAAATTAAATAAATTGGGCATTGTTTTCACGGAAAGTTTATTTGAAGGTATAGAATTGATGACATATTTACCTTATTATCTTTCTACCATCAACATTAATGTCGCGCTATTTGCAAAATTATGGTATATTCACATTATGACATTACTTTTTCCCCACCTTGTACATCCCTCAATTTGTTAAAATCGCGAAGCTAGTGGTTACAATTTAAATATATTGGTACTATACAGAGGGAGTTGTTGTAGGAAGGGAATAGTGGGTGAAATAAAAACAATGTTGTCCGTTCAGCAGTTGACTTTAAACTCAGCCCCTTTATTTTTGGGTGACACGTTTATACTTAAAGAACGAACAGTTGTTACAGTTGCATCATACGATAATAAATACATTCAAATAAGCTAATACAACGAATAGTATGAGAATACATAAGGGAATACATAATGAAACACATGAATAATGATAAGTGAGTGCAATTGCGACTGCAATTTTAAGATTTAATACGCACGTTTCTTCTAAATGTCCTTAAGTCTTCATAATTTATAAAATGCGTTTCAAATAACTGAATATTTTATGGTAGACATGTAATTTTTTATTGAACACTTCATTTGAATACCTACATTTTTACAGTAGTTGTCTTGTTTATGGTTGCACCATTAACTTATTATATACTAGCAGTTCACCTGCGGCTTCGCACGCGTTAAATACATACTGAGGTGTAAACTAAGTCACTAGAAATCGTCTGTCCCTATTGAACTTCCAAAGATAAGAGCTAGCAAAAAGATACTCAAAGATCCATCCAACCAATTCATTGTTAACACCAGTTTCCTGTCAAATTGCTACGAACTGCGAATGCATTGTAAATAAACTCCGTAGTGTATCCATATTGAACACCCTGTATCCCCCGTTTGGAGCTAGAATTCAAAAAATGCTTTAATAGCGGTTGTCTACGTCACAAAAGGAAACTACTCTCCAAACTTCAGCAGTTGTCTACGTTACAAAAGGAAACTACTGTCCGCAGGTCTGGCGGCGATGAGTCAGTCAGTCACGACTTATCCTTTTATCTGCAAATTTTGACACCCTGTATCTCGGCCCGTATATATAATTTTGAAAAATGGAGATACACGTAATTCTTTATTTTTGTTGTAGAATTTATCTACCAAATTTCAATTCCAAATTCGAATTTAAATTTGTTTTCATACAAACTTGAACACCCTGTATCTCGCCTTTTGGAGCTGAATTTCAAAAAGAATAGTCGTTGTTAACATCACAAAAGGAAACTACTGTCCAAATTTCAAGTTTCTAACATTAGCCGTTTAGTCACGGCAAGAGCTTCTCGAGAACTAGAAGTTATTGCGTCATCACAAATTTCCACCTTGTTATCACAATGAAGGCGAACCGACATACTTTTGCTTGATCAGCTCAAAATTCTGAGAATGGACCGAATCATTCGAACTGATGTCTGGAATGTTTCCGCTGCAGGCAAGCGTGTCAGAATTTTGCTGTAAAGACTGTGGGAATTTATGGATTACGTAACTGCAGTGGCACTCCCTGCCCACATATCACACCAAGTGGTTTATTTTCCGTTCTTAGAAGCAGGGTATTGTGCCACGTGTGCCACGAAATTATCGTTAACTTTAATTTCGGCCACCAATCGTATCAGAACATCCCTTCAAAGAATTCCAGAAATGAAAACATCCTTGCCAAGCACGCATATCTACCACATCTGCGAAATCAACTGAAACAAACTAAATCACTCACACTCCAACCCAGCGCCAGATTATGTTTGCAAATTGTAGGTAGGCGTGTTTGCATTATCTATGATAACCGATTTAACTTATCTCTTAACAACAATTATGAAGTGCCGGTCCGTAAATCAAATTAAATGTCATGCAGTTCGTGACTCATTTGGATCCGCCCATCATCATCCGAAGCCACATGCTACAGCCGCCGCAAAAATATTACACCCCACCTAATACTTTTGTTTTCCGCAGTTTCGTTACGTTTCATTCCTTTTCCGGTGGATTGATGGTACTAATATACATTGGTTACAAGACTGTTGCCAAGAATTATTGGCTGTGTATACTTTTATAAGCGTAATATTTCCTGGTCAGCCGTTAGCAACTCCTCAAGCTTACATTAATTTATGAAACTAATGTTTCCTCGGGGAGCATGAAGGATACAACAGAGAAACAACATAAAGCACGAGGAAAAAAATTGTATAGTAGGACCAAACGAATAAAACGAAAATCGTATCGAAGTCGCAATTAATTGTGTTTAAACGATTATTCAATCGAGCGGATATACGGGCGTTCTCGAGAGAGGGCGGATGCCGTGCCTTTTATTCCTTTCCACATCCCCTTTATGAAGCACCAGGGAAAACTAACGAAATAAAAGATATCCTTATCCGTTGGCATAATTCTTTGCGTTAGTGATAATAGCATGGATGACGACCTTGTCCAACCCACAAGGAGGTGACTGATTCAAAAAAATATTGCTTTGGTGCAAATACCTAAATGCAGTAGTACAGTAAATTTCGGATATAAGAAAATTGAGACCAGAAGGCAAATAAAAACAAGGCATTTATGCGTATATTTTCGCGGTTTGTTATTGTTGTCACTGTCAACTTGACTTGTAGCTGGTTGTCACTGTCATTTGACATTTCATTTCAAAAATTTCATATAAACGTTTTCTTTCAATCCATATATTTGGTGCTTGGAAAAGTGTATCAGTTTTTCTCTTATAAGCGTTTTCCTGAAACACTTTCTTCCTTTTGTGGTAGTTTCCTTTTGTTTCAATTTCAATTTTAAAACCATAAATACGGGCGAAGGTACAGGGTGTCAAAGTTTGGAGATAAAAGGATAAGTCCTGACTGACTGACGCATCGCCGCCAGACCAGTGGACAGTAGTTTCCTTTTGTAACGTAGACAACCGCTGAAGTTTGGAGAGTAGTGATGTATTTCTTACTTCACGTATATCATTTATTCAGTATCCATTACATTATTCATAATACATCATTTATTAGTCTTACATCTAGTCACTTGTTAGTTTTAAGTAGTTATTAAGTTAGGTTTAAGTTTGGAGCCACGCACTACCGCTTGTTCGGACCATCATCAATTAACTGACTTGATTCTCCAATGTCCTCTGATAACCAGAGAGCATTGGAGAGCGTATGTTGCGTAACGTATGATATCAAGTGCATGCTAGTGTTTGTATGTGAGCGTGGTCACTACACACTCCCCTTCCAGCGCGAGCGCCATTGACTTAATTTAAATTAGTTCAAAAATAATGATATTCTCACTACATATTTACTTAAATTTTACTTTTTTAGTAGACATCCGATCATTTGATTCTGATGCGATCACGAATGCCGGTTTTAAACGATCAATAGAGATAGAGACATGTTTATTTTTCACGTTGACTATAAACTGTTTTCGTAGCTTACGTACCACCTCATACGGGCCTTCATACGGCGCAGTCAGACTAGGACGCACCCTGTCTACCCTAACAAAGACGAAATTCGATTTATTCAGCGATTCGGGAACGTGCATGTCCCACTGTACTGCTTTCCGAGTGTCAGTTGGTGCCGCAGCCTCCATTGCAGTTCGCAACTGATCAACTAGAAGGGAGGTGCTTTCAGTGTTATCGCGTGACGAGTCTGCAGTGATAAAGAATTCCCCTGGTACCTTCAAAGCTTGTCCATACACAAGCTCTGCAGCTGAACATCCCAAGTCCTCCTTTACCGCCGTTCTAATGCCCAGTAAGACCAACGGAAGCTCATCACTCCAATTTTGGGTGTTTCCTCGAGCAATGATGGAGGCCTTCAGCTGGCGATGAAGTCTTTCAACCATCCCGTTCGCTTGGGGATGATAAGCTGAAGTTCGTATGCGGTGCGTGCCTAGCAGGTTCGTTACTTCTCGAAACAACTTCGACTCGAACTGGGTCCCTTGGTCGGTAGTGACCTGTTCTGGAGTTCCGAACCGACACACGTACTGTTGTACGAAAACTTTTGCTATTGTAGCAGCGGACATGTCTATCACCGGGTACGCTTCTGCCCATCGCGTGAAGCGATCTACGATCGTCAGAACATACGAATATCCATTCGAGACAGGTAATGACCCAACAATATCCATATGGATATGTTCAAAGCGACCATGTGGTATCTTAAAGGACTCAAACTTGGACTTGGTGTGTCTATGTATCTTCGACCGTTGACACGGAATACAGGTTTTCGCCCACTGGCCACAGTCTTTATTCATCGCGGGCCAGAAGTACCTGCTTGATACTCTTTTGCGGGTTGCTCTAATACCTTCGTGTAGTAGGTTGTGCAACGAGTCGAAAACTGTTTTCCGCATTTGCTGAGGAATATATGGTCGTTGAGTACCAGTGCTTGTCTCACACCAGATCTTCTCTTCGGTAAAGGGCATCTTAATCTCCTCTAACCTAACCTTATTGTTTCTCCTTGCTTCACCTGTAAGAAATGACTGAAGCTCGGTGTCGTTTGCTTGCAATTTGCTTATTGTTTTCAGGTCAAATGTCAACGCGGTAATCTCCGCATTTGGTGGGTCGCCGGTGCGTGAAAGAAAGTCAGCGACCACATTTTGCTTTCCTTCAATATGTCGAATATCGTTTGTAAATTGCGACACATAGTCGAGGTGACGCGACTGCCGCGGACTACGTTCGGCTTTGGACGTTAGTGCATTGGTCAAAGGCTTATGGTCTGTATAGACCACAAACTCTCTGCCCTCCGCGAAAAAACGGAAGTGTTTTATTGCGAGATAGATCGCTAAGAGTTCGCGATCGAATGCCGAGTATTTTTGCTCTCTTTCGGACAGTTTTTTTGAAAAGAACGCTAGAGGTTCCCAATTTCCTCTATTATATTGTTGTAAAACCGCACCCACTGCAGTGTTTGATGCATCTGTTGTGATATTAAATAGTGAATTTTCAATTGGATGCGCCAACAATGCTACCCTACATAGACTTCCTTTAGCTCTCGCAAAAGCGTTATCACACTCTTCCGGCCAACTAAAGTGGTTTTTGTTTTTCTTACTTTTAACAAGCTTAGCGAGGTGAGAATGAATAGGTGATAGTAATTCTGCTAACTTGGGGATGAAGCGGTTATAGTAATTTATCATCCCAACAAATTGCTGTATTTGGCGGATGGATGTCGGGGGCGACAAGTTCATGATTGCCTCAACTCGTTGCTTAGATGGAGAAATTCCGACTTCCGTGATCGTATGGCTCAGGAAGTCTAACGATGCAACGCCAAAGATGCATTTTGATGGTTTCAAACATAAACCGAAATCAGACAGCCTTTGAAAAAGTAGTTCTAAGTGTTTGATGTGTTCTTCCTCGTCCGTGCTAGCAATGAGTAGGTCATCTATGTAGGAGAACACAAAGTGAAAATCTTGAACAATAGCGTTGATGAATCGCTGAAAGGTTTGACTTGCATTCCTCAGACCGAAGGGCATTCTAACGAATTTGAATAATCCGAATGGTGTCGTAATTGCAGTTTTGTGCACGTCTTCGGGAGCGACGGGGATTTGGTGGTATGCCCTGACAAGATCGATTCTCGAAAATATCTTGCACCCATTTAGATGCGTCGAAAAATCGTAGATATGGGGGATTGGATACCTATCGGGTATTGTGACTGCGTTTAGTCTCCTAAAATCCCCGCATGGTCTCCAATCTTCGCTATTTTTCTTCTCTTCCATATGAAGAGGCGAAGAGACGGGGGAGAACGAGGGCCTACAGATACCTATCTCAACCATGTGTTGGAATTCCAAACGTGCGGCTTTGAGTTTCTGCAAGTTGAGTCGACGAGGCTTTGAAAATGGCAATTGACCTTTAGTAAGAATGTGGTGCTGGACTGTGTGCTTGACGGGACTGTTAAAGTTAGGCGGAGCTGTTAACGTGGGGTAGTTATTTAGGAGCTTCTGAAACCTATTGGTGGTGGACAGTTGTCTAGGAGACGGAGTGTCCACCAGTGCGTGCATCGCATTTATGCCAAGTTTGGTTGTTGAATCAACGAGACGATGATTCTTAATGTCCACCAACAGGGCGAATTTATTTAAGAAATCAGCTCCAATGATGGCGTAGTTTACAGCTGCGATTGTGAAAGGGTGAATGAACTGCCGTCTAAGTCCAAGATTTACTTTTAGAAGCTTAGTGCCATACGTGCTAATGGATGTCCCATTTGCTGCACAAAGTGAAATATTAGAGTTAAGCTGGTTGGTGGGAAAATATTGAATTGGTACTACTGATAGGTCTGCGCCCGTGTCAACAAGGAATGTGATGTTATTGTCTGGGTCGCGTACAAAGAGGCGGAGTTGAAGTGATTGTGTCCAACTGTTCTCCGCTACCACAGCTGGGTTAACTAGTTTTTTTTAGTTCTTTCGTTTCCCCTGTTCGCTAAAGAACCACCGTTAAATAGGCATGTTGGGGTACATTTCCTCGCCTCAGACCCATACCGTCTGTGATACCAACACCACTCTACCTTGTCAGTTGATTTGCTTCGTGCCCTTGACCTACCTCTATTGTTGTAGTCATGACGTAAACTGCGTCCCTGCCTACCAAGGGTATTTGCGAGCTGTTGAACCATCGCTTTGACTTCGTTTATTTCGTTACGAAGTTGTGACGGTTCATCGTTGGGCCTTCCGCTACCGTGAGTTTCTCTCGATCGAATCTCAGATATGCATGAAGGCGAAGCAGATGCTTCCCAGATTTTATCAGCTAGTGATGTTATCTCAGCCTCAAGCTTACCCTCTTGTGAGATAAGAGCGATATTTATAACTTGGGGAAGTCGTCGAAGCCATAATTTGCGCACCAAATCTTCGCTAAGGCACCTGCTAACTGTTTTAGCGCTCTTAAGAACTCTGAGGGCTTCCTGTCACCTAACTGCTCACTAGACAAGAGTTTTTCGATGCAACGCTCTTCACTAAGTGAGTGGCGTTCGATGAGAGTTTTCTTGAAATTATTATAAATATCCTGCGCTGGTGGAGATTCTATGAAGTCGATAACAGTTTCGAGCACTTCTTGGGGTAGAGCTCCTAGTATATGGTGGTATCTTGTCATATCTCTAGTGATCTTAGCAATCGCGAATTGTGCCTCCGCCTGGATAAACCAAACGGACGGAGACTTAGGCCAAAACGGCTGTAATTTTACATGTACTGCACTCATGTTGGGGTTAGTTTCGACACCAGCGCTGCCGGGAGTTGTTTGATCACGCTTGACGCTTGAATTCGTTTCGCTCTGCTCTGAATCACTCATTCTAACAACCTACAAAATTTTTATCAATAACGTGAGTGGCAGATTGACTCGTCAAACGGAGAAAGAAAAAAATAGTCGAAATCGAGTTGATGATGGTTCCTCCTCTGCGAATTTAGAATTCTGTTTACAACAATATGTATGTAGCTAACGAAATAAATATTTTTTTTTTTTTAAGTATATACGCATGCACTATTACTATGAAATCTCTAAAAATACTTAAGGATGCGGGTTAGTTATAAAAGTTTAGCAAACAGAATAAAAATTGTGTTTTAATTTGAATTTAAGTAAAACAATAATAGTATAATATAACTTGCTGCAATATTCTATGATGTTCTGCCTTGTGATGTCATACTCGTGTTGAACTTCTACTGCAATGCCAAGTTAGCTGCACTATTTTCTGAGTCCCATCGGCTGGGTACTTTGAATGTTGTATAGGGCCGACTTGATAATGATGATGTTGCGTGTTGAGGTTGCGAGGGTGACGTTTGGAGACTTTTGGAGACTGGGCGGTGTGTTGTAATTCTGTGGCTGTGTGTGGAATTAGTGACGTAACACTATGTGAGTGAATGTTTGGTGTATAATGTGCTTGTTGTCGTATGATCAGTGTTCCGTTTAAACTGTGGGGTGATATGGGCTTTTGTTTCACAGTTATCAGAGAAATCGATAATACATTTTATATTAAATTAGATGTTTGTCTGAAGCACTATTTTATAAGCAAAGAAGAGAGTATCACTCGTGTATGTTAAGCACTTCTACGTTTGGCGTTTTACTGTCACTTTTTTCACACTAATTTTATGTTCTTGCAACGGGGTCACCAATTGATGTATTTCTTACTTCACGTATATCATTTATTCAGTATCCATTACATTATTCATAATACATCATTTATTAGTCTTACATCTAGTCACTTGTTAGTTTTAAGTAGTTATTAAGTTAGGTTTAAGTTTGGAGCCACGCACTACCGCTTGTTCGGACCATCATCAATTAACTGACTTAATTCTCCAATGTCCTCTGATAACCAGAGAGCATTGGAGAGCGTATGTTGCGTAACGTATGATATCAAGTGCATGCTAGTGTTTGTATGTGAGCGTGGTCACTACAGTAGTTTCCTTTTGTGACGTAGACAACCGCTATTAAAGTATTTTTTGAATTCTAGCTCCAAACGGTGAAACACAGGGTGTTCAAATTTGTATGGAAAAATAAATATAAATTAGAATTAAGAATTAAAATTCATTAGGTGAATTCAATAAAAATAAAGAAATACGTGTTTCACCGTTTTCTAAAATTATATCTACGGGCCAAGATACAGGGTGTTAAAATTTGAAGATAAAAGGATAAGTCCTGCCTGACTGACTCATCACCGCCAGCCCTAAACGGCTAATGCTTAAAAGTTGAAGTGTGGACAGTAGTTTCTTTTTGTAACGTAGACAACCGCTGAAGTTTGGAGAGCAGTTTCCTTTTGTGACGAAGACAACCGCTAATAAAGCATTTTTGAGTTCTAGCTACAAACGGGGAGATACAGGATGTTCAAGTTTGTACGGAAAAATAAATTTAAATTGGAATTAAGAATTTCAATATTGTATGTAAATTCTTCAACAAAAATAAGGAAATACGTGTTTTACCCCTTGTGAATACGGGCCAAGATACAGACTGTTAAAGTTTGCAGATTTATAGTATGCGCAACCGTGGCCATCGACACATGCATCGGCTCGTTATCGTGTCTTATTTTTGTTTTGCGGTTTGCCGAGTTGCGCAAGGGTAGTTTTTTCATTTATTTTTCTTTGATCGTAATCTTGCTTCTGTGGATACATTGCGAAATTTATTTACATGCAATGCATTCGTGGTAATTCGACGGGGAACGGATTTTTTTTTGTGGATTTCGAAGAAATACTATATATGTATGTACTTATTGCAGAGGTCCTCATGACGCAACTGTCAAAAAATTTGAATGCAACTTTTCAAGACCTCTATAGTTAACACCAAAACCATGGTCCGTTCAAATGTTTATACATATGTATATACATATCTCTATATAGATAAAACTCTTCCCTGACTGACTGACAGATCAACGCCCAGCCCAAACCGTTAGAGCTAGAATTACGAAATTTGGACAGTAGTTTCCTTTTGTGGCGTAGACACTCACTAAGAAAGGATTTTTCGAAATTCGGCTACAAAAGGGGAGATACAGGGTGTTCAAATTTGTATAGAATCAGAAATTTAAATTGGAATTAAGAATTTTGGTAGGTATTACGATATAATCCTGAACAAGTTCCGAGTTCACTACAGATTGATATTAACAGAGTGCAAGTAAACCAAGTCCACAACTTCTAAAGTAATGGAAAATGAGAAATGTACAGTTACAAACACTAGTCATTGAAGAAAACAAAAAAAAAAAAGTGCAGTGAAGTTTTTTTTTTCAACAGTTATATGCTCACGGATTAGATGTGACGAATATGAGAAGCCTGCCCTAATAAACATTAAATTTGTTAATTTACCCGACTTTGAAAAATGATTTTGGCCGATCCCATAGAGATCCCAACTTGAAATTTGGACTGAAGATAGAGGATGAGTCCCTCCATAATATATAAAAAAATAAAAAACCGTTTTTTGAGTTATTTAAGAATACATGTTAAAAAGGACATTCTGGAATGTCCTTCATCCTGAAAATAAAATTCACGCATTGAAAGTTCACGTTTTCCTGAATTCAACGAGGTATACATCACTAAGTTCTGATGAGCAGGACTACAGCTCTGATTTTTTGAAATATTGTATTGTATTGTTGTTGTTCGGGAGAGCTAAACAGCCCTTGGCACTGCGGTTTCTGATGAATCCTATTGTGCCTTCCCTAATGTTTCTAGATGAGTTGTTTCACTCCAGAATATGTCAGGAAGTTAATGAACTTCACTGGATGGATGGCAGCAAGCTGCTCAGTAGAGACAAATTTGCTGCCTAGTATTCTTTTTCTGAGTTGAAAAAGAGCTGGGCATTCCGTTAGGATGTGAAGAGAGGTCTCCTCACTTTCCAGGCAGAGTCTACAGCTTGAATCTGTTGTGAGATTCATGCGATGTAGGTGCTTGTTCAGGCGGCAATGACCGCTGAAAAGTCCGACAAGTGCTCTAAGGTTGCTCCTATCGAGATTCACAATGAATTTTGATTTTCTTTGTGACGGTACCGGGAATAGCAGTTTTGAACATGCTTGTCCTGGTGTGTTGAGCCAGACTTCTCTAGATTCTTGCATGCAAAGACTTTTTGCATGTCTCGCGAAGAGTGATTTGCTGACCCCGCAGAAGGGTTCGGGACCAAAGAGTTTTGTTGCCGCACCGTCTTTGGCCAGTGAGTCTGCCCTTTCGTTACCCGCAAATCCACTATGTGCAGGAATCCAGTGTAGAATGACCATATTGTTCCTAGCAAGGTCCGAAATAATTTTGCGGGTTTCTAGGACTAATTTGGATTTGATAACAGACGAGTCGAGTGCTTTTAGAGCACCTTGACTGTCTGAAAAGATGAATATAATTTTCCCCATGATGCGAGAGGACTGATTCAGTCTCACACATTGGTTGATGGCAAAGATCTCTGCTTGGAATATGGACGCGAATTCACCAAGGCTGACTGAGAAGTTCGCACCTGTTGATTCTCCAAAAATTCCGGAACCAGTTCCTGTTTCCATCTTGGATCCGTCCGTATACCAGACGAGGTCAGAAGATGATATTTGGGGTTTATGGTTCTCCCAGTCCTCCCTTGGAGGGATAACTATTGAGAAATTCTTGTTGAAGCAGTATTCGGGTAGCATGTCGTCTGGAGGCATGCTGAAGATCGCATCTTGCTCCAGTGTTTCAAGCAGGGATAAGTGTCCTCCCCTGTGGGATTTCAGGTCAAGGTTGCTTGAGTGGAAGAGTCGATGAATGCCTAATTTAGCTTCCATTCGAATGAAATTTCGTAGTAGACATTAAGTGCAGCAGTTGGAGTTATGTGAAGGCATCCTGACATGCAGGTTTCCGCCAGGCGTTGGACACGTTCTAATTTCGTAACTGTGGAAGTTTCGTTAGTTTTTGTCCACCAGACAACGCTTGCGTATGTGATCATAGGTCTGACGATCAGTTTATATAGCCATAATATCATCTTGGGTTGTACTCCGCAGTTTTTCCCACAGATACGACGACAGGTCCATAGTGATATGGTAGTTCTGCTGATTATTCTTTCGATCTGTGGGTTCCAGGATATTCTGCTGTCCAGGATGATTCCCAGATATTTAGCTTCTTGTGAGAATGGGATAGTTTCGCCAAATAGACAGGGGCGAGTAAGAAGATTGAGCTTTCTTCTATTTGAAAAAAGAACAATTACTGTCTTTTTAGGGTTTACAGAAAGGCCTTCACTAATACACCATCTCTGTACTTCGGATAGTGCGTATTGTAGCACTTCCGAAACGATGCTCTCAAATTTACCTCTGACAATGATCGCTATGTCGTCCGCATAACCCACCGCCTCAATGCCCTGAGATTTCAGAGAGTGAAGTAAGCTGTTGACTACCAGAGACCAGAGAAGAGGTGAGAGGACTCCTCCTTGAGGACAGTCCCTAGTTATAAGCGCCGAAATTTCCACATCGTCAATACTCGTTTGTATTATTGTCGAGTTCAGCATGGAAATAATCCATCTGCAAACTGTAGAGGGTATGTTCATATTGTTCAAAGCCCTGTATGTGGACTCATATGACGTGTTATTAAAAGCTCCTTCTATGTCTAGAAAGGCGACAAGGCATATCTCCTTTCTATAGATGGAGGTTTCAATTTTGGTTACCAAGTCGTGGAGTGCAGACTCAGTAGATTTACCTGGTTGGTATGCGTGTTGAGTTGTGCATAGGGGAGACGTAAGAAGAGCGTTTCCTCGTATGTGTTTGTCAACAATTTCCTCCATGCTTTTGAGTATAAAGGACATGAGACTTATAGGACGGAAGGATTTCGGATTATTGTCGAGATTCCTGCCCGCCTTGGGTAGATATTTTACTATCACCCGTTTCCATGCTTCTGGCAGATGTCCCAACGCTAAGCTACAGCTAAAGAGCTTAGATAGGCTGGGTGCTATAATGTCAGCTCCCTCCTGCAGAAGTGCTGGAAAGATGCCATCCTCACCTGCAGGGTTGGCAGATGGTTCTCGCTACTTTCCAGTCTTCCCGGAACGGTATCCATGTCGGTTCCCGTTGGGAAGACGGACTCGTTGTGAGATTATTTATTGTTATTGAGCCTGGAAAGTGTGTTCTAAGAAGGAGTTCCAGCGTTTCCTTCTTATCTTGAGTTTGAAGACCGTTTTCTTTGGTAATTGTACCAAGGGTGCCGGATTTCTCATTGGCAAGAACCTTATGTAGTCGACACCCGGAAGACGTTTCAGTTACGTCTTCGCAGAATCGCCTACATGATTCTTTTTTGGCCTTTTTAATTTCGTTATTATAGTTGGTGAGAGCTGCAGAGTAGGTTTCCCAGTCGCCAGAGCGCTTTGCTTTGTTGAAAAGTTTCCTTACTCTGGTTCTAAGGATCTTCAGATCATTGCTCCACCATGTAGTTACCCTTTTTAGTTTTTTCGTCTTAATAGGGCAATTTTCCTCGAACGCAGAGACAATGGAGTGCTTGATGAAATCAGCGAAGTATTCAAGTCTGTCCCTGCTGTCAATTCGGGGGGTTTTATCTTTTATTGCTTGACTGAGACTTTCTCTATATGCAGTCCAGTCAGTATTTCTCTTTGGGCGGTAGGACAGATGTTTTTTGAAATATAGAAAAAGTCGTGATTTTTGATTTTTTTCCAATCTTTGAAGTTCCGTTACACGCAATCTATGTCAAATTCTGCAAAAAATGTTTTGCCATAAGACTTGTTCCACTCCAAATAGTAATTCCACCAATTTTGAACCAAATCGGAGGGGGGTCGTTCAGAGCTCCCCATACAGGTTCGGCGATTTCTCGTGGAATGAACCAATAGTAATGATAATGATATGCAATATAACGAAATCTTGTCCGCACGATAGGGGCCGCAATTCTTAACCGAATGGAATGAAACGTTGTACACATGTTGATATGTTAAGTAGCACGGACGAGTTCGTAGATGGGCGGGATCGGTTGAGAGGGGGGCGTGTCACGCTTACTTATGCAACGCAACGAAATCTTGTCCGCACAATAGAGGCCGCAGTGCTTAACCGAATTGATTGAAACTTTGTACTCATGTTGATATGGTGAATAGCTCGGCTGAGTTCGTAGATGGGCGTGATCTGTTGAGCGGGGGTGTGTCACACCCCTTTATATTTTTCAAATTACTCATTGACAAATTTTTGTATCATTTTTTTACTAGTATGACAACGGTTATAATCATAAATATTTTTTACTACAAAAAAATGTCCGCCATTTTGAATCCGCCATCTTGAAATTCTTTGAAATGGCTCCAATTTCGTTGAAATTGAAAATGCTTACTCGCTTATGGGTACTTATTATAATTTCAGTTTCGGATTCACCATTTTGGATTATTTACATATGATTTAAAAGTTCCATACGAAGAAAATTCACCTATCTCTTGCGGCTGATGCCGGAAGGTCCTTTTGTTTTAGGTGGATTTCGAAGAAATACTACCTATTGCAGAGGTCCTCATGACGCAACTTTCAAAAAATGTGAATGCAACTTTTCAAGACCTCTATAGTAAACACCAAAACCATGGTCCGTTCAAATGTTTATATATATATATATATATACATATATGCAATATAACGAAATCTTGTCAACACGATAGGGGCCGCAGTTCTTAACCGAATTGAATGAAACTTGGTACACATGTTGATATGGTGAATAGCACGGACGAGTTCGTAGATGGGCGAGATCGGTTGAGACGGGGGCGTGTCATGCTCATTTATGCAAAACAACGAAATCTTGTCCGCACGATAGGGGCCGCAATTCTCAACCGAATTGATTGAAACTTTGTGCACATATTAAGATGAAGAATGGCTCGGCTGAGTTCGTAGATGGGCGTGATCTGTTGAGCGAGGGGCGTGTCACGCCCCTTTATATTTTTTCCAATTACGCATTGACAAACTTTTTGTATATTTTTTACTAGCATATAAACGGTAATAACCATAAGTATTATTTGCTAAAAAAATGTCCGCCATTTTGAATCCGCCATCTTGAAATTCTTTAAAATTGCTCCGATTTCGTTGAAATTGAAAATGTATACTCGTTTATGGGTACTTATTATAATTTCAGTCTTGGATCCACCATTTTGAATTACTTTAATATGATATAAAAGTTGCATACGAAGGAAATCCACCTACCTCTTGCGGCTGGTGCCGGAAGGTCTTTTAGGTGGATTTCGAAGAAATACTACCTATTGCAGAGGTCCTCATGACGCAACTTTCAAAAAATTTGAATGCAACTTTTCAAGACCTCTATAGTAAACACCAAAACCATGGTCCGTTCAAATGTTTATATATATATATATATATATATATATATATATATATATATATATGCAATATAACGAAATCTTGTCACCACGATAGGGGCCGCAGTTCTTAACCGAATTGAACGAAACTTGGTACACATGTTGATATGGTGAATAGCACGGACGAGTTCGTTGATGGGCGAGATCGGTTGAGAGGGGGGCGTGTTACGCCCATTTATGTAATACAACGAAATCTTGTCCGCACGATAGGGGCCGCAATTCTTAACCGAATTGAATGAAACTTTGTACACATGTTGATATTGTGAATGACACGGACGAGTTCGTAGATGGGTGAGATCGGTTGAGAGGGGGGCGTGTCACGCCCATGTATGCAATACAACGAAATCTTGTCCGCACGACAGGACCCGCAGTTCTTAACCGAATTGACTGATACTTTGCACACATGTTGATATAGTGAATAGCTCGGCTGAGTTCGTAGATGGGCGTAATCGGTTGGGAGGGGCCGTGTCACACCCCTTTACATTTTTCAAATTCCGCATTAATAATTGTTGCATTTTCATTTTTAATAGTATAGAAGTGGTAATAGTAAAATAATATTTGTGGAAAAAAATTCCCGCCATTTTGAATCCGCCATCTTGAAATTCTTTAAAATTGCTCCGATTTCGTTGAAATTGAAAATGTATACTCGTTTATGGGTACTTGTTATAATTTCGCTATTTTGGATTACTTTAATATTACTTCAAAGTTGCATACAAAGGAAATCCACCTATCTCTTGCGGCTGGTGCCGGAAGGTCTTTTTTTTGGTTCTGCTGAGGCTTAGGCAGTCGCAAAGAAAGTGTGTCGTGCCCTCTTCCGCTTCGATATCGCCACAGCACTCGAAGAGGTTTGTATTCCTTTTAGTTGGGCCGATAATAGATTGTGTCTTGTGAGGATGCTGATTACCTGTGCTCTAAGTACGGTCGGTCTGTTCAGTCTGATTTTTAGGTGGATTTCGAAGAAATACTACCTATTGCAGAGGTCCTCATGACGCAACTTTCAAAAAATTTTAATGCAACTTTTCAAGACCTCTATAGTAAACACCAAAACCATGGTCCGTTCAAATATTTATAACGAAATCTTGTCACCACGATAGGGGCCGCAGTTCTTAACCGAAATGAACGAAACTTGGTACACATGTTGATATGGTGAATAGCACGGACGAGTTCGTAGATGGGTGAGATCGGTTGAGAGGGGGGCGTGTCACGCCCATTTATGCAATACAACGAAATCTTGTCCGCACGATAGGGGCCGCAATTCTTAACCGAATTGAATGAAACTTTGTACACATGTTGATATAGTGAATAGCTCGGCCGAGTTCGTAGATGGGCGTAATCGGTTGGGAGGGGGGCGTGTCACACCCCTTTACATTTTTCAAATTCCGCATTAATAATTGTTGCATTTTCATTTTTAATAGTATAGAAGTGGTAATAGTAAAATAATATTTTTGGAAAAAAATTCCCGCCATTTTGAATCCATCTTGAAATTCTTTAAAATTGCTCCGATTTCGTTGAAATTGAAAATGTATACTCGTTTATGGGTACTTGTTATAATTTCGCCATTTTGGATTACTTTAATATTACTTCAAAGTTGCATGCAAAGGAAATCCACCTATCTCTTGCGGCTGGTGCCGGAAGGTCTTTTTTTTTGTGAGGAAGGTGAAAAAGCATCGAAAGCCAGAGTGTAGGACTTTAACTCAAATTAAAATCTCCTCTGCGTCTAACCCATGCTCCCTCATGCCATGTTTATATATATATATATATATATATGTACATATATATATATGCAATATAACGAAATCTTGTCCGCACGATAGGGGCCGCAATTCTTAACCGAATTGAATGAAACTTTGTACACATGTTGATATGGTGAATGGCACGGACGAGTTCGTAGATTATCGAGATCGGTTGATAGGGGGGGCGTGTCACGCCCATTTATGCAATACAACGAAATCTTGTCCGCACGATAGGGGCCGCAGTTCTTAACCGAATTGACTGATATTTTGTACACATGTTGATACGGTGAATAGCACGGACGAGTTCGTAGATGGGCGAGATTGGTTGAGAGGGGGGCGTGTTACGCTCATTTATGCAATATAACGAATTTTTGTCCGCACGATAGGAGCCGCAGTTCTCAAACGAATTAATTGAAACTTTGTACACATGTTTATATGGTGAATAGCTCGGCTGATGGCTGTAATCGGTTGGGAGGGGGGCGTGTCACACCCCTTTAAATTTTTCGAATTGCACATTAATAATTTTTGTATTTTCATTTTTAATAGTATAGAAATGGTAATAATATAAGCATATTTTTCCGAAAAAATTCCCGTCATTTTGAATCCGCCATCTTGAAATTCTTTAAAATTGCTCCGATTTCGTTGAAATTGAAAATGTATACTCGTTTATGGGTACTTGTTATAATTTCGCCTTTTTGGATTACTTGAATATATAACTTAAAAGTTGCATACAATGGAAATCCACCTATCTCTTGCGGCTGGTGCCGGAAGGTCTTTTTTTTTGTCTTTTCGAATTTTTTTTTTTAACCACAAGTAAGACAACACTCAATCTTTCAGATATTTGAGTCTATCTTTTTTCGACTGCATTTGACGGAAAAGGTTGTACACAGCTACAAACATTAAAATAAAAGTGGTCTTACACTCTCTGACAGTATGCGGATAGTGCGAAGATCGGTCTTTACCAGCTGAGTACGATATGTCGTTTGTGTCTTCTAGGGCGGAAAAGGGACCTTTGAATTTATATCTTCACACAAAACTCTAAACAAATTGTGTGTGGACCATATAACTGTACGCAAGACAAAATCACAATTTTTTTGCATACTCAGTTTAAAGCTGTTTTAAAAACATGAAGAAATGTGTAGTTCAGGAAACGGATTAGTTTTCGATACCTTCCTTCCTTCCTTCCAAACTTGCTTACATTTGGTACTAAACGAATTAAAAATGAATGAAATGAATTCAAAAGAGTGCAAAGAATGCAAAAGAATGCAAAGAATGCAAATGAATGGAAAAGAATTCACGAATTCATAAATGAATGCATTCAGTTGATTGCATTCAATTGAATGCTAGGAAAATGAATGCAATCTTTTGAATGCTAAATGAATGGTAATTGCATTCATTTTTTTGAAGTCACAAAATAAAGTCAATGAATGCAATCATAAAACTGAATTTATTAAATGATTTTTAAACAAGGCATTCCCAAATGATTGCATTCTTTTACAACCCTGCCCCCTGTGGAGTAAAGAAAGCGGATGTCATTAAGGTCGTCGAAGAATGGTTGGGTTAGTGCACGCAGTCTGGCTCCTGCAAACGCCGGACATTTGCAGAGGAAATGGGAGAGAGTTTCTTTCTCACTTTCGTTCCCGGAACTGCGGCAGTGGGAGTTGTAAGGGATACCTAGTTTGGCCGCTTGGACTCTAATTGGCCAATGCTCCGTGACTATCGCCATGACTCTGGCGATGTCTGAACGAGTTCTGCTAATTAGGTCTTTTGTTTTGCTCTTATCGTAGGTCGGCCATATCTTTCTTGATATGGCGCAGTTGCTTAACCCCCTCCATTGAAGGTTTGCCTTCTGTAGGAAATGAAAGTGGATTTGTCCTTTAACCGCTCCCAGAGAGAGCCGTGTAGAGCTAAGCCCTGCCTGGCCAGTTCATCTGCACGCTCGTTTCCTTCTATGTCACTGTGCACTGGAACCCAGAGCAGTGTGACCCTGAAGCGATCACCAAAGCGGACAAGCTCGTTCCGGCACCAGTACCAGTTTGGAGAATAAGGTAGCTGAGTCAATAGCTTTGATAGCGGCTTGGCTATTTATGAGGATAGCAATGTTTTATTCGTGCTTTATCTTACGCTCTAGTTATGTGCAAGCTTCACGGATTCCCAGTTGTTCCGGCTGGAAAACGCTTGCAAAATCCTACAGACGGTAGGATAATGATATTTTTAGTGATTCCGAGTGGACACCAGCCCCCACACCACAGTCCATCTTTGATCCGTCGGTGTAGATGACCGTGTCGAAGTTCTCCAATACTGGAATGGTGACATTTTTTGCTACGTTTTATCTTTGAAACTTCAAGAGGGACAAACGATTTCTAGCGACTAAGTATAAATATTAGTATGTATTTAAGGCATGCGAAGCCGCAGACGGACTGCTAGTATTCCATATAAAATGTAATATAAATTGAACGGACCATGATATTGGAGTTTAGGATAGAGTTCTTGAAAATTGGCATTAAAATTGTTTGATAGTTGCGTCGGAGGACCTTTGCAATTGATAGTATTTATCCACGAAATCCACCAAAAAAGTGAACAATCATTATTTAGGTGTTGTGGTGAATGGTTACTGCAAGGTCCGTAATCTTTAAATGCCCTTCATTAGACTCTTGCTTATCTTTCCCCGATGGGACTGATCAAGGGTAAGATTTTCCAACACTTCCTTTCCATTGCCAACTCTAGGTGAAAAAATTTAGAAACCTGTGCAATTTCCAAACAGATATGGTTCGCCTACAATAAAAACAGGACGAATGACTTAGTCCATAGAACCCGAACTGAGACAGTAAGAATCACAGCAATTTGCACGGGCCACTAGCCGATTGGACCACACACTGCCAAGTTAGGCATCCCGTTCAACCCCCACTGCCGTAGTTGCGACAATTCACAAGAAAAGGAAACGCTATTCCACTTTCTCTGTGACTGCCCGGCACTTGCCAGAACCAGGCACTTGGCAAGCCCTTCTTATCAGAATTATCAGAGATTTATGAAATAAAATTCAGCAACATTATTCATTTTTTGAACTCCACAGTATGGATTTAAAAAACGACGTCTAATCACACCCATCACACCAAGGTCACGTGAGTCATGGTATCAAAACGGCGCAACCGCGCTACTTGTGTCTCTGTTGGCCTTACCAGACAGCCACTTCTACCTGCTTTACCTATCCCGCCGCACGTCGGTCGGTGCATTACCAAGTTAAATTACTTATCAACAAATATTCATAGTATGTTACTTCCCATTTCACGGTTGGATTATTCAAAGTACAGGGTGGTTTTCGAAGAAATACTACATATTGCAGGAGTCCTAATAACACGACTTTTGAAAAATGTTGATGACACTTTTTCAGTCATGCCCCAAACACAAAAACCATGGTCCTTTCAAAATGTTATATACCTATCTGTGGTCACAAGGAAAGACAACATAAGTCGTATTGTGTTGTGTGTGAAGTGTGACTTATGCTGTTTTTCCTTGTGGCTACAGATGTGTACCTATGTAATCTACGAATATTATAAACTTGTATGATGTAACGTAATACGAGGTGATGATATATATGTAAGTGTGACAACCAGTCTAACTTTTATTTTTTCATTGTTCATTTGTTGTTGAGTACCACATGACCGCATGAGTTGAGGTTCGACTGGTTTAGTTCGAACAGACAGTTGGAACTGGGATGTAGTAAGTCCCAGTTGACTGATGTGTTTTTTTTTCCTTATATATTTGTAAACTGTAATATGCCTCATGAAACGTTGTTTGTCTGATTGATTGTTCTTATTCTTCGCTAAAACGGATTTGAATGAAATGTTAAGTATACATTAGTGCCTAGCAATAGCAACAATTGCCTTACCATGAACGTCATGAACGTTATGTCATACGAAACAGTCGTGGTTTCTCTTTCTGATTCATTAAATCTACCTGTTTTGTACAACTTGACGTTCATGGGAAGGTAAGTGCAGTCAGGCATTTCTATACGATCCGATTGTGAATGTAGGTCACACTTTTATGGAAACTAGGTATTGTTTTTTTCTGCTCCAGATAGATCCGACAACGCTTCGAGAATATGAAGCAGAACTGGTGATAAAGTGTACCTAAAAAAAAGTTGCATTATTTTGTCACTACTCTATAATAAAACGAATTATTGCACTGAGGAAATAACTAAATAACTTCTAAATCGAAGGGTTCTGAAAAGAATTTTTTTTTTGTACACGAAAACATTGCTACATCCCGAGTTTTAGGCGGGCAAAAGCTAGTAGTTGCATATATGTATATATATAATAACGGATTCTTGTCCTCACGATAGAAGCCGCACTTATTAAACGAATTGAATTAAACTTTCTGCACATGTTTTTATGATACAAATTTATGATAGGAGAGGACGAGGTAAAAGTAAGATTTTTCATTAAATTTGATGCTTCTATTAAGGTCAGCCAAAAAAATGTTTAACTTAGAGAATGATATTTCGACTACAAAGACAAGCAGAAACTTTTAAAAAATTCTACCTTGAAGATGTACAGGTCAGGGTAAGTTAAAACAAGCATTATTAGTTTAATTTTTTCTCAACACACAAAAAAATTTATATTTTTTATTAAAAAATATACAAACATCTTTTTTCTTAAATGGGTAAACCTACCGTCGTCGCCTGAGTTAGGAACGGATTCTATAGTACTTTTGTATGCTCTTTTCAAATCTTTGATTCGACTTGCTCTATGTCTTTCCAATCCCGAGATATCGAACATCGATTTTGTCCCATATCCACCAAAATCAGCAGTTTGGGACAAATTTTCCATATAATTTTCGGCAATTTTTTTACGAGAATTGTTTTGTTCCACGTGCATATAACATCGACAAGAGATAGAGAAAATATTAACAAAGTTGAGAATTGGTTTGTCCTACGTGCACTTGTGTTAAAGAAAAGCTATGTATGTGGGACACTGATTGGAAACAACATTTTAGTATTGGTATATTCCACCTCCATTACAGTTGTGTAGATATTCGATATTATAAAGATATGAATTTAGTTACCGGCTGAGCACTTTTTCTTATGGTGTCTCTCCTCTTAGGAGGTTGTATATCACTTATTTCGTCTCTTGATCCTGCGGTTCTGATAATCTAGGTTGCTGAAAGACCGAACCAGTCTTGTAAGTTCTTCAGCCATATTGTCCTTTGTCTGCCCACCGTTCTTCTTCCTTCAACTTTACCTTCAAGAATTACTTGTAGCAACTGGTACTTCTCGTTTCTGATGACATGTCTCAGATATTCCAGTTTCCATTTCTTTATTATCTTCAGAAGTTCCCTTTTTGCTTCGATTCTTCTTAGGACTTCCATGTTTGAGATTCTATCCGTCCATGATATTTTTAAAACTCGCCTGTATATCCACATTTCAAACGCTTCTAATCACTTAATTATTGGTTTACTTAGTGTCCATGCTTCTGATCCATACAAAAGTGTAGACCAAACGTAACACTTTATTATTTTTTTCTTCAGGGACAACTGCAGGTTGCTGCCACACAAAACTGTTTTCAGCTGACCGAGTGCTGCTCGCGTGTGCTCAATTCTACTGGCTGAACACAATAGTGCTGCAAACGCAATACATAGTTGCAGACGTACGAGCTGTCAATCATTGAATACATATGGTTTAAATGTTGCGAACACAATCGTGCTGCAGCTGGAAGAGTTGATTTACATTGAAGTCGTGCGGCTACGGCATGCGTCTATGTATTGCAGCATACCATTGTGCTCAGTCAGTTAGTCGTTTTTCTTTGCTAGACAAAAAACGCTTAAAACTAGCTTAACTAACTTAACTATGTTAGTCTAACTTACTGGCCCTACACGGGCACTTTGAGCTAAACTTAATTCTATTTCTATGTTTTTCGACGTAATCCAACTTAATTTACTTAGCTCAGCCAGTTAGTCGTGTCGTGGCTTGACTGCCAAAGCGAAATTACTTGCGATCACGGATGTTTATGATTTTTTTTTAAATGTTTTACACTAAACACTTTGAATAATTTTCTTATTTTATTGTATTTTTTAAAGGGTTTTATTTAGCTTGACTTGTCGCTTTGATTCAAATCTTGCAATCGATTTAAAACCCACTTCCCGATGAGCTAGGGACTTGAAACTTAAAACATAGCTCAGAACAGGAAGACAACGCAAAATTCTAGACCGAGGACCCCCCAGAATGACGTCTGAACCTTTTTAAAGGGTTTTATATAGATCGACTTGTTGCGTTGCTTTTAATATTGCAATCGATTTTAAGTGCACTTCCTAATGAGCTAGAGACTTGAAACTTAAAACAAAGCTCAGAACGGGATGATAACGCAAAATTCAAGACGGCGGACGCCCCAAGATGGCGTTTGAACCTTTTTCTTCACGACCCATATCAAGGGTTTGACTAGTAGAATGCTATAAGCTACGTAACGTTATTCTAAATCTAATATGATGAAGGCCCCTAGATGGTGGCCGAACCTTTTTCTTCGCGACTCCCTAGATATGGTTATCATATGAAAGGGTTTGACAAGTAGAATACGATAAGCTACGTGACGTTATTCTAAATCTTATATGGCGGACGCCCCAAGATGTCGCTTGAACCTTTTGCTTCACGACCCCCTTGATATGGGTATCAAATGAAAGTGTTTTACGAGGGGAAAATGATAATCTGCGTGATGTTATTCTAAATACAATATAGCGGAATCCGTGTTAGTAATCATAATTATAAGTCTGAATACAAATAATAATACAAATTTGCAATATGTCTCTGTTATACTCTGACATGCCATGACGCCGTACACCTTATCTATTATAAAAAAAAGCAATTCCCAGCAAAGTAAAGTCACGGAACGGCCGAGAGAAAGATCTTGCCAATAATTTTGTCATCGGCCTCCACAGTGCATAAAATGCAGGGTAGTACTATTGACCATTCTGTGGCGTACTAAGGTTCCAGACTCTTTGAGGAGGGTCAGGCGTATGTAGCATTGAGTCGCGTAAGGACTTTTGAAGGACTGTGTATTGAGAAGCTAGACTGTGAAAAATTAACAGGAAAGTAACCATGTAATAAAGTCGCAATGAGAGAGTTGGAAAGGATGAGAAATTTGCGTAATGATACCAATTCACGTCTTATTAACCCAGATATGCCCAAGTTTTTTTGTTAATGAGTTTTAAGATTTAAGCTTTATTTTTGGCTTAATACGAATATACGCTGCACAGAAAAAAAAATGGTTTATCCTTAGTTTTGGAAAAAAGTGCTGACCTATATATAGGTCAATGGGAAGTAACACATTATTTTTGTTAGAGAAAAACAAAGTTTTTTAAGTTTTTTGTACAGGAGGACTTTATTTCAATTAACTCAGCTAGTTACACATACAAAAAATAAAAAAAAACAGGTCAATAAGCAAAAATAACAAAAGATAAACACACAAATAAATCAGAATTCCTAAAAATTAATTTGAAAGTAATGAAAGCTTGTACCTATGTATGTATGTACACATGAACAAGAAAACTCAATCGTTCAGTAATACAAGAAGTATGTACATAACGACTAGTAAAAGAAAGGGCATGCTGGCCATCTTTTATGCATAATTGTGATATTCTACAAAACATTTTGTATGCAAACCTACGTCATATTTCCTGCATCTAGTAGTACATTTGTCATGACAATATGAGCAACGCGTTTGTTTGACTTGAGGTATTACCAAATGGTCAAGTCTATCGAATCGAACTTCAATACTGCGCTTTGAAGATATACGTCCTTTCGTCATTTGTTTGTTTTGCCCGTAGGTACCTAATAGGTTATTAACAACTCGCCTACGAAATTGTAAATGGTCAAGTTTTTCACCTCTTAGCCTGGAAAGTTGCCATGCATTTTGTTCAGCTGTATCCAACAGGTGAGTTATAATGGAAAAGTACCATTTCTTTCCTCTAATAGAGGTTTTGTACAGGCTGATGTTCTGATCTGCACGATCCACGCCACCCATATATTTATTGTATTGGTGGAATGGATTTGGTTGACATACATTGATGTATCTCCGTTCCTTTCTGGAATATCGACGAATGGAGTGTTCGGGTCGCACCGCACATTCATATTATTAGTTGCAAGTGCTACCATTTTATTGTCATTCCACTTTACAACATTAATTTTCTTTTCTGAAGTGCACATGTATTCATGAAAACCCCTGCTTTGTTTTGCCATATCATTTTTATTCAAGAAGCATGAATTTGAAATGCGGTTTTCTCTTATGGTACCTGATGCTCTGATACCTCTTTCCAAAAGTATCTCTAATAAATGCAAACCTGTGAAAAAATTGTCAAAGAAAAAATGGTACGGAAATCTCCCATTTGGTATCAAATTGTCCGCAAAACTCAAAACGACACTTGCGCCCAGCACCAGATGTTTATATTTAGGATCAGTTATGGTTGTTGCGCCTTGGTATGATTCCATCCAAGAAACATATCCATTATGGGTTGCACCTTCCCATATCTTGTATCCAAATCTTACAGGTTTGGATTTCATAAATTGTTTACAACTGTACTTGCCCTAGTATGCAATCATCGCTTCATCAATACTAAAGTTTTCGTTGTGGGGTGTTAACTCTTAAAACTTTTGGTTCAGCTTTTCAAACATGGGGCGAACTTTTGCGTATTTGTCATTTTTGTCTATGGTCAAATTATCTTAGCAATGGATATTGGACATAATAAACTCAAATCTATTACGAGACACAGATTTTGCAACTAAGTCGTTGTGTGTATACGAGTCTCTTTCCCAAAACAATCTTCTACGTGGAAGATCTACATAACCACTCAGAAGCAATATTCCGATAAACGTCTTGATTTTATTTGCAGATACATCTTCAAATACCAGATTTTTGTTTTAGCGTAGTTATTTGTTTCAGCTACAAACTTTGCGATGAGTGGGTCATCAACAAAAGATAAAAACAAATCAACGGGAGTTTGCAGATTGTCAACACTGGTCAAAACTGGCCACGATTCAAATTTTGAATTTATATCCTCCTTTTTCCAATGAACAATCTTTTTCACTTTCTTTTTCTTTGCGAAAGTAGATTGATTTGCAATGGTAGAAAGGGGAACATCACTACCTGAATCACTATCACTAAAACTATTCTTCGTAGCTAGCTCTGCTTCTGATAACAGGTGACTTGCTGGAAGGTTATCTATAGAAATCTCCTCTTCCCTTCCATCTTCTTCATCCGTAAGATCTTCGCAGCAGTTAACAGGCGGCATCACATTAACAATAGCCTCTTCTTCTGAATCGTTGTTAAGGTATTCTACTATTTCATGCAACTTCATTATACTAAAATGTGAAAAAAAAGTTCGAAAAATAGTATACTTCCCATTGGCCTACATGTAGGACGGCAATGTTTGCCATCAATTTTTGGTATGCATAAGTGCATAAATGTTCCGATACAATGTTTTGATATAAACATTAGACTAATTGCTGTCAAAACATCCGTATCTTGTTTTAAAAAAGGGCTAAGTTGGTACTTACTTTGAGCTAGTCATGACGAAAAAATGGTGAAAAGATAGCTCAACTTCAATAGTATAAAAACGGCACAAAACAAAAACAAAACCAAACTTCTTGTATGCACGACTGCTGACTGATGCAATAGCGTTTTATTTAAGTCTGATAGAAGCTCCAGATTATAACTTAATCCACTGACGTAACGACAGAAAGTGGCCCTTGGCATCCGACTGGAGAAGACTGCACTGCTATCTTTCAGGGACCCAGATTCATGTTCTTATTATTTTCTAATTTTTGGTACAGCCCCCGATTAAAATAAAACGGTTTAACTAAAAAGTTTTTTTACCTTATTTTTATTTAATAAAAACTTTGTTAATAAAAAAGATGAAATCGAGTTTTCTTTTCAAATTTTAGCATCCAACTCCATGCTTTCTTGCCTTTCAGATATTTTGGATGAGAATTGCTTTACGCCATATCCTTTTTTTTTTGTGTTCCACGTGTATGAAAAAAAAAGACCTTCCGGCACCAGCCGCAAGAGATAGGTGGATTTCCTTTGTATGCAACTTTTAAGTAATATTAAAGTAATCCAAAATGGCGAAATTATAATAAGTACCCATAAACGAATATACATTTTCAATTTCAACGAAATCGGAGAAATTTTAAAGAATTTCAAGATGGCGGATTCAAAATGACGGGAATTTTTTCGCAAAAATATGCTTATATTATTACCATTTCTATACTATTTAAAATGAAAATGCAACAATTTTATTAATGCGGAATTTGAAAAATTTAAAGGGGTGTGACACGCCCCCCTCCCAACCGATTACGCCCATCTACGAACTCAGCTGAGCTATTCACCATATGAACATGTGTACAAAATATCAGTCAGTTCGGTTAAGAACTGCGGCCCCTATCGTGCGGACAAAAATTCGTTATATTGCATAAATGGGCGTAACACGCCCCCCTCTCAACCAATCTCGCCCATCTACGAACTCGTCCGTGCTATTCATCATATCAACATGTGTACAAAGTTTCATTCAATTCGGTTAAGAATTGCGGCCCCTATCGTGCGGACACGATTTCGTTGTATTACATATATATAAACATTTGAACGGACCATGGTTTTGGTGTTTACTATAGAGGTCTTGAAAAGTTGCATTCAAATTTTTTGAAAGTTGCGTCATGAGGACCTCTGCAATAGGTAGTATTTCTTCGAAATCCACCTAAAATCAGTTTCAAAATATCTATAGGAGGTGGGACACGAGTCAAAAAAGTAGACTTGTACGTTAATTAACGTAGCTTGTTAACGGTTTGGCAAAACACTTTGAAAATTGGTAGGTGAACTCTTTATAAGACTAACTTCAAGTTACAAAAATAAAATAAAAAAATCCTATCACACAGTTTCGGAGTATAGTTCGTTTCAAATCAAAAGCGACAAAGCTCGCGCAGGATTTCCCTTTTCCAGTCAGAGAAAAATCGACGATCGTCAACGCCTACTGATGAGATCCTTGAATGGGATTGGCCGATGTGTTGTGAAATTTATTAAAAAGGTAAGGAATCTATGTTGCCAAAGGCGAAAACTGAGTGTAGAGAAAATGCGTGAAGAATTATTTTTTTCAGTGAACATGGTAATGACACGTTTTTTGAAAATGTTTACTTCTCACTTATGGAAAGAAAAAAGAATGTTTTGCTGATATGAGTTTGACTCGAAAATATGAATTTGAAACTTTGAAAAAATTAAAGCAACATATTTCTTTTTATGCAAATGTGTACCTATACATTTATTTTTTGAACCCTTTTTGATTACACATACAATTATTGCAAGAAGTACTTAAATGTTGTCACAAAAAGGAGTGTGCACCAATAAAGTGGTTTGTTTATCGGAGTAAGATTTTTTCCAAGTTAAACAGGTAAGTGCACGTGTAAGTAAAAATCGATAGGATAAAATCTGAAAGGAAATCGAGAAAGTTCAGCCGATTCGTACATGTAATTTTCCAGTCAATAAAAGAGAGCACAATTTTCGATCTCTCTCTGCGCAACTTTCCTCGTCGCTTTTGATTTGAAACGGACTATACCAAGTAACCAAGTACGCAAAAATTTAAAGGCTTTCACACCAGAGTACTGCAGTAAGTAGCTCGTTTTATGAGCCACTCGAATGATTCACTGCTTTTTGAAGTATTCACACACATTCACATTCACTCAAAAAATAAAAATATGAGCTACCCTCACTCATTGCTTTTCATATAACGAATCTGAATCAGGCTCACATTCGTTTGAATGAGGGATTCGCATGAAGTGATTCATTTACTGTGAGTGGAGTGAGCTCAGATGATTCGCTGCTTCGAATCAATGGGTGGTATGCAAAAAGATGAGCAAGATCTCAGAGTCTGAGCTAACAGGCTTAAACTCACATAGTGAGATCGATTCAGCAGAGCTGAACTCGGACTCAGTTTCACATGCAAAAAAATGAGATTGTGATAAGCGGCTTTGACTTGATGAATGTGAGATCGATCTTAAAGCTCTCCTTCTAATTTAGTAGTGATTGCAATTTCTGTGCAGTGATTGTAGATTTTAGCAGAACAAATACAGATTTTAGCATAAAATGGAATTGTTTCTTGCTTCAATCGGATTTTATATTGCAATATAGGAAAACGTTGCTTCAATTGTCCGAAACATCTCTCTCTGACTACTCTTTCCTTTTTAAAAGAGCATTCAAATTACACTCAGCATCAGTGCTTGTGCGTTTAAATGGTGTCATAAACCAAGGAGAAATCCCATATCCTTCATCACCCAGTAGTATTGCTGATGAATTATTATTCAGATGATTAGATAAGAAAGAGTTTTAGGTGGATTTCGAAAGAATACTACTTATTGCAGAGGTCCTCATGGCGCAACTTTAAAAGAATTTTAATGCCACTTTTCAAGACTTCTATCCTAAACACCAAAACCATGGTCCGTTCAAATGTTTATATATATCAGGTGTGTTTTTTTGCAAGCGTATATACGCTTAATTTTCAATTTGCATGTAAAATACACTAACAACAAAACCTATATCCGTCAAAAATTAGACGGGGATAATTATCGCCGCTTGTGAAATAGGCGCGGATAAAAACAATGCTTCCAACCCTTATTTTCTATGTGTTATCGATGATTTGCTTAGAAACGTCATAAAATTCATCCATAAATTCATTTTATTTGACAATTGAAACAAAAAAAAAAACAACAAATTGAAAATTGTCAAAACTTTGATATGAGCCTGGCAAAAAATTAAACGGCTGAGAACAAAAAATGGAAAATTTTAATTTTTGTATGAACATACATACAAAAAGGTTCAAGAAAAACAAAAATACACACTTATTAGGTGTGCGTATTCTCTGTATTTTCCATTCTAACTTGTATTTTATCCAAATTATGTTCAATTCCAATTATTTTCAATTTTTTAACAGCTGACTGTCACAAATGTCATAAATGTCATCTGTGCTGCCAAGTTTTTTAAGATGAATTATTAAGCGCCGATGATCGTTTTTTTGTGCACTTATAATTTAAGCGTATATACGCTTGCAAAAAAACGCACCTATCGTTATATATGAATATCTATTCATATGAATAGCTCAGTTAAGTTTGGACATGGGCGTGATCAGGTGAGAGGGGGGCGTGTCACGTGAGTGCAATTAAGAGCACCAATCGCATAAGGAAATTCTTACCTACTGCTTCATAGCGTTTCTGCTTCTTGTGTTTCTTCCGAAGTATATGATAATAAGATCCTATCATTCGCGTGGCTTGTGACTGCTTCTGAAACTTGCTGTGTCAATCTTAAAATAGTTGATTGAAACCCTGGGTCTCCTATATAGCGCAGGAAAATTCTCATTTTTTCTTCATTCGTCAAAGCACCACCATGGGTTCCCAGCGTCTGCCCCAAAAATGTTTCACTTAACAATTGCACACCCTCTTCACTGAATCGATACAACCGACGAAAATCTTCACCAACTGGACACCTTCGACTTTTATAAATTCGATGCGTAATTAAATTTAAAACCAAAAAGTGTGATATTTAGCAACCCTGATCAGCAGTGAGTGGCTCATAATGTAAAGATTGTGACGTAGCATACATTTTACACTTTGAAATTGGGGTGCCTCTTTTATTTCGTGAGTGTTACGAAAAGTTGAATAACATTGAAACTATTTATGTTAGATGAATGAATGATATTGCATTTGATAGAGTATTGAACAAAGTATCTTCTAGATATTGATTGATCTTGCGTTGACATCATCGGCTTATGTAATTGTAGTGCAAAGTTGAGATACGAAAATATGCAATGCGGCGGATATCAATTTATTTAGCTACGGTTTCCGTAGTGTCAACGCATTGTTTAAGGTGTTAATTGTTTTATCCTTTTGCACTTAATAAAATAGGTTATAAATGAAATCTCAATATTTAATAATTTTGTTGTTATCAGCCTCTAAAGTGTGGAAATTAATTAAATTGCTTTTAGAAAAGTAAACAGGAAGAAAGACTGAACAATGTAGAATCCAAAAAGACTCGGATGTCTGATACTTAGCGTCAACGAGCTCGGTGAGAGCGCCCCAAAGTTTAGACGTTGCGCCCCATAGTGCACAAGTGCCCGATAAGAATGAGGCAAGTACTGCTACCACTCAGTTTAGTGCGAATAGCATATCCGATCATATAAGTGATGGAATTCAATCCATGGAGGTTGTTAATGAGGCACTATCAACATAACCAGCAAGTGCAATGTGTACACACTGACATATTCTATGGCTTACAGCCGTATCTAGGACACAGCCACATTAATTTGTTTTCTTTTCCTCTCAGTCTACTCTCCATTATGACAAATATCCCTTCCTAATCACTTCACAATTGTAATTCTAATAGTCGGCATACTTTTATTTTATCCTATCGCCTGTTTCTAGAAAAGCTTACCCTCAATACATACCAACTTATCTTTTCCCTAACCCCCCATGTATGCAGAACAATCAATTTAATAGCCGTGAAAAATCATTCACTCCCCATCACGGGAAGATCAGTTCCCTATATTGAGCATGTCTTTAGTTACACATACTAATTAGTAACTCAAAACCCGAAAAGAAATTAAACCAACTAAACCAAATCACTTAATGTGTGCCGCAATAATTTCGTCTTAAAGTATCTAATTTCTTTATTTTTATTACTTCAAATGGATTTCCTAATGATTCCCATTTTTTTATGAAGTAAAAATCACAATCCAAAAACATCTGTTCATAAAATAGAACAAATTGTAAAAGTAGATAACGCCATTTACATTAAATTTTTCGTATGAAATTGCTTTGTCGCAATAATACACACAACCCTGAAAATTCTACTCTTATTCAATACGACGAACTACTTTGCATTCAAAGGCCCGCGAATCATACCGAGAGCTCGTGAATCATACCAAGAGCTCGCGAATCATACCGAGAGCTCGCGAATCATGCCAAGAGCTCACGAATCATACGAGAAGCTCGTGAATCATCCACTCAGAATTGTGAATCATATGAATCATTAAATACTTTCGAGTGCGAGCCTACTATGATTCACTGATTCGTGAGTGTGAATCCCCATGATGATTCGAATTTTCATCCCTCACACAGTAAGCTCCGTTGTTATTTTCTGCATGATTCACACTGATTCGCTTTTTATGAGTGTGAAGCTATGTTCAGACGATTACCAGATCTGACAATATTGTCAGGTCTACAAATGGTCTGACAATGAGCTGCAAATGAGCTGACAATAGGGAACTACCTTACAATGCAAAATTGTCAGTTCACACGATTGCCAGATTTTGTCCCAAACTCTGACAATTTTATTGTCAGATAGTTGGCCTGGCAATATTTTGTCTGAAAATATTGTCAGGTTGAAAATTGCCAGTTCACACGGTTGGCAGATGTCTCTTTACAAAAAATTTGCGGATCCGTTTACAGGCATTGTCAGACAAATTGAAATTTGTTTTTTCATTCTGCACTCAGTGGAGTGAAGTGTTTGTTGAGAAACGTGAAATAATATCGAAATGGAACATTGGCTTTCTCCAATGAAGCCAAATTTCTTGGAGTCATTTTCGATAGGAAACTATGCTGGAAACCCACTATCACTGACCGAGTCAAAAAAGCTTGTGTAGCCCTTTACATTTGCAAGAGAACCATTGGTCGCAAGTGGGGTTACACCCCCAAACAAGTTGCGGAAAACGCAGTTGCCCGTCTTAAAGCTACTACGCTTTGGACCCAATTACCTCACGGTCACTCCCGTATCTTACACAGATTCCACAACCTACCAAACCATTGTGATAGAACTCTCAACAGAACACAAATTCGCGCCATTATTGGTGTCATCACAGGCCACTGCCTATTAGGACAACACGCCAGAAGATTAGGGGCTCTCTTCAATTATTTTTGCAGAAGCTGTAGAGATGAGGAGGAGGAGGAGTTCAACCCATCTCCTCTGCCATTGTCCAGCATTTTCCCACAGTAGAAGAAGATTTCTTGGGCTCTATCATTTCAGTGATAATAGTTACCTTAGTCAAATAGCCTTACGCAAAATCCTCTCATTTATTAACAATTCCAAATGGTTCTTCGGGTAGAATTCTCTCTTAGAGAGATTCTATAGGTATCACAATAGCTATGAGCCTAAGTGGGTCCCACGGGACACCTATCTACCTAACCTTACCTAAACTTCGTCGGCGAATGTGAAAGTGGTGGAATTTCAACCGGCCGAAATGTTGTATCGTTTTCTACGACAACGTATTCAGAAATTATTTCACTCATTTTCACAAAAAAATGGAACTCGAAAATTAAATTATAGCACAGAAACTTCGATTTGCTCGTTCAAATTTGTGAAATATTTGTCTGACAATGAAAAAATTGTCAGACATCATAAACACAGTACATCTGACAATAACAAATGAGTCTGCAAATGTCCTAACGTCTGACAATGGTCTGACAATGATACAAATTGTGTGTTCAAACGATTGCCAAATACCTGACAATTTCATTATCAGATGGCGGTCTGACAATGATCTAACAATGTGTTTTCTGCAAATATTGTCAGACAAAATTGTAAGTTCACACGGTTGTAAGACATTTGGGACCATTTTTTCACTGATAGACCTGACAATATTGTCAGATCTGGCAATCGTCTGAACATAGCTTGAGACTGTGGATGATTCGTTTTTTAGCGAATCATTCACAAATGGAAATGAGTGGATTCATGCAGCTCTCTGTTTCACACACCGCCGCGATGGCGATAGCGATTGCGATAACGATAGCGATAGCGATCTATCGCAACACGTGTATTCAAGCTTGTTCATGCACACCGAGTTCGATATACAACGGCGATTGTCGCGAGAGGTTGCGATTGAATGTGTCTATCGCTGCATGTAGCATTTTATCGTTCTATCGCGCAATGGTGGATGTGGAAAAATTAATTTCGTGTGTAAAAAAACATCCAATTTTGTATGATTTGGACTATAAAAACGTTAGGAAAAAGGATAAGGTCTGAAATGCAATTGGTTTGGAGTTGGATGAAAGTGGTAAGTTAACAGTTATCTTCTTCGTCCGCAAAAGCAAGCAACAATAACATTTCTTCTTCGTCATGAGGTACTCATTTTTAAAAGATCGATGAAAACTTTTTGAGAACTAAAACTGACAAAAAACTGTGAAGAAGACTTCCATCGCTATCTATCGCTATCACGCTGGTGTGATTAGTTGTTTATCGCTACGGCGATAGTTATCGCAATCGCGATCGCCATCGCGGCGGTGTGTAAAAGCCTTAAATGCGCTTTTCTCGAAAAAGTGCCAATGGCGTATGGAACAAATCAATTCTCGGGCGACGATACTCATACCCAAAATGAATCGCGAGCAGCAACCAAAGTTCCGAGTATGTACTCGGAAAAAAGGGACTTGTTCGCGAACAATGTGTGTTGTGCGCACAAATACGATTCACACGATTCACTTGGGATTTCCGAATTGGTGGCTTTTTTGTTGTTCTCTTGTAGGTTTGTGGGAATAGAAATAGACGTCATGTTTTGATCAATGTGTGTGTATATCGTTGTTGGTAGTAGGTCGATATGAACATAAATTCGCTTTTTTTTTTTTTCTATCATTTTGGTGATAGATACATGAGCATTTAAATCCGTATGTTAATTTATGACGTGTAATACTTTTTCATTGTAACATTCATACATACAAAGGTATGTCGTATGTGCCTAAAACACCTGACAAATATTGAGTAAGAGCAAGATTGAACATTATTTAGAAGTCTTCTTATGTTTTGTTTAAGAAAAAGTCATAAAAAAATATAAATAAATTACTTGACTTTACTCTTTGCTTGATGTTGGATACCACCGTTCTGCATGAAGTTAATAACAGGTGCGTTTTTTTGCAAGCGTATATACGCTTAAATTATAAGTGCACAAAAAAACGATCATCGGCGCTTAATAATTCATCTTAAAAAACTTGGCAGCACAGATGACATTTATGACATTTGTGACAGTCAGCTGTTAAAAAATTGAAAATAATTGGAATTGAACATAATTTGGATAAAATACAAGTTAGAATGGAAAATACAGAGAATACGCACACCTAATAAGCGTGTATTTTTGTTTTTCTTGAACCTATGTGTATATGTATGTTCATACAAAAATTAAAATTTTCCATTTTTTGTTCTCAGCCGTTTAATTTTTTGCCAGGCTCATATAAAAGTTTTGACAATTTTCAATTTGTTGTTTTTTTTTTGTTTCAATTGTCAAATAAAATGAATTTATGGATGAATTTTATGACGTTTCTTAGCAAATCATCGATAACACATAGAAAATAAGGGTTGGAAGCATTGTTTTTATCCGCGCCTATTTCACAAGCGGCGATAATTATCCCCGTCTAATTAGACGGATATAGGTTTTGGTGTTAGTGTATTTTACATGCAAATTTAAAATTAAGCGTATATACGCTTGCAAAAAAACGCACCTAACATCAATTTTTTTTAAATAATTTCCACATCAAAATCCTGAAAACCATCCCCCAACAGACGCAATATACTCGCGAACAAGAACGATCATTGCGTACGAGTCACTTGTTCGCGAACAAAATACTCGCGAACATCTTACTCGTTTGTGATCATAATCGGTTGTACTCGTTTAGAGATACAGTAATACCCGGATACGTACTCCTTCGCTTAGCTGCATTACCCGCTTTGCTAACCAAAAATTTCAAGCTTCAAAGCTTGTCAAGAATGTAAGCGGGTACGGATAGGCAACTTACCCTCTTAAGTGCCTAAATAAATCAGAAAAACTCGCAAGATAGCTATCCGGGGTGCACTTTACATATAAACTAGAAATTCAATATGAAATTCAAGTAAAATTTGCTGCCATTTTGAATCTGCTGTCTTGAAATTCTTTCCGATTTCCGATCTCCGATTTTGTTGAAATTGAAAACGTTTACTCGTTTGAATGCCTTATAAACTCTGCATGGCAATCTATGCTTACCACTATATCACTGCTACCTATATTTTGCCATTGGAAAGTCAAAAACTGCTGACATTTCGAATTGCCAAATGTGATGAAAAATTTTATCATGCATGCAGGATTTTAAATAAAAACCGGTGATAAAATTAGATTTATAAATTTAATTTTAGTAAGTAGTTGCAATAATAGACTGGAGAGTGAAACAAGTTGACGGCTTAGCGGCTCAGTTCAATCTGATTTTCATAGTGCAGTTAACGCATGGTTCCCACTGACAGCTAGTTCTTAATATTTCTTAGTCACACAGGATGACCCCACATGTATATGTGTCACTACTAGAGATAGTCTAGTTTATTATCCTTTATCACTAATGACAAAGAATAAATAATACATTTGTTAAAAAAAAAACTTCTCAGCATTTAATTTCAAAGCTACTCAAAAAACAAAATCTCCCAAAAACACGCTGTAGTATTCCGGCCCATCGACAATCGACATGCTGATTCTCCGCTCTTTCCTGCAATTTACACCTTAACGCGATTGAGGTTCGAGATTTAATGTCATGATACGAGAGCTCACTTATTTGAAATGAATGGTTTCACTTTGAAGTACCGGAAGCCTAATTGCATTCCAGCAAGCACCAAGAACAAATTCTGGGTCAGGAGGAGGCATTGAATCGTACAATCTAAAAGGAATCGCGGTGAGTCATGTTATTTGTTTGCATGAATATGTAGTACGAGTTTGCAGAAGCCGCATTTACTGCATGACTAGCATATGAAATACATAGAGTATCCTAATGCGCACATATGTAATGTGCATATGTATAAGGGAACTTCTCCGTAATCTCACGAACAACTCAAAACACGTTTTTACGAAATTTATAACTTTATTCAATTATAACTTATCTTGTATCATAAATAAGAGAAATAGCTCAAGCAGGTACTTCGTGTTGTGATTCGAGAGTGAATGCATATTCGTGCTCGTGTCTCTTTTAACAAGCTTTATATTGGCTTCACTTGTAACTAAGTATGTACATATGTATGCATGTTAACAAATCCACAAAATCGTTTTTCACCCACTTCCACAGATAGGAAATTGTTCATTTAATCTATTCTTAGGTAACTTATGTATATTTAGAACAATCAGCAGCATGAAATTACATAGCTATGTCCGGGGAATCTTGCTTACTAAGGCTAAAATACGTTATTTTAATTCTATTGCTAACGATTAGTTTTCCGTGAGTCTGGTGGGGATTCGGTACCCTGAGCCATTTTCAAAACCTGGTAATTCATGTTATAGGTACGTTAGCATTTTAAAATGCTTAGTAGCTGAAGTTCTATACTTACACGGGCTATTCCCACCAATTTCTTAGTGCACCGGACAAGTTTGTGTGAATAGAACGTGTGAGCATCGGTCACACAACGTAATTTATGGAGATAACTGGGCGTTCTTATTTAAAGTTACTAAAATAAATATTAATTTATTTAAATTAAGGTCTTACTCAACTAAAGGCATATGTTTTGGTGTAAAAAAATTTTCAAAACAAATAAAAAATCAGAAAATGATCCCTATCGGGAATAATATTTCCCCCGGAATGTTTCCTATTTTCAAATAAAAATAAAACACCAAAATTGTAAATAAAATATGCATTTTATAATTTTTAAATTTAAAAAAAAATCTTCTGAATGTGACTTGAGACATCAATCAAAACTCCGCAATTGACAACTGTCAAGCAATTCTAACATAACTTCGAAACCTTTTTTCAGATTCCGCGGGAAATAAATTTCGATGGAAATTCACCATAGGGAATTTTTTGTTCCCGGGAACAAAAAAAATCAGAATGACCGATTGCCTTGAATTAATTCCCAATTTTAAGTTGTTGTTTTTAGGTACATTTCGAAGAAATACTACCTATTGCAGAGGTCTTCATGACGCAACTTTCAAAAAATTTTAATGCAACTTTTCAAGACCTCTACAGCAAACACTAAAACCATGGTCTGTTCAAATGTTTAATAGGTATATACATATATAGGGCTTTACTTTTTTAAATTTACTCCTTAGTCTAAGCATAACTTGGATCGAACGATTGCATTATTGTATCGTCAAGTTTTTTCTTCGTCATTCTGTTATCTCGTTTTTTTAGTAGGTTACACACGTTTTTCACGGGAAGCAAGAGCAGCAGTGAAGATAGTGCAGCGAGACGGAGAACAACGCGACGAGAACGAAAAGGAACCTACAGCAACGTTTTTATTTTCTATTGTATTATCTATCAGTATATTAAAATAAAATATTTGAAATTAAATATACCAAGTTTAGAGTATATAATACTTTGATTTTTTGATACTCCGAAAATTCATTTTCCCACATGGGGGCTCAACCGGGATCTAGATAATTCGATAAAAAAAAAAAAAAAGCAAACGGAAAAAAAACCGAACGAGCAGCGATAGTACAAAAGGTGCGGTACTTTTTTTGGGTTTCATGGAGAACGAGCTAAGAAAATTAACGACAAGAAAATTAAGAATACTGTGCAAGAGCAGAGGAATTTCGGGAGTATATAAGGTTAAAGGTGATCTCATTGACCGGCTGTTGACGTACGAAATAACCGACGACACATTACGCAAAGAATTGCAACAGAAAAACGACGAGGAAAACGAAACTTACACCGACGGCGAAGGTGAAGAATCCGACTTAAACAGCGACGAATTTAAGCAACCACGTGGAGAGGAGAAAGCGGAAAATTCAGGTGAAAGTATCATGTCAAATAATAATAATTTTTGCTTTAAAGATATCGAGGATGCCCTGGAGGTGTTTGAAGGGACATCTTCCCAGTGTGTCATGCAATGGGTGAAAAACTTTGAACAGATTTCGGAGACCTGCCAATGGAATGAGCTTCAAAAGTACATCTACTGCCGTAAGTTGATGACGGGGGTGGCGAGATTGTTCGTTGAAGCTACGCCGAAAATAACGAACTATGCTACACTAATTGCCAATCTACGTTCTGAATTCGTCGAGGCACCATCCAGTATGGAAGTCCACCAGATGCTGTCAAAACGAAAAAAATTAAAAGTGAATCGTGTATAGAATACCTGTACAAAATGATGCAGTTGGCTTATAGAGCCAACATCAATGAACGATCCATTATTTCGTATGTGATCGCATGTATCAAAGAGGATCCTTAGCAAAAGTCCATACTCTTGGAGGCAAAGACGGTCTACGAGCTCAAAGAAAAACTCAAAATCTTCGAGGCAATCCAAGCAACCAAGTACATCATGGGGAACACGCGCGCCACCTCGACACAATCCTAGTCGTTCATCGCCAAATCCGTCGTCCCGGTGCAGCAACTGCGGCGCTCATTCTCACAAAACCGACATGTGCCCATTCAAAGAGAAGGGAACGCTTTGCTTTCGCTGCAATCAGTTTGGGCACATTGGTAGAAATTGTCCCAGCAACGGAAATCCATCTAATTGTAACAAAATATCAGCAACGACGAATGTTGGGAACACCCAACCGCGAAGGCCAGAGATGCACATAAAAGTTATTGTGTCCGGCATGGAAGTTTTTGCCCTGGTGGACACTGGGAGTGACGTCACGATCATCAAGCAGGGTTTGTATGAGCGTATCGACCACCCATGCAAACTTACTCAGCCAGGAATCGAGTTAAGAGGATTTGGCCATAATCCTGACTCCAGTTATTTAACTCTGGGATCTTTCAACGAAACAATATCTATCGATAACTAAAATTTTAAAGTTAAGTGCCAGGTTGTGCCAGATAAATGGATGTTAGTGGACATGATAATCGGGAAAGACGTGCTTGCTTTTGTGAAACTTTCAGTTGCCAAAGGGGTTGTCAAAATGTTACCGATCGATCCAGTAAGCCACGAACTACTATTCCATGGCGAACCAGAAGGTGGTTCGCATCAAAACAAATCCTCAATATGAAATTTCTGAGAATGTAAGTCAAGAAGTACGAATGGATAAAATTTCTTTGATTTCTAATTACAGACCAATAACGCCCCCAAAATCGGCAATTGAAATGCGTATCGAGTTAACCGACAGTATTTCCGTTCATCAGCCACCGCGACGCTAAGCACTACTCAAGAGGGACGTAGTAAAGAAACAAGTGGAGGTGTGGCTAGAAGAAAACATCATTCGCGCTTGCAACTTGGATTATGCCAGCCCAGTTGTACTAGCTCGGAAAAAAGACGGAGCTACCGTCTCTGTATAGATTTCCGCAGACTCAACGCGAAAATAGTGCGGGACAGGTACTAACTGCCTTTGATTGAAGACATTTTGGACTCGCTCAGCACTTCAAAGATATTCACCACCCTGGATATGCGGAATGGATTTTTTCACGTTGACATCGAAGAAGGAAGCGTCAAGTATACGGCTTTCGTGACACCGGATGGACAATTTGAGTTCCTCAAGACACCATTTGGTTTATCCAACTCTCCATCAGTCTTCCAGAAATTCGTAAATGTCGTTTTTCAAGATTTAACTCGAGCTAATCTAATAAAAATTTATATAGACAACCTAATAATCGCTTCGGAGGATGAAGAAAGCAACATTGAGACATTGCGCAAAGTTTTTGCAACTAAAGCTGATAATGGCATCCAATTCAAGTGGAACAAATTTAAGTTTTTGGAACGCAATATAACCTTTTTAGGTCACATAGTCCATAACGGCACGATAAGACCTTCAGAAGATAAAACTGTAGCCATACAAAAATTTCCCGAACCGCAAAGTCGGAAGCAAGTTTAAAGCTTTCTGGGACTCACTAGTTTTTTCCGAAAATTTGTAAAAGATTGCTAAGCCGTTGCGGGAAGTGCATCAACAAGCGGTTAAATTTGAATTTGGTCCAGAACAAAGGAGTGCTTTTAATACTCTTAAGGACATAATGAGCAGCGAACCAGTATTAAAAATTTTCAACCCTAATTACGAGACCGAATTACATGCAGATGCTAGCAAGTACAGCGAAGGTGCAATCCTTTTATAAAAGTGTCCCGAGGATCAAAAATTCCATCCAGTTTTCTACTATAGTTTTCGAACTGATGAAGCTGAGCAACGATAATCTAGCTATGAGTTAGAAATTTTGGCGGTGGTACGAGCGTTGAAACGATTGCGCCATTACCTTCTCGGTACAAAGTTTTCAATAATCACTGATTGTCAAGCATTTGAGATGACCATAAAAAAACGCGACATCAATGCTACAGTTGCTCGGTGGGCAATGGTTATAGATGAGTTCTAGTCTCCGGTACGACATCGAAGGGGTTCCGCGATGCAACACGTGGATGCATTGAGCAGGTATCCGGCTATTTTGATAGTAGAAGATGGTTTATTGCAAAGAGTGAGGAACGCACAGAGGGATGACAGGGAATGTAGGGTTTTGATGGACTTATTGGCTAAGGAGTCTGGTTACAAGGATTTTGTACTACGAAGTGATATCTTGTACAAGTTCACAAACGGAGACTACTTTTTGGTTCTACTGAAGTCATTGCAAAGGGAAGTTATTTTCAAGACTCATCCCAACGGCCACCTAAGTGCAAAGCAGGTAATTAATTTAATCAGTAGAGATTATTTTGTGCCGAAGCTGCTTGAAAAAGTCAGTGCCGTCATCCGAAACTGTGTGCACTGCATCTTGGCGGAGCGTAAGGAGGGGAAGCAGGAAGGACTTCTTAATTCCAGAACGTTGGAAGAAAGTAATAGACCATGAAGAACAATATCTGATAGATTAAATATAAGCTTTTATACCAAAAATGCATGTTTAACTTTAACCCTAAAAAAACCGCAGAACTTATTGAACAACCCAATAGATGCTTTTACCAAATTTGTGTGGGCCTATCCGGTGAAGACAACCAGCGCTGATGAGGTGATTGCCAAAATGGAGTTGAATAGCGAAGTGTTGAATTGTCAGCGATCGGGGAGCCGCGTTCACCTTCAATGCATTTCATGATTATTATAAGGGCCGAAATATTCAACATGTCACCGTCACGACCGGCATCCTCAGAGGCAACGGGCAAGTGGAGCGCATCAACAGAACCATCATCTCCGTATTGTCGAAAATGTCAGCAGACGACCCCCGAAAATGGTCCAAGCACGTATCGCGCTTGCAGATTACCCTCAACACAATGATAGTGCGTAGTACCAAGAGGACACCGTTCGAGTTGCTAGTTGGTGTCCCTATGCGTACCAATGCGGATCCTAGTTTGGTGGCCCTGCTTGAAGAAGAGCTTGTGACAGCTTTCGAAAATCGAACGAACGATTTACGGAAAAGCGCAACGCAGCAGATTATTCTACTACAAGAAGAAAACCGGAGGGCGTTCAACCGTCGTCGAAAACGAGCTACGGTATATCAGCTAGGAGATCTCGTAGCGAACACAATTTGCTCCGGGCCTAAAAGTTTTTCCTAAGTTGGGGCCCTATGGCCCCAGGTGAGGATAAACGGGAAGGACAGATACGATTTGGTTGAAGTAGGTAACCATGAAGGACCGCATCGAACGTCTTCAGCTGCAGATTCAATGAAGCCTTGGGTCGGAACGATGACTCTGAGTCATCGGAGGCCGGTGATGATGTCAGGACAGCCGAGTTGTAGGGCTTTACTTTTTAAAATTTACTCCTTAGTCTAGCCATAACTTGGATCGAACGATTGCATTATCGCATCGTCAAGTTTTTTCTTCGTCATTCTGTTATCTCGATTTTTTAGTAGGTTACACACGTTTTTCATGGAAAGCAAGGGCAACAGTGAAGATAGTGCAGCGAGACGGAAAACAACGTGACGAGAACGAAAAGGCACAGCAACGTTGTTTTTTTCTATTGTATTATCTATCAGTGTATATACTTATTATTATATTAAAATAAAATATTTGAAATTAAATATACCAAGTTTAGAGTATAATATTTTGATTTTTTGATACTCCGAAAATTCATTTTCCCACATATATATATCTATATAATATATAGGTGGGTCGTTTTAATTTTTTGTATTAACGAAACAAAACAGTTATTTAAAAAAATATAACTAGTTTAAAAACTAGTTTAAAAAAACGTTTAATTTTAATTGTAATTTTTTTTTATTATTACTATTTTTCTTTTTTGCATAAAATCTATAATAGAAAGCGATTTTGGAAATGTTATAAACTGCTTTTCCGATTGCATTTTTTTCAAAAAGGTTTCATAAAACACTAGTATTTTTTGGTGCCGACATCTTCAGTTAAATGTTCTCACTCAATTAGTAAACTGTAAAATATGTAAATCTACTATTATTTAAAATAAGAAGCACTAACGAGGAATTATAATCATATACTGCGAAAACCCAAACACCATTTTCGTCTCATGCAATGCACCCGAATGAAACCGACTGTTTTCAGTGTAAAATAAACCCAACTATTCCTTTGACCAAACGAAAACTGTTTTGCTTTTGCAATATTTGATTCCACCCCTAGCTAATGCATACAATAACTACTTTCACGAAACGAGCGGAAAAGCGTTTTCATTTCATTCAGTGCAAACGAACAAAAAACGCAGAAAACGTTAAAAAACGAAAATAACGAAAAACGCAGAAAACGTTAAATAACGAAAAACGTAGAAAACGTTACAAAACGCAAAACGCAGAAAACGTTAAAAATCAAAAATAACGAATAACGAAAAAAAAAAACGATAACGAGCGGGAGAAGTAGTTATATAGTGTACTAGCAGTTCACCCGCTGCTTCGCACGCGTTAAATACATACTAAGGTGTATACTAAGTCGCTAGAAATAATCTGTCCCTATGGAGCTTTCAAAGATAAAAGGAAGCAAAAAATGTCACCATTTCAATATTGAATTTTTGAAATCGGTTCAGTAGTCTCATCGTACACACCCGTTCCCCGTCGAATTACTCCGAACTGCGAATGCATTGTAAATAAACTACGTAGTGTATCCATGTGTATCCATAAGCAAGAATACGATCAAAGAAGAATAAACGAAAAAATTACCCTTGTGCAACTCAGCAAAACAATAACAACACACGATCACGAACCGAATGTGCCGATGGCTACGGGTTAACACCCTGAATCTTGGCCCGTGGATATAATTTTCAAAAACGGTGAAACACGTGTTTCTTTATTTTCATTGTAGAATTTACCAACTAAATTTCAATTCTTAATTCCGATTTAATTTTTTGATTCCATACAAACTTGAACACCCTATAATTCCCCTTTTGGAGCCGAATTTCGAAAAATCCTTTCTTAGTGGGTGTCTACGCCACTAAAGGAAACTACTGTCCAAATTTCATGTTTCTAACTCTAACGGTTTGGGCTGGGCGTTGATCTGTCAGTCAGTCAGGGAAGAGATTTTTATATAAATCGCTGTACCCGCGACTTCGTCCGCGTTGACCTAAAATTGCTTGCCGTTAAGCTTGACTTGCGAATACGTTGATGTGGCATAGGTTACTCCCCGAACACAATGCACGGCCGCTGTGGTGTAGCAGTAACAGAAGTACCGCTGTAGTAACGCTGTGGCGCTGAACTCACAAAATTCGCCCACAATGGTGAAGCGCGCCAGCACTTTTGTCTCGAAGTTATCTTCCATTTCCTTTGTTTTTTGTCGATTTGGCATTGGTTGTTCTACATCGCATAGAAAACGAATACATACACATACAATATGTATGCATGATCCTTCTTCAACAGTCAATTTCTCTGCCTGTCGCTTGCCGCGCTGCAAAAGTTAACTGCCCGAACACAATGCGGCCGCTGTGGTGTAGCAGTAGTAGTAGTATTCGCTGTCAAAAAGTAGAAATGTATACAGTCTCGCTAGTGTGCCCACAATGCGGCCGCTGTGGTGTAGCAGTAGCAGCCGCGTAGTACGAAGTTGGTCAACCCGAACTAAGACCACCTCTGCCACCAATACCTATTCCCTTTCCTTTTCCAGGTGTGTCAGCTCTACGTACATGCTTTTGGCGAAAATGCAAACTGCACTCCCCTTTTTCTATATCTCCCGTTGAGTATAGAACCGCGTCTTCAACTGTGTCTTCCTACTACTCCCATCAACATCAAGGTCATGCAAGTTGTGATATCAAAACAGCGCACCCGCGCTAATTGTGTCTTGATAGGACTTTACCAGGCAATCAATTCTATTCACCTGCCTCTACTGTGTCTGCGCAGCACGGGTAAAGTGGAGAGTCAGCGTTATTGAACCGATCGATTTGATTGAAAATAGCAATGTCCCGTTAAGACCCGTGTAACGTAGAAGTCTACTTCTCCGTGCTTGTGCCTTGCCCAAGTTTCAGTTATAAGGATAAGACGATATGTCCATCGGCCTTTGGTTGACAGGTTCCAACTCTGCTGCCATTCTCTCAGGCTCCTTGTTGTTTCGTCGTGCGCTAGTTCACCTTTCACAAAATTGCGACTTTATTTCTCTTTCCTGACACTTTGTACTTTACTGTAGTACATCCCGATACACTGCTCTACCGTCATTTAAATAAAACTTTAAGATAAAACTGTCGTCTTTTAAATTGAAAGGGCAAATTGTTAAGTGTTATAGAAATGCGAGGAATTAGTGCACTCTCTCCTTTGGCCGTCCCGATGAGAATTGTAGCCTTGATCACATTTCTGCGATGCACCAAAGCAACCAAAGCACCAGCTTATGAGACGGCACTCCGGATATCTCTAAGAAGTTTTAAAACTCTTCTATTTAGGTCGTAGCGTCGTTTGCGGACATGATCTACTTCATATTCTCGAAGCGTTTTCAGATGTACACATACTTGGAGCAGAAAAAAATATAATACCTCGCCTCAATTATAAAATCGCAGGATGACTCTCGAATAATACTCGCCAATATTCGGCTAAGATCCTAAACTTGGGGTGTTTCAATGGGTCGTAAACAAAACCAAGCTGAAACTTACCCACCTCCTCATCACACTTTCATTATTTTCATGTTTTTACGAATTCCTGCCATAGCGGGGAACACCATGAGATCCATTCAAATACCTAACATAGTCAAAAAAAAATATCGAGGGTTTTTGACCGTCAACCTCGGGACCTCTATTTGCCCTTGATGGATAGATAGATCCTGGTTGCTGCGTTGACCGATTGCCAAACGGATGCGATACTTTGGTTGCGAGAAAGACTTAAGCGAGGAAACTTGGCGAAAAATGACCGAGAGCGAAACGACGAAAAAGAAAAGACGGGAAGTTCCTCGAAGGGTTTTCAACTAAAAAAACAATACAGCTTTTATTATTCGGGTGTATTTATACAATTTTGTTGTTACAAAATTTCCCTCTACGTACCATCGTGGTGAATAATAAAATACAAAAAAGATGGCGACTGGTATAATTAAGGCGCCAGATTTGAATATGGGATTTAAATTAAGATCATGATGACGATGAAATGATTCTGCTCCAACATTCCGCCCCCTTTGAAAGGACTCCTTTCAAGACGGAAGAATTTCCAGTTTACGGATGGGACGTCGAAACTCTCCTCTTGCGGTTTTTACGTCAGCAACTCTGACTCTACCATCTGGACCATGGACGACGTTGATAATTCTTCCCATTATCCACTTCTGGGGTGGAACGTTGTCTTCGTGTATGATGACTAGGCTGCCGATGTTGATGTTTGGACTTGAGGACGTCCATTTTGCACGACCTTGCAACTCATGGACATATTCCGTCGACCACCTTTGCCAGAAGTGAGTTTTGACGGCGTTTATTCGCCGCCACCGCTGAATGAAACTGATGTCTGGCACGTCCTCTGCCGGCTCAGGAATGGCCTTAAGTGATGACCCAATGAGTAGATGTGCCGGTGTAATGGCTTGAAGATCGCTAGGGTAGGACGACATCGGGATAATTGGTCGCGAGTTCATTATCGCCTCGATTTCCACCAGGGCTGTGGACAGCTCCTCGAACGTCAGCTTGGCACCGCTCAGGCTCCGGTAGAGATGACCTTTCGCTACCTTCACGGCAGCCTCCCAAATTGCACCAAAATGAGGTGCCCTGGGGGGTATAAAATGAGAATTTATGCTAGTATTAGTACAAAAGTCAATAATGCTTTTTTGAGAAGAGCTTTTGAACAACATATTGCGCAGTTCGACGAGTTTAGATTGTGCTCCTACAAAATTTGTTGCATTGTCGCAATGAATATCTCGCGGGAGACCTCTTCGACCTATCATTCGCTTCAGTGCTGCGATAAACGCGTCGGCGGACAAATCAGATACGGCCTCCAAATGAACTGCCTTTGACGAGAAACAAACGAAAACTGCCACGTACGTTTTGTAAGGAACCTTGCCCCTAATCCTAGAGTAAGTATAGATAGGACCGCAGAAATCTACTGCACAACAGAGGAAGGGACTTGAAGCGGTTATTCTCTCCGGTGGCAAATCTCCCATGACTTGTTCCAATAGCTTCGGTCGATATTTGACGCAGTGAACGCATTTCCGGACTGTCTGACGAGCCATTTCCCGTACGTTGATTATCCAAAACCGATTCCGTACTAACGCTACAAGTGCCTTTGGACCAGCATGAAAGTTTGTTAGGTGAATATGTCTTATCAATGTGAGAGTGAAAGTGCAGTTTTTTGGGAGCAGCAACGGGTGTTTACATTCCACCGGTATGTTGGCATGCTTCAAGCGTCCTCCTACTCTCAAAAGGTGAAGCCCGCTTGTCTCCTGAATGAACGGATTTAACCATTTGATTGGCCCTGTCAGCTTGCGATTTGTTTGAAGGGACTTTATTTCGTCTGAAAACGCGTTTTGTTGGACCAAGTAAACAATTCGAAGAAGAGCGTTGTCTAGTTCTGAAACTGCCAAAAGCCCTCGTTGTGGGACTTGATTCGGCCTCCAATTTTGAACCTTAAGGATATACGCAAAGACACGAACAAGTTTTGTGTACGAACTGTATTTTTCGATTACTTCGAGTAGCTCATTGTCCAATTTTCGACAAGTAAGAACTGTTTTCTTCTTTTCCAAAGCAGCTTCCTCCGGGGAAAGCTGTGATTCGACAGTGGATGGCCAGCTCTCCTCACCTTCCAATAAAAAGCTTGGACCTCCAAACCATATTGAAGTTTCAAGCTCCTTTACGCTACAACCTCTTGAGACTATGTCTGCCGGATTCGATAGTGTGGGCACGTGCTTCCAAAGACCGTCCATTGTGTTCTCCTGTATTTCAGCGACTCTGTTTCCCACGAAGGTGCTTAACCTTGACGAATGCGTTGAGATCCAGTGCAGAACGATTTGTTAATCCGTCCAAAAGTAAACGGTTGACGGTGCAGTTGCGAAAATGGTCGGATCTTCGTTCAAAGGTTAGCCAACAAATGCGCTGCGCACAGTTCCAGGCGAGGAAGCTGTTTTTTCTTCGCAGGCGCTACCCTAGACTTGGCAACGAACAGTGATACCTTAACCGATCCAAATGAATCTATGGATCCTAGGTAGATGCAGCGGCCATATGCGCTCATGGATGCGTCTGCAAAGCCATGGACTTGAAAGGTTTTGGTGTCTGGAGTCAACACAAATCTGGGCACCGTAAGATTCTGCAACGATTGCAAATCCAGCATGAATTGCCGCCACTCGGTATCAATGCTCTGGGAAGTTGATGCATCCCAGTCCAGTTTCTCAATCCAGAGCTTTTTGCAAAATTATCTTTGCCTTGATGATGATGGGACTTACTAAGCCCATTGGGTCGAAAAGTGATGACGAAATCGAAAGAATGCTTCGCTTTGTGAACTTTGAAAAGGTACGATTGGGTTTGTATGAGAAGAGGAACGTATCCATGAGAGGATTCCAGACAATGCCAAGAGTACTGCTAAGATTGGATTCGGTTAGCTTAATTTCCTTATTCTGTGGTCGAACTATGTCAACGATTTCAGGGCTATTGCTATTCCATTTGGAAAGCTCTAATCCTGCCGACTTCAAAACTGCACCGACCTCCTTTTGCAGTTGTACCAACGTATCCAGATAATCCGCCCCGGTCAGCATGTCATCAACATAAAAGTGTGACCGAAGCACATGAGAACCTAACTTGTAACGATCCTTGTTTTTATCTGCTAGGTATGTAAGGCATCGAATGGCCAAAAATGGTGCAGATGACGTACCGTAGGTCACGGTGTTGAGTTCGTGTGTTTCTACAGTTGAATGCTCATTCTTCCTCCAGAGAATGAGCTGAAATCTCCGATGAGATGGGTGAACTAAAATCTGTCGGTACATTTTGACGATGTCCACGGTTAGTGCATATTTAAACAAGCGAAAGCGGAGCAATAGTGTGAAGAGGTCATTCTGTATTGTCGGTCCGACCATAAGGATTTCATTGAGGGAGACGTGGGACGAAGTGCGACACGACGCATCAAAAACCACCCGTAGTTTGGTGGATGCACTCTCCGGCCTAAGTACGCACTGATGCGGAAGATATTAGTGTGGTTCCACTCACTCGGGGTCGTTTACTCGCGTCATGTGCCCTAGTTGCTGATATTCATCAAGAAAATCTGCGTATTGACCTTTCAACAACCGATTTTTGGACAATCGACGTTCGAGAGCAAGGAATCGCCTGAACGCAATATCGTATGATGTTCCTAAGCACTTTGGATCATTTTTAAAGGGGAGTTTGACCATCAGCCGACCACTAGGTAGAACCTCAATGTTCTCTTCAAAATGTTTTCGCAGTCCTTTTGCTCCTCTGTCCACTTCGACCTATGACCTACAACTTCCTCTATTTCCCAGAATTTTTCGACGTACCGATCGAGTGAATCGTCTTTCGACCCAAGGCAGCAAGATTTCTTCGTTATGTTTGGCTGATGTTTGTACCTTCCTGAAACGATCCAACCTAGCTAAGTTTTTTGAAGTACTGGAAGTTTCGGTCCCAGTTTGATTTGACCTGCTTGAAGAAGATTGAAGAAAGCTTCGGCGCCTAGCAACAAATCTATTTTGATGGTCGATAGAAATATTCATAGGCGAGTTCGAGATTGGTGGCAACATTCCAGTCCTTAATACTAAGCGCTGACTCCGGCTGATATCCCGTTATCGATGGAGCAATGAGGAATTCCAAAGTGACTTCAAAGTCGTTGTACCTGGAGCGAATCGTTGTTTGAGTCTGAAAACTAATCTTGGTTTCCGTTACCCCTATTCCGACAACATCAACACTCTTTCTATGTTTTTGCAACAGTAGAGCCTTTGCAAATTTCTCGTTGACGAAATTAACTTGGGACCCAGAATCAAGAAGGACTCGTTCTATTTGAAAGCCACCTGAAGAATCCTTCACTAAGACAAGTGCTGTTGCTAAAATGACTTGAGCGTCCGGAGCATGATCCTTCTCCACTGCGGCATTCACTGCTGCCGAAGATGACGCTTCTCTACTTCCAGAGACGCTATCCCCCTGCTGCCTATGCAGAAGACTGTGGTGTGGTTGCCTGCACTGCTTGCACCTATACGACGATGGAAATTTCGATACTCCATGCCCCTTTCCTAAACAATTTAAACAAAGACCTAATTTTTTGACATTTGAGAAACGATCCATTACTGTCAGTCCATTAAAGCTCGTACAACTTGAGATGGAATGGTTGTTGTCCCGACAAAAGACGCAAGATCGTTGGGTTACCGCTAGGGAGGTTTGAGAACGATGAGCTGGATACAGCGTTTTTGCCTTTACAGCCTTTCCCTGACTTAACTCTGCTCTTAGTTGCTTACTGTCTCTCACTTCGAGATATTGGCAACGTTTGCTGAGGACCTCCGCGCATTCCTTCCACTCAGGAAGAGTTTTATAGTCTTAGTGCTCGTCCCACTTGGACTGTGTTTCCGAGTCCACCTTTGACATAGCAACATATGTAAATTATAATTGCGTTGCATATTTTTTCGAAGGATCCAAGTGATTGTAACGAATTAAAAAGAGCCGAAATGTCGTCAACTAAACTTCTTAGTCCGACAGCGGAAGCCTTAGGGACCTTTGGTAGTTCGAATAATTCAGAGATGTATTCCAAGAATATCATTGTGTCGTTGTCGTAGCGTTCCTTTAGCCTGGCTATAGCTTTCGGATAGTTGTCCTCCGTAACCTGAAACGCTTTGACTGTGCCGAGTGCTTGATCGCTTAAACACGTCAACAAATGATTAAATTTGTCCGTTTTGGTCAAACTTGGGTCATTATCCACCATTGCTGTGAATGAATGAATAAAGTTCTTGTAGTGCGAATATTTCCCACTGAATCGTGGAAGCTTAAGTTTGGGCAAATGGTTGACCGAATGTGGCACTTGAAACGTTGTCTCTGCCGTACTCATGCGTCTTCCTGTTCCCAAGAGCGAAAGAATTTTTGCTTTAGAGGAAATATACAAATCCTCGAGCTCACTACGACACGCATCAGTTGGTACTAACCGCTCTATTTGAGTCTGGTACGCGAGGATCTGTTTAAAGTAGGACTCTAAGATTCCTAAGCGACACTCAAGTTCGGTTGAGGTGAGAATATCTGCCTTGGCTTCCACATAATTTCTCAGCCTAGTTAAGCTTCCCTTAGTTGATGCACGCTGCTGCTTCAATTCCTTGAGTGAACTTGAAGCGGATGTTGACGCAGCCGAGGTGCTCGGGTTTCCTTCTTCTGGCATTTTAAAATTGACGACTAGCTATAGCAATGCACTCCCAATGTCAAATTGAAACTATTATTTGGTTGTACTTGCGGCGAAATGAGTTCAGAAAAATAATTTAAAATCTGCAAACGGCAACGAGAATTGGAGAATTGGAATCTATGATTGATAATTGCGAAAGCTTATTAATTGTTTTAAATCCAACGATGTAGTCCGGATAGTTTTTATGTATGTACATCCACGAAGAAATCCGAGCGAAAGCTTTCTTTCAGTGCATACGATTGATGAAGCACTTTCTCCCGGGACGACGACGGTACGGTGAGAACAATGGTAAACGAAAATTAGCGAAATGAAGATCTATGCAATAGCCGTGTTTTTTGATAATTATACTCACTTCAGTCAAAAAAACGATCTATCTACCAATTGGTTTGCGGCTCGATTTCTTTTTCTTCGTTTGACAGTTCTTAAATGTCAAAACCGAGTAAAAGCAACAAATACGATCGGCTAAAGGCTAATTTATGAGATTTTTCGCGCTCTGGTGGTCAACTTATGTAGTTCTATCCTCACTTGCTGCTACTGGGAAATTTATCCACACTTGGTGTGTTGTTATTGCTTTGTGTGTAAAATCTTACTGGGCTGGGTATACAGCTATCAAAAAAACACGGCTAATGAAAGAACCAATAACGTCGGTAGGAGTCTATGCTGATGTGCATACACTTAAGGCGAAAGTGGATTGAGCTTTTGCTCACTGACAAAAAACTATTTTCTACTTGTTCGAAGCTTTAAAAGTTTGGAGGACACGAACGAGCGAGAAGCGAATAAGTGCAATGGTAGCCGTGGGCTGGAGAGAGAAAGAAGATTACACGATCAAAATCCACCCACGCACGTCGAAGAGGTTGTGGCACACCATGAAGTGGAACCTGTTTTTCAAAAGAGCTTTTTGTGTGGATTCTAATTTCACCCGATTGGTGGTAACATCGACCGCGGACAAATAACTTTGATGGGAATTTAACTGCAGCAATGATGTTGTTTCAAATGATATATGTTTAGATATGTTTTTTCAATAATGGTATGTTAATTTAAATATTTTACAATTAGTTGATTTGTTGTTGGAATATTAATAAGTTTTGCATGCTCATCCAAATGATATCGAAGGTGCGTTTTGATGTCTTTTATTAAGTTTTATATTTTTCTAAGTTTGTTTTTGGTTCCTATGCGATGTGTAGGACTAAGAACATATGTACATATCAACTGCTTGCTATTTTGCAGATGCACATTCGAACAATTGGATTGTCTAACACGTACCTGGGAGTGGGGAATGATACTTATCTCCCACTGATGACTTTTCCTCCTTGTTCTGCTATGCTCATGTTGAGCTTCTCCAGCGCTCTGACTCTTTTGATGTGGATGGTCTTCAGCTAGCTGCACTCGCGATCGCGATCACCGAAACCGTACCGAGCTTCACAAATTCACTTTAAATGTCAATTGTTTAATGGTCTATGAAATCGTTCTTTTTGCCTTTGTAAGGCTTTTTTTATATTTATCACTTTTTTTTTTTTTGTTAACACGGTGGGCGCCAAAATGTACAGTCGAAGGTTTTTCGACCGTCAACCTCGGGACCTCTATTTGCCCTTGATGGATAGAAAGATCCTGGTTGCTGCGCTGACCGATTGCCAAACGGATGCGATACTTTGGTTGCGAGAAAGACTTAAGCGAGGAAACTTGGCGAAAAATGACCGAGAGCGAAACGACGAAAAAGAAAAGACGGGAAGTTCCTCGAAGGGTTTTCAACTAAAAAAACAATACAGCTTTTATTATTCGGGTGCATTTATACAATTTTGTTGTTACAAAATTTCCCTCTACGTACCATCGTGGTGAATAATAAAATACAAAAAAGATGGCGACTGGTATAATTAAGGCGCCAGATTTGAATATGGGATTTAAATTAAGATCATGATGACGATGAAATGATTCTGCTCCAACAATTAGTAATCTGCTTTTTATTTACATACCCTACGTCATTTTTTATTCCTGCAGTGGGATACTTCTTTTTTACCTACTCGAAAAACTGAACATCTGCTACACCACCATAAAAACCCTTTCCCTGTGAATAGCGAGTGAGTTCCGATCATTTAGATGCAAAGATACACATACCCACCACAAATAAAAGGAAGCAACAAAAAAAGGAAAAACCACCCTTGTCGCGCACACGATCATGATTTACGATTCCTACGATGTGCCACTGACTGAGTGCTGCGCAGGTCACTTAATGGATGTTTCCTAAAGAAATATGAATTTTAAGAAATACAATACGCTTCTCCTAGATATAGACTATCTACTCACGAAGTTTCATCAAAATCCGTTCAGCCGTTTAGGCGTTACGGAGGAACAAACATCCAAACATCCAAACATCCAAACTTTCACATTTATAATATTAGTAGGATTTATCAAGGGTGGAATCATGTTATTCGTTTTTCTCATTCATGCGTTTTTCATATGTGCGCAACAGAATATGATCGGTTCGTATGCTTGTGTTGAGTTTTGTTCTTTGTTTGGTTATTTTTTTAGTTTGCTGGGCTCGTTTGCCTTTAAGTTTTTCCAATGAATTTTAAATGCGCAAGGGAAATAAATGTAGTTTGTATTTGTATTTTTGTATTTTATTGTATGAAAGTATATTTACACATTAAGATTACAATCTTATAAGTTGTGAAGGCTTAAACAATTAAGGAATAGACTAAAAACAATTTAATTTTAAAAGTAACAAATGTATCGAAAATTGAAGAAAGGAAAAGTTAAGTAAGAGTGAAGATAATAGAGTTAAGGTCGCATTAAACATCATTGGCCAAATATTTATGAAGTTGTGTTTTAAATTTGTTTGTGTCACTGATTCTCCTAAGGGTTACAGGCAGTGTATTCCATAAGAGAGTTACGTGGACGAAAAAACTACGTTCAGATGTTAGACAACTGAATCTTGGTCGAATTAAGACAGCTGATCTTTGAGAGGTGGCAAAATTAAGTTTGCTGTACAGATATTCGTTGGGATGAAGTTCTGAGTTGACCATAGCAGACGAAGACCGCTGTAGACTTTTCCAATAGTGGCTACAATGTGATCAGTCCAGGTAAGAGTATCGTTGAACACTAAACCTAGATTCCTAGCCGTATGGAGTTACTATTCAAACTGTTTTTTTATGAAAACAAAAACGGTTACGTTGTTACGAGAAGAAAAACTGTTTTTTAAACTAGTTCGTTTTAATTGTACCCACTCCTAACTACATATACATATACATATGTATGTATGCATGTAGAAATCGATATGACGATTCGATTATCATTAATTTAACCAACGTGATAATTCAAACAAAGTAAGTAATGATTAAATATTGAAATGAAAAAAATAAGAAATGAAAAAACGTCGTCGTTGTTCATCTTCGACTTCCCATGATCCCTTCAACTACTCCTCATTCGCTTGTCCGGTCAGTCGCTCTCGCTGCAGAGTTTACAGAAGACACAGGGTGGATCCAAACTCTACAAATCGACCATCCTGTATCTTAGCTGTCCTCAGCGTACTATAAAAAGAAAAACAAAGTTACACAAAAATATCCTCGTCAGATGACGAGTTAAAATCCAAATCGGTTTGTCGCCACTTTTTTATCATGTCTACGCTAGTGGTCGTAACGGCTGGTCCTTCGTGCTATCCCAACTTTTCTTCTTCGTATCTCTCGTGATTGCCCGCATTGCTGATCTTATAAGGACCAAGGTACTTTCCGGCTATCTTTAAGTTGGGTCCAAACTGCGTGCGTCGGATAGCCACCAAGTCTCCTTCTTTGTACTTTGTTGCTGGACACCTAGTCCGGTTGTAAGTTCGTCGATTTTCATCCTGGATTTCAGCTATAGAGATTCGTGCCTGCTGCCGAGCATCCTCACGTTCGTTGCTGAAGTGGATGTGAATTTTATTCTTTGAACATAAAAAGGGTGCTTTGGCAAGCTTTAGTAACATATGAAATATTATTATTTGTTTACATGATCAAAATGAGCTTTGTGTCCGGATGCCGTTTGGTTTAAAAAACGCTCCGGCAACTTTTCAAAGATTAATGAATGAAATCCTTAGAGAATTTATTAATGATATATGCATAGTATACTTAGACAATATACTCATTTTTTCGACTACATTGGAAGAACATATAAATTAATTAGGTAAAGAAAATGTTTGCTAAACTTCGAGAACATAATTTAAAAATTCAAATAGATAAATGCAGTTTTCTCAAAAAGCACACCGAATTTTTAGGACATATCTTGACCAAGGAAAGGTATAAAACCGAATCCAGGTAAGGTCAAGGACATCCAAGATATGGTTATTAAAAAAACAGAAAGGCAAATAAAGGGATTATTAAGAGCAACAGGCTTTTATAGAAAATTTATTCAAAATTACTCAAAAATAGCTTATCCAATAATTAAATATTTGAAAAAGGGAGTAAAAATTAATGCTAAAGATCCACAATACATAGCAGCTTTTGAAAATTTGAAATGTTTAATTTCTTTACATCCAATACTAAAATATCCAGAATTTGATAAACCATTTATTGTGACAACAGATGCTAGCGATTATGCAATAGGCGCTGTTTTGTCTCAACAAGGCCATCCAGTCTGTTACGTTTCAAGGACTTTAAATAACCATGAAGAAAACTATAGCACAGCAGATAAAGAATTTATAGCTATTGTTTATGCTGTAAATTATTTTCGACCATATTTATATGGCAATAAGTTCAAAATTATAACAGACCATGCCCCAATCAAGTATTTAAATAGTAAATTTAAAGGCAAAGAATTCTCTCAAAGGCACCAAAGATGGATCCTAAAGTTGCAAGAATATAACTATGAAATAGAATATTTGCAAGGAAAGGAAAATAAGGTTGCCGATTACCTATGTCGATTAGAAAATTCTCAAAAAATTAATGTTCATAATAAAGAAGATTCAAATCTAGCAATATCTGATTCCGAAACTCAACTTTCAGTTGAAGAGCAATTATTATTAGATCACATAGTTAATAAATATAAAACGCAAATTATCTTAACTTATAGTCCAGAAAAAGAAGTTGAAATAGTACATATGTAGAAGACCAATTATTCAAATTAATCCACTAGATGCTGAAAACCAAATAAAAAATATACTACTTAAACCTTATATAAAGCCAGGGTACATAGGAATCTACTCAGAAGTATCAGATTCAGATTATAATAAAATACAGTTAATTTTGATTTCACTTTACTCGTCAGAGAAAAAGATTAAATTTGTAAAGAGTACCAAAAGGGCTACAGAAATATTAGTGGAAGAAGAATTACTTAAGCAGTTATCAATATATCATACTAAAGAATCTATGCACAGTGGTATTAGCGAATGTTACAATAGTCTTAATGAACTTTCGCTCGAAATGAAGATACAAGTCATCATAGGAAACTATAATGACCGCTTTCATTCCACAATTAAATGTTCTCCTAAGCAAGCTAAGGAAATTGTTAACGCTGCAGGACTTCGAACAAGAATAGAGAAAGTAAAAAATCATATTATTGGAAAAAGAAATCTTGGCAGGGAGGTATACGTAGAAACGAGATCAAAAGGCCATATTAGAAATTACAAAAGACTTCGACATAAGGATGAACGTTACTATAGATTAGCCCCTCTTAAAAAAGTTCATATTAACGTGAAAGCGTTTTACTGGGGGCATTCCTGAATATTATCTATCATCTTAGACTTCGATAAGTTAACTGACAGGTTCCAAGTTTTACAGTTTTCGTCGAGTCTGTTTACTATTATTTGCATTTTGTCCACCGGAACTGCGAGGAAAACTATGCCATCTGCAAACATAAGAGCTGGTATTTTGGTTTGGTTTAACTCGATCCTACCCTTAACGTGGTCTATTATATCATTTATCGCATCCTTGCTTCACCCCCATTGTTGTGTTAAATTTTTCTGATAGGTTGTTTCCATCCCAGACACTGGCTACGTTGTTTTTATATATAGCTCTCAATACTTCAATAACCTTGGTTGAAATACCATATCTGTAGAGATTATAAAAAAGGGCTAAACGCGAAAAAGGCATATAACTTTTAATGTTTCCTCTTAGGGTGACACCACACCGGATCAGCCAAAACGTTTTATTTTGACTTATCAAACAAGAATCCATTCATTCTTATGACACAACACACACCAAAGCATTCGAAACAAAAAACATTTTTTTGATTCGATGCGCTTCGTGACTGGTTGTCGAAAATACATGGCTTTGCATACGGCCAACACACACCGAATGAGGCAAAAATGTTTTAAACCAGCGTCGTTGTCGATTATTGAACACTTGCTTATGAAGCAACATACACCGCATAAGGCAAAACAAAAAAGCAAAGGCGAAACAGAAAACAATGCTTGGTTGTCGATACCTGGCCCGCTGTTTTTCAGAAACAAAATTTCGTTGTTGTTGTTTTTAACGTGAAAACTTTTATCTGTGGACATTCAATGGAAAAGTGTGACGCAAAAAAGATTTCGGACTTCCAGTACAGCTAGAAACTTGAAATTTGTTGTGCAGGTAGGTCGTACCTCACATTTATCCAAAAAATTGCTTCTTATCAAAATATCGCCCTCTAACTCCCCCAAAAGAGGCACAATCGTATGCACCCTTACAGGTATTTATTGATCTTGTTATCTATAATTTTTGTTTCGATGCCAGTATAGCCAATAAAAAGCATCGCCCTTAACTCTCATAATCAAATGCAGTCAATCCATGGCTCCTCCAACTAATATAAATACGACCTCCAAGGAGCGGCATAGTCCCTTTTTTAAACCTAACAACGTGCAGTTGTTAGTAGGACATCCTGGATTTAAAGAAGTTGACTGAAGTGGATGTAATCAGTAAAAGTAATTTCAATGGACAAATGGAAGCAAATGATACTTCACTTGACAGATTTGAATTTTTTTTTTTTTAAGTTTTCGTTATAAATGAACGTAGATACAGGGAAGTTATTATATTTATTTTAATGTGAAAACGTTTTACTGGGGGCATTCTATGGAAAAGTGTGACACAAAAAAGATTTCGGACTTCTTGTACAGCTAGAAACTTGAAATTTGGTATGCAGGTAGATATTACCTCACATATACCCAAAAAAGTGTGACATCATAAAATTTCCCCCTCTAACCCCCCCAAAAGGGGGTAAAACTGAAATCGTAAATCCGATTAAACGGCAATTTGATCAATTTACAGTTACAAATTTGAAACTTTTAGTAATCTTTCCTTGGTTATTTTACAAGGCCTACCTATGTACCGAGTTTCAAGTCCCTGGATCCGTTAGAAGTCCCTCAAATGGGACTAAGCACGTCGTGGCAAAAAAAAGATCTCGGATTTCCGGTACCGTTAGAAACTTGAAATTTGGTGTGCAGGTAGATCGTACCTCACATATATCCAAAAAATTGCGACTTCTTCAAATTTCCCCCTCCAACCCCCCCAAAAAGGGTTTTAATCGGAGGAAAAATAGCTTTTAAATCCGATTAAATGGCAATTTCATCAATTTACAGTTATAAATTTGAAACCTTCAGTAATTTTTCCTTGGTTATTTTTCAAGGCTTACCTATGTACTGAGTTTCAAGTTCCTAGATCCGTTAGAAGTCCCCCAAATGGGACTAAGCACGTCGTGGCAAAAAAAAGATCTCGGACTTCCGGTACCGTTAGAAACTTAAAATTTGGTGTGCAGGTAGATCGTACCTCACATATATCCAAAAAATTGCGACTTCTTCAAATTTCCCTCTCCAACCCCCCCAAAAAGGGTTTTAATCGGAGGAAAAATAGCTTTTAAATCCGATTAAATGGCAATTTCATCAATTTACAGTTATAAATTTGAAACCTTCAGTAATTTTTCCTTGGTTATTTTTCAAGGCTTACCTATGTACTGAGTTTCAAGTTCCTAGATCCGTTAGAAGTCCCCCAAATGGGACTAAGCACGTCGTGGCAAAAAAAAGATCTCGGACTTCCGGTACCGTTAGAAACTTAAAATTTGGTGTGCAGGTAGATCGTACCTCACATATATCCAAAAAATTGTGACTTCTTCAAATTTCCCCCTCTAACCCCCCTAAAAAGGGTTATAATCGGAGGAAAAATAGCTTTTAAATCCGATTAAATGGCAATTTCATCCATTTACAGTTATAAATTTGAAACTTTTAGTAATTTTTTCTTAGTTATATTTGAAGGCCTACCTGTGTACCAAGTTTCATCTTCCTACGTCTACTGAAAGTCCCTCAAATAGAAATAGGCACGTCGAGGCACGAAAAAGATCTCGGACTTCCGGTACCGTTAGAAACTTTAAATTTGGTGTGCAGATAGGTCATACCTCACATATAGCCAGAAAATTGAGACTTCTTCAAATTTCCTCTCCAACCCCCCAAAAAAGGGTTATAATCGAGGGAAAAATTGATTTTAAATCCGATTAGATGGCAATTTGATCAATTTACAGTTATAAATTTTGAATTTTCAGTAATTTTTCCTTGGTTATTTTTCAAGGCTTACCTATGTACTGAGTTTCAAGTTCCTAGATCCGTTAGAAGTCCCCCAAATGGGACTAAGCACGTCGTGGCAAAAAAAAGATCTCGGATTTCCGGTACCGTTAGAAACTTGAAATTTGGTGTGCAGGTAGATCGTACCTCACATATATCCAAAAAATTGCGACTTCTTCAAATTTCCCTCTCCAACCCCCCCAAAAAGGGTTTTAATCGGAGGAAAAATAGCTTTTAAATCCGATTAAATGGCAATTTCATCAATTTACAGTTATAAATTTGAAACCTTCAGTAATTTTTCCTTGGTTATTTTTCAAGGCTTACCTATGTACTGAGTTTCAAGTTCCTAGATCCGTTAGAAGTCCCCCAAATGGGACTAAGCACGTCGTGGCAAAAAAAAGATCTCGGACTTCCGGTACCGTTAGAAACTTAAAATTTGGTGTGCAGGTAGATCGTACCTCACATATATCCAAAAAATTGTGACTTCTTCAAATTTCCCCCTCTAACCCCCCTAAAAAGGGTTATAATCGGAGGAAAAATAGCTTTTAAATCCGATTAAATGGCAATTTCATCCATTTACAGTTATAAATTTGAAACTTTTAGTAATTTTTTCTTAGTTATATTTGAAGGCCTACCTGTGTACCAAGTTTCATCTTCCTACGTCTACTGAAAGTCCCTCAAATAGAAATAGGCACGTCGAGGCACGAAAAAGATCTCGGACTTCCGGTACCGTTAGAAACTTTAAATTTGGTGTGCAGATAGGTCATACCTCACATATAGCCAGAAAATTGAGACTTCTTCAAATTTCCTCTCCAACCCCCCAAAAAAGGGTTATAATCGAGGGAAAAATTGATTTTAAATCCGATTAGATGGCAATTTGATCAATTTACAGTTATAAATTTTGAATTTTCAGTAATTCACCTTTGATTATTTTCTCAGGCCTACCTGTGTACCAAGTTTCAAGTTTCTAGGTCTACGAGGAGTCCCTCAAATGGGACTAAGCTTGTCGTGGCACGAAAAAGATCTCAGACTTCCGGTACCGTTAGAAACTTGAAATTTGGTACACAGGTAGGTCGTACCTCACATATACCCAAAAAATTGCGACTTCTTCAAATATTCCCCTCCAACCCCTCCAAAAAGAGTTATAATCAGAGCAAAATTGTTTCTTTTTCAATAAAATGGCACTTTTGCCACTTTACAGTTATAAGTTTGGAATTTGCAGTAATCTGCCTTTTGTTATATTTCAAGGTCCCCTCATGTACCGAATTCCCTCAAAAGGAACTGAACATTTCGTGGCGCGAAAAAGATTTGTTGATTTTGTTACGTATAATTTTTTTTTAAATGCGAGTACAGCCAATAATCGTCCTTGACAATCCATGGTTTCCAACTAATATAAATGCCAAATAATTCAATCCCAATCGCGAATAAACTAAAGCAATATACAACGCTACGTACTGTAAAGCATTCGGTCTTCGCAAATACGTTTTCACGGAATTCACCGGCTCCAAGGAGCAGCATAGTCATTTTTCAAATATAAAGCGAACCCTTAAAATTTCAGGTCTTACTACTAGTGGTAATATTAATCCTTGTGAGCCCAGCGACACAGGGGCTACTGCAGGTAAATCCAATAACTGAAGAATCAGGATATAACGTGATTAATATTCAAGAAGTAGAATTAGTCAATGAAACAAATACGGTTCTGCATATAATCAATCCGCAAGAAATGACAACCATGGTAAATCAAATAAAAAATAATATTGACAGTTTAGATATAAAGGGTGGATAAGTTTTAAGGGCCGATGTTGATTTTGAATAAAACACAAATTATTTAGGAAATTATCGTCATTTCTTTTTATTATGATAATATTGGTATGGTTCAATTTTGTATGGAACAAAATATCGGCCAAATGGCCGCCGCGGTCCAAATTTTCGATGACGCTGAGGCATAATTGAGGTTCTATGTCGTCAATGTGCCGAATTATCCCATCCTTTAGCTCTTGAATTGTTGCTGGCTTATCGACGTACACCTTTTCTTTCAAATAACCCCAAAGAAAGAAGTCCAACGGTGTCAAATCGCATGATCGTGGCGGCCAATTAACATCGCCACGATGTGAGATAACACGGCCATTGAATTTCTCCCGCAAAAAGCCATTGTTTCGTTAGCTGTGTGGCAAGTGGCACCGTCCTATTGAAACCACATATCGTCCACATCCATATCTTCCAATTCGGGTCATAAAAAGTTCGTTATCATCTCACGATAGCGAACACCATTCACAGTAACCGCACCAAACAGTCACTCTTTGTGGGTGAATTGGTTTTTCGACAATCACTCTTGGATTATCATTCGCCCAAATGCGGCAATTCTGCTTATTGACGAATCCACTGAGGTGAAAATGTGCCTCATCACTGAAGATGATTTTCTTCGAAAATTTATCATCCACTGTTGCCATTTTTTGCCACCATTCTGACCATTGACGACGCTTGAAATGGTCAAGAGGTGCAATTGTTGGGCACGACGATGAGTTGAGGTGGACGGCACTTCAGCCACACTATCGCGAACAACAGCAATATTTTCTGCAGGACGAGCTGTACGAGCATGCACTGGTGTTTTCACATCTCCTACAGACCCGGTTTGCTCAAATTTTTGCACGATTTTTCCGATTGTACGCACATTTGGACGATTAAATTGACCGAAAAAATCATGAAGTGCACGATATGCATTTTGATTTGAACGCACATTTTCATAATAAGCCTGAATAACTTTAACGCGTTGCTCGATTGTGTATCTTTCGATGGCTCAAATTGAGTTAGTCTGAAATTGAGAAATGTCAAATGAAATGCAGAAAAAAACTTGACGTTTAGGTGTGGTTCACATTCAACATCGGCCCTTAAAATTTAACCACCCTTTAGATAACAAAGAATTATTATAAAACGTCATAATAAATATTACAGCTAAAATTAGATCAAGTATGCCAACTTATAACAGAGAAAAAGAGGATTATTTAATTTTATCGGTCAAGCTCAGAAATGGTTGTTTGGAACCATCCATGAGGAAGATAGGCTAGACATTCTAAAGCATCTAGATGTAAATGAAAAAAATAATCATAATGAAATAGAAAATTTAAATAAACAAATTTCAATTAATACAAATGTATTGAACTGAATAAAAGAAGAATATCATGATATAAGAAAGCATACAATGTATTTAAATTAAATGTTTAAATTAAGATACCTAGAAAACAAAATTGACCAAATACAACATAACCTCTTCGGTGTAAAAGTCCACATATGTGGACTTACATTTTTTCCCTTTTTTTAATTCTTCCGTACTCATTTTTGATGAAAATATTATTGGAAACGAAAGAGAAAATATAGTTTCTCTTAAAAACAGAAACTTTTTGAATAAGTTTTTGAAATTTGGCGCTTTTTTTTTAACTGAATTTAAGTGATGTCGTGTGGAAGAGCTCCTCTGTTTGGTAAGTAATGAAACATACGTTTTTAACAAAAGAAATTATTAAAAACTCAAAAATAATAAAGAGGGTGCAATGCTTTATCTGTCAAATATAAAATATTAACAATTTAATTGAATCATAACGAGATATTAACTCTTGAATGTCAGGTACACATATGTGTACTTTGGCTGTTTACACAAAAAAAAGTTGATTTGCCGAGTACACATATGTGTACTTTGGCACTATCTTTCTAATACAATTTTTAAACTTTCTGCTCTTTTTCAACTGCCTTTTCATTGATTTTCTGTTAAAACAAAACTGTTCGGTGGTTTCCAAAATTGCAGATTTAACCAAAAAGGTCAAGGGGAGGAAATGATTCAATTTTTGAATGACAGTGATGCTAGGCTATCGGATGAGGAAGATTAGTAGATTTCACATTAGATTCGGGAAGTCGGGGAGATAACGACGGTTAACAGGAAAGACAACAAGGGAGTTCTTCATATGTAGGAACTTTGGAACCTTTCAACCTAAGAAAATTGAATCAGCCTCTGATCACAAAAGAGCGTTTTGCTGGTTTTGAATATTTTTCTTCTTGTAGAGGGCCAAAAAATGCCTCAGGGTGCCGAAGTCCTGGTTGTGTTTCGCGTTCGGGTGTAATGTGCATAAAATGCAAATTTTATTTTTGCATCAATGAAAATATTTAATTGCTTTTCAAAGCACCACAAAAAGCAGTAGAGTTTTTAATTTTTATGCAACAGGTAAAGCTTTTGCTATAAGCTATATTTATTTATGTAAATTTAAATTTAAAAAAAAATATTAAAAATTTTACATTTGTATACCCTGTAATCGACCGCAGTCCACATATGTGGACCCTTAAATACCGTTAGTTACAATTCTTTTACTTAACTTTTTTTTTTTTAATAATTACTTTGCCCGAATATAACTAGAAACGAACAAAAAAAACATATTTTTCCACTTATTTTTCGGCCGGCAGCGAAGAGGATAATATAGCTTCAGCGAAAAATAACATGAATCATCCAGGAATATTAACAGCAGAAGAAATAGGAATGTTTAAAATCGATTTTAATAAATTAAAATTAATACAAATGGGAGTGTTGAAATATAAAGACGAATCTCTAGTTATTGCTTTAAAGATACCAAATTCATATGTAAAAACAGATTTAAAATTAATAACACCACTACCGAATAAGGACAGCATTGAAATAGACATAAGTAACGAATATATTGTTAAAATAAATAATGACGTCTTAACTTTTAAAGAAGACACAATTCTAAAGAATCTCAAACCCAGCGAAAACTGTATTTTCAAAAATAACTGTAAATTTAGATTCAATAGAAATCATTGATGATGAAATTATGTTAGTAACAAATGCTTTTAAAGAAAAGTTAGTGCAGAATTGTGATGATAGAAACATAACGTTAACAAAAAATTACCTGCTGAATTTTTATAATTGTCAAGTCAGTTTATACCAAGAAACATTTTCAAATAAAAAAAGACCGGCACCAGCCGCAAGAGATAGGTGGATTTCCTTCGTATGCAACTTTTAAATCCTATTAAAGTAATCCAAAATGGTGGATCCAAAACAGAAATTGTAATAAGTACCCATAAACGAGTATACATTTTCAATTTCAACGAAATCGGAATAATTTTAAAGAATTTCAAGATGGCGGATTCAAAATGGCGGAAATTTTGTTTGCAAAAAGATACGTATTATTTTTCCTTTTTCTATACTAGTAAAAAGAAAAATACAAAAAAAATTATTGAGCAATTTGAAAAATTAAAATGGGCGTGACACGCCCCCCTCCCAACCGATTACGCCCATCTAGGAACTTAACCGAGCTATTTACCATATAAACAAGTGTACAAAGTTTCATTCAATTCGGCTAAGAACTGCGGCCCCTATCGTGCGGACAAGAATCCGTTATATATAAACATTTGAACGGAGCATGGTTTTGGTGTTTACTATAGAGGTCTTGAAAAGTTGCATTTGTAACACACCAATAGTCACCAACATTAAACATTTTTATGTAATTTAATGAATTATACTTCTATTGATTGTTTTTTATTTTCATTTATATTTTTTATTTTGTTTTGTTATAATAACGTTATAATTTCTTTTAATGAATTCTAAAATAACCTTCTTTTCGTACTGTACATAAAAGCTAAGATCTAAACCATGTACTAAAATAAGCCATGTTTAAAAGTCAAGTTCCGCTACGTGAGTATAAATAGCCCGCCCGGACAAAAGACGGACACTCTTGGTCAATCGGGAGTTTGGTCTGGTACTTATGATACGGGTGACATTCCTATTAAAGTACCAAGTCACACTTTCTGCGCGATAGCTTTTCCTTTTATTTATATTTTTTGGGCTAATTGCCATAATTTTGTCTTTCAGGAGTTGATTGCTTCAACGAGTACTGCAGTTCTCGAACCGCATACTCGTGGGTGAAAAATTTTTAAAAGGCTTCACTTATATCATTTTTTTTTTTGTTTGATTACCGAACCAAGAAGTCAATAAAGATAAATTTGTAAAGAAAAGCAAGGCGTTTTACTGCACTCAGAAGAGTGTACTATCAGTTTTGGCGGGAAAGATCCAGCAGCCCACCGACAACCCAGCTCTACCGCAATACCCCGTGTTACACATTCAAATTTTTTTAAAGTTGGGTCATGAAGACCTCTGCAATAGGTAGTATTTCTTCGAAATAAGTTGCATTCAAATTTTTTGAAAGTTGCGTCATGAGGACCTCTGCAATAGGTAGTATTTCTTCGAAATTCACCTAAAACCCGAATAGAAGTGAAATATTTTTATCCCAGTTACAATTTTAACATAAACACAACAACTCAATTAGTAACTTTTGACGAAATAAAAAATAATTATGATTTTGACAACCTTCGAGAAATCAAAGAACTTAAATTTCATAAGAATGTTTCTTACGGTATGAATATGACTCTTTTAGTAATTGTTTTAGTGATAGTTGTACTAATCACTCTTAAATTAAAGAAAACAAAAACAAAAATCAATATTGTAACCAAAGAAGCAATTAGTAATAGAACTTAGGAGAGTTCTTTTTCTGGCCGTAGAGAAGTTATGTGTAAAGAGGTCAGGAAGAATAATGCAACAGAACAACGACGGTCATCGCAAATATTTTAATACATTTTTTCGTATCAGCGAAATATTTTAATAAATTTTTATTTCCATTCGCACCGTCAGCGTAACGCCGACTGTGAGAACGGAAACGAGAAGTCGATGACCGCGGCGTTTGCATATAAAAAGAAATAAGATTCGGCTTCATGTTAGGTATAAGTTAAATTTAGAAGTAAGTCTCAAAACAGAATTCAACCAATAAAGAGTAATAAAGAAAACTTGGTGTTTTTCAATTACTTAACTTGCCTGACAGTTGTATCTCTCACATGTGGTTATTTTCTATTTTTATTTTTTTATAATTCACTAGCGCTAAAGGGGTTATGAATACCCTTATGGTGCTATTCACACAGTGCTAGTGTTGGTGTAGTGATTTGGAAACTCAGGTGATATTAGGTTTCAGTCTTTTTTGCTCCGAGTGTGGTGTCCAGAATGGCTGGGGAGAATTATTGGTTTTGTTGCCATTGCTTATAATTCACAGTATTTCTTTCGAACATCCCGATGGCATTAGTACGATCAACACTTTTAAGCCATTGCCTACCCTACTGCCAGTGTTATGCCTATACAGTAGAGTTGACGTCAGTTTTTTTTTCGCAATTGACCGACCTTTTTTTTGTAACATCGGGATTCGAACCTGGAACCTTCAGCGTTACAAACGACGATGCAACCACTACACCATGGCCACCCCATATTCTACATTTCTAAAATATGGGGTATTGCCATGAAAATTGTTAGTGTGGATTGCCACATATCTCCCCTTCCGTGAAAAGGAATCAATGTCAAGGGGCAAAGCGGACGTGCTTTGTCGGACGAACGTCATTCTTGTCGAGGGCAAGTTGGGCGGGTCGGTATCGGTGACACCCACTGAGTGTCGTCTTAGAGGATGTATGGCAGCTTCAAGCGATCAATTGAGATCGGGATGTTGTTGCCCTTGAAACAGACGATGAAATATTTCTCGCGCTTTTCGATAACCCGAAAAGGTCCATCGTAGGGTGTTACGAACGACTGGCGGATGTGATCGTGCCTCACGAAAACATGCGTGACCTCAGCGAGGTCTTTGAAAATGAAGGTTGATCGTTGGCTATGATGGGGCATTTATTGTGGTGCGAGCTGTCTGAAGTGATCACGGAGCGCGCGCACTAATTCCGGCGCTGAGGCGGTTCTGGAGGATGGATGACAGAACTCGCCTGGTAGACGGATCGGCTCACCATACACTTGTTTCGCTGCAGTTGGACCAACATTTTCCTTCCAAGCTGCGTGTAGACCGAGAAGGACGGCTGGTAAGGCGTAGTACCACGAATCTCCATGGCACAGCAGGGCTGACTTCAGCTTCGTGTGGAAACGTTGTGGGGGTCATACCACCCCCATTGGATTGCGGGGGGTATGAGGTTGCCCGCAGGTGTTTGCAACCAAGCATCTGCATGTGACTTTTGAAGAGGTCTGATTCGAACTGTCGTCCTTAATCTGACGTCATTTGAAGAGAAACACCAAAGTGTGAAATCCATGATGACACTAGCGCTCGGGCTACAGCTTCTGGGGCTCCATTCTCCAGTGGGACGGCTTCAGGATACTTGGTGAACCTGTCGATGATGCTGAAACACTGATTATGACCTTGAGATTGTTTGAGCATGAGCAAGTCAACGTGGATATGCTCAAATCGCTGCGATGGGAGCTCGTAGTTTGCGATGGATGGCACTGTATGTTGGTTAATTTTATTAGCTTGGCAGGGAGTGCAGTGTTTTGACCACTCCGCACAGTCCCTGTTTCTCGCGGACCAAACATGCGTTTTGTCACCAGTTTCCGGGAACCACGTTGTCCAGGATGAGCCAATCAGTGTAGCGAGATGAAAACCTGGGGTCTAAGGTGCTCCGGAACAAAAGGGCGTATGGTCCCTGCCGAAACGTCACAAAAGAGTTTAACGTCTGGAAACAGCTCAAGCTTGCGGAGCTGAAGTGTTGAACTCAGGATCTCCCTAGGCTCGGTGTCAGTTGATTGGGCGCGGGCAAACTCCTCTGGTGAGACTGCAGTTGAAATCACTTCAACGCGCGACAGTGTGTCTGTGATGATGTTGTCGCCGCCAGCGATGTGCTTGATAAACTGGCCAATAAGCTCCAACCTCCGGAATTGCCAGGGTGAAGCGCGTTCGGGACGCTGTTTGAATGCACGATCGGCTTATGGTCGGTATAGATGGTGATGTGCTGACCCTCGAAAATGTGCCGAACAGCTTCGTAGATGCCGTGTAGCTGCGAAAACTGACGACTGAAGAAGGCCAGTGGTTGCCATGCCATTCCAAAGCGCTGCTGAAGGACTGCTCCGATAGCTTGCTCGGATGCGTCTGTGAAAACTGCCCACTCGGCGTTGATGTCGGGATGAGAAAGTAGTGTCGAATTTGCGAGCATCTGCTTGCAGGCTTTGAGAGCTTTTCACACTCAGCCCTACCAGTTTGTTGTTGAGCGGACTGAGAAGCTGGGCCGCATTCTTTATGCATTTCTGGTAAAAATGTACAGTACTCAGAACGCAGCTGTTTAACTGTCTTTGGCATCGGAAAATCCATAATTGCGGACACTTTCTCTGGTGGTGGAGAAATTCCCTGCGATGAAAAGAGATGGCCCAAAAATACCACTTCTTCCTTTCCGAAGAGAGACTTCGAAACGTTGATAATAAGTCCAGCTTCTTGAAGTCTTTGGAGAAGCATCTTTAGATGTTCTAGGTGTCACGCACACACACAGACTACAAAGAAATTAGATCCATTAAGTTTCATCCTAGGACGATCCTGGGTAGTCATCAAAACTCAGTCGGCGACAACGGTTTGTTTCCTTCCTTACTCTGTATATTATTGTTGTTTTGAATTCCTTTAAATAAACGCGTGGTAGTTAATAATAAAGACTTGTGTTTGTGTACGTTAATATCGGCCTGTAACAATTCAGAAGTGGGATTATATCCAAAAACAAAGCGCCGTTGTGTCAATAAAGGAAAAGTGAATCGCGCACATAAGAGAGAGAAAAATTCCACCCGGTCATAAAAAGGAAAAATCCGTGTGTGCGTCGTGTCGCTTCTGCACAAAAAGGGTAGTTTATCTGGTTGGTTGTTTTTTTGACCAGATCGTCTGAAATAAATTTTGAAAGTTTTGAATTTTTTTTATATAAATTATATTTATTTTCAAAACTAGGAGTACTTTGAACATACATATGTACATACGTAGTATACATGTACGCTATTTATTAATGACTTACTTAAAGGAACATTCAACATCGGTCCCTTTTTTATTATTCTAAGAAAAACCCGTGTTTATCTAGCAGCTACCTAAACAATTATTTTTCTTGTGTTGTTTCTCGCTGCAGCATGTGGTTGGTATATGGTGTTCCCAATCTTCTTATCTTCCTAGAAGTATGCTTGGGATGGGTGCTAAGGGTATTGCTTTGTTTTGTTGATTATTTGTTATCTCTAACATAACTTCTGCGATCAAAACAAAAGGACAAATAAGGGATCATAAAGGGTTGTTGTTTTGGGAAACAAAGAGACTGTGTGGTTTGTTTTAGTGCAAACGGCTACAGGTCAATTGGCGCCTACAATATGCCAACGAAAGCGATCACTGAGTTGAAGGTTGCGGAGTTGAAGCGTGAACTGGTTGCATTGGCCCAGGATTCCAAGGGCACCAAGGCGGAATTAGTGGTACGTTTAACAGACGCTGTCGGTGAAGATGTCATCCATGTACCGAGTGAAGGCAACAGTGACATCGAGAGATTGCGGCTGCAGCTAAGTGAACTGAAATCTCTGATCAATGACTTGTTTGTGGAGCGCGGAAGTGCCAGCGGTCGGCACGTGAGTAATCAGTCTTCACCAAGTAAGATGGCAAGATTTGAGCATGCTGGGGCATCAACGTCAGGCGCCGCGTTAGCAGCAAACGAGCAGCAGCGACGAGGTACTCCCGAGAGTGTGGGCAATGTATCAGAGTCCCCGAGTAGGACGAATGTTCGAGAGATTATGGACATTCTACCAGAGTACAACCCAAGGCAAGAGTCAACTCTGAGTTCGAGACAGTTCGTAGGTCGGATTGATCAGCTAAGACGAGCCTACCACTGGGATGATTGTGCTCTTTTATTTGCGGTGCAGACCAGACTAGGTGGTCCAGCCAAGCTGTGGGTAGACAGTCTTCCGCATGTCTTCACGTCGTGGGAGGTATTTGTGGCTGCATTTTTAGATGCGTTCCCGACTTGTATCGACCAGGCCGATGTGCATATTAAGATGATAAATTCCCGACGGCCGAAAGACGAATCACTGGAGGAGTATTTCTACAGGATGAGTGCGCAAGGAAAGAAAGGCGATTTGGATGACGTGACAATCTGCAAGTACATCCGGTTGGGCATTAATTGCATGCCTTTCCAAGATATTTTAGTCAGTGTAACCTGTACAGATGTGACTAAAAAGCCTATCATAAGTTCCGATAGTCCCGGTTTAAAGTGTTATACTTGCTTCCACAAGGGACATATCGCCAGATCCTGTCGAGAACCGCAGCGAAAACCGAGATGTCACAAATGTCAACAAAGTGAACATAAGGGAGAAGACTGTCGTGCGGGGACGTCGCGAAAGGTTAATAGGATCGTCGCTGTCGAGAAGACTATACATATATGTCAATGACGTGAAAACACAGGCACTTATGGATAGCGGTAGTGAGTGCTCCTTGGTCAGAAAGTCGTTGGCGGATGAGTTGAACGCTGTTGAAATGAAGAGTGAGGAGTACAGATTACTCAAGGGACTTGGAGGTCGGGAGTACTGTCCACGGTTTAAGGTTCCGAGCAAGATTAAGGTTGATGATGTCTTGGTCGAAGCAAATTTATTGGTGGTGCCGAATCACATGATGTCGAAGCTAGTATTGTTGGGAAATGATATTCTTACCGACGTGCGACTTATTGTGGAGCCACAGGAGTGTCCACTAGAGAAGATGGAGGTACAAAGCGCTAGTAAGCTGAAAACGGACGAGACCCAGGGCCGGGAAAAGCTGCTAGAGGGGTACCGTGATTCTCATGCGACGAGTTTGATACAATTGGGAGCTTTGCAAGATGCCGAGTCCACGTCGCCGAAAATCGCAGAAAGACGTGGAAAAGTAGTACGCCGCATCGAACAAAGTAATATAAGAAGAATGAGGCGATCTCTTGAGTTGTCTTTATTCACTGCCTTGTGTCAATACATAGGTTCTTATATATACTAGGTTTATAGAAAGAGAGATGCAGTTAGGATTGACTACGAAAGAAATCATAGGGTGCTATACACACTTATAGTCAACACTTCTTACACCTCCCCTTTAAGTTTTATCGAACAATAATTTAAGTTTCTTAAGGTTTGTACAGTAGTATATATAATATGATATAAATTCATAATGAAGTTACAATTGATTTTATACGACTCAAATTGGTTTGAATTAATTTAATGTTATTTTTTTTTTTTTTTTTTTTTTTTAAGAATTAACATTATTAAAGTTTACAAAAATTAAATAATAAGTTTACTGCATATTTGTGGTAGACTGAAGGCGTGATCTAGATCTCAAAAGATGGGGTGACCGTTTTGTTTCTCTAAAATTTCTTACATCGCGATCAGTAACACTAGGCACAACAGGCAAGGTATCGTAAGCATAGCTGCAGTGCTTAAGATGATTCGTTGTTCTACGAAATATTTCCCCTGTACCTAACTTTACTAAAAACGATCTAGGAGCTTCTAGCTTTTCAATAATTTTCCCCTCGACCCAATGATCCTTTTGCATTACTAGCACCTTCTCTCCCTCTCTGAAAGTTTCTTTTTGCTTCGCATGTTTGTCATAGTACCGTTTGTTTATTACATTTTGTGCGGTTATTCTACTTGGGACCATCTCAACAACCTTTGGCTTAAGCAACTTATCAGATACAGGCATTGGAGTACGTGTTACCCTGGACAACAACAGCTGTGAAGGCGAAGCATTCATACCTTTAACTGGGCTGTTTCTGTACTCTAAAAGTGCTAAGTATATATCAGTGCCACATTCGGAACACTTTTTAAGCAGATTTTTTGCAATCTGAACTCCTTTCTCAGCAAAAGCTCTACTCCGTGGATAGTTTGGAGAGCAGAATATCAGCTTAAACTCGTACTCATCGCTAAACTTTTTAAACTCAAAGCTGTTGAAAGGCACATTGTCAGAAACAAAGTCTTTTGGAATACCATATGAAGCAAAAAGTGGTTTAAGTACCGATATGACCTCAGATGCAGTTTTGTTTTTTAACTTATGTAAGTACCTCAATCCACTTTGAATATGAGTCCACTACAACTAAATAGTCCTTCCCCGCGTAAGTGGCTATGTCGCAAAACACTTTCTCAAATGGAAAGTTAGGCGTTTTATGATGAAGAAGAGGCTCTTTTTGGGAAGCGTTAGAATACTTTTGACATACTTTACAACTTGCGACAAAGTTGTCTATGTCGTTGTTAATGCATACCCAATAAAAGAGCATACGAGCCCTATTCTTCATTTTTTCACTGCCTGAGTGTGACACATGCAGCCACTGCAGTACTTCGTTTTGTAAAGCACTCGGTACAATAATTCTGTCACCTAACAAAACTAAATTGTTCTCACAAAAGATGTCACTTTTCAGTTTACTGAGATACTTTACACAGGGTGAGAAATCATTTTTCACTTTCGGCCAACCTTCACGATAAAATTTTAAAATTAGTTTTAAGTCAATGTCATGTGCTGTAGCTTTTTCAAAGCTATCTCGTTTTTTATTCGACATATTAATTTCATGCACGCACCCCTCTAAATTAATACTATCATCTTCGTTAAATTTATCGTCACCATATCGTGACATGACATCTGCTAGATGTAAGTATTTGCCCGGTATATGGATAAGTTTCAAATTATAAATTTCTAACTTAAGACGCATTCTTTGAAGTCTCATTGACGGAATTTTACTTAAATTTTTCTCGAAAAGAGGCACAAGAGGTTTATGATCTGTCTCAATCAGGACCTGTCGCCCATAAACGTAAAAATGAAACTTTTTGCATGCAAATAAAATGGCTAGAAGCTCTTTCTCGATTTGCCCATACTTTTTCTCTGTGTCACTAAGACTACGGGACGCCCATGCAACCGGTTTCTTGTCCTGTAAAATGCGCCAAGACCATATGAACTAGCATCCGTCTGAATGACTATGCCTTTCCTAGGGTCAAAACTCTGTAAGGATGTAGCGTTAGCTAAAAGATTTTTAACCTTGTTCATGCATGCTGAATGTTTATCAAGCCATGTAAACACGACATTCTTACGCAAAAGATCTCTAAGTGGCTCGACTTCTTTTGCCAAATTAGGAAGAAAATCTCTTAAATAGTTTATCATACCTAGGATTTTTTGCAGTCCTACTTTTGAGTCAGGATTTTTTAATTGAATTATAGACTCAATCCTAGCTTCTTCAATAGACAACCCTATGTTAGATAAAATAAACCCCATGTATTTAACTTTGTTTGACCTGTATTGAAACTTTTCTTTATTGAACTTGACGTTATTTGTAATAGCTGTCGCAAAAACTTCTTTTAAAATTTCGTCATGCTCTTTATATGACTTCGCAAAGATGAGTAAATCATCGAAGTATGTAAAAACTCCTTTTATATGACCAAATATTTTTGATGTGTATCTCTGGAAAACCATTGGTGATGGCTTTAATCCAAAAGGAAGCCTTAAATAACGCCACAATCCATGCGACGTACTAAATGTACACATATAACTCGACTTTAAATCAAGCTCAATGTGAAAGAACCCATCCTTTAAATCAATAACTGAAAATACACCCCCATCAGTTAACATCGCTCTCAATTCCTCAAAAGTTGGAATGGGAAATTGTTCCATCATAAGAGCACTATTTAAGTCTTTAGGGTCAAGACAAATGCGGATGTCCTTATTCGGTTTTTCCACGATGACAATATTGGATGTCCACTCCACAGGTTCTTCAACTTTTTTAATAATACCCATTCCCTTAAGACGATCCAATTCTTTTTTCAAAGGTTGTATTAAGTTTTGTGCAATTCGGCGTGCTGGTTTTGCAATGGGTTCAAAACCTTCTTTGATTTTAAGTGAATATTTTTCCGAAAATTTCCCCACACCACTAAACACATTTCCATATTTTTCACAAATTTTGTCTTTAGTGTTTATTTCTGTTGATACCAAATTTTCTATCTCCCCGATTCTTCTCAAAAAATTAAGCTCCTCACAAGCTGCTCTCCCTAATAGTGGGATAATACCTTTTCCCTCTTTAACAACTACAAATTTGTATACCCTTTTTATTTCATTAGCCTCACACAGTAATTTAATTTCTCCCGCTACTTTAATTTCAGAACCACCAATAGCTTTTAATCTAACATTTGTTTGCCTTATTTTTTCCAGCCTGTTGATTTGCCTAATGTTATTGATTGGGAGTATGTTTTCATCCGCACCTGTGTCTATTTTAAATTTAATGATTTGTCCCGCTATTTTTATGTTACCATACCACGCTTCTTTCATTCCACCACCAACAGCAGCAATTACATCAGAATAATATATACCAACCTCATCATCCGATACATAACTGTCTGCTTTAATCTCATTTACTCTCTTAGATTTACGGTACTTACAAGCAGCACCAAAGTGATTCAAGTTTTTACATATGTAACAGATCTTGTTATGAGCTGGACATTTATGTATCGAATGACGTGTTAGGCACTTGTTGCAATTAATTAAATTTAGATTATTAGTTATTTTATTTGAATGAAATTGATTAGTATTTGTTCTATTTTTATTAAAATTAGTATTGTTAGCATGTTTACTTTTAGTTGTACCTTTAGAAAAATTCGAAACATAATTTATAGAACTTGATGCTGGTCCATCCTGTATGACCTTTGTTTGTTCCTTGTTCACCTCAAACAGTTTGCACATCTCGATTCCCTTCCTCAAATTAAGTTCCCGATCAGCCAACAACTTCTCCTGCAGCTTCTTGTCATAGATCCCCATCACTAAACGATCCCTCACAATGGATTCTTCGGCACCACCATAGTCACATGTCTTCACCAGTTGACGTAAATCCTTTAGAAACAGCTCAAACGATTCGCCCTGTCTCTGTATCCTGGAGTTGAATATATAGCGTTCAAAAACCACGTTTTTCTTTGGAATACAGTAGTCGTCAAATTTCTTCAGTATCGAGTCTAATGATTTTTCCTCGACTGCAGTTAGATTGAGGACATTAAAAATCTCCACACCACCTTCTCCGACCAACAGCTTGAAGATTGCTACTTGTGACTCCGCACTAGACTGTGCAATACCAGTTGCGATGTTGTAGATCTGGAAATTTTGTTTAAACTTTTTCCAGTTATCTGCTAGGTTCCCATCAACGTTTAGCGGGCAAGGAGTGGGTAGATTTGACGGCATCATATTTGCAGTTTTTACTTTTGTTTCGGGTATTTCGCCACTGGTTTCTAACGGCTTGGCGTTTGCCATTTACTTCACGTATAGGTTTTTTTTTTTTTTTTTTTTTTCTTGATAGTTTGTTCAATATGTTTGTTTGTTTAAATTCTGTTGTGTTTCTTAGATTTATTTTACACTTTTTAATTTAATTGCGTTTATATTTTTACATGCAAATTTAACCGCACACACGTTTTATTTTTTCTTTTGTCCGCAGCGCCATGTAATATAAGAAGAATGAGGCGATCTCTTGAGTTGTCTTTATTCACTGCCTTGTGTCAATACATAGGTTCTTATATATACTAGGTTTATAGAAAGAGAGATGCAGTTAGGATTGACTACGAAAGAAATCATAGGGTGCTATACACACTTATAGTCAACACTTCTTACAGCAGCAGCGTTGGAAATATCATTTCGACCGTAAGCGTAAAAAGCCGTCAGTCGACAATATTGCTCCTGCCACTGAGGGTCCCGAGAAATGAACCGAGGCGGTTCAATGTCAGGAAGGGCCGAGCTGTCACGCACACACACAGACTACAAAGAAATAGGATCCATTAAGTTTCATCCTAGGACGATCCTGGGCAGTCATCAAAACTCAGTCGCCGACAACGGTTCGTTTCCTTCCTTACTCTTATTATTATTGTTGTTGTGAATTCCTTTAAATAAACGCGAGGTAGTTAATAATAAAGACTTGTGTTTGTGTACGTAAATATCGGCCTGTAACATAGGTGTTGGTGCTGATCCTCCGAAACCACCAGAAGGTCATCGATATACGTAATGACGAAGGACGGATCCCGAGTCACCTCATCCATGAACTGGAACTCAAAGTGTCCGAATAGGGTGATGATTGCCGTCCTCTGGATGTCTTCGGGTGCGACTGATATTTTTGGTTGAATGCTCGGACCAAGCCGATGGTGGAGAAAATTGTTCTCTGGTGCAGGTCTGCAGCAAAGTCATCTAGGTAGCGCACTGGATAGGAATCTGGACCGGTGAGATCGTTTAAACGTCTGTAATCCCCGCAGGGTCCCCACTCACCGGAGGAGATTAGACGACTATGGACTGCTAGATCGGCGAGCAATGCCAAGAGAAATCATTTTCTCGAACTGCTTGGTGAAGTGTTGAATACTGATGGGATCGTGCTACCTTTCCTGGTTCTGTGATGCTTCGGTACTGGCTTAGAAGTGTCGCATACAGCTCGTCGGTGACTACCTGTGGGACTCGAATGAAGCATGCATATTTTTCCTTTTGCTGGGCATCCTGTTGTTCCATCGATGATTCGCTGCTTCTTAAGGTAGACAAGTTAGCCGAAAAAGCTCAACAGGTTGGCTCCAATGATGGGAGTAGTTACCTAGTTTAATTGACTTTTTATTTCATGAAAAAAAATATATTTTTACAATTAGAATTTCTTAGTCTATATGGTTTGGCTTAAGGCCGTCTACCACATTAACATTTTAAGTATTTATTTTTAGAAGTTCTCCTCTATAATACATCTTCTATAGTGTAGTGCATTTATCGCGTACTTGTATAATTGATCCCAGCCTCGGTCACCGTTTAAAATGCTTATTGCTTCTTCTTTCGAGAGTGCCTGTGCTCTAAAAAAGTTGCAACGGAATTCTTTAAGGATGGGACACATAGCGATGAAGTGGAACACGTCCTCTCGTTCATTCCGGTTGCAAAGGTTGCACAAAAGAGGGAGTTCTGGGCGGTGCGGCATATAGTTCAAATTTATCAGTTCACCTCTAATTTTAAAGATGCTGCTTATCACCCTTAACGTGGTCTGTTATGTAATTTATATATAAGAGGAACAAAAGTGTACTCAGCACGCATCCTTGCTTCACCTCCATTGTTGTGTTAAATTCCTCTGATAGGTTGTTTCCATCCCAAACACTGGCTACGTTGTTTTTATACATAGCTCTCAATACTTTAACAACTTTGGTTGAGATACCATATCTGTAGAGCTTATAAAACAGAGCTTTACGCACTATAGAGTCGAAAGCCGCTCGAAAGTCTACGAAAAAGGAATATAACTTTTCCTTATAAGATTTCCGCTATGTTCACGAGTGCGAATATTTGGTCTATAGTTGAATAATTTGGCCGAAAACCAGCTTGGAATTCGCGTAGAATTTTCTTGTTTTCCACCCACTGGGTAATTCTATTAAATAGCACACTGGCAAAGAACTTGGTGGATGTTTTTAAAAAAGATATACCTCGGTAATTGGCTGGATTGTTGTAGTCTCCTTTTTTGTACAAAGGAAAAAGTATTGAGTTCTGAAAACATTTAGGAACATCTGCAGTTTCAAATATTCGGTTGAACTCCTGAGTAAGTACTGAAAGGAATTCAGGTGTACAGTTTTTGTAAAATTCGAACGAAATCCGGTCGCTTCCAGGTGCTTTATTCTTCTTTGAGTTCTCGATGACAACTTTTATTTCGGATTCAGTGATTGGCGTATCTAGAAATTCGTCAACGTACAAAGGGGCTGCATATTGGATAGGTGGTGATATCTGCGATGCATTAAGAGGGCTTTCAAAGTGCTGTTTTAGTTGCTCTGCTTGAAGTCCTGAAGCGATTGAATTTCCTTTTCCGTTTACTACCTTACCTTAGCGGCTTTCCAGAAGTCAGCTGATGATCTCGGCCTATTTAATAATGCAATGTTCTTTTGGTCGAAAGCTAGCTTTTTTGCATTGCAAAGATTCTTAAAACTTTTGTTTGCGGCTGCGTAAAGAACTTTGAAAGAGTTGTTATCATTCATCCTTAAAAGCCTAAGAAAGGTAAACGACGTGTCCCTCGCTCGCATGCATTCGTTGTCGAACCATTTTTGCTTGCTCATTTTGCTGCTAGGTCTAGATGGTGGATTCGGCGGAGCGTTTTTTCTAACTGCCATTGTTAGGTTCTCAACTCGAGGTTGAGTAGTAGCTTCTTTTAAATTTTCGAGTTCTAAATAAAGTTTTGCTTTGTAAAGGTCCTGAAATTCGTCTTTCCATCGTAGCTTGGGCAATAGAACGAGTGGGTATGTGTTTGCTGGATTCGCGCTGCCGTTAACCTTAAACGAAACCTCCAAGGGCATATGATCTGAAAACGTTTTCATTCCTACTCGAAATTCACAAAGGTACAAGTTCCAGTCTCCCGATATAAAACTGTAATCTATGACTGAGCATGCAACTCCCCGCAGAAAAGTTAATTCCCCGTGGGAATCTCCTTCGCAGCTTCCATTTAAAACTCTGCAATCCCAGGCATCTGCTAGTTCCAGAATTTGGGCACCCTTTGCATCACATACTTTATCCTTTGAGCTACGGTTTATATATATAGAAGACGGACTAGATTCGTTTACAAAGCTATTTTGAGATAAACCTATCCTTGCGTTAAAATCTCCACTTACTTACTTATCAGGCCAGCGACCCTTGAAGGGTCTGAGCCTGAACTAATGCCGCTTTAAAATCTCCGGTAAGTAGTAATTCAGTTGATGCTAGGCTATTTAGTACATCTCTTAATTTAAAGTCACGAACCCAGTGGTTACAGTTTAAATATATTGGCACCATGTGTAGAGTGCTGACTTCCATTTTAAGTTCTAATACGCATGTTTCTTCTACTCTCTTAAATTCAACTGATATTCCTTCAAGCTGTTTCCGATATCCAAACATTTCACCACCGCTCGCTCTCCCAAACAGGTTTGATTTGACCGCAGGTACGCATTCCAGCTCGTAATCCTTAAAAATGTTCTTAAGTCTTAATTCCTCATAATTTATTAAATGGGTTTCAAATAGTACAAATATGTCAAATTCCTTTATATAATTAAAAAAATCAACAAAAACTAGTTTATTATTTAATCCTGCTATGTTATAACTTAATATTTTTAATTTATGTTATTCATGTAAATCGATGTTGTTCAGGCAGACGGGTAACCCTCAATTAAACGTTTCATTTAAAAGCCTACTTGTGTGCGCACCCAAATTGTTTACAGCGGCTGTGTTGTTTATGGTTGCACATTTAGTGAGTTTTTGGTTATTTGAACTGTCAGTTCCTAATAACATTGACGTTTCGCGCACATTGTTTTTGTTTTGTAATCCATTGCTCGGATTTATTAAATATGCGGGAATTTCACCGAACAAATCTTTTAATGCCTTCGTGCCATCCTCGTTGCCATACTGCAGTCCCTCCGATAAATCCCAGGTGAAAATTTTGTCGGCTACGAATAGTTTATCGTCTCTTAGAACAATATTCATTTTTGGTTGTTTTGTGCGAAGAAATATCATTAGGGGTAGTAGCTTGGCCTTTCGCTGGCGTATATTGTGCGGTATGTCTTTGTGTACGCTGATTTTGGTGGGAGTAGAAATGTCGGCTACGATGAATCGCCACATGAGGGCTCTACGCAGGCTAAGTTTAAGTGTTATGTTGATTGCGCCGAAGGTGTTTATTGGCGAGCAACTTATATTTGAGAGCCGTCACAGAATCACGCATTTTCCAGAAGGGTAGACTGATACGTCCGACCCGGTGTCAATCAGAAATTTGTCTTGGGACTCGGTGACAAAGAGGCGGCATGATGTAGCGACTCTCGTTGGAGTTTTCCTGGAATTTGCACCCTGGCATTTTTTGCGTCCTTGTTGAATTTAGTGTGGTACAGTCGGAAACGGATAAGTGCACAATCTATTGGGCTCGATTTTGTGTGCACTTATCCGTTTTGTGCACTAGTCCGTAAGTGCAAATTTATGCACTTATTTCTTAACAATTCATTGTGCGTGAATTCGTCTGCTTGTTTTTTTTTTTTTTTTTTGTTAAAGATTGTGTCTGTAAGATCTATTGTGCCTAGAGCCAGTTGGACTAGAAAATCCTAGATCTTCTTAATAAAGTTGAGTACATCTCCAGTCGAAGCATTACGAATGTCCTCCGGTGTTAGGAATTCCTTGTGGAGAAAGTGTTTCCTGATTCTACAGACAGACATACACTCACATAGTACGTGTTCTGCTGACTCGACTTCCTCTAAACAGAAGCAACATTCAGATTCCTGATCCATCTGAGGCTGCAGTGACCGATAAGGAAACCGGCAAACCCTCTGATATCGTCTCTTTTGTGATTGAGGATATTTTTAGTGGTTTTGTTCAGGAGTTGGATGGCCCTTTTGGTCTGAATGTTTTTCCAGTAGGATAGGAAATTCCGTTTTTTTCAGTTGTCCAGACTCGTTCTGAACGCGGAAGTAGGGATGTCGTTCAGCACCTATGTATCTTTCTGAAGAACCTTTTCTAGCAAATAGGTCTGCAATTTTATTGCCTTCAATGCCTCTGTATCCTGGTACTCACCAGGTACTGGTACTCACCAGTCAGAGCTTGACTTTGTTCCGCTTTGAGAGGCCTTGGAGGGCATTGAAGCAGCCTGAAACGGCCTTTGAATTGAATTTATTGATAGTTGCCCCCTCTATCCCGGAATGTAGAATAATGTTGGCTAGTCCTATAATAAGCGGATCGCCAGTTTCCCAATAATTACAATTCGAGATCTTAATCTGAAACTTTCTGCCAAAACAGTCAAAAATGATAGCTATGTGACCCTTTGGTCTTCTCGGTTGGATTCCTGTAGAGCATTGGAGGTTCACTGCACTGCGTATTCCCACTTTTTTGACAAAGATATGCAATGGAGTAAGGTCAACAAATGCCTCTAGGGCTGCCGTAGGGCAGGTTCGCCGCTAAACTACGGTGGCGTAGATGAGGTTAGTCTTGCTATCATGGTGTAAGGCCAATATATGACGTTGTACTATACACCCCCAGATTTTACCATACATTCCGCGACATACTCTACCCACATAGCATTATTAACTTTAGTAATTTTGTTGTTAATGTGTGCGTTCCAATTTAGTTTCTTGTCTAAGACAATACTTAGATATATCACTTCATCTGAAAAACCAATAGGTGTACCATTTCAGATCACTGTACCAAATTTGAAAAAATTAATAGATTAGGAAAGAAACTAAATAAATTCAAAGTTCTTACCAAATTATTCACAATAACTGCAAAGTTAAATTGTACTTCCCATAGAATTGATGTGCATATATTTTAATAATATTGTTCTAGAGTTGACGATGACGCTCTAGCGACTATTATAAAGTAGAAAAAAAAATTTGCTTTAAAAGAGAAAAACATTTCTAATGTACAAGTTGCATTTGTCCGGGTGCTTTTTGGTCAATAAAATATTTTGTGGGTTCAAAATGACGTGCACTTACAAGAAATTTGCATTTTTCCAAATATTAATGAAAGAAAAATTTGCGAATTGGCAAGGGGTTTAAGAAGGCATTGCACTAAAATGGTTTTTGCACTTATCCGGTTTGCACTCATCCGTTCCCGACTGTATTTGAAAGAGTGCGAAAATTTGTTGGTGATCTTTTCTTTTTGTCGAAAATATATTTTGAAGACGTAGCTTCATTTGGAAACGTATTAAGGTAAGTTTTTTGATAAATATGCAAAAATAATTATTTACGTTACATTTTCTGTCGCTTGACCTGTTGGGGTAGGTTTGAACAAAACGGTCGGGGCACGTTTGAACATGTTCAAAAGTGCCCCGATCATTTTGTTCAAACCTGTTTCAACGTGTAAAGTTGCATTTAAATTTGTACTTCAAAGCAATATGTGTACTGTATATAAATTGGTGTTCTTCGCAATAAGATTGATTTAATTTCCAGTGGTACGTAACTTCAAAAAAAAAGATCTACCGAACTTAACGAAGATGACGTAAAGAGCGCTATCTCGGCAGCTATAAATAAAACAATGACCCTATGCCTGTGCCTACGGTATTCAACCGAATACTTTATTTGATAGAATAAGGAACTATAAAAATAATAAAACGCTCCAAAGTCAAGATTATTCAAGAAAATTTTCTACAAGGCAAGTTATTACCATTGCTGAAGAAAATATGCTTGCAAATTATTATACGTTCAAGGTTGTATATTAGCATTTCAATATGCCACTTTACTGAAAAAATGTTCCGAGTTGTGGACTGCAAATAGAAAGGCTGGTGTGGATTGGATGAAAAATTTCATGAAAAGGTACATTAGTCTTTCGCTACGGAAGCCCGAAAACACAAGCTTATCAAGATCAACGGGTCTTAACAAACACAATCTGGCAGAATTTCACACTTATTACCAGAGAGGGCGTGGTAAGTTCGACTTTACCCCTGATCGTATATTCAACTTAAATGAAACAGGTATGACTACAGTTGTGCAAGCCCCAAACGTTATTGCACAAAAAGGGCAAAAGCAAGTAGGATAGTGTGTTTCTGCTGAGAGAGGTCAATTAATAACAATGTGCGCCATTGTGAATGCAGTTGGCAATACAATACCTCCAGTTTTTTATATTTCCGCGGGCTAGATATTACGACACTATGCTTGTTGGAACACCAGCTGGAAGCGTAGGTTATGCTTATAATCTTATATGCTTATAAAGTTTTTGAACATATTCAGAAAATAACAAGATGCTCAAAAAACGACATGATATTAGTTCTACTAGACAATCACGAAAGCCATTGTACAATAGAAGCTATAAACTTTTGCCGTAAACATGGCATCGTCCAAGTTTCATTTCCACCCCACTGCACTCATCGTCTTCAGCCTTTCGATGTCGCTGTGCTGGGACCGTTCAAGCAGAGGTTGCCAGTGGCGCAAAATGACTGGCTACAAAATAATCCTGGTAAAACTATAAACTATAATACTGCCTATATTGCTGCATTTACGCCAAAAAATATAGTTTCAGGGTTTGCAACGCCAGGTATTTACCCATTTTCAAGAACTTTATTTACAGAAGAAGATTTATGAAGATTTTGAATGTGCGGAAGTCACAAATCGTGAATTGACGGAGGATTCTACAATTCCTGTTGAAACAAATCCATTCACCATAGCAAGTGAAGCTCCACAAGTTGTTGAAGTCATTTTATCGTCAACTGAAAACAACGAATCAAAATATCGTTATTCAACTGGAGGCGAAACTTTCAAGGAAAATGTTGTTTCACCTGAAATGGCAAGGCCTTTTCCGAAAGCTGCTCTGAGAAAAACCACAAATAGAGGAAGAATGAAAGGGAAATCGCGTATTTTGACAGAAACACCTGAAAAAAATGAGATAGAGACTGCATACCACGAACGTTAAAAGCGCCTAGAAAAGACACTGATGCACCCTTTGAATACGCGTTTAAAGGTGGAAAAAAAACTTAACGAGCAGCCAAAACTTAAAAATCAAGGGAATTTAGTTCAGACTCAGGTGAGAGTTCGTTTTCGGTGAATGATGACACAGATTTAGACTTTGATTTTGCTGATGACTCATCCATTGATCTAGTTGATGCAGAGCAAGCAGATCTATGCACTGATTTAAGTTACAGCAATTTAAATCCAGGGGATTTCATTTTGGTGGAATGTTCCAATAAAAAAAATAATACAATGTTGGCTTTTGTTGGAAAATTTATCGAAAAAGAAGGCAACATGTATAAGGCTAGCTTTTTAAAGAAGAAGCCTGCGTCCAACAAGTTTTGCTTTCCTGATCTTGAAGCCAAGTGGTCTGTTAGTGGTATAGAGATAAAAGCTAAGCTGCCACCACCAATCAAGGCTCCAGGAACATCGAGGACAGCTACGATGATGATTTTTGCCCATGACTTTTCTAAATTTTTGTTGGGTTAGTAAAGTAACTCCGTAAATTTTATTTATAAATGTTATTTATGAATTCTTCTTATCTTTGTTTATGTAAAGTTTTGTTTCCTTCTTAATATGTAAATTATTTCAGTTATTTGTGAATTCTAGTTTGTTTATGTTAAGTTTTTTTTGTTATTGTTTATTAAAAATTAAATTAAATTAATTTTATTAAAAAAAAAAGCTTGTAGTCTCTTATTTACTGATAAAAACTACTACAAATACTACCGTTCAAAAGTGCCTCCGCCTAGTTCAAAACTGCCCCACATGGGGGGTACCTTTGAACATAAGGACCTGCTTCGTTTTTAAATCAAAATAAATTTTAAACCTTTATCAAATGTATGCAATAATTGGTCTTTATCAAGGTTTATTTCCATTTCTTAAGGTGAGAATAATTTTCAGGCCAATAATTCAGCTACATCGGATTTTATAAGACTCGAAGGCAAAAAGTGTTCTAAGGTGCCCCCTCTCCCTTGGTGGGCGGAAATCCTCTTCTTTTGTCCTCCACGTGGGCGCCTGCTGGAAATGGCTTCTCGTCCTCGGAAGAGTAGTTTCAGCCAAGGATTTACACGCACGTTTCAATCGGGCGTTGTGATCCATTAAGATAGAGGTGGGAGATAACCCTAAATCTCACTTTTAAAGCCAAGGTGTTGAGGCACCCGTGCCGAAGGCTGCATGACCAATAAGTGACTAAAGAGAATTGGTAGCTAACGGTCCCCTCCGATGCTCAGGCAAGATCGGTTGTATCAGTGCCTTATCCCAGTATGTCGGCTCTGCTGGGACTGACCATTCTTTCCGTACCTACTCGTGGGACCAACATAACTAATTAAAAATGAACAAAACAAACAAAAAAACAGAAAAAGAAAAAGAGAAAACAGCAAACGAAACTTTTGAGAGCAGCATAGTAGCAGCTGCTTCTAACACAGCGGCGGAGGTGCCGAATCTAGGCACGTTATCCGAGGACGAACTTCTGGCCTCAAGTCAAGAGACCATGGTCGATCGCTCGGAAATCCAGGGTACCAGCCGCAGCACCCCTTGTCAACAAGACTACAACATCCCTTCCACTAGTAAAATGGCGAGCGAGGTCAACAGCCACAGTGACCGTAAGCCACCAAAAAAGGGTAAGTCCTCCGGCACCATCCTTAGGTGTAGGTACAGCAAGGCCGTCTTTATACTTAGCAAGATTGCAAAGAATGAAGCGGCTGGTACTGCGCATGAGAATGATGCTGAGGACAAGCTCAGATATCAGGCCGTGGTTGATGAGTATACCAGGCATATACTCGAAGCCAAGAAACGTCAACCTAAGAGGGAAGGAGGTAAGAGAAATCGCTCTCAAGATGAGACCATTAATGCCTCTAAGAGAAGTAAGGTTGCCACAGCCTCAGCAACCAGTCACTCCGTCGCCCCTAAAACTATCATCAATAACAAACCCCCGTCCTTTGCAGACGTAGCGAGAGATCAGCTACAGGTCGCACTAATGGACGAAATAACAGCAGACGGCAAGGTAGTGCTGGCCAAGTGGGCCAGCATCGAAGATAGGCTCACCGAGCTAACGGTGGACCACATCCTTAACCACCAAACTGGACCGATGCCCGGCTTCGACTCTGAGGAGGTCGTCAGAGGTTACCGGGTGATCAAATGCGTGGATCAGTTTTCTAAGGATTTCCTTAGTTCGTGCATCGCTAAGATTAGTGACGCCTGGGAGGGCCTTAAGCTTAAGGTCATCCCTGCTAAGGAAATCCCCAGGAAACCTAGAGCCCGCATTTGGTTACCCCGGACGAAGATAGACAGCGGAAAGACTCTCCAATGTCTGGAGCTTCAGAACCCTGGCGTCTCTATGGAGGATTGGGCGGTGATCAAAGTGGAAGAGCCGCAGAAAAACAGCCAAACTCTCTTGCTATCAGTGAATGAGGAGTGCCTCACGCAACTGGAGAAAACCGACTACAGACTCAGGTTCGGCGTACGGTTCGCCAAGTTGAAGATCTTTCGATCAACGAACCCTGAGGACGACGATCTAGATATGATCGTCGACGACGACAAGTTGGAAGGGGATCCAGCCGAACCCCAACCTGAACATCAATAACCTCCATGCCTATCAACAACAATAACAACATGCTCAGTGTCATACAGTTCAACCTCCAGCACTCGAAGTGTGCATCGGAGAACCTGCTGGTTTTCCTTAGGGAGGAAGAGTTTGACATTGGCATTATCCAGGAGCCATGGGTCACAGGATCGGCCATTCGTGGACTCCGCGACAACAAGTACAACCTGTTTTACAAGAAGGATACTGGTAAGCCCAGAACTTGTATACTAATCAAGAAACACATCAAAGCCTTTTTATGTCCACAGCTTAGCACAAACGACTTAACAGTAGTCCAAGTAGTGGGCATAGAAAAACAACAGATCTACATTGCCTCTGCGTACATGGCACATGACAAACCATCGCCGCCAGACGAAGCACAACATATGGTGTCTTTCCTTCATGCCAAGAAGGAGTCCCTGCTCTTGGGTTGTGATGCCAACGCTAGACACTCTTTATGGGGGAGCACCGAAATCAACGAACGAGGTGAGTCTCTGTTTGATTTTCTTATTACCTCTAACTTAAGTGTGTGTAATGTGGGCAACACTCCTACCTTCGTGTTTCCAAGCTCGGCTAACTTCAGCGGGTGGGAGGAAGTACTCGACATTACACTTACAACCAATAATTCCAAATACAGGGTAGAAAACTGGAGAGTGTCCAACCTCAAATCCTTCGCTGATCACAGATGGATACTCTTCAATGTGAGTCTTTCGACAGAACTCCCTACACCCTTCAGAAACCCAAAGCGAACTGACTGGAAGAAATTCAGCCAGGTCCTAACCCCCAAACTTAGGAACATCCCCGATCCCAGTATCGAATCGGTGGAAACACTGGAAGCTAAGGCGAGGACCCTTGAAAAGGCTATGACAATAGCCTTTAAAACCTCGCGTCCAGTCAAATTCAGCAAAAAAAAACTCTCCCACCGTGGTGGAATGAGGATCTCTCCGATCTAAGAAAACTGACCAGGGACATCTTCAATATCTGCTACAGACATAAATTCTGGAAGCCTTACAGAGACTGCCTTAAGCTATACAAGAAAGCAATTAGCAAGGCTAAGTCACAGGCTTGGGCAGAGTACTGCCACTCCATTGAAACTCTGAAGGATTCAGCCAGACTAAGCAAAATCCTGTCCAAAGAACACTCTAATCCTACTTTCATCAAACGACCCGATGGAACGTGGACAGATTCCACTGAAGAATCACTGGAACTATTAATGAACACCCATTTCCCGGGATGCAAAGACATCGGCTTGGGGGTGCAGGCTGCATTGAACGTGCAACCTTCACTCTCCCCCTGGAATGAAATTAACTCACTCATAACCGAGGAAAAGATTTCCTGGGCCATCAATAGTTTCTCCCCTTATAAGTCACCAGGCCTTGACGGGATCCTACCGATTATGCTCCAAAAGAATTTGGAGAAGGTAGTGCCCTGGTTGACGGCCATCTTCCGTGGCTCCCTCCGACTCAACCATATCCCCGAGAATTGGGGCGTGTTCGAGTCGTTTTCATCCCTAAAATAGGCAAGAGAGGCCATGAATCGGCCAAGGATTTTAGACCCATTAGCCTTACATCCTTCATTCTTAAAACCCTAGAACGTATCCTGGATATGCACATCCGGAACTCCCTCAAAAGATTTCCTCTATCGAAGTCCCAACATGCTTACCTGAAAGGTAAGTCCACGGAGACAGCTCTGCATGAGGTGGTGCAGACGATTGAGAAATCAATTCACTACAAACAGTATACCTTAGCCACCTTCCTAGACATAGAAGGTGCCTTCAATAATGTGCACACCGAAGCCATTCTGGGATCTCTCACCACGGAGGGTTTTGTTAGCAACTGGATTATATCCATGCATAAAACCAGAATCATTCAGTCACAATTGGGGAACAGCCTCATAACTAAATCCGTAGATAAAGGAACCCCGCAGGGCGGAGTCATCTCGCCTCTTCTATGGCTCCTCGTCATCAACAATATCCTGACAGATTTCGACAGAATTGGAATCAAGGCAGTCGCGTATGCGGACGACGTGGTTATTTTAGTATCAGGAATGTTCCTCTCAGTGATTAGCGAAATCACAGAGAGGGCTCTGATTAAGTTAAGCGCTTGGGCCACAAGTTGTGGACTGGGCGTAAATCCGAGCAAAACTGAACTGATGCTATTTACCACCAAGTACAAAATACCGACTTTCAAGCTTCCACGTCTCAACAACCAAACACTTACCTTATCCGCCAGCGCAAGGTATCTCGGCGTCATTCTTGATCCCAAGCTCAGCTGGAAACTTAACATAGAACACAGAGTTAAGAAAGCATGTGTCGCTTTCTACGCCTGTAGTAAGACCTTTGGTAAAAGGTGGGGACTCAAACCTAAGATGGTCCTCTGGATGTACACTGCCGTAGTTCGTCCAATCCTTACTTATGGTTCGCTCGTGTGGTGGCCCGCCTTAAGCAAAGCTTACAACATCATTAAACTCAGTAGAGTCCAACGAACAGCTGGTATCGGGACAACAGGAGCAATCCGATCGAGCCCGTCAGAAGCTCTTAACGTGCTCCTCCATATCCTGCCGCTGGACTTGCACATCAAATACATCGTTACGTGTAGTGCTATCAGACTCAGAGAATCTGGGCTTTGGTCCCCAAAACTCTATGGCCATAGTAAGGCCCTTGACCTGCTGCCTAGGGATTTGGCGTCGACCATAACTGACTACACGACCCCCACACTCAAATTCAATAACAATATTCAGGTTCGCCTTCCAGACAGGTCGGAATGGAACGATAACCTACCCCTATCAAACTATCAAGTATCGATCTTCACCGACGGCTCCAAGATGGAGTGTGGCGTTGGAGCAGGTGTTTTCTCAGCGGAACTGAACGTATCCAAATCGTTTCGCCTTCCAGACTCTTCGAGTGTCTTCCAAGCGGAAGTACTAGCGATTAGAGAAGCCTGTAAGATACTTAGCCTCAGTCCAACTACCTGTAACAACATAGGAATCTTTATTGACAGCCAGGCTGCCATCAAAGCGCTCCACTCACTTTCTTCGTCCTGTAAATTAGTTGGGCAGTGTAAGGAAACTATAGCGCAGGCAAACGCTCGGTTCAACATCACTCTCCTCTGGGTTCCCGGCCATAGTAACATAGAGGGGAACGAGAGAGCCGATGCGTTGGCCAGATGCGGCTCCACCCTGGATGTCTCCCACGCGGAGTCAGTCTGCTCCCCAATGGGACTCATCAAGGGCAAAGTTTTCCAACACTTTTTCTCTATTTTGCAACATTATCAATTTTTTTAACTCCACAGGATGGATCTGAAAATTACACTCTTAGCCACGCCCATCAACACCCAGGTCACGTGAGTTGTGGTATCAAAACGGCGCATCCGCGCTATTTGTGTCTCTGGCAGGCCTACCAGTTTCAGCCACTACTACCTACCTACCTACCTGCCCCCTCTCCCTTACATCGTGTAGTCTACGCGGCACAACACTGCGTACAAGGCAGCACATGATCGTATGAGTTTATGTTCGACTGGTCTGGTTCGAACAGAATGTTGGAAATGGGACGTATTAATAGTAAGTCTCAATTGACTGAAAATGTATTTTTTTTTCTTCGGCGCGGCGTGCAATTTCTATATGTATGTATGTTAGCTATAGCATCTGTTGTGAAAAGATGCGCGTTTATTTGCTTGTTCCAATTTTTTCGCTAAAATAACTAAACGAATTTAAATGAAATTTGTATTATATTGTGAATGTAGGCCACGGTTTTGTTATAGGGAATAGGTATTTTTTTTCTTTTTAATCCAGATAGATTCGACAACACTTCGAGAATATGAAGCAGAACTGGCGAAAATTGAAAAAAAAAAATCGATTTGAAACAAATTAATAAGGTTTGCATGTATAAGTTGAACAGGGATTTTCTTCATTATTGTAAAAAAAGTTGGACAATTTTATGACTGCTCCACAATGAAACAAGTTGTATTGGGGAACTAGCTACATAAATAACATCAAAATACACGTCGAGTCTACAAACCCGACTGGTTCTGAAAATACTTTTTTTTTTTTTTTAAATACTACTAGCCTTAGAAAAAAGCTAGTTTAAAATAAAATGTACACGACTCTTGTTGCGTAGCTGTGTTCTTTTCATACAATTTTCAGTGACGTTTGCGCAGATATGCTCTGTTTCTCTAGTTTAAAATCGATTTCCTACAATTTGTTTCAATTTTTTCAAATGGTATGCGTCAGGCTAAGGTAGAGCTAAAAGGGCCTAGAACCTTTGAAATTGGGCTCGCGAAAAGTTCAGAAAAAAATGCTATAAACAAAAATTACAACCGATAGATGTATTCTATATATTCGAATACTAATTTCGCACAGAGTTTTATTTATACTGTGTTACGTGTGCAGCCAGCCTTAGGAGAAGGGGATCGACAGATCCAAATGTAAACAAAAGGTGTCTGACAGGCCGCTGTTTACATCGGCTCTCTTACCATTATGTGTGTGTCAAAACAGCTGGCTCATGGATATGACATGATCACTGACCAAGTCACACCGGGGACAGCTAAATTAGAGTGAAAAAATGGCAGATCTATGTTTTAGTGTAAGGTTATTTCAGATTATCTGTCGTCAAGTACAATAAGTACAGAATTCAATGCGCGTTTGAAAGGAAAGAATACGTGATGGGCATTTTCGTCGACAGAGAGGGAGCTTTTGACAAAGCGACTTTTGACAGCATGTGCAACTCTGCCAGAGAACACGGTGTGAATGAATCATTAGTGTTGTGGATTAAAGCAATGCTAATGAATAGAACCTTGATGATAGATGTAGATTGTGGTCGGCACGTGATGTCAAGGGTAAACAGGGGCTGCCCACAAGGCGGCGTTCTGTCTCCTTTACTGTGGTGCATGTTGGTCGACTCTCTGCTTAATAGTCTCAACAGTTCTCGTATTTACGCTCAGGCATATGCAGATGATGTTGCCGTACTGTCTGTTGGTCCTTCCCTGCTAACTGTCTGCACTAAGGCGCAGATGGCCTTGGATGTGATTGACGGATGATGCACTCGGAATGGGCTTTCAGTTAGGTTAGGTTAGGTAGGAGGGTTAACGGGGAAGGAAGTCCTTTCCCCGTCCCACTTAGGTCAATGTAGACCCATTGTGATGCCCTAGGGGTTGCAGCCCCCTTACTAGGAACCATAAGCCTAAGTTCTATCAAGCCAGCGTTGTTAAATCTATGTATCTCAAGCACCGGCTTGCTGGACAGTTTTTCTAGATCCTGGAAAAGGTGTCTTCCTAGGATTTTAGATCTAGTATGGCAGAGTGCCGGACAATGGCAAAGGAAGTGTGGAGTATCCTCTTCTACTTCCTCGTCACCGCATCCTCTGCAAAGGTCATCTGCGTTCAATCCCAGTCTTCTTGCATGATAGTTTAGCATGTTGTGCCCGGTGATTATACCAATTAAGGAAGATAGGGACTTTTTATTCTTTTGCAGGATTCTATCGGTTTTCTGTTTATCGTAGAATGGCCATAGTTTCCTGGTTATGACACAGGAGCTGAGCGCATTCCATCTATCATTGGCAGTTCTTTTAATTTTGCTTCCAATTTCTTGTTTTAGGATACAAGGTGGGATTTTGGCGGTGGTATCTGCCTGCTCAGGGTCTAATGAGGATCCTTTCCTTGCCAGCTCATCAGCTGTCTCGTTCCCAGGCACCCCCTTGTGGCCGGGGACCCAACAGAGTCTTACTTTGTGCTGCCTGCCAAGAACCCTTAGCTCTTCGCGACAGCGACTAACAAGCTTCGATTTTATCTCTATGGCAGAAATCGCTCTTATTGCCGCCTGGCTCTCGATGAAAAAGGTAATATCATCTCGTGGTAGTGCCTTCATTGCAACCTGTTGGGCAGCCGTTGTCACTGCCAGGACCTCCGCTTGGAAGACACTACTGTGGTCTGGGAGTCTGATCGAACCAGACAGTCCGAGGGTCTCGGAAAAGAATCCAGCGCCGACGCCTATGTCCATTTTGGATCCATCCGTAAAGACGGAGGTTGTTGTGTCGTTGTAATTGATTACCCTGCCATTCATTTCTGCTGGGGAGGCAGGTTGAGAAGGGTCTATCGAAGTCTAGGTAAGGCAACATGTAGTCTGTGCACACAGTGCTGCCACGCAGGATCTGTGCGTGCCCTGTCTGACTGGGTTCCCAGTAGCCAGTTTGGCTAATGCGAAGGGCGCTTTTTGCTGCTGCATCCTGTACAAGTAAGTCCAGCGGGAGTAGGTTGAGTATGGTCTCCAGTCCCGCTGTAGGGGTGGTTCTTAATGCTCCACTGGTGCTGATGCAGGCTTTCCTTTGAATCTTTGTCAATAGTTTAAGGTTAGTGGTTTTGCACACTGCCTGCCACCACACCAGGTTACCATATGTAAGTATAGGCCTTACTACTGCAGTGTAAAGTCACATGATGATTTTAGGGCTGGGGCCCCAGGTTTTTCCGAATATACTGCTACAGGCGTAGAAAGCTATCGTTGCTTTCTTTACCCTCTCTTTAATGTTGAGGCTCCAGTTTAGTTTTCTGTCAAGTATCACTCCTAGGTACTTGGCAGAGTCTGAAACTTTAAGCAGGGTACCTTCAATGGCTGGCATCCTGAACTCCGGTATCAGTCTTTTGTTGGTAAACAGGACGAGTTCTGTTTTCTGCGGATTGACCGTAAGTCCACAGAGCTTAGTCCAGTTATTAATTACCTTCAGGGCACCTTCTAGTTGTTTGCTAAAAGTGGACAGGAATTTCCCTGTGGACAGGACTGCTAGATCAACAGCGTAGGCTACTACCTTAACTCCACTTAATCTCAGTTTCATTAGAATTTCATTTACTACAAGAACCCAGAGAAGGGGGGAGATAACCCCTCCTTGCGGGGTCTCCCTAGAGGCTGAAACTCTCATGTGTATACCGCCTAACTTTGAGTTAATGTGTCTATTCCTTAGCATGCACATTATCGAATAAATGACAGTAGTGTTTATGCCTAGGTCTGTCAAAGCTCTTTTTATTGCATCTGAGTGGACGTTGTTGAAAGCGCCCTCTTTGTCCAAAAAAGCAGCGAGCGTGTATTCTTTAACTTTACGTGATCTTTCTATTGCGCTGACAACACTGTGCAGCGCAGTTTCGACACTTCTACCTTTCGTGTACGCGTGCTGCCCTGGAGATAAGTCTCTGGGGTTCACATGGCTACGAATGTAGATGTCGATCAGCCTTTCGAACGTTTTTAGAATAAATGATGTCAGACTGATGGGTCTGTAATCTTTTGCTGTGGTATGACTGGGTTTACCAGCCTTAGGTATGAAAACCACTTTGACCTCCCGCCATAACTTAGGTACATAACCCCACGTCAGGCTGCTTAGGAACAAGTTCTTTAGGTGTTGGGTTATATCTTTTTCGCATTTTTGCAGCATCATAGGAAAGATGCCGTCCACACCCGGGGATTTGTAAGGTGAGAAAGAGTTTAAGGCCCAACTGATCCTTTCTTTGGTTATAATATCCGCCGGTGCGACGTGCTCCATCGAGGACTCATTTTCCGGCTGCGCGGTTTCATTGGAGACGCAACTCGGGAAATGTGTACTTAGTAGTAATTCTAATGTCTCCTTGCAGGACTACGTCCAGTGGCCGCTAGGGTCCTTGAGGGAGCCTAGGGCAACTGGTTCTTTTGCAAGGACTTTCCTGAGCCTGACCGAATCGGTAGTGCTCTCTATTTCACTACAAAAAGCTCGCCAGGAGCAGCGTTTAGCTCTTTGTGTTTCGGCCTTGAATTTCCTCTGGCAAGCCTTGTAGCTTTCCCAGTCGCTGTCTAGATTGGTGCGTTTCGCTGCATTGAAAAGTTTTCTTGTTTCTTTCCTAATGTTGTGCAGTTCCTTGGACCACCATGGCGGTGTCTTTTTACGTTTACTATTCCTTGACCTTAGGGGGCATGCCTTCTGCAATGCTACACCTAGGATTTTGGCAATCTCATCGGCGGATCTGTCTATATCTACAGGTCCGTGGAGTGTATTTATCTGGAGCGATCTTGTCATTTCCTCTACGTTCATACAGAAAGTGTCCCAGTTAGTTTTCCTATGGTTTCTGTATGTTACTGAGAATTCTATTATTTTGTGGTCGGAGAAGGTTTCGTCCTTCATTACCTTCCACTGGTCGACTTTTATCCTTCTGGAGTTACTGACTAAGGTGATGTCAATAACCTCTTGTCTGTTCTTTATAACAAAGGTAGGCTCACTACCCCTATTTACTACTAAAATGTTGTTTGCAATAAGGAATTCAAAAAGCGACTCATCTCTTGTGTTTATGTTGGAGCTACCCCACAGTAGATGATGGGAGTTAGCATCGCATCCTGCAACCAGATCCCATTCTTCTTGCTTGACCCGCTCGGCGAGAAGGTGCATTAGTGCGGATGGAGGGCCTTCTGCCGCATCATAAGGCATGTTGCAGGACGCTTAGATCAGCGGCGGGAGTCCTGCTCGTTCGTGTTTAACCACCGTATGGTCTGTGTCACTGTAGGTGTATAGAAGGAAAAGGTTAACTTGTCTTCTAGCTACTATACATGATCTGTATCTATTATCTGTGTTTACCTGTGGTGTTTTATACACTATTAGGTCCTTGGCGTGTAGTCCCCTTATCTTGCCTCCTGCGA